>JAODKC010000107.1:18545028-18573758 GCA_026777985.1 Mormyrops attenuatus
CACACCACACACATCCTTTTACCCCCTGGGCAGTACCGGTATCAGGATGAAGACTCACCCCCCCAAGACCATGGCTTCCCCCGGCTGACCAATGAGGCGCGAGCCCCAGAGCTTGTGCATGTGTCGGAGAAGAACTTGTCGGAGATCGAGAACGTGCACGGCTACGTGTCCCACTCGCACATCTCCCCCCTCAAGGTCAGTGGAGTCGTCCTGCAGCGTGTGGCCTGCGGTGTGACTGTCGCATGCCGCCCCCCCTCTACTCGTGCAGGATGTTACTGGATTGCCCATTCGTATCTCTTTCATTCCCACAATGCCATTGTTCTTCCACTCTTGAGTCTCCAGCAAGCCTCTTCAGTAGCTCGCAGGTAGACACAGCAGCCTGAGTAAAATTTAAAAAATAGAAAATAAATACCGGATTCTTTAAAGAAACGTATCAGATAAAAAGAGCACCAGGCAGTAAAATATAAAAATGTACACGGTGTTCAGGACGTATGTCCCTGAGAGAGGTTGGTACATCTCAGGCATCCTCTAAGCCAGCATTTGAGATATTCTACATATATATATATATATAGAATATATACCCCCACACAGAAAATAACTCCTAAGTTTTCACAGTTTTTGTTTGTGTGCCTGTATGTTCAGCTTGTTTTCCTTCCACTGTTGACTTGAGACAAGTAGTTTGGTCAATTTATACCCAAGACAAACTTAAGAACAGCAGGAAAAGTGGAAAAAATGTTGGCAAGTGGTTTGTTGGTGCTGAACAGACATGAACAAGCACAGCCCTGTGGTGATTTGACCGTCTAGTCAAACCCAAAATCACAAGGGTGTTTCGTCTGAGTTTCAAGGTAAAGGTCCCTGACTGCCATCCTGGGGCTGTGTGTCGATAATCTGAAAGCTCGAAACAACATTTTTTTTGTCTGTGGTATTTAATATTTGAATCAATATTTATTAAACATGACTTAGGACTAAAACTGATTGAGACACACGGGTACATGGCTGTTAAAAAGTTTCTTTCCATAAAAATATGCATGTTTTCCCTTTTTATTGTTTAAACAGTTCTCTCCCTGTTCTTTTACTGAAACCACCAGACACAAGAAAGAATTTTACTCAATTCATGTAATGAAATAACTAAAGGTTTCCATCAGCTTGTGACTTGATATTCCCGGTTGTAATGAAACAAACCAGCACTAGGTGGCGGTCTTTTCACACATTGAGTAAATTGCCCACACAAAACCTCCGCATAACATAATGAATTATAATGAAAATGAAACAATGATCTGTATTGTCACGTTTTGCTTTTGCATTTAAGAGTTCAAAGGAAATTATATTAAGACATTTTATTAAGGTTAAAATCCTAAATAAGTGTAGGCATTTTCTGGTCATCCTTATAAGATTTATGGGTCATTGTTATAAGAAGCAACAATGTTTTAAAAGATGAGTTAGAAAGACATCCTATACAAAGCAGTCTTGTATCATTTTAAATCATATTTATTCATTACAATTTGGATACAGATACACATTTCTGGTAAATGTTTGCCCTGCTTGGCTATGATTCAGCCAACCTCCTAAGAGGTCACAGATGACAAGGATTGCGACTTTGCCAAGGGGTTGCAGAGGGCGCCGGTAGACAGGTGGCCAGCGATACCGATACGCTGCCGGGTAAGTAAGGTGAGAACCTTTGTAGGCTGGTCAGGTTAACTCTGCGGAAGTAGATTTCTGAAGGGTAGCCAACAAAGGGAGAGGAAGATTTAGCAGGAAGAGTTAGCAGGAAGGGTTAGCAGGAAGAGTTAGCAGGAAGAGTTAGCAGGAAGGCCCGCTGAGCCACAGGACATGGGTTGGTTCGGATGGGTCAGACAGGCGCTGCTGTTGGTGAGCTGACAGGCAAGGGCTCATGGGAAAATATACCTCCAGAGCAGCTGCTGAGAAAAAGGTATAACCTTCAGATGTTCCCTTCTGACAAATGCCAGTTATGTGGATCATTATTTTATTTAGGTTTTTGCATTGAGGGTGGGGTATACCATACCTAAACTATTCCAGGGTGACAAGAGGTAATGATCAGCTACAAGCCAAGTACTGCTGCTTGGGAAACACCTGTTGGCAAAGACTTGTAGTCAAAGATGGACACCAGAGATGAAGTCATGAAAAAAGCAGGAAGTGGGATTCTAGGTTTAAAGTGAAAAATAGTATTCAGTAAAAAAGTCATATTTTCACACAAATGAAATATTAATTATTCCATATCTGAAAAAGAGCAACAACGTTTACTGCATTTTGGAAAAAATTAAGAAATTTTTCTGTATACTAAATATTTATATTTAAAATATATAAATATATATGAATTTATAAGCCAGTTTAATGCCTGTAATTTATTCAGGACAAATTCATTCAGCAGAATGCTTTGGCAGACAGCCAAGATTTTATTGCTTTGCTAAAGTAGCATTAATATTTCTCGGTCCTTTACCAAAGGGAAAACATTTTCTGGAATTATAATATTACGTTTTTGGCTTTAAAATTGTACACTTGTTTTTCATATCCATCAACCCGTGATATTTTATATAATTCAAACAGCTGGTCTGGTGTTTATATATTCATTGTGATTAGATTTTTTTTTTCTACTTTAATGTTTAATGTAACGTTTTGGGTTGATCAGTCAGTTCAGTTCCTGTTTCTCTGCAAGTTCAAAACCCAGTCCGTCTGTTTTCTCTTTAATGGTAATAAACTGTTTCATTAAGATTGCTTTTTATGTTCTTCTATGCATACCTGCACCTACACATAAAGACAGGCACTTCCTTATTTCCATTTAGTTAACTGGAGGTATTTAACAATAAGAGTAATTGCTGGCAATATTAGAATGTATGTAATTTTAGTGAGATGGGTTAAAGGAAGCTTAAAACCCTAAAAGTTGTATTTTTGCTGAGTTTTTGTGGTAGACTAATCTTAAGATGCAATGGTAGGGACTCGGATGAAATCGTCACGAAAAACGTCACTTCCCGTCGGAAACACGCCTCTTTTATGACGTTGATGTCCGACAAAAATTTGTTGTCCGAGTTGCCCATGTGCCGTCATTTCAATATGGCGGCTTACATAGTGAACAGTAACTCTATTTTATACATATTTAAAAATGTTTATTTTGTTAAATGTATTAGCATGCAATATCAGATTTTTACCAAACTCGTTAGTGTCCTTTGTTTATTTGTAGTTTGTTTGCCTCTAGAAAAAAGAATATCGCTATGGATTTACTAAAATACTTTATAAAGCTTTTAATGTGGTTTGACTAGTTCGTGTTTCTTGTTTGTTTGTCTCTCGGAAAAAAGAATCTCACTCCAAATCCGCTCAAATATAAAGCAACAGCACACAACGGCATGTTCATGGAGGCAGCCATCTTTGTTCCGAGATGTGGTAACTCGAACGGGAGATTGTCGGACGTGATGTCACTCACCTCGGAATTTCGCACACTGAGAACACTCATCCTCCTTACGCACTCGTTCTTGCTGGACCCTCTCTACACGCTACGCGGAAATAAGATGTACAGATGTTTTGGCTAAAATTGATGCTAATGGCCACTTCCTTTGTGTCTCTTTAGGTAGTAACACATGAAAAAACGCAACTGAAAATGCACGCAAAATGAGCATTACAGCAGTTGCGTTCGTCATTTCGTTTATAATGGATGTCTTCGGTAACACTTCACTTGATGGGGCACAAATAATATAGTATGTTATAACTTATGTATTAATTCACCACAAACTAAGTCTTAGTTACATACTAATCTCATGTTTATTCATCATTAATGAACCGAGACGCATGTTTTATCTCAAGCATACTATTTTTGTTACTACATCTAATTCTGTAAACCTTTGTGAACTACTGAAGGAATAACACAAATGAAATACTAATCTCTTGTTTGTTTTTCATTAATGAATTGACAAATCTTTTACGTCAAGTGCTACTACATTTGTTCATGATCTGTTCATGATGTGTACTTCAGTAGTAACTGAGTTATTACTAAGTATTTGTGCCCCGTCAAGTAAAGTGACACCATGTAGACTTTATCTTAGTTAATATAAAATTATGCCACAATTAAACCTGACACGTGTAATTTCACAAATGTTTTTACTCAAGAAAACTTTTTAACCATATGTTTGGTCTGTTTGGCCTGGGGCCGGTTGCACAAAACAGCTTAAGTTATCCTCTTAAGTATGTCACTTAAGGTTTAATTTCTCCTTACCTGAGGGATTTATTTAAGGGTGTTGGAGAGAATCCCTTAAAAGGTTTCCTTAGGTAATGGAAAACCTTAAGGGATTTACAGCATTGAAAGACATTTTACAGCAGTAAAATTGTGTAGTTTTCATGGAGACCTGTTCCATGGAGACCTGACCATGTGGACTGTACCCCCTAATGTACTGTGTTCACTACGAGTAGTGAACACAACTAAGATCTACTGAGTGGGGCAAATGGCAATAAACTTTGCTGAATGGTTCATAACAAGCACCGGTGCAACTTGGAAGATAGGCGGAAATACTGAGAAAAGAGAAGTACTGCAGATAAAATTGAGCTGATAGAATTATTGTTATGTCTCAGTTACATTAAATGCATTTTTGCATGCCTCCATATATCTGCAATGAAAAAATTGATCGATAACAGATATACCATGTAATATTGCTGGTGCCAGAGGTGAATCGTGCCAGTGTTATTTAGCAGGATAACGTTACATCATTTTTTATTCTGTGAAACTGAAATATTGATCTGCTGGCTAGATTTAATGATGGGTTATAAACATATGTCGCGGGCCATATAAATAAAATGATAAATTGACTGTCAGTCATTTAGGTAAAATCAATTGCTCATCATTAATCGTATTCACTGGGTGTTCTCAGCCGCAGAGAACTGTTCTCGGGATGCATTCATTTTCTTCATTTATCGCCATTAACTTGCCCGTGTTGCGGTTAACATACAGTAAGAAGTACCTTGAGTTTTTTTCCCCTTACTTTGGTTGTTAAGGTCTTTTGTGCAACTGTTAAGGCAACTTTAAGGGATTCCTTAAGTTTAACACCAAGGAAAAACTTAAATACATAAGTGAACATTTTAAGCAAACCTTAAGGAGAAGACGTAAGGGTGTTTTGTGCAACCAACTATATTTTAAGGGAACCTTAACTTTAATCTTCAAGTGTTTTGTGCAACCGGCCCCTGACACTTTATTCCTCATGAATTGTTGGCATCTACAGTTTTTCACTGCACCATCCATACCACCTGCTCATTTAAAAATTAAAAACAAAAAACAGAAACTGCACTGTGTGTGAATTTAATAACACTGTCAACAGTCTGGAACCCAGTGAAGCGGTTAGCAGAAAAAAGCAAAATGGTTACAGCATACTACACTTATTGGGGTAAGGGCTCACACTGTTTCCAACATCTGAAGTTGTGTAGGAGAACTAGACTCCACAGTAGTGTTAGTTCTGTCCCTGTGGTGATCTCAGAATTGCTTTTGTCCTTAAGGCTGTTCACAGAGGCTCTTCCTCATCTATGCAATGCAGGAAGTCAGACTTTTCCTTTACATCCCCATCCAGCCCTGCCCTCAACCCCCCCTCTCTTGCTCTAAACCCTGCCACTGTGGCGCATGCAGTATGACTGGGATTTCATCATTCTCCCTTATGCCATCTCTTCTTCATATCCAAGTATACTTGCTGGTGATGGTGTTTCTTGTTTCTTACCCGCAGCCCTCACTGGTCACCCGTTTTGATCTTACATACCCGGGTCTGACTGCGGCAAACTACCTGGCAAGTTGGATTTTTCATTGAAAATGTTTTCAGCTGTTTCGTTTTGGGAGCGGTTCGTGTTTGCCCAGTGTGGATGAAGCAGCGATGTAGTTGTAATGTATGACGTTACCAGGTTTCTTAATGCTAGCTTGCTAATGATTGATAAAAAATAATTGAATGTTTTAGTATCATTTTGGACCATGTTGGCCCTGAAGAAAGCTGAACTACTTCTGATGTATATTTAGATGGTGTCTTAATGACACCTGTATTATGTCATATTATAATATGTTATTGCATTGTTTTGATATTAAGTAATTGAAGTATGATCTGGATAGACTGGATTCCTGGCTCCCCTAGAGGAGTATTTAATGCAACCTTTCTGAGAATACTATAGCTTCATAGTCTGCCCCCTAAATCTGCTCTTTTTTTAGTAGCAAATTAAAAGCTTTATTCATCTATTACTGCCATGTAAACCTTTTAATATTACTGGTAGGTGCCATATCTGATTTCAAAATATTGATGAGATATTTTTTATTTGAAGAAAAATTGTGATTACTATGGTGTTTTGGCTATATGTTAAAGTAGGCAGGTGGTTGGCTACAGTGCAATAGATCAATGAAGCAGAATCGGGTAAGTCAGTGTATAATTTATGTACAGAACTGCTGGAGGGCTCCAAAGCAGGTTGTCTTACAAATCAGTCAGACTTGCCTTTCTAGGAGCCTGGAATACATTGTTCATTTGTGATAATTACAACAGGTTGTAACATACAATATTTATATGAATCAAATGTTCTGGGTCTATTCATGATTTGGCATAGGCGATTCTGGCGTCATGTGCCTAGAATGTGTCACATCTTTGTGATATGGTCCAGATTGTTGTGAAAAAGGGAATCAAAATCAAAATTGGGCTGTCTAAATTGTGTCCTGGGAGTTAATCATGTATATCTATAGCATTAAAGTTCACGCAGGTGTCCATCACTCTGGAAACAGGGTTAATTCAGAGTGATGTATAAACTAACTTGGATTGTGGTTATTTTGTACCCAAATCCAAGCACCTCTATTCCCCTAGATATAGAATTTTAATTTTCAGACTGTATGCTTCTTTAAATGATCTGTGAGTTTATTTGAACATTTCTCATTAGACAAAAAACCGTAAAAAGGAGACCTTTTTTCACAGGGTACTGTCTCTGCAATACAAGTCAGAGAATTGTGTTTGGCCCATAATGCTCAGCTTCTAGACTGAGGTATGGTCTGGATGCACAGGAGCTGTGATTTGCCGGCTGGGTTCATACCTCACATCTTTCAGAAAGGCGACATCCCAGCACCAGCGCCCTGCCTATGCAGAGCTCCTTCTTTCCCTCCACCCTTCCTTTCAGCACCGGCCAATTTTTCCCCCCTCCTGTGTTGTTCTCTCAGTGTCATTCAATTAAATAACTATCGACTTTCTTCTAATGCAATTTCCAGCTTTCACTGTGCCATCAGTACACGTTATGTAAAATGAGTCAAAAGTGTTTTATGCAGCAGCTGAATGGAGCGAATTACAAGTGTGTGTGTGTGTGTGTGTGTGGGGGAGTGGGGGGTGGGGTTGATTCTCTCACACATGAATCATATGTTGGTCAATGCCTGTAAATTGCCATTTCCCATACATCCCTTAGCCGTGGCACACTCTTTGAAGGATTGCTTTAATACAGAGTCCAAATTGCTCAGCTCCAAGGCCGCATACCTCCCCCGCTCCGTGATACGACTGTGTCAGGCAGCAGGACTTGTTTCGTGTTTTACAGAATGGGAGTGCGAGGCTCAGACGGTACATTATGGACCTAATGTGCTGCAATATCGATCCACTTCCAGCACTCGGTATTGAGCCCACAGAAGAGCATGTCATTTCTTGTAGACAGTTATCCCTCGACCAGTCCAGTGCTTTTAACTATTGCCGTAACACACTATCCTGCATTATGAACCCCGGCAGAGTTTGGGATGTGAACAGAGGGTATATTGTTTATTCTAGGAATGGGTGTATTTGGTTATTCTTATTATAAGGTAGTCTTCCGGGGGAGATGGAAGTTGTGGAAGCCACTGCACTTTATCTCGATTGTTTCTCAGCTGAAGACCCCTTTTGTACGCACCCTCTCGAGCACAATACTGTTAATTAAAAGTCGTTTTTCCTCCTAGATTGCAGCCCCTAGAAATGGAAACCGGGAGTTGTTGGGGCAGCAGCTCCCTGAAGACACTTTTGGTGTTGCCATAGTGAAGGTGTCTGTAGGGGGGGGAGTGATGGTGTACAAGTTGTGGGCTCAGGTATTGGTTGTTAGCCGGGCTGCTCCCACTTGGCTGTTTCAGAATGCTTAGGAACCACGGTTCATTTTCAATACACATGTTCTGAAAGTTGTTGTGTGAATTGTAAAGAATATACAGTATAATTCATTCATGCATGCATATATATAGCCAGCTGTTCTTAGCCAATTAGGGTAGCAGGAATCCATAATTTGTTCTGCAGAAAACAGGGAGTGAGGCAGGGGATGTCTTAAATGGAGCAACAGACCATCGTAGGACACTCACACAGTCCCACAGCAAGGGCATGTGAAGTCACCTGAACGGACTGAGAAAGCTAGAGGAGGCCCAGGTAAACAAAGGGGGAATTCCACGTTATCTTGGCTGATGGGGGCTCTCAAAGAATATAACAGGAAATGGCTAAGATTGCAAGGTGGGTCAGAACAATCATTTGTGAGAGCTGCATTCTGCATTCATGAGAAATGGATCCCAGCTCAGGAAGGGAATCAAACCCTTGGCTTGAGCGTGATGTCGATGTCACAGGTTTAAGGAGGCTCAGTGAGATTTGTTGGCCATGTAGCACTTTGCATTGTGACGTGTTAGAATAAAAAATATACAGCTAAAGTAAAACACAAGAGAATCATAATGGTAATAATAACACTAGTAAAGTTAATCTGCAAGAATGTCAGTTTTCGTAATTACCATACTAATTGTTTTCTTCTGTAATAGCTTAATGAAATTAGCTGAAAGGGCTTTCAAAGAAATGAAGTCATTACTGTATTAAAAATGCTTTGGATTTTTGAAAGGTTTCAGATCTCACACCAAACACATTTTATTACACTTGGCTGTTCTTCAGAATTGTTCTGTGCACTTGAGTCTAAGTTGGGAGACCGTGTGTCTCCATGTACCCAAGTTTGGGCAACTTTCTGATCAAATTGATCTGTTGGAGAATGCTGAACTCATCTTCAGGAAGAGACAGCACTGATTTCTTTTTTTGTCATCTTTTACAAATTGGGCACATTTTAATTATTTTGAGATGCCCAGGAAATAACTGTAAACATAAGTGTCTGTTTAATGTAGACCATCAATAAGCTGGTAATTTGGGTTTTTGGCAGTAATTTGAAAACGCCATACCGCGGTACCCACACATTAATAACAAATTATGGAGCTGTGTGGCCTTTTCGCTGCACTGGCTGATGAATTTGAGAAATCTCCCTGTTAACGATTGGCTGGTTAGGGCCATCTCACTGCATGCTGCTGGTCATGTGCTTTCAGGGACTATCCTTATGAACAGGGGACAGTAATCAGACATAACTTGCTACCTTGGCCTGATTCAGAAGGAATCAATAAAGACATAAAGTGTATGTGGTAAATTTGTGAACGATAAAGACAAATATTGTCAGAGGAGTGAGAAGGATTATTGCTTTCCTTGTGCTCTCCAAGCCCCACTGTGGCCCAGCTCAAGATAAGTTGGTAGATGGATGGATGGGATTCCATGGGATGCCAATTTGACAGTATACCCAGTCCTGTTACAACGAGTGATGTACATCGTGGAATCACATTTTTATTTGCAGTCGAGGAGAAAAGCGCTACGCAACGCGATATGGTCTTAGTGGGAAACATTACTTGCACACAAAAAAAACTATCCAAGTGAAGGATATTGATGTTCTTTTGAACTGATTCTTTTCAGTCAATCAATCAAACTGGTTTTTAAATTTAAAAGAATCAAACTTGTACAAAGTCAAAGTTCTCAAAATCTTTAAATATTTGGCATTATCATATAAAAACACAGCAAAGTTTTTTAATTGTTACATTTGCTTTTCGCAGGCTGTCTGTAGCCCTGTTACCTTCAGTGACCCTCTACATACCATAATCCGTTGTATAATAATAATTGATACTTTATTGTCCCCATGGGGAAATTGTCTTTACACCTCCCTCAACTTGCTCTTTGCAGAGTAAGCTGTCTGTGAAGGGCAGTCACCTGTAGCGGCACCCAGGGAGGTAGTGGTTAAGGGCCTTGCTGAAGGACCCGCAGACGTGGTGAGGCTGGGTTTGACCCGCGACCTGGGTACATGCCGGGTTACGTGGTGGCTGTGGCTCACTACTCCCGACTAATGATAGCTAAAATGACGCTTCATGTATTTTCTGACCCCACTAGATAGTGCTCTTTGTTCAACAAAGGGCTCAAAGCATGACCCAAAGTAAACCAAGAGCACCATCTAGTGGGGTCAGAAAATGCAGCCAGTGGTTCATGAAGCGTTGCTTTGGCCATCACTCCTCCCAACTCTTGGCAATTGAAAAGTTAACAAGTTTGGCATGTTCAGTTGAAGCGGATACTAGGCAATTCATGAGACTCATAAGAGGAGTTGTTTATGATATAATTTATTAATGTTTTGTAATTTCTTATTTAAAATGCACATAATGCACATTAGTCGCGTCTCTACGGATTGTGGACTGGAACTGTTCTGGCGTGATCCAGCAGTGCATCATTGCACAAATCTCAATTCAGACCTTATAGTGTGTCCTTTGTACTTGCTTCACCATTGGACAGACACTCTTATGCTGCCATTAGTCTGAGAAATCTGTCTGTAAACTAGTAATCTCATATTGAGTTTATCATATACAGAATCATTCAAGCTACACATTTATAGATTTGCACCTCGGTCAGGTTGCTTATTTTCCTGACAGTTTGACCAAATTTTTCCACTGTGGTCTCCTGCCTGGGGCAAATATAACTCTTATCAACACATACAGTAGAATGTGTCAAATCAAATGTACGACATAGCATGCTGCTGCCTAATTGCGTAATGTGGCAGTATGTGTTATACTGCAGACATCTTCGGACCCCATTAAGGGATCTTTGCTTAATAAGAATTTAGATACCATTACTCTTCTCCATGTTTGAGTCTTCCATTACTTTTCACCCCCCAAAAAATAGTCTATTGTAACTATAGTACAGTTTTGCGACATGCATATGAAGACAGTCACTTTCTGCTATGTATTATTTAAAAAGTGGGCATATTTAGTAAGCTTTTATTCTTGTATGGATTTAATAAAAACCTGCTAAAAACCTGGCACTACGGCCATGTGGCATAATTCACTGAGGGTCCTTATTGCTGAGGACCCAAGCAGCTGGACCAGGCCAAGGGGACGCCCACGTAACACGTGGCTGCGGTAGATAGATGGCTATTTCCGGATGGTGGGACTGGACCGCATGTCAGTCTGGGGGGTCGCCAACTGGGATCCCAAGGTGTTTTGTTGTGTAGTGGGTGCAGCAACGCGCCGTACCAGTGCATGCCCCCGACCTGACTTTACCTGCTCGAAGGCTACTGACAATAAACTGTGTGCTGGGACAGTTTTATGCTTCTTTTGAACTGAAATTGCTTTAGTGAGTTATTAAATGCTAGACTGCAAATCTTGGAAATAATAATCATAAAAATATAATTAGAGAAGAGCATTTAAAGCTGGAATGAATAGCACAAGCATCTAGTTACTTATTTTAAAAATGATAGACTCTTATATTACAATTGGGAGGACTTTTTTTTGACAGTGAACATGTGCCATTTCCTGTCTGAATCTTTCCTTCTGAATTTGCAACACAAATTATGGTGTACAGACGATAGTGATTTTATGGAGCCTTAATTACTCATTGAGAAAATGCTAATTTATTTAATTTGCTGATTTTTATGCAATATGCACTTACTGAGTGTTAGAAAGCTGCATCCTTGTTAGTTATAGCTGAAAATATACTTTTGTTAAACCCCCTTTTCTTTCCTGCCAGCCAATCATAGAAATGCATTTTATTTTTTTAATTTGGATCGGTCCTTTGTATTTAGCAAGACATGGAGCACTGGAGCATTTGGAGCATTGCAATCAGGTTGCCTTAAGAGTATGACAGTCAGGCCTTATAAATTGATAGTAATAACATTTTTGGCCATGGTTAAACCAGTTTGGTCCAACCAGTTTGGAGGAGCTGCATCTTACAGTACTTTTTGGTTAAATAAGAATTGGAGATTAAAGTGAGCTTTTGTACATTTTTATCCTGCCGGAACATTTGCTTTATTCAAAACAACAGATGCTTGGAAGGTCACCTCCACTACTAGTAGGGGAGGTATGAATACTAAAACAGACCATAGTTTTTTTGCATGTATTATGAAAGAAAAATATCTCTGGATGTTTTGGAGTGTTATTCTTTTTTTCTGTTTTTATTTGTTTTTGCATTAGTTGTGAAAGAAAATGTCTGGATTTCTCAGTCATCTGTCAAACTTTAAATGTTGTTTTTCTCATCTTGTGTCCTCTGAGGTTTATACATATTATTAAAGTCATGCCGGTTTTAGCAATACAACCCAAGGCTTTGGATGTTCTTTGTCATCTCTGATAATGAAATTGTGCCTCACCACCAAGTCTTTTAACAAAAAAACTAGTTTATTAGATGTAGCGAAGAAAAAATGCAATAAATACCTATATTAGATTATACACAGATTACGTATATAATTATCATTATTCTGTACTATGTTCATATCAACGTTTCTTATTTCTTTGAATTCTATGCAACATCAAATGGACTTTTTGGAATTGGCCTTAAATATTTAGTCTCAGTGAAGAAAAACATAACTTTTTATATATTGTTAAAACTACTGTCTGTTTGCTGTCATTGGTCATTCTGGAGCAATATGCTATTAAATCTGAAACTGTCATCTGACTGTCTAGAGCCGTCACTGTTTTGAAATGGAAAGTGACTTCACCTGAAAGGGCTACCACCAAATAAATAAAGTGCACTCTTGGAAGCAGCCAGCAGTTGCCTAGTAACTGTCATACCCAGGCTGAATGATTTTAATAATCGAATTGGAGGTACACCCTGTGACCTTGTTATAAGGCTGAGGCAAATGCATTCTGTCGTTAAGCCGCGGTCCATACACGGATCTATAAATACATTAGCTTGTTAGGTGGGGCTAGCTTAGCAAGCAACTGCGCAGCGTGTAACATCACTTTTGAGAACTGTTGCGAGGAGGCACACCTCACCAATGGTGGAGGTAGAATTTTGGACACATCTTGAAGGCTGCAGACAAAAGATTGTACAGAACATACAATACTCCCTACTTTCAAGAAATAGATTCTCTAAAAGTTACACTTTCTATGTAGTATGAGAAGGAACTGACAGTCTTACAGTGAAATAATTGTGTTATTTCCATACTAGAACTGAGTGATATGATGATATTATTGGTAATTGACAATATCACACAAGTAATTGACAGTGACTAACGGGCAGTTATCACCTTTGTTGGGGAAGTATGTTTAGACTGCACAGAAAGCAAGATAACAAGGATTTTTTTGGCTTTCAGTGCAACCTTCATGTCTTCGTTCCTACGTTTTAAACATGGCTATTATAGTGCAGTGTTGCCCAGGTAAACAAACTATAGTGCATTGCTTATTATAGTGCAGTAATAGTGTGTTCATCATTCTTGTAAGTTGGACAGTTCAATCTTGTCACAACTTCCAGTCAGCAACAGGGCTGGGTGATAAAACGATAACAATAATTATCTCAATATAATTTTCCTCTGTCAATATGACAAATGTTCGATAAAAGTTTGATACAATTACACCCAACATGTTGCCGGCGACACGTTTTGTATCACAGTGAAATAACATCACTTTTTCTGTGACTGCTTGTCATGACTGGCAATGGAGCACGAACACAGACACAGCCGCAAAAACACAAATGGGGGATTTATTGAACAAATAAGAGAATGCAACAGGGCAGGCAGGCAGAGGAAAGATAACACAGTCAAAACAACAGGGCAACTCACTGAGAGAGCAGCTAATTCCAAAGCACCCTGTCAAATACGGGATAATCCAGCAAAATCCAAAATGAAAGTCCACCGTAAAGCTCAGTGCATGAGAAATGAGGAATCCACAGAGATATCAAGAAGCATTAGGAAGAATGCAAGCAATGGCATTTTTTTAGCACTGACTAAAATACCCTGTTCAACTTCTACCTGTGAAATTCTGTTTGGCAAGTGTTTGTCACATTCTGATGATGTAGAATAGTTAAAAACCACAATTAACCATCTGGTTTCTTCAGCTTTCACTCAGGAACAAAAGGCCATTTAGCTGGAAAGAAATAATGATTTGACATTTATCGTGATAATTATCATTATCATTATTAAAGATATGTGCATTTTTATTGCGATGACATTTTTGGCCATATCGTCCAGCCCTAGTCAGCAAATAGAATGTCAGACATTCCAGAGAAACTTCTTGTTGGGAATGTCAAGCTTCCCAGCTTATGTAGATGGAAAAAGGAAAAGTGCTTATTGTTAATTTCCTTTCAAGATAAAGAAAATGCTGAGAGGCTAGTTATATGCAGCAACTTTCATTTATGGGAGGGCGCTGTCTTCACAGGCTAGAGCTAAAACCTTAGATAATAAAATCAAGGACCATCGACAGTATTAGATGAATTAGGCTAGGCTATTAATTAGTTTTAAAAGCCTACCCATTGTGGTATGCATCCACCCACTTTTTATTAGTCTAAGCATAGTAGTTTTGGTTTCTTGCCCTAAGTCTCAGTTGGGTTGAATTTGCATTGCTTCATAGTGGGACTGGGTCAGAATTTACAGACACTGACTGAATTTGCTAATGTCAGCGTGCTTGGCAATTATATGCCCTACAATCCACTTTATTGAGCTGCCCCTTTAAGAATTACACCACCGATGGACCATATTCGGCTACATACTTATGCATTCTCCAGTTTCTTCGCTGCTGTCAGTGTCCCCACTGAGCCTTTATTACGAGATTGTCCTATATTGATCCACCAAAATACACAATCTGTCCCTTATTTTCGTACATATTTCCTGCCATCCCCTTTCGGGTATATTTTATTGTGGGGGAACCCCCACCCCTCACTTCATTGTTTCAGAGTTTTATTGTCAGGGATACAATCACGTTTGCATGTTGTGTTGGAACCTAAAAAAAAAAAAGAAATAGAAGAATCGAAACTAATAAATGAGGTGAGACTGTTGATATACAGCAAATATTTGGGGAGGTTGTATGACAATATTATCTCAATATTTTAAAATTAAAAGATTTTTTATTTTTTTTAGATATCACCCAGCCCTGCTCCATACACTTACAGTTACAGTTGGAGTCTTCATTCCAGTATTTGCTTGCTTGATAACAGTATTAGTGCACCAGCTGTGTTGTCTAATAAGAGGAATGCTCTGTTTGAAGTTGTGAAAATAATTTTAGACAGTAATATTGCTCCCTCCTGTTCCTGCACAACCTGCTGTTTGGTATGGTCTGCTATTTAGTGGTGTCCGAAATTGTGCTTTTTACAGTTTTTTTTTTTTTAAGTGCTGTCCGGAACGGTTCGAAAATGTTCATCAATGTAATTCTGTTAATTGGGTAGTAGATAGGCTACGGTATTTTGTTTGGGTTTACTTTCTGTATTTATGTCTTCCATGACAGCACGGCTAATACACGGGAGCCACCTGCATCAGGCTGAAATAAATGAGCTGTCCTGGCCCGCTGGGATACTTTGACTACTTCTTAGCTGCTTCTGTTGAATGGAGAAGAATGGAGAAGGCTCAATTTGGAGTGCACTTGGGTGTGGTGATTATTGTGACTGATCATTTGTGCAAGCTTCCCCACATCATTACCAGGCCCTCTGAATTCATTACAGGTTCGTGCCGTAGTATCTCTCTGTAGTACCCACTGACAGGTCACGTGTCCGTGACGCAGTGGAAACAATGAGAGATAGGACACAGGTAGTAATATTGATTGATGAGTGATTTCTAATTTTTACTCGAGGATCTTGACACTTTATCTCATTTGCCACAGTTGTGAGAATGGGTTTGTTGTTTTCCATTAGCCGTAATGCGGGCCATTTTCCTAGATGGCAATCAGAAAAATAGGAAGCATGCTAAATATCGTTATTTTTTTCCTCTTAATGGATGCGTGGCCAGTTGCTATGGCTGTCAGATGTATTTCAGTTTCTGTGTGTGTGAGATGACAAATTGCAGGATCTTTTATGGGTGTATCTGAATGTGTATCTGAATAGTTAATTATGTAATTATTTATAGTTTGCAACAACATACATAATCATGCATGTGTATATATAAATTTATAATTCTTTAAATGTATGCCTTAGTGGTGTAACGATTTATTCATTTACTCAAGGCATCGAGCAGCAATCCTATAGATTCCACTTCATTCATCTTAAAATGACGTTTTTAAAACTCATAATCATTAAAGTTGATCAAAATTCGGTCTAAATGGTTAAGAATCAGTTTTTCTCAATTGAATCACACTGTAATTCCTGTTTTTACGTATATAATTTAAAAACCAGTGGTGTTTCAATGTTTCCTGTTTATATAGTAGAAGTGTCCACACCACTTAGCCTGCACCCCCTAATTGAAGAATACCACAAACATAGGACCTTCCCAAAATAAAATGCTTAAAAAACTCTAACTATTTGCAGGACATGCACAAACATGGTCTGGTGTAAATCCCGACAGTCACAAGATGCTAAACGAATACAAACAGATTTCGAAAAACTTTAGGTACACGGATAAACAAACTCGAATTGTAAAAAAACTTGCGCTCACAGAAAAGCTATTACAGGTTTCCCTTGGCATTATACTGTAGGTATTTTAGAGTTTGATCAACTTTACCCATGCCAGCTCCAGTTTACCCAGTCTTGAAAACTGCAAATAAAAGTATAATAAGCACTTTATTTGTATTTAACTGTAGTTTTTTCTGCTTAATTTCTGGCTTTGTATCCTAAGTTGGAAAAGTCATTCCCTGAGTGGCCACCTATCCCCGCTGCAACATTGGCCAGAGCCATGAAGCTGTTGTGTAGCATAGCTTTGAAATGTGGTAGAGCTTGTGAAACGTCATTGAACTTGTCTTTTTAATAGCCATTTGTTTCTTCCTGTCTTTTAAGCCTGCAGATTATTGGGTGTTTGAGAAGTCGGTTAGAATTAAGGGTCGGTAGTCCCCATGTTACGAGGTGGCTGGCTGGTAACCCTGGCCATTCAGCGACCTGAACGTATTGGTCCATATAAGGGCTCATTTTGTTCAGTAGGCTGAAAGCTGCATATTGAAGACTGTGAGTCGTATGTCTACAGTATGTATACAGTGTATGTATACATCCATGTGTAAAAATGGATGATGTCACGGATGAAATGTACACAGGGACAGTTTTTGCTGTGTTTGGTCATTTTTGCTTTTTTGACTAAAGGACTGTAACAGATATCGATCAGTATTGACCCTTATGGTGACATTAGTGCCGAGATCAGCATTCTGCGCTCGCAGTGAGTGTTTCGTTAGTCATGTAAACAAACCGGAAGTGCACAGTCCGACTCGCAGCCTTATTGAAATGCTAACGGACTTATTAATAAATTTATTTAAGTGGGTTTATGACCGGATATTTTTTTAATGGTTGGACACTTGCGTACGTATTACTATAACTAAGTGTTTTCCTGTCGTATTTTTTTTTTATTGTGAGTTTTAAAATTTAAATTTATGAAGTCTGGAAACTAGCAGCCCTACTGTGGATGGGTCGGCCAGAAGGGAGCAGAAACGATCAGACTAATTAGCCATGTCGATCGGTTTATATTTTTTTGCAAAAAAAATCTCAAGGAGTAGGTTAATCTAAAATAACCTGACTCACTAATTCTTTTTTTGTTTCTATTCAAAATCCACTTGTAAATTTTCTTTGTGGAACTGAAAGAAAATAAGTGCCAATCTGAATGTAAAAATTGATTTACAGCAACCTCTCTCTCCAAGTTATTATCTTCAATCTGAAGTGTGACTGTTTCCTTTTAAGTTGAAAAATGATGTTGAAGTAAACATCTTTATTGAAATAATCCGTGTATCAAGTGCATAACATTGACCAAGAAATATTAAGGGAATTTGTGTTTATATATATATACATCATGTATATTTTATCATGTGAAATGTTAATTGCTTATTGAATAGAAATAAATGCACAGAAAAGCACTGAAATCAGCTTACTAACTGTGTCTTTAGCTCCGTTCCTGATGAGAACATTTCCTCATTTCCTGAAAACGAGTCGGTTTTCTGTATTTAATGGTATTTCTCAGGGAGACATTGATTATCTCTGAAGAGAAGTAGGCAAATGTGTATGTTTTGCTTCCCACTTGCATGACATGAATCTTTTAGGAGTAATATAGTAACTTACTTGAGTAAAATGAGCTGAGTAAAATGTTCATCTATCCAAGGTCCATGTGGGTTTCTTCATAGTACACAGTTAGGTGGGCTGCTGTCTGTCAATCGTTCACAGTATGTATTGCAGACTCAGTGTTACCTTGTGCTGGATAAGTAGTTATGCAACATTATTTGATTTTATATTGTATGTGAAAGTATACAAGTTATTTTGCAGATTAGTGAAACGGTTTGGACTGCCACCAAGCAGCTGAGATGGAGGGGTGAGAGGTCAGGGAGTGAAGGCACCCATAATAAATTCGTGTGGGACTCATAAGAACCTTAGGATATGTTTACCATATAATTTCTTTATATAATATTATTATTTCTTATTTTAAAAGCATATGATTACATTATTGGGCACTGGTGTCACTGTTTTTATTATAATTCAGTTTGTCTGGCATAACTTACTAAGTTTCGGAGTCGCATTCCCCTAACTATTGTTTTCCCATTTAGTATGTGATTTTAGTGCAGGCGAGGTTTTTCTGGAGCACGTCGGTTGTGTCGTAGCAGGACTGACTAAGCATTTATGTTACTAAAATGAAATTCAGATGCAGGTTTGCCATGGAAATACATGGACCCTGAGAGTTAATGGAGAATTTTTTTTTTGCGAGAAAATAGGGTTTGTGTTTCTGTCAGGAGCTAAAGTGACCAAAAAAAAGAGAAAACAACCGTAAGTATATCCATCCAGCCATCCATCCATCCATCCAGCCATCTTCCATGTCTTCTCATGCAGAACATGTCATCTCATCCAGCTTGGAACCTGTCCCAGGAAGCACAGGGCACACGGTAAAGGACACTATGGACAGGACTGGCTACTCTCACTCACACACGCTGTGAAATAAAAAGGCAAGAAGACCTGACTGCATGTTTCTGGATGCCAGGAGGATACCTGCAGTACCTGGCAGAAACCCTCACACACTTTGAGCAACCATGCAAACTCACACACACACACACACACACACACACACAAGGACAGGATTTCATTCTCCAACCGTGGAGATGCAACACCATAGGACTGCGCCATATAACCACACACATTGTTTATATGCCTACGAATATTTATGAACGTTGTAATTTGAAATTCTTTGAATATTTATGAGCTGAGAAGCCTAATCTCTATTTGCTGAGTCTACAAATATGCATTGTCAAAGATGCACTCTTATCTGCATGGAACAGACGGGGAACTTGCGGGTTGCAGGCCCTGCGCGTGAAACACCACAGGAAGCTGGGGTTGGTGTGCTGTCTTCCAGACCAATATCATACTCACTCATAGGTTCGGACCAATGGTTGAGCTGACTGGCCTACATACGGATTGGCTGTGGTCACTGATAGCCAGATATCCCCAGGCCTGCAGTTTAATTTCTATCTGATTACTCGAATACATTTGTTGCAATTAGCAACAATGTTTGTACATAGAAATGTTTAGAAAAATAAATAAAATATTGTTTGATAATTAAATGTTAAACATAAAATATATTTTAATAAACAAAACAAGTTTTGATTTCCTGTTTGGATTCTACACATTGGTTCTTCAGTCATGGATGATGAATGATTACTAATTAAGTTTGACAAAATTATTATGCTGCAAAAATCTATATTATGGAGTTGGTATATATTGACACAGGCATGTTGTGTCCAGTGTACGTGGTGTGTCGTCTTTTTCTGGCATCGATAGATGGATAGCCTAGTTTTTTTTTTTGCCAAATGGAGATTTGTGTTACATTCTCATTCCAGGAGTGAAGAACCTGGTACTTAGCATGAGCTGTCTGTCGGACTGTAAGCCCTGTCGGGTCCCTGGTATGTTTTTTTCCGTTCCAGTCTTTGAAAACAGCCCAGGCATTGGCCTGTCTAACAGTTTCTTACTTCCCTCCAGAGTAGCGACTAGGTATTAGTCAGGCTTTGCGGCATGCCAGACCGAGGGACTGAGTGCCTCCCATTGAGAATACAAGGGTAATTCTCCTCAGAGACTTGGACGACAGCAGACTCTTACAGAAAGCAGAGGTCTGCTCTGGGCTCTGTGGCCTGTCTCTGATCTGGCTCAGTTTGACCTTCCTGCTGTGATATGTCAGAGGTACAAATTTCACACCACAGATTTAACTTCACATTCATCTGAGAAGAAAAACGTTTGGGGTCTTGTTTTATGTTTTCACCTTCTGTGGGAAAATAAGTCTTCTACTTTTCTATTAAGTATTGAAGTTTGATTCTGGCTTTAAGTTGTGCCTGCAGCCCTGAATGCGCCCCAGCACACACTCCAGGCAGCTCCTGTGTTCTTTCTCAGGTACAGAGTAGCCTGTGCTATTTATGTTGCTGTTGGGATTGTTCTTGATGGTGACATATGTGCTAACCTATCGATTGGGGTGATAATGAAGCTCACTGAGGTGCCACCAGAGTCGACATTAGCCTAATTAACATCATCGCTCAGATCTGCCATATTATTTGTGCCTGCTGATGTGGCAGTATAACCAGGAACTCCTCACTTCGAAAGTATGTCAATCACGATGTTCATGAATGTTTCTTAATGTGCAAATCGCTGTATACAGACGCTCCTCTACTTACGAACGAGTTACGTTCCGAACGGCCATTCGCAACTTGAAATGTTCGTAAGTCATTATTCGTCATCATTTTAAGGGTATATGCAAGTACAAAGAACTAGGATGCTGGGAGTACGCACGCTACGCTGCTGCGCGGCGGGAGCAGCGGCCAGAAGTCGTACTAGGCAGAATTGGCGCGCAGAAAAAAAAATTATGTTGCGGGCAGGAAACGGGAGCCCAAGGAACGCAATTTGGACTTACGGTCCTCTTCGTTCATATGTCTGAAAGTTCGTACGTTGAAAGTTCATAAGTAGAGGAGCGTCTGTATTACCCTTTCAAAATATTGCTGTATATCGATTTGGCGATAAATTATTATCCAAGCCGGCCACTGAGACTTATTGGAAAGGCAGTCCAGTGCACGATGAAGAGCTGTGGACACTTTTATGGCCTAAGAGCTTATTTTTGTGGGGGATCCCTAAGCAAACCAATGTGATCACTGGAAGAATGTGCGAATGAAATTTAGTTTTTTGACCTGTCAGATGACAGTGTGTACCTTTGGGTGTATTGATACTCATTTATTATTATTGTTATTGTTGTTTTCACCATTTAGTGTCAATATGTTGGTCTGTCTGACTGTTGTTCCTGAAGGTTCTTAGAAAATGAGAGTCACACTGATTTAATGGAGGCTATTATTCTGACTTACAATGCAGTGGCTGTAAAACAGTCACACAGACTAGAAGATGAATGGCCCAGTGGGGTATTTACCACAGTGTATTTTGAGGCCATTTTTCCGATTGTGCGGATAGATGCTGGAGTGCTTGTGGTTTTGATTTCATCTGCTAATATCACAGGCCTCAGCCTCTCAAGGAAAACAGATACCGAGCCTTTGTTAATCTCCTGAGGGAATGAAGAAGGCACGGAGTAGGAGAGTGGCATTTGTTTTTCACCTTGGTCCCAAGGTTTACTCAGAAATTGGGGGCACAGTATCCCAAGTGAAGTAGGAAAAATATGTCTTTCATAAACGTGGAAACGTGGTCTGGGAGGATGGGTTTGGGCTTTTTCCAGGTGTGTTTTTCGCTGATTTTCAACAGTCAGGCGTGGCCCAAAGATACTACAGAATGGGACACAGGGTTTGCTGGGCGGGCAAAACTCCCTTGTCGTCAGGGGCGACGGTAGCGGTGGACAGGCACTTAGCGGGCTGGAGGTGGGCTGGATGCAAAGACACGCTCCTGGGTCCTCCTGCTGGCATTATGTAAATAGAGCTGCAGCCAGGATCACAGAGCGTCGCTGAGAGAGGGAGCGAGAGGGAAGGAAAGGGAGAGCGAGAGAGAGAGAGAGAGAGACCTGACTCCAGACTGCTGAGACACAGGGAGACTCCTCTCTCAAGTCCCAGTCCTGCAGTCTTGTGTAATTTTCCCGGCATTTCAGGCGCATCTAGTGGAGTGCTTCCTGAGACGATGCTGATGTGATCTTAAGAGTTTTTTGAGACTTGGCAGGTCGACCGAGAGATACGCTTCACTGGCAGTATGCTCGCCTCTATCTGGTATGCTAGAAAGCTTGGAAGAAGGCTGGTACACAATGTCAGGAAGGCTAAAATGCAGAAGGTAGGTCTGGGAAGTGCTCCGAAGACACTTTACAGGATGAATAGCTTTTTGCTCTGTATCATCTTAGGAGACTGTGGTGGACATGAAATTGACCTTTGTTAGCATTGTTGGGGTGTATTTAATAGATGGTGTTTACAGAGCATTTATTGTAGGAGCCATTTGTGATTACTGATCTGTTTTAAACACTTTGGTGATGTTTTTTTAAATTACAAAATCTTAAGAATCCTTGTCAAGTTACCATAGTGTGCTGCATTCGAGAGACTAATTTTTGGTGTTGTGGAATATCCTGGTACTTTATACTGGTCTTTACAGTGTCCTTTGTCTCCCAGTATTGCTCTGTATGGCCTTATGAGCAAATTCTTCTGTAACATTACTCATTCACGTGGCCGCCATTCCACAAGTGTATGGGGCTCAGAGGTGAGTCTCAGCTGGCATCTTTGTGTTGGTAAGGTTAAGTCTTTGGGTTGTGAGTATCATGGACTCCCCAGGTTGCCGTGTTGATGTGACGCAGATCCACAGTGACCTTGGTCTTCTGTTTGTGGTGGAGCTCGTACACTTGATGTGGACGTTTAAGCTTTCCAGGCTCTGTTGTTTCCTTTCCTGTCATCCTTTTGATTTACGTCTATCAAAGTTCTGCTCATACAGAAATTAAGTGCCAGTGCTGCTTTTAATATGTTGCTACATTTATTTAATTTTATTTTTTGATCTCTGATGCTGTGTTGCAACTGGTTGTCTGACAGCCTGTTTCAGGCATGCAGCATCAACAGGTGCCATAGCGCGGGAAGTTAGAAATGCATGAGTGCTTTGCTTTGTGAGAGCTCCCGCTTGCTGCCACCGTGTTCTCCGCTCATCCAGCACCTGGCCATGTCGCCACCGCAGCACCTCTACGCACACCTTTCACAGGCCTGCTTCTGCCGGCTGCCTAGCAACGCTGGAGGCCCAGTTGCATGAGTGGAGAGGAGGCACGCCCTGCACTCGGATGTGGGAGTCTAGGAGGGCTGGGGGCGGGGCTGTCGCCAAGCAAGACACATGTCATGTGCCCCCTGGAGCAGCTAAGGGCACGGAGGCAGCGGAGTGGGTGGAGGGCATGTCGTGTAAAGCTCCTGAAGCACACACTGTGAAGTTTGGTCTCTTGGTTTGGAGGAATCAATGATGCCATGAGCCTAGTTATCCAGTAACAGAGTATCCATTTTGTTTTCTCTGGAGGGGGAACTTCAGTTCACTTCAAGCTTTATTTATATGGCACTATTTTAACCACAGGGTTTACAAAGTGCTTTACAGACATTTAAAAGAAAGGGATCAAAACATGCGTACAAGAAATAACAATAAAAAATTATACAAATTAAAAATAGAATCAGTTAAAAAAAAATAAACTATAACAATAATAATAATAAAATACCACCAAAACACGGAGCTTTAACCATCCACATTCTCGGTAGGGGACTTTAATCCCTAACTCTCCAGGAACGGTAACCCCTACCATACTGGAAACTCTAGTCATTACCTAGCTGGGGACCCTAACCTTACCATACTGGGGACTCTAGCCCCTACCATACCAGGGACTGTAGTCATTACCTAGCTGGGGACTCTAGCCCCTACCATACCAGGGACTGTAGTCATTACCTAGCTGGGGACTCGAGCCCCTATCGTACTGGACACTCTAACCCCTCCTGCACTGGGGACTCTAATCTGTACCGTACCGGGGACTCTAGCTGCTGCATCGCTGGGGACTCTAGCCCCTACCTCATAGGGGGCTCTAGCCCCTACCTCGCTGGGGACTCTAGCCCTTACCATACTGGGGACTCTAGCCCCTACCTCGCTGGGGAATCTAGCCCTTACCATACCGGGCACTCTAGCTCCTACCACGCCAGGAACTCTAGCCCCAATCCTCATAGGGGACTCTAGCCCCTACCTCACAGGGGACTCTAGCCCCTACCTCACAGGGAACTCTAGCTCCTACCTCACAGGGGACTCTAGCTCCTACCATGCCAGGAACTCTAGCCCCTACCTCACAGGGAACTCTAGCCCCTACCTCACAGGGGACTCTTGCTCCTACCATGCCAGGGACTCTAGCTACTACCGCACTGGGGACTCTAGTCCCTACCTCATCAAGGACTCTTGCCCTTACTTCACGTGGTCCAGAGCAATTTTATTGCTGGAGGATCCAGTGATTTATAATTTCTTACCCCTCTCAACCCTGTCATACACTCACAAGACCTCAAAGATTGTCCAAGTCAGCGGCCTGGCAGGGGATCCACTGGATGGGATAAGGTGTCCAGCTGGTTGTCTGGGCAGGCCAAGCCACAGGTGGAGACCTCATCAGCCCTGCTTGAAGAGCAGCAGCTGCATGGCCCAATCGCGTTAGCTGCCCTTTGCATAATAAGCTCAAACTTCAGTTTCAAGCTGTGGTTTAATGTGTGAGTGACTGACAGCCTACTCTGTGTACCTAAAGTAAACTAAAGATTTGCACCACCCACTGCAGGTCTTGTCCCTGAATATTTAATATATTAACATATGTTATATTGTACTGTTTATATTCAGAGCAACATGGCTGACAGTTGTCTTATGGGGTAAAACTATGTAGTCGATGGTTAAAATGGGATACTGTATATTTGGGTAGAGCTGAAAAAAACTGTCACTACTTGCAGTTCTGCACAGCTTTAAACCTTATTCTAATTAAGCATCACACTTCTCCAGCTTAATCAGCTTCCTTAATATGTGGCACATGGAATTGAGCGCCCTTTTCTGCATCCTTTATGAGGACAAGCTGTGGGACTGCGGTAAGGCACGGGGCAGGGGATCACCAAATACAGTCAGTGGGGGATTCGCATTTACAGACAAAGGCCCCTAGATGTATCGCTGTGATGCTGGCCGGCCAAAATGTCTAAAACCACCACCAGGGCTGTTTCCACCAGAAGGCTAAGTGTCGTTTCACTGCAGAAATACAGCCCAGCCTCTCCCCATTAATCAGAATCGGGGGAAAGCTGATGCTGCAATATTCACATGCAGCGACAGACCGACCAACTAACCCCCCCCCCCCCCCACACACACACACACACACACACAGTAATTCATCTGGAAAAGTGTAGAAACTACCGGTCCAATTGAAAAATCATTTTGTTTATGGTATTTGTCGACTTACCCCGTTTCAAAAATTGTGGCCTCATTTCACAGATGTTTTGAACATCTAGGCCACTGCATACCTGCCTGTAGTCATTAATAACATGTTTGGATTGGTCACTAGGTGTAGTGGAACAGGTTGACTGCGTGGTCTAAGCGTAGCGGAGGGCGTGTTTTTGGAAGGGATGGTGGCGCAGTCAATGAATTGGATTTACCAGGCCTACTGATATTCAGCTGTTCACCAGCATGAGGCTAATCTCTTGGCTTTAATTTGAGCGGAAGCTACTTTTGAATTAGATCAGTTATCAAGTGCTTCAAGAATACCTAGCTATTGAGTGAAATTCAGGGGGCCGAATTTTTCTCCTGGTTATAAATGTGTTAGATACCTAGAATATGGAGGTCAGATAGTGGGTGATCTAGCTTGGCTTGTTTCCCATTATTACCTGTCAGCAGTCTGAATTTAAACCATCATTAGGTGAAACACAGAATACTGTAACATTACTGCCTTAGTATAGACCTGGTCCCTGCTCACCTCCAAGTGGGGAGACTCATCCAGGATACAGTGAGATTCAGCCGAGGATCATAGGTGGGTGTCAGAGATGAAGCTGTAAAATGTAGCGCAGGAAAATAATGGCATTTAAAACAAAGAAAATGCTTCGAGGCTAACTTGCTTGTTTATTGTTGTACCTGAATGCACTTCTCAGAGGGAGCACTGTGAAAACAGCATGTTACCAGCAAATACATTTCTACCTGCAAAGCACAGCTGGTCAAGGATAGGTGAATCCACTTTAGAGTTGGATCAATACCAAAAATTTTACTTTGATACCTATTAGGTCTGTCACTATATCAGTAATCTAGTAATCTTCCAATTAATCTGATGATTCATTGAATTATCATTTATATATAATATAATATATAATATAATAAATACATGGCAATTGGCACAAGGCAACTACCAACAAAATATTGCAGAGTGCACACGCATCGGTCACACGTACAGTTTCATGTTTCTGGACAGTGGATGGACACCAAAGAATCTGCCGAAAAGCCACCCGCACACAGGGTGAACATGCAAACTCCACACACACAAAGTGGCAGTGTGCGGCGACAGCGCTACCCACTGCGACATTGCGCCACCCGCGATATTAGGCTTGCACAATGCGCAATGTTAACATTGACATGGCATTTCATGCACATGCAGTTGTCACATCACAAGGATCGCGTTTCTGCTGGGTTCACTTCAAACCATCGGTTGTGCTAAAACATTTTTGGTCAGTCATAGGAAACAAAACTTAGAAAGGTTTGCAGTTTTAATGATGGCTTCTCGTGAATGCAAAATTTTTCAGGAACGCATTAGTCAAGCTGTAGAAGGACTCACTGTACAGTTGGGCAGTGGGAAAGAACGGTTTCCATCTTCCATCTACCTAGCTTGCACGAGACACATGAAGTGAATGTGATTTTGTATGTTCACTATGTGACGTAGCTTCTTAAATATAGAAATTTGCAGAATGACACAATCACACAGTTAAGAATCGCACCAGTTTTTGGTATCGCGATACGATACTGACCCCGGTGTATTGAACAATATTAATCCACATGGAATGAGAAAGTAGTGAAATGGTTTGCTTTTCCCGATGTTGGCCATTCGTCTCAGACTGTTACATCCTCTCTGCCACAGCAAGGGCTTGAAAGGCATCTTTCCACCCAAAGCCCAATAAGAAAATGGCCTGTAAATTTAGCCACAGGCATTGGAAGTCTCATTGTTTTGAATTTATTTTGCCAGAAGTATCCATCTCTCCAAGTATCTGCCGACCTGTCCGGTACACTGTGGGTTCAAAGAAGCCTGCAGACTGTGATGACTTGTAAAATATATTCAGTTCGATCCACGTGTCAAGGTGTGTTGCATTTACTCTACATCACTGGATAGAGATGCATCAAAAATGAATTCTTTCATACTTCCTCCATTCGTTGTAGTAATTCGACCTGAATGATTATACAAATAATTCAACGGGTGGTTTACGCACATGTATTCAGTTTTTAAATATTTTTTTATTTTATTTCTTTTCATTTTTACTGACAGCAGAAGTGTTTATTATCTGTATGTCAGATGTTTGGGGTTTGAATGTTGTAAATGGTTAAACTGAGATATATTTGGGTATATCTGAAAATACCTGTCGTTGTATCTTGACACTGAAATGAATGTACAGGCCATTATCTCTTTGCAAGATGTTGTTTTTATTATTTTTGTATTTTTTATAGTAACTATACAGACTGTACCATCTTCTCTCCACGAAAGGGTTACATCAGTGTTATTCAGTATAAGCCTAAGAACATAGTACTTCATCCATCCATCCCTCTGTCCATCATCCTTTTTCTTCCGTTTTTTTTGGGGTCGAGTCCCAGGGGCAGCAGTCTAAGCAGGGATGCCCAGACCTCCCTCTCACCAGCCACCGACCACCAGCTCCTCCGGGGGGTAACAAGGCATTCCCAGGCCAGCTGAGAGATGTAATATCTCCACTGTGTCCTGTCTTGGGCCTGTCCCGGGGCCTCCTCCCGGTTCAACTTGTGCGAAACACCTCCCCAGGGAGGCGTCCAGGAGGCATCCTCAATAGATGCCCGAACCACTTCAACTGGCTCCTTTCGATGCAGAGGAGCACCCCCCCCCCCCCTCAAATGTCTGAGCTCCTCATCCTATCTCTAAGACTGAGCCCATCCACCCAACAGAGGACACCCATTTTTGCCGCTTGTATCTGTGATTTCATTCTTTCTGTCACTGCCCAATGCTCGTGACCATAGGTGGGGGTAGGGACCTAGATCAACTGGTAAATCGAAAGCTTTGCCTTCCAGCTCAGCTCTCTCGTCACCACGACAGAACAGTACTGCATCCACATTACTGCCGATGCTGCGTCGATCTGCTTGTCGATCTCCCGCATTATACAGTAGATACCTATATCTACAATGCACTATAGATACCTTTATATGCAGTACAAAGCATCCTTAATCCTTAATCCGACCATTATATTGCGTTATTTAAGTATGCAGTGCATTGTAGATGAGAGCTTCATAAAGCATTCATAATGGAAACACTCTAAAAACAATTGCTGACTCAATCTAAAAAAAAATAAATTAAACAATTTGCATGCTTTTAGAAAGTTAAACAGGTGTTGTGCCGAAATCTGCACCCCTGCCGTGAAATGCACCCCCTGTCGGGAGCGCGCACCGCTCTTTTCC
>JAODKC010000107.1:18573858-18599462 GCA_026777985.1 Mormyrops attenuatus
TTAATATTTCTGGTGCACATTTAGATTGACGGAACTACGTCTTTTCCCCCTTCGAAGCGAGGAAAAGAGCGGTGCGCGCTCCCGATAGGGGGTGCATTTCACGGCAGGGGTGCAGATTTCGGCACAACACCTGTTTCAGTTGTTGAGTAAACTATATGAGTATTGTTAGACTAACTTAAATATTTAAGTACAGCCAAAACAATGAGCCTTTACTTCCGCAAATCTAATTAAGTTAAAACAACTTATATCATGATATTACGTCTTCCTTCCTCTAACTTGCCTGTTTTTCCATCTTTATTTTACTTCCATCTTACGGCCGTTTTTCACCAAATCAGGTACCTTACTTCTGGAACTGAAAGGTGTTGGTTTTTCACGATTGTAAAAACGAACACTGGAGCTGAATAATTTATACAACGCTAAAGACATGCAAGGATCGGAGTTGGTTCATGTAAGACTTGGGCAAACACACACACAGCAATTGGGAAATACAACAAATATTAACATTATCGAACAAGGGGCTATATACAATGTCCCAGCATGATCAGCGCATCTCGCCGGCGCTACAATATTATCAGGCTGGACGATGTGCGATAATAAAACTATTCTTACATCGCTAGTCAGTTAGATCAGGATCAGACTTTTTCTTACGTTAAATTCTCTCTGAAAATTATAAGTCAATGGAAAACCGAAAGTACCGTATCAAAAGTACAGTACCTGGTGCGGTAGAAAAGCGACCAAAGTTTCTGCGCAGATGAAACATATATAACTAAGTTGAGAGAGTGCTCTTTATTTTTTATTTTGACCAACTTTTAAAAATAATTTGCTAACTAAGTTAAAAGTTTTATGCCGAGAAACATCTTTATTGTAAGTGTTATTTTCTATCCCCTCCAGCCTTTTTGTAGAGTGTAACAGACATCGCTACAATGTGAATATTTTTTGATGAATATTTATAGCCATGTTTATAATGCTTTATGACTGTATTATTATTCGTTACGAATGTGTTTATAAATTACTAAAATCATGGCCCTGAGTAGAGTGTCACCTTACACTCGAGGTGTTACCTTTCATAAAATGAATATTGCAAATTATAAGATTCTTTACCTGTGAGGTGCTAGAATGGTAAATTTAAATTTGTGTCCTCCAAAGACTATCTGTGGTTCCATTTCCATGCTAACCCTGAAGATGGGATCCCTGAGTAAAGCTTTGGTCCATTCTGACATCCAGATGAGAGAAGATTGTAAAGGACATACACGATGGAAGGAAACCTTGTCATTACCTGGTTTATGCAAAATTACATTTTCTCTCACACTGTAAATTCCGCACGGATGATACTTTTTGTTTTTTATTCCTAAGTAATAGATTTTTTGTCCGGCGCAGGTATAATTTTAAAAGATATAGGAGCTGATGGTGACCTTGTATCTGCTGTCTGCTGTGACAGCAGCAGTTTACCTGTTTCTACCGATGCAACGTGAATTGTGATGTCCATCCCCTGGATTCCCTTTCCCTTGTGAAAGATCTTCTTCCACCTCAGACGAACTTTTTGACTGACAACTTGAGACGGTAGTGGGCTGTACTGTAATCTAAACTGGTGATATACAGTGGTACAACTTACTTTAGTGAATTTAACACCAAACTCCAGCAGGACGAGACCTCGGAGTCGTAACGCTAAATAAATATTTAAATATCTAACCGAATAATAGGCGTGTGGCCAGAGGAGAGTGGGCTTCTCCCTTGCATTTGAGTCTAGTGCCCTCTGAGGTTTCTTCTTCTTTTTGAGGCAGTTTCTCTGTCATTGTCACCTTGGACTTACTCTTTAGAGACCTGTGGCCTGTACTACAAAGCGGGGTTACTGGCTTATTGGGGTAACTTATCAGATTTAAGGTACCACGGTTTAAATGGACTTCATATTCGTTCACTTACATTTTGCCCAGACTACCTTAAATCCGACAAGTTGCCCCGATAAGCCAGTAACCCCGTCTCGTAGTACAGGCCACTGGTGCCCAGGAGTCTGCAAAGTGCTTTGTGATTAAGCATCTTGTTAAACATGCTATGTAAATAAAATGTGATTGAACAGAACTGAAATTGAATCAAATACTAAGCAGGTTTCCGAGAGGGGAAATTGGATGATTGAAGCCCTGGAGATGCAAGCCTGTGATGTTTTTTAGATTTTGTTTACATGCAGGCCAGACTATACTGTAGACAGACAGACAGACAGACAGACAGACTCACAGATGTTTGTATTCATATCTTTGTGGGGACCATCCATATATCCCTATGGGCGAAACCCTAATCCCAGCAATGAGAACCATAACCCCAACCCAGCCCTACCCTTAACCATAAGAAACCAAACAAAAGACGAGACTTTTGGCATTTTTTATTTTATTGTTTGCCGTCACAGATTTTTCTAAAATTGATTTTCCCCTTGTGGGGCCTGAACATGGTCCCCACAATGTCAAAGTTACATTGTGGGTCCCCATGATGTAATATACATTTGGTCCCCATGATGTAATATACACATGACCACACACACACACATTCTGGTTCTTCATCACAGCATCTGAATGGTGATGCCTTGATGTTACATGTGGTACTGGACATGGATTTTGCGGAGATAAAGCCCCCTTAAAGTCAGGGATGGGGGGGGGGGGCAGCGTAGGGTGTCAGCACTGTGTGTGTGTGTGTATATATATATATATATGATGTCTTTTTTCACACCATCTGTGTAGCACATTACCAGCTTTTTTGTCCATGTTTGGGTGCAGCTGGGTGCAGTGATCTCACAAGACTCCATTTTCATCCTACTTATCTGCAGTTGTGTGCTTACTGGCCAGACACCAGTTTGCCGGTGTTTGCTATATTATCCACCATTTAACTTCTTGTCAATACGTTTATGTGCTGTGCCACTCTCTGAAGTTACTGCTGTCTCGTTTAAATACAGAAGGGCTTTGACGATTGAATTCTGAGATGCGTATGAACAGAATAATGGAATTGTGGCTCCATAGTTGACATATCTCGACAGTAAAATCCCACCACCTCCAGCATTAAAATGAGGTTGTTAATACTGCTGTTCTTTTTACCAACACGCTGGGAGGAAAAAAACAATTCCCACAGGTTAGCAGCCTTCAATTTCCATGTCATCTCTTTAGGAGGTGTTCTGTCAGCATGCGAGAATCAGTGGCTTCGGTAGAAATTCAATTATCTCGACCCTGCAGTATTACGACTTGACAGGTAATGGCATAGTGAGGCAAGTGGGAAAAACCAATAGGTTTTTAGCTGCCTGGAAATATTCCAGCAGGGTAGGGATCCGGTTTTACAATTAAGAGAGCTAAGAGGTATGCCCTTTTACAACGAGCCGGTCAATATTTCAGCAAGGCGCAGTTTGGGACCATTTCACTATGACAGTGGAAAATTAAAACATCCTTTTGGCTTGAGAATAAACCCCAGCCCGTAAATAGAAAGATTGTTTGCTTTGTAACAAGTGTATTCTTATCTCCTTAGTTTGGATACATGCATGCAAGACATTTTAGAAACGCATTCCCCCCCCCACGAAGGGTTTCAGGTTTGTATTACACTTGAAATGAAGCACATCCATTAAAACCGCATTTTACATTAGCATATTCTTTACTGTACCCGTAATTCTGAAATGAGCTGGCAGCCATAAATTAGAATAGCATAGTAGTTTGCTTGCCTTTAACAATGATAGGACAACAGAGGTTGATTGCGACTATTGGTGTTTACCTGTTTTTTTCATTCACGTAGGATTATGGCGGGGGAACACAGCTTTCTGGAACATTGTCCACAAGCATGGAGGTGTAAAATATACAAAGAACGAATACTTTGTTATACTCTACTTAAGTTTTTTTTAGGATTTGTACTTATTTGAGTATTTTAAATTGTTTCAACTTATGTTTCCACTTCGCTACATTTCTGAGCCAAATAACTTTTTACTCACCCAGTTAAAAAAATTACTATTGCATAGAGCACACCGTGTAGTGTCGCACGATTCTGGATACAGTAAGAATCACGATTTTTTTTTACAACTTAGAATCGAGATTGATTTTTCTTCCCACAATTCTTGAGCAACATATTATTAATATTTTCCATTACATATTGCCTTTATGAAGATGGAACAAACAATATATAAAGATACATGATATACAATATATGATATTTGACATACCGGATTTGCTGTCCGATGTTTAAACTTCATCAAAGTTAGCAGCACTATTAATGATACAGGAATGTCCCACTTTATGAAAGTAGAGCCTTCCTATGAAATGTTTTGTAAGATGAAATGGCATAATTCTAGCTGTTGAAAAGATCGGAGGCTACGTCAAGTTAACCTGGGACTTTTTTTTGTTTTTGAAGGAAGATTGGCATCGGGGCTAAAATACTCGGGGATCGGCTTAAAATACTCGGGGATGTAGCCTTTAACCGAACAACACCGGCCCATGCATGCTACCGCATCTTATCAAAAAGGATAAAGTTGAATTAATCTATGTACAGTGTAGTTTCACTTACCAGAATCAATACAGTCACGCGTCGTTTAAGGACAGGGATACGTTCTGAGAAATGCATTATTAGGCGATTTCACCAGTGTAAAATAGAGTATGCATACACAAACCTAGGTGCAGGTATGGCCTACTACACACCTAGGCTATATGGTATAGCCTAAATAACGATACAAAGTATAGTAAATTCATAAACCAATAAAATAGTCGTTTATTGTCTTTATCAAGTAGCATATTATGTAATGTACGTAATTGTAGGCTACGTGCTATACTTTTATACAACTGGCAGCGCAGTAGGTTTGTTTACACCGGCATCAACACAAACGTGAGTAATGCGTTAAGAAATCGGTAGGCGATAGGAATTTTTGAGCTCCGTCACCGAACATCGTTATACGGCGCAAGACTATGTATCATTGGTTCGGTGATTTAAAAAATGTCAGTTTGCTAATATGCGCCAGCAAACTTAATTGCCAAGTTTCACTGCTTTTAATGAATGAGAAAAAAATATATATGCAACTCGATCAGGTTTCCTTCCTGCTGTACTGTAAGTTACAATGCTATAGTGAAACCTGTCTTGAGTAATAAAAAGAAATATTGTTTTTGTAAGAACAATAGATTAGAATTTTGGCTGGGGGATATGGCCAAAAAATGTTATAACAAATGTTTAGATTAGTCGATATAGATAATTAGCACGATAAATGTAATTTTATTTTTTTCCCCCATTTTAAAGGCTGATTTTAGGTGCCGAGTGAACGTTGAAGAAACCACATACTTAATTGTGGTTTAACTCTATTTTATCACCAGAACAAGACAAGCATTTGCCAAACAGCATGTCACAAATCTGAGGTAGACCTAGAAGCTGAACAGGTTATTTTAGTCAGCGCCAACATAATGCTGCTGTTCTCATTCTTCCTAGTGTTTCTGAATTCTCTGTGGATTATTACTGTTTGGACTAGGCCTGAACGATTTGGGGAAAATATCTAATCACGATTCTTCTGGCAGATATTGCGATTGCGACTTGATTTGCTATATCATTTTTTTAAAAAGTCAAGTTTCAGTTCAATATATAGTGTATAACATCACGCCACATTACCACATGAGATACCATCAAAAATTAACTGGTCTATACTGTAATGCAAGGATGAGAACTTAAAGATATGAATTCCTTCCGGCATGTATTTACTACTTTTTTAAATGAGTAGAAAACAATTCAACATAAACGGAGATGCACATAACTGGTACGCAAGTATGCATTCACCTGGGTTGTAACAGCACAAATGCATTTGTATTTTGTGCGCATTTGCTCTATGACAAGAAATTACCGTGCATTTTAACCGTTATATCGCTAAGAAGCACGAATCAGCATATAAAGGTTAAAATGCATGATGATTTCTTGTCATATCAGCGCAAATGCACATAAAATAAGTAGGCATTTGCAGTTACAACAAGCGATTGCCGTACGTATCGATTTTAAATGCGAATGCGTACTTGTGTACCAGTTATGTGCATCCCTGAACATATATATCACAAAATATCACAAATATCACAAAAGTTGTGTTATATTAAATAAACGAATAAAAATAGCTCCAATAAGAAAAAATAAGAACATGCAGCTAAAACTGCTTGGACCCTTAATAATAGAACCTTTCTGTAAACAAATTTCTGACCATGAAATAGGAAGGTAATTCATTCATAGCTGAGCAGCGGAATCGATCATTTTTTCGCACAGGGAATGTAAGGTTTTCCTTGGGTTCCCTTCCCTACACACAGAACACGCGCTGTGCGTAGGGCCCCACGATCCACGGGGGGGCCCATTTTCCGCAAGGGGACGCATTCTCTGCAAATGCGCAAAGGATGCGTATGGCTGCCGTAAGGCGCGTAGAGCACCAAGTCAGCCCAAGGCAGGAGAGAGAAAAAAGAGACGAGTAATCTGACACCGCAAGGTTGTAAACCTAAATCGCATTTTGTGATAGTCATTTTACATTTACATTTACCGCATTTAGCAGACGCTCTTTTCCAGAGCGACATACAAGTGCTTAGTAGTCTATGACCGTTCTTTAATTTATAAGCTAGACGTGAAATCAACAGCTGTCAAGATCAAATTACCACTAAGAATTTTGTATAAAGGTTGTTAGGAAAGAGTGCACAGGAAAAGGAAAAGATTGTTAGTGAATTTTTTTTACTCTTTTTTTTTTGTTTGTAATGGGGGGGCTCAAAATAAAATTCTGCTTAATGCCCCAATTTGGCCAGGGGCGGCACTGGTTTCACGTGTTTGTTGTTTGTGAGCGTATATGCAGTTGCCTTGGGCTACTTCGGTTTGGTGAGAATGACTGTGAAACAAGGAGGAGGACATAAATTTGTAAAACTATTCTTACGATAATTTTAAACCGTGGGTCAGACGTGCTGTATAATGCATGCCCCAAATTGCAGTCCTAGCAATTCGATAATCGCGTTACCTCAAATGGCGATTTCGAATTGAAATCGATAAATCATTCACCCCTACGTTGGACTGAATTTTACTGTCGACCTTCGTTTTGGTTTTTGCTGGATTACCCTAATTAGACAAGTTGCTTTGGACTTACCTTCTCTCTAAGTGAGTTGCCCTGTTTTGACTGGGTTGCCTTTTATCTGCCTGTCTGCCCACCTTATTGCATTTTCTTATTGGTCCAATAAATCTCCCATTTGTGTTTTGTACGGGTCTGTTACACGGTTTGTCTCCTCCTGCTGCTGCTGCTCTGGTCTCAGCGCCTCCTCTTCCACACCATCTCGCCATTCTTCAGTCCAGGAACATAAATTCTATAAATCTCATATCAAAAGGCTTGTGCTGCTAAAGTGTTTCCCCTTATCAGCTCGCTAAATTCGATAAAACATGGCGCGGACATTATGGTACGTGATACTGGTAGACGTATGATACTGTACATCAGGCACTCAGATAGGGTGACTTGTTGCAATTTGTGTTCAGAAAACAGGGGGGAAAGAGACTTTGCTTCATGTCAGCGTAAACATCTTTGGACATGATCGCCCTGCTTTTTCTGTTACTCTCAAGCCAGGCCCTTGGCTCAGAAGTGAGATTCTTTAATCCTCCTTGAAAAGGGGTGCCATCTTTGGCTGATGGGAAATCGATTCTGACTGTCGTTATATCTCACGGCCACTGTTGCTGCCACTTGCTCATTACTTATTAATTACATCAAAGCTAATACTTTATCGTTTAGAAAATCCCTTGTCTCTGTCGAAATGTCTACATGGTCCATGAATATGTCCCCATGCTGTATGCTGTAAGACTCGCTCAGCAATCCGACGCAGCATCTCTGCTAGACTGGAGGGCAGTTTCAGTTGTTATGTGTTCCGCCATCATTGCAATGTGCATGACCTGTGAGGTGTCCTGTCAGCCAAGTGGGAACAAACTCCATTCATAATGAATGGCCTGCTCGCTCTGAGTAGGCGGGGGGGCTTGAATTATAAAGAGAAAATGTCACACATGGCAGGAGTGTCATGGATAACTTTGTGTGAGCTGAAGGCATATCGGATGTCTTTAGCTGGGGCCTTTTCTTAAAGGGTCCTCAGCTTCTGCGATCATCTCTCTGCAACGAGTGTCCCTGATGTATGGCTGACTACCAGACCCGTGATCTATGCGTAGTGTGGTGTCGTGTGTTGTCTCTATCGAGGAGGAGGATGTAGACCATTATCTCTGCCACCACAAAATGGGATTACAGTTCTTTCTCATGTTATGAAGGAGTGGTCAGCTAATCCAGCTTCAAAAACCAATATTAATATACCTGGTGCTCCTGAATATAAACTCTTCTATTCACCCTAGTATGTTTACCTTGTGGATGGCTGACATTTTTCGACTCCCTCTTGAATAGTTGCTCCCCATACCCCCGGTGCTGGTTCCTGTCATGACTGCTTCATCACAGAATTGATTGACCGCTCTTCCTGTTCAGATGGGCCAGCCTGGTTTTCATCCCTCTGGCATTAATTATGGCTTGCTGAGGTCTTCAGCCACTTGCATCCCCGCTTAATCAAATGTGATTTGGCTGCATACGAGTACAGCCGTCTCATCCCATCATATATTATCAACGGTATGTTGGTGGGGATTTTTTTTCCTCCCCTGCACGCTCCTGGTTAGATTGGTGCCAGAAACACACAGCATGAGTAGACGACGGACCCTCTTAAGTCTTGGCAAAAAAGATATTTTCTGAGTGGAAGAAGCAGTCGCATACCAGGGGAGCTCAGTGAGAAGTGAGAGGGCGGTGAGTGAGTGGAATTTCCCATCTACTAGGGCTCAATATACTCTGTATGCACACTGGGATCTTCTCAAGGAGAACTTTCTGAAACTGTCCAAGTGGCCCTCAGATCAGTCTTGGCTGACTGACAGTGGTGGGGAGGCGAATCTCCTCACAATGAGCTACATAATGGGAAGCGACACACCAGCGGGAGATTGCTTCCACTGGGGTAGCGTGCCAAACCTGGTACCCCCACTTCACATCGACCACCTACAGCCACTTCACCCGTGCAAACGGCTCTTGGCTGACCTGGCCAGTGTGCACTCGAGGGACACCGGGCCGGGTCGTTTGACGGGGCACATACTGAAGAAGCGGGGAGGTCGCCTTGACCACATCCAGGTTTGCCGGAGGGGGGAGTGGGGGGGGCAGCTCTCTTTCTGCTCTGAGACACATCGTCGCTGCGATCCTTGCTGCCTTTCTTTGCATTTCAAGGAAACGGCGCCTTTCAAGGCTGGAGCTCGGTGCGGCTCACAGCATTTTCAAAAACGTTAAAAAAAAGCGAGCATTTGGCTTTTCTTAGGCCAGAAATAAACAAACCTTTCCAAGCACAGCTCGTTCTAAGTACCATTCTAAGGTAGCTTCACCAGCTGGCATGATAAATTGTATTTTTCCTCTCCCCCCAGTCTGTCTGATTTTAACCAAAAAAGTTTGATAGAATATACGCGGAAGACAAAAATTGTTTTGTGATTACACCAATAAAAAAAACTCAGGCCATTTTATATAATTTTTATAGTAATTTCTTTGACTTGAATTTCTTAATGTGTTTTTCTTACTGAATTAGACCAGCTGTAGTCTTACCTAACGTGCCGCACAGGGTGGTAGATTACCATGATTTGGTAGATACACAATGCATAACTAATTACTTAGTAGAGGCACAAATGTTACAGCGATCTCATGTAAGTGCATACAGATGACCCTGAAATCCCTGGCATGTTGGTTTTGATTAGTGCGATGCACACTGCTGTTCTTGTGGGGGAGAAAATGCAGCTGAGTTACGAAGGAAAGTGCAGATGTTAAGGAGATGGATTTTGCCAGGTTGACGCGTGCCAGGGGCAAGGGGTCGGTTGGAGAGAGCCACCGCTTCCCCCTTCACTTCCATCTGCTGGCCTTGAGTTGTTGAGATGAGGTCTGGGAAGCAGTACTGATGCCCTCATGGTCTTGTGTACCCAGGACCGGATCAGCGACTTGCGGCCACCTCCACCACCCCCACTCTGTGCTGTGAAAATTGCTGTGATATCGCAGCCTCACCTTGGCCTTATTCTCTCATGAAATAATAATTAATCTGAAATATCAGCTTCTTCTTTCTGATCCTGCGGTTTCTGGACCATTACAGCATCATGAAATTTTTTGTAATGGAAGGCAGCAGGGCCGTTCTAACTGTGTTATTTAAACTGCAGATGAATTAGTGGCACTGTCCCCGGCAGGAAGCACCCCAGGTCAGCCGCTAATCCACTGACGCTCATTTTGTTAGGCACGGTTGTACACCGTGATAATTAATTTGTAGGACTCCCCACTCTGTAGGTCCTTTGGGTCTTGAACCTTTCCCTAGATGTTTTTGCCATGTTTCCATCATCTGACCAGCTCTTTGTTATAATTGCCCCTAAAAACAGTAATTTTGTTATCTAGTCACTCTTGGGATTGTTTGAGTTCGTTATCTCATTCTTTCCGTCTCCTTTCCGTTTACGTTATTAGGGATTTCATGCATTTGTGCCGTCTGCCTGACCAGCTCTGGCTCACACAGCCTCGTGACTGGGCAGTCTGAGTGATTCTCCTGACCTTTGGCGCTCATTAGAATCATATTCAAGTCATCTTCTGAGAAATCAAAAATGAAAGCCTTCCCAGTTAGCCTTTTTATTACGGCCAAAGGACTGACATCGGCAAAACGTTTCCATCGAGCATATTGTTTATGAGTTGGCTTTTCCGCCTAAAATGCATTTCTGCTCCTCTGACCATGTGACACTTTTTACTGCAGACATGAATTCCTGGCTTCTCTTTGATTGGAAGTCAAATGACAATGTTTCTATCCCTAGAACAGTGTCAATCGAAACTTGAAGTCAAACCTGTAAGGTGAAGATGCCATCTTGTGGCTGGTGAATGAATTGCAAACGCATATCCCCAAAAATGTGGCTGCAATCAGGCTGATTCATATCTCTGAATTACCTTTAGTATGTGATTCTCTGTACTGAGTTTGTGCCTCCTAGGATAGACTGTAGGCTTACTGCGACTCTGCACTGGCTAAGTGGTTAGGGAGCATGGATGGATATAATTGGTTTTGGTGGTTTGGTGGCTTATATGCGTTTTTGTGCCCTGTCATGGATTGGCATCCCATCCAGGGTATCTCCTTGCTCATGCCAAGTGCTTTCTGGGGATGGGCTCCAGGTTCACAGTGAGCTTGTACTGGTTAAGCAGCCATGAAAAATGGATGTTATTTATAGCATTCTCCAGTGTAATGGCCTGCAGTGAATTCTGTGCTTCTGTTTGTCAGTTTTGGTTGAGACAGACATGGTTTTCTCCTTCAAACTCCTGGCAGGAACTGACATCGCCTTCAAGGGATCCAGCTCTGCCAAGTGAGCCCCCATCGGGGGATTAAGTGAGACGTCCCTTGTTGACGGGGCTTTTCTGCTAGTGGTGTCTATATGTTGACTTGGTCAGAACCGCTGAGTAAACCACTGAGAAGATGGTAAAGCTGGTAAAATCTATGTTCAATTTCATAGAATGTTCAATTTCATAACTGTGATATATAATATCCTGCCCTTTCTGGATTTATACCAAGGGCCATCTTTGGCATGACAGCATTCCATGCACCCCCTATCCCGTCCCAGTCCATTCCAATTTCAGGAAATTCTCCATAAAGGTCACTTTATAAGCCCTCAGTTACTCTTAGCTGGTCTAGTGGGAAAACTGGCTCCTGTCCGCATTTTACAGGAGAAAACAGGATTAGTAGTCGGAATGAGTTCTTTTCCCCTGTTCTTTTTTTTCCCCCTGTTACGCCCACGCGGTGGCAGCCGTGCACCAATCACGGGCTTGCTCTTTTCCCTGTCAGCAGAGCAAACACAGACCTGGGTACGAAAGCAATGGGGAGACAGTGCAGATTGTTATGGTTTTGTACCAGCCTAGTCTGGAGCACTCGCATGCGCTCCAGCTCCTTGACACGCGATGGACAGGTATGTTCAGAGAACGGTAACTTTGGAGACGACCTCGGGGTACAGACACATCTAAATGAGGATGTACCCTGGAGGTTATAAACATCGAGACCGAGAGAGGAAGGAAAGGTGTTAATTACTCCTTTGGATGAAATTAGATCATGATTAACATTTAAGACCCAGAATGTGGGCCTGGGCCCCAAAACCTTGGTCATAATACCCAGCTGTGCTCTGAGATCTGGATCCATGGAGAATGGAGATTCTGCCCAGGTCCATTTAAATGGCCCAGAAGAATGTAGCTCTCTCAGCAGATCCACTTAGGCGCAATGAATTATACAGCTTCCTTTAAAGTTTTTTTCTGCTCTGAGCGGCTTTTATGAGTCTGATTTTAATTCTGACGGCAGACTCAGCATTTACCGATAAAGAGATATGCGTTTAAGCCCTTTAATCTGTGTGGGAGACAAAAAAAAAAATACTGATTTTGCCTGCTTTAAAAACTGAATTATTATATTTTGAGGTGAGACTTGGGGTTTAGGAGGGCAAAGAGATCTTTGTTTTTGTTATTTTTGGCCATTCGTAAAGTATTATATGCTAGTCTCCGAAAATGTGAGTGTGAGTGTGAGTGAGAGTGTGAGTGTGAGTGAGAGCGAGAGCGTGAGTGTCAGTGAGAGTGAGAGTGTGTTGTTTTATCACAAAGAGATGGATTTTTCCCAGGCTGCTTTGCTCCTCTGCTGCCACCAGGCCTGATCTCATATCCAGCGGGTGCAGCCTCACTTCCTGTTTTGCCAGTTCGCTTTGTGCCACGTGTCAGCATGTCACTCAGGGTGACATGCTGGGGACATGCCGGGGACACTTGGTGCCATGCGGACCCACATTTCGGCTGTGTGACCAAAAAAGTCAATCTTGAAGTGTGGTGCTACTCTAGGCGGGTCTTGGCAACACCGCTAAGGATAGCCTGATCGCCATATCTGGTCACATGGATATTCAGATTTTGTTTGGCCTTTCCCTGTCGCGTCTGGACACGACTGATGGTGTGACAATCATCTAACACAAACAGAATATTATTCTTTTGTCTTTATGCTTTGTTATGGTTTGCACCAGTGTTACATTATCATTTTGCTACATTTATAAACCAGATTGTATGGAAGGCAGAGGTTGTAAATATCCAGGGCTACTTTATATTTTGTTTTATTGGAATTGCCGTATTTGTAAATGCCCATATTTCACCAGCTGTTTTGCATGCTACTGTTACTAATCACCACGTGTGAATCCATAGAAATTCAGATCCGTTCGGTTTTCCATAGCAGGCTGATCCTGAAAACACTGTTTGATTTGGTCAAGCAATGACCCTCAATATTTAGTGATGGAGGAGAAAAAGAAACACTTTACCTCTCATTAGGATCATATTCAGTTTAATCTCAAATGTTGTCATGGATACTACTCTCGCAGCCGCTACTCAAGTGCCATTATTTGTTTTTTTGTGAGCGCTGATCCAGTATTCAGTCGAGTTATATACTGTTGCATATGAGAAAGACAGAAATCAGTCAAACATGAAAGTGTTTGAGAATGTTTTGAGTCATGAGTGGTACCAAGACCAGAGTGTATGGAGACAAGACCAAGACCAAGGCAGGACTAGACCAAGTCAAGATTAGAAATAGACACATAACACAACACACTATAAAATGTGGGGCAGAGGCACCATCTTGGGAATGGGCAGTTTGGCCTAAAACTTGTGTCACAGTAAAATTTGAAGGATGGGCATCTTTTCTTATAATTTCAATGTAAATGCTTCTGTACTATTGTAAAAATCTTTTCAAATAAGATACACCTTATTGGTTGCATTTGAACTTTGAAGCAGGACGTTTTACACCCAATCACAGCACTGTGCTAAGCCTTAGAAAACTATCCATTTTTGAGCGTTTTTCTATCCCTTTGATTTTAGGCTTATTACATGAGTAATGTACACGTACATGAGTTAGCCACATATGTTTTATGGATTTGTTTTCAGAACATTCTGGCCTACTCAGATATGTCGTAATTTGATGTGTAAATGCTGACGGTCCTTATATCATCCTCCTTTTGAGGAAAAACTGCTTGCATCTATTGAAATTTCTCAATTTTAGTCTCATCTAATATAAAAATTTGCAGGCACTACAAATATAATCTTATTAATATAATCTTAAGTCTCCATGATGTGTGAATGCAGGGGTTTCATTGGGGACCTTTTTATGGCTTAGAATTGTGAAGGAAGACATGGTTAGTACCAGGTGGAAATGAATACATTGTGAAGGTATTTATAGTGCATTATAGACGAGAGCTTCATAGAGTATTCGTAATGTATAATACACATGACTGTAATGTGTTATGACTTTTTACAAATAGTTCTAGCTGTGTTTATAATGTATTATAATGTAGTAAAGTGTTACCAATATTTTTCACAGAAGGGTGTGTAGATGATTGCGGAAGTGAATATGTGCTTTGTTTTCCGTCTAATGTGAATAATATTGATCTTTTATGCATTATTAAGGGTTAAAAAGGTATTAAATTGTTAAAGTTGTTAAAAAATGTTTAAAATATATGCCTCATTATGGACAAGATTACTCTGAAATATTTTAGCGCACAATGCTGCCGGATCGAGCAAGTTCTCTCGATTGCAAAGATATGCAATTCACGTATGTGTGTCATACCTATCCAAAGTTACGAGATTAATGGATGCAAAAATCAATGCATTCTGCGTTTGTCCGGTCTCAGAGTTAACAAACAGATGAATATTAAGCCGTTGTGATAAATATCGAGGCGTTTGTTGAGTGGTCTTGATTATTCTTGAAATAACACCTTGAGTCTTCTATGTCCAAGACCGAGACAAGACCGAGTCAAAATAAAGTTGGTTCCGATATTAGACCAAGACCGCTCTCGAGTACTACAACACTATAGTTGCAGACTAGAACATAGAAACACTGCATTTATATCATCCCAGGTTTTACCAATTCCCAGTCTCTTTTCTTTGTCTTGCTTGTGATGGTAATTATCACCCAATACAGGAGCAGACTCTGTCTTGTTCCAGATTTGTTGTTGGTGGTGCCCTCTGGCTAGCCTTGAATGAGATGTAAACAAATCTCAAGAGCTGGGTAAGACCGGATCACCCTGGGGGTCATTTGCGGCTCTGGCACAGTCCCAGCATCTAATACATCGTCAGTCACCAAAGCCTAGAGTGTAGCTGCTGGTTTTTAGCTTTTTAGCATTTCTTCACTCAACTGGTAAAGACAGTGTGGTGAGCCGGTCTTAAACCTTCCTGATTCACCCTCTGTCTCCTGAGTATGGCTTGAGTTTTGTCTTTAAAGACTACAGATCAAATTATTGTAAGTCAGTGTATTGTATTAGGTAGAGAACAGGAGTATTGGGGAAGCAGAGATCAAACAGTAATTATTCTTTCTCTACTCAGACCATAAATTCTAAATACCCATAATACCTTGGGTTGAGACATTATGTTCAGTGAATATTGTCTGTTGAGTTTAAAACTGAGTAGAATTGATAGTCCTGGATAGTTTATTCTGACAGGATAATTTACTGGTTTTGTATCCATCCATGCTGAAGATAGACTTTCATGACAAGTATCTGTGTTGGATGTGAAATTTTGAATATAGACTATAATTTTCAGTAGGTCATAATGGGAAGGATGTGACCCTAATATTTTTAAAACTAAAGATACTGCTATATGCAGACTTTTGCAAGGGCTACGCTGTACAGATCCTGCCGCAGCTTCCAGGAGTAGGAAACATAGCTGATCATCGAATAGCAGGGCTGCTGTTGCCTGCTGTGCTCATCCTGCTGTTTTCATATAGACAGACTTGAAATGCAGGCTTCAGTGTCCAACCCCCAGCTGTGCGGAGCATAGATTGCTTCTGCCTGGAGCCGGGGATGCTGTCAAGTCGCGCTGCAAGTTGAATCATCTATTGACAAAGAGCGAGCGGTAAGCAAACAGCGCCACACTGCTGCTCTGCTCTCACTCTCACCGCCGCTCTCTCTCTCACCACTGCCTGCTCTGTACCGCCATGCTGAGATTCTGAACGCAGCCCCAGGGACTTGCTGGGGGTCGGGGCAAGTCATTCCTACTGAGTGCCTGTAGACGGGACCTTCCTCGCATTCGCCTCGTAGCTCTGACCGGTGTGGGGAGTTTTGGTTTGGGGGGCCCACGCGGATCGAAGGGGAGTACCTAGACGGTCCCGCTGTCCAGGCAGGATGACCGCTTACCTGAACAAACAGCAGAGCTGCTGCTCCCGGGACATGGAGGTGGCGGAGGGTCCCTGCCCCTGCTCCTGGAACGATCCCCAGGGCCAGTGCTACGGCTCGCCCGCGTTGTCGTCGGCCAGCAGCACGCTGCCCCGACAGCGCGGCAAGCTAAGCGCCGTCCACTCGGACAGCCTGTGGAGGAGCCCAGGCCGAAGCGGTGCCGGGGGGAGGGGCATTGACTGCGACCTCTGGGCTGACTGCGACTGCCAGCACGACTGGCGCGACCCCTACCAGGTAAATGCATCACCGTGGCAACCGGGGCAGCCCGTCCCCCAGGGGTGGATGGAGGGGGTTTGCTTGTATGGTCGGGAAGTAAGAGTGTGGAATTAATGAGGGCACATATAGAAAGGTGGAAAAGAGTGTGTTGGTTTCAAAATAGAAAACGAAAGAGAAATATGAGCGTACTCCGCTACCTCCACTCCCCTGTACAGCAGACGGCTGCTGCCGACTTAGTGCAGAGGTGCTGAATCTTGACGTGTGTGAACTCCGGAGTTCGGTGAGTAGGGAGTGCAGCGTGCAGTTATGGCTTTTGACAAGAGAAGCGGTAGGATTACTGAGAGGGGGATCCATCTCTCAGACAGGCTTTCTCGGGGAACAAACTGAGAGTACCAGCTGAATTTTAAATGCAAGCGTTCATATCCTGACGGGATGCATGCAGCTAGAGTTCACCAGTGTTTGACTGAGGTGTGATTCTGGCATTACTTCGCGATACGCCATTCGGAGATGTGAACTGTCTGGCTGCTGGGAAGGGATGCTGGAGAGAATGTTTAAGCTGGGAGACACAACCAAAACTGCAGGGAAAACCCTGGCTCCCGCTGAACTGGCTTGCAACTAGGTTGTGCTTTGAAAGTGCGTTTGGATGTTGGTGGTAGAGGCTCTGGGACTTGCTCGGGTAACAGGAAAGCAGGTCGCCTTATGTCGCTAAAATAGCACTGCTGTGTCCCAGTGGCTTAGAGCCAAGGCAGGGTGGACTCTGTCATGTCATCGATGTAGCCTTCACGGTCATCGTATTGAAAAGCCCCTCGGCTGAGAAGCAGTAAAGAACAGCACCCCTCTCTCATCGACCTTAACAGAGAGAGCCCAGAGTGCCCCATAGCACTCATAGTCCTGCTGTGGCACTATTATAACCGGAGATCGGGGCTCAGCTGATTGCGGGAGCAACTGGCATTTTTTCAGATGGGGTCAGAAGTTGAGTCTGGTTGAAGGCAAGCAGAGTTTCTCCCCAGCTGAGCCTCGCACTGTTCTGCCCTTCTGGCTTTCTGAACCATACTAACAAATACACACAAAGATGGCTGCACTTAATGAGAAATGTACTAAGAATCTGCACTCCTGTTATCTGCTCCATTTAATGGCCAGCTAATGTAGTACAAGCTAATGTAGTACAAATCACTCACTTCAGATAAGTTTTGACAGTTCGTCAATTTTTTTTGTTTTTCTTGCCTCTTGAAATCAGTGTGAGAAGTCGTGACTGTGATATAGTAGAAAGTCAAAATGTACTGCAGGGGAATGAAGGGGCCCCGCTTGAGATGTCCAGGAGCCTCCATCACTGCTTTAACGATGGAGACCAGTATAGCCCAGCCACATCCCATGCTTCCTGGGGCATCTGTGACAAATGGGGGATGCGGTGGAGGCAGAGACTGGATGCTCTGGAATGCCTGGGTCCAGCGGAGATCGTTCTGCCACAGTTTCCTAGAGTTATTTTTCACGTACATGATACATAGTGCTTTTAGTCTTGCACTGATCCCGCAAGTCCCCTCTTGAAGGAGACCGCCATATTTCTCCCCCAATGAGCATGCCAGTGTTTCCTCCCTAGCTGTTGACTTTTTTCCGACCAGCGATGAGCACCTGTAAAATATTGATAAGGACTTGATGTGCTATACATAGATTCTGGCCTGAATTATTAATCAGAATAAACTGGAGCGCTAAAGGCACTCCTGGAAAGCCACTTTTCGCTGAAGGCATGTACCGTCCAGAGATGAAACAAACCATGGGGATTTTAGTCTGAAATGATCATAAATCCGGCATTAAATCGGCGGTGCGGATCAAAATGAGTGATGTGTAACAATGTTGCGAGCTGATTCATTTAAATAGAGACTTTGGGGTAACCCACACAGATCATGAAGCTGATGAGAGAAGTGAACTGATTTAACACTTTTGGAAACACATTTCACTACGCATTTGTTTCATTGTGAAAAACGTAGGAAACTTCAGAGGTAGCTCAATGTGGTCACCCTGGCGTTGTTACTCTGTGAAACATCGTGACTGACCAACCCTGTCAACATCATTAAACCCCAAAGGTCGGGGAGGGATTTTCTCGGAAACAACACAACCTCATTTCTGTCTGATTATCTTTGTTTTCGATGGATTTTCCTGTTGTCATTTGCTGCATATGTAATTCATACCAAGGGCATACATACATAAATACATAAATCACAGCCCAAGGTTGCATTTCATTTTTCATCAGTTTAGTGGACATCTTCACCTAATTCAGACTTTATTGTCATATTTTAAATGTCATAACTAGTACAGTAAAATGCAGTATAGTGATTCATACGCCATGTAATTACTGTGAGTGGAGAGATGGCTTCTTCTGCTCATTTAATCACGATGCATAATTCACCCTTTTTCAACAACCGCACGTTTTTAAGTGAAGCTGACGTCGTATGGTCATAAAGGCACATATACACCCCCATCAGCCCCAAAGACACGTGTTGGAGTTAAAGTGCTCATCAGCCTAATGACTGATTACCGCACCTTCGAGACGGCTGGCCACCAAACGAAACAGCCCATGACGGCTTGTGACTGAACACCCCTTTTTTTTGTGATTCGCCGCAACTAAAACAGAGAGAGATTTCATTTATTTCTCTATACTTACGGGTATTCGGCAAACGCTGCTATTTTTCCTCTCCCAGAAATTAAGTTTTACGACATTTTTCATATTACATAGCTGAATTAAAATTGTCCGTATAGCCACTGCTGATAATGTGCGTGGTTTCAATTTATTTATATATCTTTCTATTAATCCTGCAGTTTTTGGTTGTGTTTTTTTGAATTGCAGTTTTTTTAAGCTCATATTCTGGGACGAGATCTCTGTAGGCGTACATCGAAGGTTTACGGTCCTGATTCCCACATGACATGTTCACTGCCTCCTGCCATAGAACAGGCCTGCAAAATACAGCAAAGTGAGCAAGGGCATTGTTTTTACCAAGTTCTTCACCACCAGAATAATAAACCCTTGGAAGAGTGGTCAGCTATTCTGTTCCTTCTGTAGAGGGTGACTGAAGTGACACAATGCAGGGAGAAGATTGTATTGTTTCTGTTTCTTCCTGTCTTTTAAAAACTTTTTTTGTTTGTTTTTAATATGGACTGGACAGTTGGCTCTTTGGACAGGCGCGTGTGCTGTCTGTAAATGTCTGTCTTAGTCCTGTGGTAGAGAGTCTATAGCTCCCATTTTGACTCTGACTGTTCATGGGAGGCTGTTTCCTGGGGAGTTTGTGTGCTGGTATGCTTGGGGGGAATTGTCTCTCCCCCCCCCCAGATGTCCTGGGCTGGCCTGTTTATTTCTCCCGCTCTGGTGTTGGCCACACATTGGAGATTACGGACAGATGACCGCAGTCAATCACATCAAGGCAATATGCCATGAAATACTAGCTATTTGTAGTCCCCTCATGCTTTATCTGGACTGGACTGACCCACTTCTCTGTTCTCCAAAGCAAAGCGGACACTTGCAGTTCCTGATCAGAGACCAGAGATCGAGACAGGGGGCCGCAGATGGTGCAGCCACGTCGGTGCCCTCTTGACGCTGCTGATTTTTCAGCCAGACGGGCGCACGGTCCATGACCAGCTTCAGTCGGAACGATTCGGCTTCAGCGCACGCAGAGGGCATACACCTTGCCTCTTATTTGAATCTTCAAGTGCAGAAGTAAACTCTGGGTAGTGTTTTTTTTTTTCTGAAGCAATGAAGCAATATGTTCACTTATCTGAAGATTAAGGGCTGTGGTTTAAATGTGTTTGCTAGAATCATCCCAGATCCTGATGGTAATTCACACAGCAAGAAAAATGATCCGTTACTAACCTCCAGTACGATTAATGATTAGAACACTGTATACTGATTACTACAGGATATAATTAACCCCATGGAGAAAGCTCGATCGCTAATCTTGGCATTTCATCAGCTAAGCGTGGTTTTGCTGAAACATGGAGGTAATTTATTTTATTTTATTATTTAATTAGCAGTGTACTTACTTCTGATTACTCGTGATCTAATTTTTGCCTGTGCTTGTTCTGATTTAGTTTTTGGTTGCTTTGAAGTTTGCGATTTTATGCTGTTGGTACTGAATGTGATGTCAAAGATAGGCTAGATTTCATAGCTGCTGGCTTAATCTGCTAAAACACGTTTTAAATGATCCCTTCTCTGTTTTGTTAGCTGAAATAAAGGCGATAAATACAGTTCATTTAATCTACTTGATTATTTTCCAATTACAGAGAGTCTAAATTTGGGTGCATTTACATTTGCTCATTAACATAGCAGAAATATATTTCACTTCATTTCAGTCACAAGATGCAACTGAGATTTTTCTGAAAACAAATTAATGTGTGTGTGTGTGTGTGTGTTTGCAAATAATATGCACTTTGCAGGTTAATGGAATAAATGCTGTTTTGGTATTGATAGTTATTCTAGTCCCATAGAAATATAAAATTTTAAAGCTCCTTGATTTTCATACTAATGACTTCCCAACATTTCAGTGGCATAGCAGTGCAGAGGTCCTGTTCTAAGGTTCCAATGGGCCTTCGCTTCAGCTTATCTTATTATGGCTAAGCGCTGTGCAGGTCACATGCACCGGGCGCCTGCCGCCAGCTCTTACGTGTGTGGCGAGAAGAGTTGACTCGGTCAATGCAAATTTCCATTTCAGGACAAAGCCATGGAGGCTAAACTTCCTGTCTGATTCAAACGAGCTATCTTCAAATCAAAGTAAAGGGCAGTTTATTAGTGTTTAAAGCATGTCTAATGCTGCATATAATATGTCTAATGCTGTGCCCCATCGACATGCCAGTTCTGGAGATTATTTTAGCTATTTGTGGATATCCTTCAAAATACACACTGCTCAGAATCCTTGCAACCTGGATGGTTTTTTTGCCTCCCTGCCTGTGCCCGTTTAGAGCATAAACGGTGTATTTAACATGTCTGTTTTTATCGGTGTAGAGTGGGGAATTGCGTTTACATATCACCTGATTTATACTGCATGTTTAAAGGAAACACCTGGCAGATCAATCATGCTGGTGTGGATTCAGGTATAGCCAAGTGTGAATCATCTGGCAGGAGACACCGTAGTTGTCGGGGTTCGAGTGCCTGTGGGCGTTTTGGTTTGCAGTCAATGCTAGCTTAAGCACTTTGGCAGAGTAGTTATTTGGACTATAGGCCTTGTCAGCTAGTGCTTTTGGGTGTAAATTCTGCTCTAGTTAATATTTAATGTGAAACCTGTAAGTACTTGAAGACCAGAGTTGGGTCCCCTGATACAGGGAGCATTATTAGCTGCCTGACATAAGTTTTCTGCAGAGGCTTGACTTCTAGTTGGCTCCTCAGGACCAAAGGTTGTTCAGGACCTAAGGGTGCTTCGTAACTCACAGCTTTTCATTGCTTAGGTTGCCTGACAGAAATTATTCATGTCTGCTCTCCTGGATGTTTTGTGAATTACAATATAATGGGACTGTTAATTAATTTACTCACTTTGAAAGTGCCCCTCCTCTCCCTTCTGACCATTATTTTTTTTCTCTATTTAAGCCATAGCTCCTAAGGCTCAGAATTCATTAATGCAATTATCAGGGGTGCAGAGTTAGCAGAAAGTGTCCCGGTGTTTAGCACTGATCGGCTCAATAGCAATCTGCCTTAGACCACCCACCAGGTTTCACGCTCCGTGGAGTCACTGACCCTTAACTGGCTTTAGTGATCTTTAGGGCCCAGTTGTTCAAGAAGTTGAATGTGGATCAGAATGATCCCGATTTGGAAATCCCATGTTTTGTTATCCAGGATCAGGTAATCCATCCTACTTTTATGCCAGTTTTTCAAAGCAAAATTGCATTGGATCACCCTGATTCAGATGCAAACTTTTCAAGATAACAAATATGGATTACCAGTGTTCTAAATGGGATGACATATCACAATGTAGGTTACGAGCTGTGTAAAGAACTACAGGCAGAATAGCCAGTGTGGGGTGACTTTAAGTGCTGTTATTTGAAGAGACAGTAAACAGTATCATCGAGTAATACTAACATCCCCTTCTATTTGCAGTTTATTATAAACAGTCACACCCCTCAACCGACTAATAAAAAATAAGTAAAAGCAAATACACAATATTCACAAATACTTTCTGAATATTTTGAATGCGTGTTTTAAATCAAAAATTTTTTGAACAACACGTACTCAAAGTTTGATCCTGATCAAAACCAAGACTGGATTACATGACTGTATCAGAATTCAGGATCCTTTTTTTCTTTTGAACAGCCCATTTTCAAGATTTGATCCAATCCGATATCTGAAATCCGCTCAGATTACTTCTGAAAAGCTGAGCCCTGAAGAGCAATCCAGCATTGGCCTAGGTGCTACTCTAGGGTTACCTTCCAGAGGGTTAATAAAATAGAATAATGATACTTTATTAATCCCTGTAGGGAAATTCTCCTTTCGTCTACCCTGTCTCATACTCCCTGAGCAAGGGGGTTAAGGGCCTTGCTCAAGGGCTTACAGACATAAGAAACTTACAAACTGGAGGAGGCCATTCGGCCCATCAAGCTCATTTGGGGAAGATGTGATGGTTCTGCTCAGGTTTGAGCCAGTAACCTCCCAATCACAGTCATAGAGGCTTAACCTGCTGAGCCACGCACTGCCCCCTTATCAAATGCTTGAACAGTCATTGATTTGCTTGAAATGTTGCTCAATTCCAATTAACAAGGGTGAGTTTAAAATGGCTTTGGCTGCATGATGGTTAGAAGAAGCTTGTTTCAATTTAATGAACCTACCATATCTATGGCCAAGAATCTTACTGAATGGGCTCTCCACAGTGAATCTCACCCCTGCACTCCACAGTTATACAGTGCATTTTCTAACAGTTCAACGATTGCTGCCTACTGTCACTGTTGATATGTTTGTTGATTCTTTTAGTTTTACTTAATATTATATCCATTTCCTGTTCAAGCTGTGCCACAAACACATTTATCCATGGCACAGTCTGATCATGAACAAGTCGAAAGATGCTGTCTATGTTCAGTCTCAAGTCATCCATTTTCATAGCACATGTCCTTGTGAGAGTGGCGTGGCGTGGCGTGGCGGGGCGGGGCGGGGCGGGGCGGGGCGGGGGCAGGCTGGAGCCTATGCCGGGCGCAATAGGGCACAAGGCTAAGAGCACCCACTGGATGAGATGCTAGTCCATGGGATGTCTGTCCACAAGGAAAATCAAAAAGACAACAGTGCTATTGTGCCACACCTAACATGGAATCTAATCTACATATCAGTTTGAATTGTTCTATGGGATGAGTAGATAATGGTTTTTTTTGTTTTTTTAATCCTTGTTTCCTCTCTTTTTCAGGCGAGTCCTGCCCCAATTATAGTCAACACTGAGACGTTGGAGACGGTACCTTATGTGAGTACAAGGGGTTCCTTTAACACAGTCATTACACTAAAGATGTATATATTCTTGTAATTATTGTAAAGCCCATTTTGTTTCCTGCTGAAGTATCCTTGAATTCAGAGTACCTGCGACAGAGGATGAAAGGTGGGGGGACCGAGGTACTTTTGGCGGGGAAGGAAACGGTACTGGAGCGGGATCACAGGTCAAAAGGAACATGGTGCCTCACTGCATAGCATTATTTAGACAGGCCAGAGCTCTGGTGAATCATTAATAAAATATTAATTTTTGCTGACAGGGAGGTAACAAATACGTTGATAAAATGATCCAAAACTTAGGTTTGAGTCTGCAGTTCATTCTTTAATTTTTTTATTATTTTTATTTTTTATTATTTTATTATTTTTGTCTTTACGTTAATCTTCCTTGGGCATTACTACCTGCTAAATACAGACTGAAATATAGAGTTCATAAATCAGCTGTCAAATATCACCCCCCCCCCACCCCGGAGGGGATGTAAGAGAAAAACAGGTACAAAAACAAATAGATGTGGAAGAGAATACTGGTTAATACTTCAAACAAGTGATAGTGTTAATTACTTTGACATTAAATTTAGGCCATTTGTATTTGGAAAGAACTGTTACATTATCGAAGCGATGTTTTAAAAAGAAATTACACTTATGTAAACATATTAGGCTGTCCAAGGAAGTTCAGAATGTTTTTCCTCCTTGATTTTTAGTTCAAATTCAAAATTTATTTCTAAAAAATGTCAACAGTCGGAAATGTCATTCTCTATTTGTGAGATCTGCCAAAGGTCCTGTTTGCTTTTTCTGTATTTAGTTAATCACTGTATCAAGCTAGAAAGAGCTAAAATCAGTAATAAAATATGAATCACTTTGCTGGTTATGGCCACCTCCAAATGTAACATACAACTATAAAGTAAGAAATAAAATAATTTTTATAATTTTATGTTAATCTTTGTACGAAATGCAATTTGGCACAGACTACATATTCGACTTATACCCGTTATGCATTAATCATCTTGGGACCAGATGCTGTTTTCTGGATGACTATCACATCTTCCAGGATGATACCATCCAGCAGCTTAAACATGTCATCAAGTCCTGCCGTAACTGCAGTCAGTGGACAACACTAAGTCATGGTCAACCTGGCACTGCTTTAGGGAAATTGCTTGCTCATTTTATTTGACATTGGTTGTGATGTTTTCACATGACTGACTAGTTCCTGGTAACAAAACAGGTGATTCACTGAGATTCACTGAGATTCACTGAGTTTCTGAACAGTCCTGATTCTAGTCACCAAATAAAGTGTCTGTGACAGAAACTTGGCAACTGGAAAAATAACATAAGAGTAATAATGTTAATAAGTATTGGCATGAAAAATATCTGTACGCTGTCTAGAGGAAAAGAGATGGTTTTGACTTTGTGGGCACTTGTGATTACAGCAAAGGTTGGGTTTCTGGTGAGGGGCTACCCTCAAGTATGGTGACTCAGATTGGAATGACTTGTTTCGTGCTGCAAATGTAAGCATTAACAAAAAAATATGCATCACAGTAATTTTTATTAATACTTTCAGGGTAAAAACACTTTAACGGGCTGAGGGCTGAGGATGAGCAGAGCTGGGGACGTGCTGTACTAATCTCAGTCGAGAGCGGAGTCTAGAAGGGGACGTGCTGTACTAATCTCAGTCGAGAACGGAGTCTGTAAGGGGACGTGCTGTACTAAACTCAGTCGAGAGCAG
>JAODKC010000107.1:18614656-18639274 GCA_026777985.1 Mormyrops attenuatus
CCCCCCCCCCCCCCGCCCCCCCCCCCCCCCCCCCCCCCCCCCCCCCCCCGCCCGCCCCCCCCCCCCCCCCCCACACAAACCCAGTTGGTGACTTTAGCTATTTTTTTATCGTATCATTTTAAAATAAAAAGAGTGACACGCAGCTTGGTAATTTTTAAACATCAAATCTTCGAATTGTCTTAGAAACAGTGAGGGCTCATTTTCTGTTCTGTTTTCTCCTGGTGAAACAAAAAGCAACTAATGGACGGATTGTGAAGAGGTTGTGGGACTATCGGGCATTTACAGAGTCAGTTTTTAACCAACTGAACTGGCAAAACTTAGGAAATCTCACTTCAGGTGTCCTGGTCAGCTCTGTCCATAATTAATATGGAATCTTTGATCAGGTTTTTAAAGTAAAATACGTGCCCAAAGAAACAGCTCAATATTCTGAGCACTGCTCTTCTTGAATTGCTGTTGTTCTTTGTGAAGAATATGAAAGTATTACATTGATACCTTTGCTTTTGCTATAAAAATTTTCTGTTTAAATAGATTCAAGGTCAGTCGATGCTTCATTATCCTCTCAGTATCGATTTCCAGCTTTGCGACTCTGGTGTATTGACAAAATTTTAGCCTAGTGCTGACTTGAATGAATCTTAGAGAGCACCCACTCTGCCAGAAAGTTAATTACAAATCCACTGTGTAATCAGAAAACAATGTCAGGTGGACCTGGAGAGTTAATAATGAGCGTATAATGTGAGTTTGTGTTCAGTTGCATAACTAAAGTGATGTGAAATAATGACCTGGTCAGATGCATGAAATGACTTGAGGCGGGATGATGTTTTGCCACCAGAGTGACTTGAGCAGATGTGCACTGAATTAGCCAGTCACATTGTTCACCTCGGCTCCCATTATCCCTCAACCCGCCCAAGTGTCCAATCAGCAGTGGCATGAATGAAGGTGGGCATGGCTCCTCCCCCATGATCACGGCAGCATTCTGTGATGCGTACAAAGGAGGAGCTGAGAAGATGACATATTTTGAAATGAATCAGGGCAACGTTATAAGTTTTTTACCTACACTCTCAGAAAAAAAGGGTAAAAATTTGCACCTTTGCTTGTCACTGGGGCTGTACCCTCAAGGGTAGGTAATTGTACCTTTTAAGGTACAGAAATGGACTCTAAGGAACATTTCTGTACCATTGATGGTACATTAATGCTGTTTGTACCTTTGGGATGTTACTCAGAGTCCATTTCTGTACCTTAAAATGTGCAATTACCTACAGCTAAGGGCACAACTGGCAGACCCTTGAGGGTACAACCCCAGTGACAAGCAAAGGTACAAATTTTTCCCATATTTTTCTGAGAATGTAGGGGTTTCTTAATATGCACCCTTGACCGTATTTGGGTTCTCATGTACCCATTTGATGTCATCTTCCAATGCCGAGGACCAGTTCCAATATTCAAGAACAGAAGAACTGAGGACGGTAAAAATCCCTGGATGTTGGTCTTGCTCCACCCCAAATTTGAAGGATACATCGGTTGCATCCTCACGAACAAGTCCAATCCCATGATTCAATGCGCCACAAGTTTGTTCTTGGGAGGCAGGTTAGCAAGACCGGTCTTGCCAAGACCACAAGTACGATCTTTGCTTTCTTGGTATGGGGAAACACCCCTAGACTGGTGCCCATCCAGCATGTACCCCAGCCCTGTGCCCTGTGCAGCCTGGAATAGGCTGCTGGCCTCACAATGATCCTGACCGGGATATGCTCATTGAATGAAACTAAGCAAACTCCACGGGGTATTTGTGCTGGGGCTGACTGATGCAAATTGGTCCTGATATATATAGTGTAGTTTGTGGTTCAGGGAACAAAGAGCTTTCATCACCAAGTCATACGAAGAATAATCAAGTGTGAAATGAACTGAAACGTCATAGTTTCTCTCATGTTCAGAGCAGTGTTGCTCTGTCCGTGATGTTGTGAGTATGTGTCTCCAAGGTGTGTCTTGTGTCTGTTGTGTTTGACGGTCATTCAGTAACGTCTCCTGTCTGGTGTCTTAGTCTGTGTGCCGTGTGTCCCTTGTCTGAGGTTAAACCCTGAGGAAAACCTGCATGCATTTCCGTGTCTGCTTCTCGTTGAGTGCTATGAAATGCGTGGGTGTATTCAGTTGGTCTATGCATGAAGCTTGTCAGGTAAGTCATCTTCAGTCCAGTCTACATTAACGAATGAAGTAATTTATTTAAAAGCCTGATAAGCCTCTCTGGATGATCACATCTGTCTAATGATTAAATATAATGGCAGTAACTGATTCTTTTCCCCTCCCTTCTGATCAGAAATGCCTCATTAGATGAAGGGGAAAGTCACAGGTTTGATTCTCAGCACTTCCAGTTGAGGTGAGACATCGGGCGACTGTATGGTGAATGGTTATGCTGATTTCCTTTAACCAACCGAAGGCCCCCTTGTCTACGAGGGGGAGGATGGGTTTAGGGGGCTATTAAAACAGAACCATCTCTGAGTCACGCATGTTATCGCTCATGTCATTTTGTCCTGTGGCCGTTTCACGCCTACGGCTTTCTGGAACAAAGCCATCACTTTGTTTTCGTTTTGCAGGGTAGTGCATGAGAGTGATGGCGAGGTTTTCAGAGCCCCTTTAGACACGGAGCGGCAGAAAGCCCTAGCATGGAATAGGGGTGTGGGGGGTGTTAGGGAGGCGTGATGCATGCTGACAGTCCCAGCATGTCCGTGGTCTGCTTGCTCAGGAACATTTTGGGATTCTTATTTTGAAACACCGTTGTAATTTCTCAGGTACTGCAGCGTAAAGGGAAAGCAGGATTTTAAGCGACAAAATAAGAGTCACTCTCGCTCTGGATCATGTGTTTCCTCTTTCATGTTCTGAAAATGTTTATAGCTCCACCTTTAAGCCGATGGTAACGTTGATGCATGAGATAATACATTTTTTTGGATGATTATCACACAGTGTGAAAGAAATACTTGTTGTACGTCGTGAGACCTTTTGCCTGGCTAACATGGCAGGATGGGAGACGCCTCGGGCTTTTTCGGATTCCCCCCTGACCTATCCGCCCCCCACCCTCTGGCCTCTGCCACACTAATGCCTCTCTCTCCCTCTCTCTCCCTCTCTCTCTGCGCTTGTGCCCGCCGCCAGGCCTCCAGAGCCCGTTTACAGCACTGTGAACAAACTGTGTGACCGAGCAGCTTCCCCTCGCCATTACTCCCCCCTGGAGTGCGACAAAAGCATCCTGCACTCCATCCCCTTCCCCCACTTTCACGTAGGCCTGCTCCCCGACTCTGAGATCACCAGGTACTGACCCCCCCCCCCCCACCCCACCTATCACCCAGTGCATGCTAGCATGCCCTGTTCTGGCTGCCACCTTGCCTCTCCATCTACAGCCCCCGTCCCACTTTTCCATCTTACTTGAGCTGTCCACGTGTACAATAACACACTCACGGCTTACAACTCTTGTCGCTAAATTGGCATATCGATCGGCAATCTTTCATCACAAACAAGGATTGTAAGCCTGTGCTTGACTGTACAATGTGAGGGTATCAGTCCCATGTGAATTTATTCATTTGATTTTAGTTTTGTTTCTTTTTTCCATTTAGATCTGTGTTGTATGAACATTCACCTCTTTTCTTGTTTTTGTTTTATTACCATGGTTACCATACCACGCAAATTAGATTTTGAATGCCTGCATCGTATCATCCAGACCACTTCCTTGGTTGTCCTTGTCCCCAGCATGTGGGTTGAGTGGCCTTGATGGAAGGACCCTGGTTTCCTTAATGCGGTGAAGGATTTGCTCAGCAGGCAAGCGAAGGATGCTCGCTTCTCCGGCTCTGCAGCACAGCTGATATTTTTCTCTCGATAAGCGCCAGGCTGTCGCCTGCCTTTTCTGCTGTTTTCTGTTTGCAGGCTGTGTTGGGTGTTGGTCGTTCTTGTAACTTATCGCCTTTGTTAATTGCCTGCCTAGGGATAGTGAATAATTAGCATATGAGAACAGCGCTTGTGCGCTCAGACTCGGCGAGAGACTTTGTGCTATATATTTTAATTAGGGGTTTTTAATGCTAGATTTACACTTTGAATTTATTCTCTTTGTTTTTATATTAATAGCAATTTGAAAGGTTTGGGGAAATTATTCGATTTTTTTTGTGTGGGGATTGCTTTAAATTGTATTATATATAAGCAATCTGAATAATTCATAAAATGTAATTCTTGTAAGATAGTTGTTTGCCTGGGAATTCTTGTTATTTATGACTAAGAAACGGCATCGGTTATGCATAGAAACAGAGGAGGGTTCGTCCATTCAGGGGGTTTGGTTTGTCGGAGTGAGTGAGTTCTGTGGGTGAGTTCTGGGCATCATGTTTGGTTTCCTGCCACCGTCCTCAACGGAGCGTCATGGTCGTCTATGAGTGGGCCCTTGGCCCTGGGGTGCCATGCCAGAAATCTGCCCAACCCTGCAGAGCGACACACCCCTTTGATGTCCGGTCTCTGTGTCGGCTGTCTGTTAAATATTTATCACTCCATCACTCCTTTGAGTGGCTCAACGCCTGTAAATTTGATTGGTGTTTCCAGTTACTTAAAATGAAGGACTGTATAGCAAGTCCACTTGATATCGATTGTATACAAATTGCACTGCTGAAATCTGTCAGCTGTACAAGTTTCTCTGGTTCAGTTTTGAATTAATGCAGCGTCATTCGAACTTTTCTTTTGTTGGCAATATTTACATATTTAGTATCAAACTGGGGGTATATTTCACAGCTGATGTCAGACCACTTTGATATATATAGTGTATGTGTACTTTTGGACTTGAACTTTACAGCTCTGGTTCTCTCTCAGTCCCTGCAATCATTCCAGACAGAGCAAAGTCCCCTGGAGCGACCAAACAAACCAAGCACATTTATTTTTATTGTTTTTGTTTAAGGTGTCAGCAAATAGCCTACTACTCCTGAGAAAACGGTCACGGTTGTACAAACTCCCAAACACCCCGCCTCAAGTAGAATGACAGCTATATCTGCCGGCGAATTCTACCCCACGGTGGTGCACTAAGCAGTGGGAATCTCCCCCTGTTTTTATAATCCAATTACTGCTCCGAGGAGTTTACTTTTGGTGAGCAGTTTGCTCCACTGAACCGGGAAATAATAAGACAACCTCTCCAGCCTCTTTCGTCATATTGAGAAAGTTCAGTTGTGTTGGGACATGCTGTGATATTAGAAAACTGCCCCCACCCCCTTAAACCCAAACAAAACTGCTTGTGGGGGGGGGGACTGTACTGTTAACAATTCAGGACTCCTAATAGCTGTAGTATTTTATTGTTGTTTCGCTCCATAGCCGACACACTTATTGAGACTAAGTTAAAATGTTACCCATGAAACCAACTGGATGTTTTCACTCAAGATACCTGGATTAAGTACCTACTCATAGGTACAACAGGAGGCTACTGATGCGACCTTCAATGATCATGTGGGTTTCTAACCCTCTCCCAGTCTGTCCAGCACGCTCCTGTGTGCATGGCATACCTGATAGCAGCTTAAATCTTTTGAGCCTATAACTTGCACATCGATTGGAGCTGTTGTTGCCCCCCTTGCCAAGCACAGTTGGCAGACTGAAGGCATTGTTTGCCATTGTTGAGTGCCACGCGTGTGGGTGGCTGTCCTCTGTGGATTGATTGCTCATTTCATCTGAGACCTAAACTTGACAACCTTTAGATCACTTGTCTGGGTCCTTCACAGCCATGCTACCTGCATTCTTTTCTCAGTGACTCATACTGGTGTGAAGTTGAAGACTTAGTCTTGATGTCTGTCGGTGGCTCAGCCGTATCTGTGGGCTTATCACAGTGCCATTACGGCAATGAGAGAGCTGGCCTTTAATCTTCCCTGAGGGGGAGAGTATAAAAAGTATATTAAAGACTTCTGTCAGCCCATATTAAAGATTCCCATCAGCCCAGAAGATTTGACAGACGGATGACAGTATTGACATGAGCGCTGTGAAAAGGTCAACCACTTGGTCTCTGAAGGGTTCCATCTTTAGGGTGGCAGATGGGGGGGTCACCCTCTAATGGTGGCCGCTTGTCTCGTGTGAGTCAATACGCTTAATGAAAACCTACAAGTCATCAGGTTATTGATCCATCTCGTTGGCCAATTGAATTGCGGCAACCTTATGAAAGCCCTTCGGAATCCCTGTAGACCTCATCAGTTACCAACTCATATTGTTGATTTGCAGCATTTCTATACTAAAAAAGTTTATTCTTTACTGTGCTGGAGTGGCATTCGGCAAGCGTATCTAGTCTGTATCACTCAAAATAGAATCAGGTCCCTTTCTTCCCTGTGGTTCTCTAGCAGAGTCTTGGATCAGTGATCCCTGATTGATGTGTACCAGACCAGTGAATGGAAATGAGCCTTCGTGGACTGTAGATGTATGTACCATCCCCTTTCCATCCATCTGGCTGCAAGGCAGCCATGGCTTCTATGTGTGGACACCACTTTATGTATTTCATGTACACTATATGGACAAAAGTATCTAGACACCTGGCCATTACACCTACAGGAATTCAATATGAAGTTGGTCCCCCTTTGCAGCTTTAACAGCTGCCACTACTCTGGGAAGGTTTTACACAAGATTTTGGAGCGTGTCTGTCCATTCATCCAGAAGAACATTTGCGAGGTCAAGCATTAATGTGGGACATGAAGGCCTGGCTCGCAATCTCCCTTCTAGTTCATCCCAAAGTTGTTTGACATGGATGAGGTCAGGGCTCTGTGCGGGCCAGTCAAGTTCTTCCACACCAAACTCACCCAACCATGCCTTTATGGACCTTGCTTTGTGCACTGGGGCACAGTCATGCTGGAACAGAAAAGGGTCTTCCCCAAACTGTTCCCACAAAGTTGGAAACAGAATTGTATGAAATGTTTTGGTATGCTGAAGCATTAAGAGTCCCCTTCACTGGAACTAAGGGGCCAACCCCTGAAAAACAAGCCATCTCCACTAAACTTTACAATTGGCACAATGTAGTCAGGCAGGTAACGTTCTCTTGGCATCCTCCAAACTCAGACTCGTCCATCAGACTGCCAGGCAGAGAAGCATGAGTCATCATTCCGCAGCACACGTTTCCACTGCTCCAGTGCCCCAGAGTCCAGTGGCGGCGTGCTTTACACCACTCCATCTCATGGGTGTCGCCGTCATTAAATCTGAGGGGGACGTGTCCCCCTCACATTTCATAATTATTCGTTTGGACCCCCCCACATTTAACATAAAATATTAGTTTGCCTCCAGTGTGTCCCCCCCTCATTCAAAATGCTTCTGACGCCCCTACCATCTGACGCTTTGCATTGCGCTTGGTGATGTGGGGCTTGCATGCAGCTGCTCGACCATGGACGCCCATTCCATGAAGCTCCCGGTGCACAGTTTTTTGTGCTGTGGTTAAGGCTGGAGGAAGTTTGGAACAGTTTGGTTGCAGTTACTGAGTCAACAGAGTATTGGCAACTTTTATATACATGCTATTTGTGTCACAAGGTAAAGCAACGTGCATGAAAGCAGCTCAGGGTATCTGCTGTGTTGTCTGGCTCTACGATTTGTGCTGGTGGCGAAACTGCATTGGGAATGTAAGCCGTCAGCATGTCGGTATCACACTGCGTGAGAAAAAAACACAATGTCATAATATCGATTTCTCATCCCACCTCTAAGGTATATAGAGCACTCCCTCCCCTTCATTCATCTGGTAGAGGGGCCTCCAATTTACATTTACCCAGGGACCTCGAAGGACCATGATCCGCCAATGGCTGAGAGGCAACCCACAGAGTGAATGAGAGTGTGCAGTCCGCTCATGTTATAGCCGTGTCACCCAATCACATTTAAGGATGTAATGTGAAATCCAGAGGTAGACTTGAGTAGCCCCTCCCCCAGCCTGGTGAATATGAAGTATGTACCTTTTTAAACCTGCAGTCATACTGCGTTCAAATAGCCAAAGCCCATGCTTTGCCAGCAGGTTTTTGAACCTAGCAAGTATTTGGACGCAGCAGGTATTTGGATGTAGCAGGTATTTGGACGTGGCAGGTATTTGGACGTGGCAGGTATTTGGGTGTGGCAGGTATTTGGACGCAGCAGGTATTTGGATGTAGCAGGTATTTGGACGTGGCAGGTATTTGGGCGTAGCAGGTATTTGGATGTAGCAGACCCCTCCCAGCAAGGATTTAATGTCTTAGGGGACCCTTTAAAACTCACCCATCTTCTGTGATTGCTATAGCCAATGGAAGAGTGCAGTCATTTGTTCTGCTCCATCTAGTCTAAAAACCCATATTTGCCATTTCAGTTTTTTATCCACACCTTGTGGCATTTTTCAGATTTTAGATTCCAAGTTGAAGATGAGCATCTTTAGTGGTCTGGCTGCTCGCTCTCCTCTTAGCCCCCAGTTGCCATCGTGATCACTGGTGATCGAATGATGATTCTCTACAGCATCTCCTTTGTCGAAGTTCCTGGCTGTACCAGGGGAACGTGAGCAGGCTGCTGGACAGAAACAGTCGTGTGATGAATGGGCCGGGCCGGCAGTGACGCGGTGGCTGACCTTGAATGTGTAGCACGCGTGATGCCTCCTGTATGCGGTCCTTGGGCTCGCAACGCTGTCATGACCTTGGAAAGTGTATGATAGGCTGCTCAGTGCGGGAGCGGTTCCTGACTCTGGCCCGAGTGCTGCTCCAGGTGGCGCCTGGCAACCTGGGCCATCTCGTCTGTAGTGGGGTTGGCATCTCAGTTAATGTTGACACCTTCTACCAAACTAGCTATGTCTTCTGGAAGCATTCAGGACAAAGTTCAGAAAACCCCTCATTCTTCTTCTTCTTCTTCTTCCAATTATGTCCTTGTGTCCAGGGTGTGAAGATGTCCAGAGGCAGCCTATTGATCATAGACTTAGATGATAGACTTAGAAAATTGCGATATTAGCATAGAAAAGCAAAGCGTAACTGAAGCTGAAAATGGACCAAGGTGTTTATCATTTAGTGCTGAAACCATCTGAGATCCAGTAACGAGACAGGAGCAGGAGGGTAACAGCTCTGCTGAATTAGACGTGATACACAGGGGGCTCCTGTAATGGACATTAACGAGTTACACATCTTATGGCCGGTAATGTTAAGGAGTTCTCTACTCTCTAAAAAGGTCATGGGAACTGAAGGACTTTGACAGGAGTGATTTTTAAAGGTCAAACCACAGATATAAAATGGCAGATTGTAACTTCTGATGGAAAGGAGAATATTAATTTGTTTTTTGATCAGACTAAGTTGGGAAGGAACAGGATTTGATTAGCATGGAACATGATACATTGTCGGTGGGATCTAAAGTTTGGTTGTATATTTTTGTCTGTGTTGTTAATGTATTGTTATTAGTATGTTTACCGAGTGAAAAAATCCTCTTTCTACATTTGGTACATTTTAGAAAGAGGGTTGTAGAGTTAGATTAATAGCAAACTGCATGGATGGAATCACCAGTGAAATGAAGCAAATGTCGATCAGACTATCATATATGGGTAAAATATTTAGGGTTGGGGTTAGACATTGATATTGCCAGATTTTGTAAATGATAGTTTTCGTTTTCCTTTTTAATTATGACTGTATGTTGCATTTTTGGAATATTCCTAGATTTTTTTGGATGGGGTGTGGGGGATTTGCAGAATGGCCACTGATATAAAAGCCAAACTCCACTTTTAAGATCCAGACACCGTGGCTTCTCTAACAGAATAACTGTGGATAATAAGCCATCTGCTATTTCAGTCATAGTCAGGGCCTCAGATGCTAACATGCTGAAAATAAGATCAGATGAATAAAAGATCTCCAGACATGAACTCTGCAATATTTCTAAAACTGGCTGACAGCTCAGTAATAAATGGACCTACAATAAAATTTGTATTTCTGAGCTTGAATGAAAAATGAAAAATGAAATCTTCTTAGGAAGTAAATTGCTTTAGATGTTAAACACTTTTTGATATACCTTTGGTTGACATTACAGAGAGAAAAAAAAAACGTGTCAAGGATTTACAGCACAACAGTAAAGTAAGGGGCTACATTGGCCACAAAAAATAATCGGAAAGATTGGCCGGAAACATATGAACACAGCAACTGGCTGAAAACGTTTAGAGAATGTGTGACGTTGTTAGGTAAAATTTTTAAGTAGTCACAATTAATAGCTTACATTTCCAGATGGTCTTTGGTAAGTGCCACATTGTCGTGCCCGTTAAAAGGGGACGAAGCGGAATGCGGAACTTTGGTTGGCTTCCAAATGGAATAAATCAAACTGGATAAAAGGGGTCAGGCCAGACCAGACAGAATACGCAGCGGTGCATACAGGGACCTGGGTCAGCATGGGAACTGTACATTTGCATTATATCGTCACATTTTACTTTCAACATGAATAGCAAATGTACAAATCCTTAAGGATTCACTTAAGAGATGCATTTAATGTCTTTATTCTCCATAACAACCGGCTGTGCGGAGACCATATTTGAAGAATTAAAATTCAGAGGTAAAAACAGAGGCTAATTCACTTTTTATGCTCAGAGCTGAACCTAAGGACTCACGGCAGATGGGTCGTTTTATTGGCCTTAAAAATCACATTAGAAAGGACCAGACCATCATGGGATTTTTTTAAACACTGCACAATGAAATTAGTGGGTGGTAAAATCTTTTAAGTAGTTGAATTAATTTGTATTCCAGCAAGGTCACTAATTGTTATGTTGAGTGTTATAACCTTGGGAATACGTCACCTGTACTTTAAACAAAGTGGTCAAATGAATTGATGAACTGAACAAAGTGGTCAAACGAAGTGATGAACTGAACAAAATGGTCAAAACTTATTTGAAAAAACATCCTTAAATCCTTGTTGGTCACTAACGGAGGCTTGGCATTGCTGGTGTGTTTTTGTTCTCTAATTAAAAAATTGTGTGTGTGTGTGTATATATATATATATATTCTCCTGATAACTGAGTTTGCTACTGTATGTCGCTATAGAAAATAGGTCCTTTTCTGGTCTGTCTTGCCAGGCAATTTATTAGTGGCACTGTGCCTCCATCTGGTGGCCGTATTTGGAATATACATCTTGAAGTGGTGGAGTGCAGGTGTAATCAGATTACTGAAGTACCCTGCACACAATAACAAGTTTCCTACCAACGTAAGATCTAATTCATTACTTCTGTTTGTACAGTATCTGGATGTATCCTTTATTAATGCAAATTCACTATTTCTACAGATCGCGGATGGTGGATGAGCTATTAATAAAGTATACTCACCCTAGTTACATTCAGTATTGTCTTTAAGACAGCGTGTCAGTACTTATTATGCCTAGAGGGTATATTCTGCACACTCCTCTGCACATGTATGCACGTGGGTGTCCCAGCCTGTAGAAAGAGAAGCCATGTGAGGGGAATTCTTTGGTTTCCGGCTAGATCGGGTACTCGGTGGACTGGGGCGGAAGGACGAGAAGAAGCGGTGGCCCAGTTAAAGAGGCCCTGCAGGGGGAGCTACACTTCCACAACTAGGTCGAAGGAAATGTCACACTGAGTGCACTCTGTGGCAGGACCGGCTGCAAGCCTGGCTGCTGTAGCTAAGCAGGAAGGAGCTTTCGCCAGAAACCGCCTATCAAAAAACGCCCCAAAAGAGAGTCGCCTAAGAGAAGCGCCGGAGGGTAAAGAGTCAGGGGCCGCCTGTCTGCCCCGAGTAAAGGCAGCTCAGCTCGGGTGATGGGAGATACTCGGGGTGAGGAAGAGAGGTGTGCATATCAAAAAGAAAAGCCTCTTTGGCCTCTTTATAGAAAAGGAACAATCCAAAAGGTCTCATCTTCACCACAGGCTGTTAGCTTCCGCATCCCCCTCCGGCGATGGTTTTGCCTTATGAGGCTGCCCACAGGGTGGGGAGAAGTTATTTTGCTAGGAAGAATGCATGATCTTAATGCTGTAAAACAGAGGTACTTGCTAGTACTTTATTTCTCTTTTTTTGTTAAGTTTTTTTGTGGGATCCTGAGAAAAATTTTCATATATTTTTCGTACAGATACTGAAAACAAATTTAAAAGGCATTCTATCCCTTTAGGAGTTGTGACACACCAATGAATGGGCACTAACTGGATAGCTCAGATGATGCTGAATGACATTTTTGTCACAATGCAAAGCACTGAGCACAAGGGCACCTGGGAACAAGCAGGGTGGACAACTGGAGTATTGCAGTTGAAAAAAAAATATCTGATAGCTATTCATTTCCGCTCCTACATCCAAAAGATGAAATTATCAATAAATGTGGCTTTGTTTTAAGCACCTTAGTGAATAAAGCACCTAAAATATGTTACGCACCATTCTTGAAGTATCGTAAGCTGATAGTCAACGGACGTGGTGACGAGGTTTGTGTATGCTTCAGTCTCGGGGAACTAGTACCAGGTACTAGAAGATTTCTGTTTGGCTTTTCCATGCAGGGAGTGGCGTTGGTGTCCTTGTCTGCAGACACCCGTTATTCTCAGCACAGGGACCTGGCTCTGCGTCTCTAGGAGACGACTCAGAAATGGGACAAGTGGTGTTTAAGTAGAGCAATCCCCTGTAGGGCTTGCACCATCGGTAGAGCAGACACGGGAGTGGGCACGCAGGCGGGCGGGCGGGCACGAGAGCCGGGTGTGTGTGCCGTGCGTGTACGTCTCTTCTGGCTGGCCGAAGATGCTGAGCCCCACGGACTCTGACTACCTGTTCTACCTGACATGCCTGTACAGGGAGCCCCGCAAGATCGTCCTGCACAAGGGCTCCACAGGCTTGGGCTTCAACATCGTGGGCGGGGAGGACGGCGAAGGCATCTTCGTCTCCTTCATCCTGGCGGGTGGGCCGGCGGACCTGAGCGGGGAGCTGCGTCGAGGAGACCAGATCCTGTCGGTGAGTACGGCCCTGCGGCTGCTGCAGCAGCCTACGCTCAGGCGTACAGGACTGCTGCCCGGGACGTGCGCAGGGGGACCTTTGCTGTACTTCCAGCTGTTTGCTCTTTATTACAATGTTTTTAGTATTACTTAGTGTTTATTATTTTCATGGTGAGCATGCCAAGTACAGTCATCTTTTATTTGCTTTGGAAATTCCAAAATTTATGATGAAATATTAATAATTTGGATAAATTCTTGGATAAATTCTGGATTCACTGTGGCCAGTTTTCAGACTGTGCCAGTCTTTGTTGCTCATCCTCTCTTAACCTGAATCTGCATGTTGAAGTCAAAATGTTGTGCTCGGACCTATACTTGTCATTTTACGGGTTTAAATATTAGGTGATTTAATGTATGAATGAAACTTATAAAAAAATATTGGTGGCATTATTTAGGTAACGATACTGAGGTATGGAGTGCTAATGTGCCAGTAGAAGCAATCTTTAAAGTGTATGTTTGTATTGTTTATCCTAAAATGAGTAAATGAGTTCAATCAATTGGTAAGCGAAGCAGCACACAAGGAAAGGTATGGATAAAATTAAGTTTGTATCATCCTTTATTTTGTTTTTGTTACTAATGACAATTTTAAAAGCTTTAGGTTTAAAATATGATTTTCAACAACGAGATGTAATAACATGCTCCATCAAACTCAATAAGCAAAATATTGCTCAGTATAACAATAAAATCGAGCCATAAGATAAAGTTGGATGCTGCTGTTGTTTTTCTTTCCAGTTGAGGGCGCTGTTATACTGTTCTGCATTTCAGTCCCGTTCCACAGCATGGAAGCTCTTAGAAAGACAAACTGTCTTAGTTCTATAATTAATTTGGAGGATTCTCCTTGATGAGCATGTTCTCATCTACAACGAGGTCATAATCTGTGCAAATTAATGGCGACACAAGAAAGTATGCAAGCGTGTTATGAAGAAAATGACTAAGGTGGGTTGGAGAATGTGAAATACCTTACATTTACTGTCCCTGCTACAACAGGATAAGCTGGCTGGATGGATGTCATGAGACATTAAATTACTTTACTGCCTCATCCTACCTGTACTGAACCGAGCCTGCAGTCACTTTTTCCTCCTGTTTAAAACATTTATCTTCAGGGTGTGAGCTTGCAGCCCACCAGTTTGCCAGTGGCTTACCAGTGACTGTGGGGTGAAGTGGGTGATTTGTAGTAATGCTTTCTCAGGGTTCTTCACAGTTACTGAGCTTCCCATGACTGTAATAGTGACGGAATTCACTGCAGTGATTTTTAGTCAGTCTGAGTAGGATGGCACTGTTGGGTCTCCTCAGGACAGTCTGCCCGCCCCTGTTCTCCATGATTCCCATAGATTTTGTTATTCTAGCATGAAATATTCTTTAATGTTCTACTTTCTGTCTTTGTTAATAATGTTTAATTAATAATGTTATTCTTTGTAAGAAGATTATTTTAGACTGTGTATGTTAGCAAACACACCTGGCCAAATTTTTATTCTTTTATTCTGAGACCATAAAAAAAAACTTTTGTGGTCTTGTTTTGGTGTTTAATCTCCAAACCATCTTTAACTCTAGGATTTCACAGTTAAAGGGACATCAGGCAGGCTTCAGCTAACAGTCAGCCCTCCAAAATAACATAAGTATTTGCGTGGATTAGGATTCAAGCACATGGACGTGGTCTACATTTTTAAATATTTACTAATGTCAGAGTAGGGCTTAAGCAGGGAACTCAATTTGGATATCTACAATGCACCCCATAGTGGAATCTGAACATGTCCCGTTCTAGTGTAGTAATGGTGCCGTTTTCCGTCTGCCACCTGCAGGTGAATGGCATCGATCTCCGAGGTGCCACCCACGAGCAGGCGGCCGCCGCGCTCAAAGGAGCGGGCCAGACGGTCACCATCATCGCCCAGTACCGGCCTGAAGGTGAGTACTGGCTCAGCCGTTGAAGCTGGCCTCGGGGGAGTGTCTGGGAACAGTCTGGACCTCTCTGCTCGTGCCCAGAGGAAGACGCCCCAGTTGTGCTTTGAGGGGAGCTTGCCTTTGTGAAAGAAGTGAGAATGTGGGTCTTTATCATAGAGTGAAATGTGAAATAGAAGTTGGTGGACTTGGTGCCTTTTGGTAACAAAACTTTATGTGACATCCAGGCCAAGTAATGGAATAGAGGGGGTAATGTTTTGTGCTGATTTATGCTCCTTGTTAAATCCATACAAAGAGAAGGATATAGCACAATGCTAGCGATATTGGACAGCGCGATACTGGAGAAAGTGACTGATCTGCGGGTTGGCAAAGAGAGATGGCAGTCTGCATGTGGAGCTCCGGGTCGATCTGTGCAGCCAGAGAATTTTTAATGTGTCTGTACAGTCTGGCATGTTATCTAGGACTGATAAAACACCAGAGGGGCGGCAGGTTCTGACTATCAGAGCCAAATTCACAGGGATCCGCGGTGACCCTGTAACTCTGCAATTCAGGCCGGGGTCATATTAGTCGAAACCTAGGGATCTGCACCCTCCCCCGTCCTCACCCATCGTCGAGTTCCTCCACCTTGGCCATTTCACCCTCCAGCTGAGGATATTGGCACAGAAGCTTCTAATTCTGGCATGTAGTAGTCAGGGGTCCCTATCCGGCACTGAGGCTGGATTCGGTGCTCCCGTTGGTGGGCAGAGACCCAGCTCTGTGTGACTGTCACTCTCCCCTCTCGCCTGTCAGACTTGGCCTTGTGCTCCCCAAGACGGGCCCTGTCTTCCACTCCAGGTTTGTAGCATGTGATCAGCACTGGGATCACAGCTGGTGGTCGATTTGGCTCGGCATTCGGCATGGGGGTCTGTCCTGGATTGAATGTTACGCATTCTGAGTACTGCGGTCGGGGCCGGCGGGGGGGTGTTGCACTGCAGAAGTGAGCATGTACCTGCATTCATATTTGCCCACGGCCTGCATTATGATCACGTCCCCATTGTTGTTGATTGAACCACCTACTACCCCTTGCCACCCCATCCCAAACACACAATAAATGTGCCCTTATACGTACATTAAGCCAAAGGTTGCACTACCAGTTTGTTACCACAAGGGGGAGACAGGTGGCGCACTCACCAAAAGCTTGTAAGCAAGAGAGAAGTATTTCGGAGAAACATGCTGATTGTCCCTAACAAATGAGCAGACAAATATCAGGCAGGAGCTCGGTGTGTTTGTCACCGAAAGGCCTGGGGGTCGAGTCGCTGTACCGCACTGCTCGCCTGCGGGTTTCCCATCGCGGGTACTGCTCCTGCAGAGGCTTGCTCTGCCACGCTTGGACAAGAAAAAGGCCTCTGCATTGCAGTGATCGCATGCTGTTGGTAGTGCTGCAGTCTACAGTGGGGGGGGGGTGTGTGTGCGGGCTAAAGGACATACAGCAGCGAGCTGCTCATAAAACTCCCACTGATCTCCACAGGGGGCGCACTTCTCCCTGCCTCCCACATGTTCTGTCTCCACTCTTCTAGAAGATGCTCTTCACCCTTGCCTTCTCTCTATACATCCCTCTGAAGTATATATATTCTTCCAGTACGCATACGCCATCCTCACTCGTCTAGAAGATTCTCCTAACTCCTGCCTTTCTCAGCAACACTTTCTTAAGTATAAGAATATCCCCCTATATGCCAATGCCATCCCCTGTCTTCTAGAAGATTCTTCTAGCCCCTACCTTTCTCTATAGTTCTCGTAAATATTCTTATATTCCGCCTGTTTGCAAACTCGATCCCCACCCCTCTAGAACATCCTGCTGTATCCTGTATCACCCTCTTCCAGAGAGCCCTCCTCCACAGCCGCTCCCCAGAAATGCCCTCCTTCTTCCTGAGACGTAAGATCTCGTGGCAGTAAATAACCCCCCCCCCCCCCACACCCTCCGTGCTCAGTGTCTCGTTTCTCTCCACTGCCAAGAACAAGAAGCATCTCTACCATGTACTTTTTGTCCGGCGCTGACTTGCCTCCCCAGCTCTCTGGCTCGGTTTCCTCACCCCTGCAATGTTCCCCACTGCCCATATAGCCATTCCCTGTGGCTGATAAACCACCCCCCCCCCATCCTGGGCACTCTCACTGTATCACAGTGAATGAGGTTCCTCAGCTGGTTCTCAGTGCATCTTCTCACCTATTTCCCTAAGATATTCTGGAAAGACGTCTCATCCTCTGCTGTGATTATATCAATGCCAAAGCACAGGAGATTTATATGTTCACACAATATTAGAAGTTGTGTATTGTAACTGTTGCCTCCAGCTACTGAATGTGTCCTTGGTTCATAATCCAGCTCTAATCACATCAATATTGCTTTTTTTTCTTCCTTTCTCTTACTCTTGTAAAACGATTAATTTTTTTCTCATGCATCATTACTGGCAGTCCTTTACTCATTTACTGTAATTTGAAAGGAATACTTTTCTGCATAACAATTTGTCCTCCTAGGATCTGAACCTGCTGATCCTAGGTGCAGTTATGTTTAGTGGTTTTACATCCAACAGCTCAGGCATGTGTAAGGGATACCACATAACTCGCTCACTCACCACTGATCCAGTTTAATCTGGTTGGTTAAAAGTGGCAGTAGACATGCACGTCAATACAAGACTATTGAATCTGATTGGTAATCAGTGTAGACACAGCACAGCATGACAAAATGTGTCCTTCAATGTGTAATTCAACAGGGAGTAGTACTTTGCTCAGGGTATCTCAGTGGTACTTTGCTGGTTGGGGATTCAAACCAACAATCTTTCAATTACAGCACAAGTGTAGTTCCCTAACCATTAGGCTACCACTACTTACTGCGCTTGTTTTGTTAAAACTTTTTAAAGCATTTTTGGGTAAAGGCAGATCTAATACTTTAATTTATGAGTTGCTACTGATGAATAATATGCTTCGGGTTAATAACAACCCTGAATGTCGTCAGGTTTTTATTCGCAGTTCGATGCCATGCTGGCCTGTGAAAAGGATCCTGTTTCACCATGGGAATTTATAAACACGGCCAGTGTGAAGGTGTGCCGGAAATGCACAAAGATCTGGTTCCCATTCTGGCTTGTGTCAGAGACCTAAGCTGAGCCAGCCGTGGAGGGGGCCAGGAGTGACATGGATTTGGGAGGAGTCTTGGTTCTGGAGTGGTGTGTATGCATGTGCCTGTGCGTGTGTGTCAGGCACTGGCGGGACGTGGAGTCGGGTGACTGTAAAGTGCACAGAGCGCATTGCTGTTCTTTGCAAACCTTTTTTAAATGCCGTAAAAGGCCGGGGGGGGGGCTCGGCCTCGGTCACGGACACCTTTTCACTACCGTGTTCCCACAGCAGCAGCCAGTCCCTGTAAAGGGCATTAAAGCTGGTCTCTAAAAAGGAAATGGCCAATATTTGACCTTACTATTGACATTTAGTATCTGTAGAAGGCCTGTTTGTCCACATGCCTTGGCTGGGGTCCTACCAGGAGCTGGGGTCCTGCTGGCACACTGTCTGCGGCCTGTGCCTTCCTAAAAAGGCAGATCGGCGTGACGAGAACTGCACAAGAGCTGATTGTTAGATTAGATTAAATAATATTACATTACATTGCATTACATTACATTACATTTGACTTCATTGTCATTGCACAAAGTACAAGGACTCAGACAAAGAAATGAAATTTGGCATCTAATCCAGAAGTGCAGAGTAGTGCAAGTGCTGGAAACAGCGGTACAATATATACTTGTGTGATAATTAAATAGAAAATATACATCTATATAATAGTATGTATGGTATGGTATAAAAAACATAAACAAATAGCTTTACATTGCAGTCACAGATGCTGTACAGTATATACTCATTATTTGGTAATGCTTTACATTAACTGCACTTTCGTGATGCCTTCATGATGCGTTCATAGGACACTCATAAGCAGCATGCAAGTGTACCATAACATCCTAACATACCTTAACAGCTTCAATATACATTAATAACAAACAGCATATGGTTATACAATTATAATGTTTGTTTTTATCATACAATGTTATAAATGTTAAGGTATGTTAGCATGTTAAGATATACTTACATGCTGCTTATGAATGTCCTGTGAATGCTTTATAAATGCATTGTTAAGGGCAGCTAATGTAAAGTTTACCACATATTAAGTATATAAGCATATGTGATTCCCATAGAGTAGAATGAGAGTTCTGTGCACATTGAATGTGTGTATGTGTGTGTGTGTGTGTGTGTGTGTGTGTGTGTGTGTGTGTGTGTGTGTGTGTGTATTCACATCTGTGTTACTCACTCTGGAGGTTTGAGATATGTCATCGCTTAGGCTGGAGTTTGGGGAATGGGGCGCCAATGGTATGCTGAATGGTTTTCACACCTCATTGGTGGGCCTTCTTGTCAGAGACAGAACAGCTGCTATACCGCACTGTGATACAGCTGGTAAAGATGATCTCGATGGTACACCAGAAAAAGTTGGTCAGGATCTGAGGTGACAGATGGGCTTTCCTCTCAGTAAGAAAGGATGATGCTTCTTCTTCCTGATCAGGGTGGAGGAGGTCATGGAGCAGAAGAAGTCCTCATGTGTGCCGTCTGGACCTTGTGGCTGGTGATGTGCTCCACCTCGGTTCCATTGATGTGACTGAGGGTGTGTCTGCAGCCTCTAGCTCTCCTGATGTCCACAGCGAGCTCCTTAGTCTTCCTGCTGTTGAGGGCCAAGTTGTCGTCAGCACACCTTGCACCTGAGTATTGTGATATCATCTGTGAACTTGATGGTGAGGATAGATTTGCACATGGGGAAACAGTCATAGGTGTACAGGGAGCAGAAGAGAGAGCTGTGGGACCCCAGTGCTCAGTGACAGGGTGGAGGAGTGCGGCTGTCTAACCTAACAGATGGGGGTCTGTTGGTCAGAATATGCAGAGACCAGTTACAGAGTGAGGAGCTGATGCCAAGGTCCGTGAGTTTGGAGGCCGGTCTTGATGGGAAGACAGTGTTGAAATCCAGAAACAGCATCCTGACGCAGGCGTAAACGGCAGCATGTATAAATCATACAAAGCTTCAGACATAACGTGATGCATGAAGTCTGAACATCCTCTCTAATTTGGAACAATAATCAAGAGGTCTGTCTCACCTTCACTTCAGTGGACCTCTGAAAGGGGCTGATGGGCTCAGTTGAGGCACCATGGAAAAACAGAGTTTTCTGGTGCTAAAACAGGGGTCACAGAGGAGCACGTCCTGGGGGGTTTTTAAGATTAGCTGCAGAACAGCCCAGTGTGAGTGTTTATAACCTGTTTTTAATGAAGAAATGGGTTCTTAAGGTTATAGAGTATAACTAGTCAGAAGCTCCAATTAGAGTAAGAGCCGTTAAATTGCGTTTCTATAAGTGGCTGCTTCTGGTGGCTTGACAAGCCCATTTGGTTCCATTAGATCTGATCCACTGTGATGCTTTAACAGTCCACCGGGCTTGGAAATGGTGGATCTCCATGTGTCCTGCTGCGCCAAGACCACATTCCCGAGGCGGTGCACTGACCTGCCAGTATTAATCCTGTTTGGTTGTTACAAATGTGAAAAAAACACAATTAAAGGCCAGGCATGGCAGCTATCAAGGTCTCAAGGTATTCTTGTGTTCGTGGTTTGGTGTTGGTGAATTATGCTCGTAGGTTTGCCAGTGTAGGGACAAGTATTGGCCAGGAAAACAGGGCGGCCAGCGCTGGGCCCGACAGGAGATCGTCCTTTCTGGCCTTTTCTTACCTTTGAGCTGTGCTCCTCTGTATCCTGATTGGTCTAGTCTAAAATAGGTTAGCTGTAGCATTTGCTTGGAGCAAAAGGCTCAAGCAAGAAAATGCAGTAGATGCTTAGACCCCATGAGAAGCAGAAGTACAGGATGTGAGGCTTGCATAGGACGTCACGCCACTCCTCATCGCGGTCCTGGCCTCCCCCACCCCCCATTATTAAACGATCCAACCTCATGCTGATGATACCCTCGGTACCCCCAAACGGAATTTTCCACTTGGTGTTAGGAGTGCCATCTCCGTCCCTGAGAAGTAGCGGTTGACTTTACAGTGTCAAGTGCCAGTTTACCCCCCTCCCGCCCTGAGAGGCCCCCGGTCCGGCAGCCAGCTGGCGACAGTGTTGCAGTGGAGTAGTGAGTCCCCAGGGAAGAGTGTCTAACAGAATCCCCCTCAACTGGGTGATGATGCAGACAATCAGAGAGACACAGATGGATCCCGGCTCCTTAGCGATGGATCCCGGCTCCCTAGCGATGGATCCCCGTGCCTTTCTCGCACTTTATGGATTCACGTTCGCACGATGTCGACCGGATGCCTTCCGGGACTCTCCGCAGGCCATTCTTGTATCTGCAGAAACACGTACGTAGACTTTAATTATAGCCAGGTAACGATCTGATTTATAAAAGCACAATTTGTCAGTTGGTGTTCATTCAGTACTCAGCTGTTCAGTGGCTATTTTTGCCTTGCAAAACGTTCACGGGCACAGTTAGTACTGGCACTTACCGGCAACTGTAATTTTTTATTGTTCATTTCAAATTCATAATTACAGAATTAAGATTTTGCTCACTGGAGACAGCCAGGCTAATTCCTTATCACTCTCCTGTATTTGGCTTGCTCCGGTCTCATTTTGATTGATTTTCATATCGATTTTCATTAAGCCTTTAGACAGAAAAAGCTTGGAATTCATTACAGTTGGCTACAAAGCAAAGTTGCGTGAAGAAGAGGTTCGCTTTGATTAAAACCCTCATGGTGATTGGTTACTTCCTATCCTGTCTCCAGCCAACGTGCTGCCTTGTATGAGTAGTTTTGGTGTTTCACAGACTTTTTAAGATGGGTATTTCTGTTTTTTTTTATGGTGACCCTTCATTGAGGTGTTCCAGTAAATATTTTTGTAGGTTGGGTTAGATGCATGGCCTGCTTGTAGTGATTTTCCCTGTTAATAAGTTGCCCTTTTGTTTCAAGGACTGGGCAGTGAGTTGGATCCTTATGCCACCCACCATGACGGTGTTGTCCTTCGTGTGCCCCTGAATGGCAGGGTGCCTCGGTGATATTGAGAAGCAGGTGGCCTCTAAGTGACACTAATAATGCCCCCCCGGTTACATAGGGTTACCATCCTTGTCGCCTTTGTTTTTCTCATAGTGCTTTTTTCCGGTCTGTCTTCCCGCCGGTGACATCATGGCAGCCAGCAGAGCGACACATCGGCGTCGTTTTAAGTGCGTCCGCCACTCGTGCAAGATGAGAGTGTAGCGACTCTTCATTTTTCGGCTGAGAAAGGACTCTAATGACAAGACAAAGTCTTTTTTGTGTCAGTCTTTTCCTCTTTGGATTCTCTTTCCTTTTTAATGCCATTGAAAAAAAGTTAACAATGAAAAGGGCTGCCAGACAATGCATGCAGCATGTGTGCATGCACGTGCAGTGTGCCTGTGTGGGCCTTGAATCCTTTTACCCAGGGCTAATGCTCTCAGCTTTTGGGGCTCTACATGTTATGCTTTTATGGTGTTGGACCTAGCAACAGCACTGCTGACTGTATTATTGGGGAACCACATTTATGATGTGCTTTCCAGTTAAAGGTGACCTTTCCTCAGCCCAGCCGCGTCTCCCAGTCACGTTTCCTAGCCGTGTCACTCTCCTGGCATGTGCCAAGCCTTACATATTCCACCAGGAGCTGATCAAGCTGGCAACGTCAGAATTCAGTGGCAAAATCCACCCCACATTAGATGGATGTTGCAGGCCCTCACATCAACCTCTTCCTACGAGTGGTATCTTCTTCACCTTGGGCTCATCTGGTTTACCGGGGCCCTTTACTTAACTCTTCATTAATCACATGATATAAGCTGTATAACCAGTATGTTATTCCTCTTATAACTGGTATCTAGGGGTTTAAGTGGGTTGCCTCTGAGTTTGGTGAAGTAACCCTCTGTAATCATGGTAAAGTTTCGAGAGGTTCTGTTTGTGTATTTGCAAGCAAGACTCGTGTATTTGGGGACTGATCCTCACAGCTGGTAAATCACAACACTGTTTCCCAGACACTGTGCTCCACTGGACCTGAATCAACAAACAGCTGTCGGTTGACCCTCGCTTCAAAGCAGCCACGGAGGAGAGGTATCAAACCACCTTTCCCATAATCCCCAGGCATCGCAATTTGACGAGTGCTTCCAGAAGAAAAACTGCTTCTCCGCTGGATCACTCCGTGCAGCTGTAGCTGTAGCAACTATTAAAGCTTCGTTTCCTGCTTTAGTTTAGGGAGATGCCTGCTGCTATTTTTGGGGGGAGTTGGGGAAACAACGAGCCAGGACAGCTGTCAGAGACGATCTGAGGGCCCAGTGACAGATGTGAGCAGCTGAAGGTCCACCAGCACTTAGCACTCTACTTTGCTGTTCTCTTCAGTTCTGCTTATGTGCAGGTTTCCAGATTGCTCCTGTTGGTTTTGCAATCACTGTTGTATAATGACAGGAAGAGGAACACTCTAAGTACATTATTTGGTTAATAGTTAATCAAAACTCCGGTCTGTGGGACCTATGTTCTTCAATCCAGTGGATGCACTGGATCTCTAACATTTTGCTTTCATCCTATACCTGAATTTCAGGGACCTTTAAGGGGTGTAACAATGATCCTACCCGGAACTTGAGATTTGAAGGCTGGGGAAAAAAACTGGGTTAAAGCCAAAAGAGAGATTAAAGTTCCTGGATGAAATTAGAAACATTTACATTGCAAGCTTTAAGCTAAAAAGGCAGAGATTTGGGGGGGTGGCGGGGGGGGTGAGGCTCAGCAGGTTAGGCTTCTGTGCCTGTGATTGGAAGGCTGCCGCTGGGAAGCCTGTGACTTGAGCAAGTCCCTTAACTATCAAAAAAAAATACTCCAGGGACGCTGGATAAATGGCTGAGCCTGCGCTCGAACCACAAGCGTCGCTCTCCCCTGTATGTGTCTGTATGTCTCAAAGGAGCACAAGATGGAATAAACGCATTTCATTTGGATATAAGAAATGAAGGAAGGACAAATTCAGTTCTTTTTTTCTTATTTTCTGAGATCCCTGTTTAAACGTGTTCTAGTTACATCTACAAAGTGGACACTTTCTCAAGCTTAGGATCAGCTCAGTTCAGCTTGTGATGGACTAGGACAGCATCCATATGGATATTGAATGGGACATGTCCAGTTGCATTACCGCTGGAGGACCTTGTCTGCTATTTTGTTCATGTAGATGATATTACTGATGAAAGACCATGTCCTTTTCCTTGTGAGTTTGATTGCATTTCTAATGATTGCATAATTTAGATTACGTACCGATGAAGGACTGTGTCCTCTTTGTCGTTAATTTGAGTTACATTACTGATGAAGGACTGTGTCTTCTTCATCGTTAACTTGAGTTACATTACCGATGAAGGATTGTGTCCTCTTTGCCATTAATTTGGATTATATTACTGATGAAGAACTGTGTCCTCTTTGTCGTTAACTTACATAACGTTACCGATGAAGGACCGTATCCCCTTCGTTACTGATAAAGGACAGTGTCCTCTTCCTCACTTGTTTAGATTATGTTACTGATAAAGGACAGTGTGGTCTTCCTCACTGGTTTAGATTATGTTACTGGTAGAGGACAGTGTCCTCTTCCTCACTTGTTTAGATTATGTTACTGATAAAGGACAGTGTCCTCTTCCTCACTTGTTTAGATTATGTTACTGATAAAGGACAGTGTGGTCTTCCTCACTGGTTTAGATTATGTTACTGGTAGAGGACAGTGTCCTCTTCCTCACTTGTTTAGATTATGTTACTGATAAAGGACAGTG
>JAODKC010000107.1:18642764-18692082 GCA_026777985.1 Mormyrops attenuatus
GAACCCCCCCCCCCCCCCAGCATGGTATCAATCCACTCAGGTCTGTTTTTTTTCCCCTTATTATTGTCCAGTTCCGCATCTACCCCTGCCCTGGGGTGTCTTTCTGAAGGTCATTGTGACTGCGTTTGACCTGTGGTTTCTCTTTTTCATCTCTCCTGCAGAGTACGGACGCTTTGAAGCCAAGATCCATGACCTACGGGAGCAGATGATGAACCACAGCATGAGCTCCGGGTCGGGTTCTCTGCGAACCAACCAGAAGCGCTCGCTCTACGTCAGGTAAGGTGCTGCTCGACGTGTTCGGTGTCTCCGAAGGGCTGCCAGCACAGAAACAATTCAAGGTCCGACTCTTGTGTTTCTGAAATGATACCTGCTTGTGTTGACTTTGCTTCTCTTTAATTCAAGCTGTTGCTGGTCAACATTTGGGTTTGATGGGGCTCAAGTGTCTGCTGAGGCAGGCTAACTTTTCTCAGAGTTGGGTAGCTCAGGATCTTCATTGTCAGCAAGGATCTGAAGGTCTCTTGTGAAAGTTTTTTTTGGTGGGGGGGGGGGCAGGCAGGCAGACACACACACACACACACATCCCACCCCAGCTGAGCCTCTGGTCCTCTTCACTCATCTGTCACCACTGTGTCCTTCCATGCCTTTGTTAATCTCGGCCCTCTCACTTTTCCGGATGGGCCGGAACAGCATGTTCTACCAAGAGCTCTGCATAATAAACGCCCTGCTAAAAGCCCTCAAAAACTGTCTCGCGAATGTGTGATGACACCAGTATATTTGTGCCTGGTTTCTCTTACTCCAAAATGACACAAAAACGCATGCTTTGAGCTGCTGTCTTGAAGATTCCAAGTGTCTTCTCAATTAAACTGTATCCGGAGGCAGCAGCAGACAATATGTTTGTACACAGGGAGAACTTCATCAGTGCAGAAGCCATGGTGGTATATGGGGAACAGCCACCGGCAGATTAATACGAAATACGTGCAGTATATGTGCAGTATTGCGTTGTATTTTCTTATAGAAAAACAGCTGTGCTTCATTTCCAAAGTAAATATTGTAGTTCATTTCTATCAATCGTTTGTCGTGGTTAGCTGTTGATTTTTGGTGATGCTTTACATGAACCCCTTTATGATGTATGTATATCGCCTTGAAATTACCAAACAGCATCTAAGTACATTCCTTAACATTCTTTAAAACATTGCATTCATAACACTTTCAATGAAGAAGACATGACAGCCTTAATATAATTTTATAACAAACATCGCAATTGTATAGTCTGAAAATGTTTGTCTGTAATATAATAAAAGACATGTTAAGGTATACTTACAGTACATGTTGCTACTTAATGTTCTATGAATGAATGATAAATGCATTTTGAAAGAGTGCTGAATGTGAATCGTCATCCTATTTTAATTTATCAAAAGTAGTTTATTAATTTTTCCCATATTTATGTAAGGTATGATATTATTTATATAGAATGTCCTATGTTTGTTATGTTTATTCACTGTGTTTGGATGTTAAATCCCATAATATTTTATAGGTCGGCCAATGACCATGCCATGTTATATACAAACATAAATAATATCACATTTTGCAGTTTTTATTGGAAATTTTGCTAATCCTGCATCCATAAAACATGGGGTTGTTTATTTGAGATACTGACATTCGTCCAGATGTGTGGTGAACAGCATTTAATACCTTTGCGTTATGTAACACTGCATAATGTTTCATATAATACCGTCAGCTTTTTGGAGGGTAATGTATATAATATTTAATTGTTTTTAACGTCTTTCGGTGTCGTAAAGATAAGTGCACTGGTCCACATGCATCGTTGAATAAAAATAATAATATAATCTAGCCATCTCTTAGTCATCTTCTACAACTTGAATTATGAAGAGCCCCAAGCTCTGTGTGATTCTCTCAGACCTTACTTGGGGTCTGACAGCTATCAATGATCTAGGTTAGTGAGTGTACATTTGATTCATCTATTATTACTTGTATTTCAGCACGAGTGCAGGGCATGGATATGTTTCAGCACCACGGACAGCAAACGTTCATTGACTCAAGTGTAGATCCCTGGAGAACAGAACACAGTGGTTATCCCAGCACCTCATTTATTTGTAGAAGTTGTTATGCCAAGCAGAGGTGGCGATTTCAGGTCCAGAACGTAAAAATCCAGACCAGGATTTTGTTTCAACCAACCAGCTGAGCTAAAGAGTCACAGTCAAATAGTACGCAAGTGGTTGGTTGAAACAAAATCCTGGTCCGGATTTTTACTTTCAGGACCTGAAATTGCCACCTCTGATGCTAAGTATACCTTCTATGATACTCTGAAGCCAGCCATGGCTGCTGTCGATGCGTTCACATGCAGAGCCAGCCTGAACGACAACGCTGCTATGATAATTGTCCCCATAAAAGCAGAATTCTACAGCGGCCATATTGTAGGCCATCTGCAGCAGTTATTTCGCAAACGCTAATATTTTCTGGGTCATTTGCAACAAGCTCAGTGACACATGGAATGCTGCCTCCTTTGCCTTTGTGGCAAATGAATCCCGTCGGCGACTTTCAATATACTCCAGTTCAGGTGCCTCGTGAAATTGGAGGGCCGTCATTAACGGCCCATTAGTTTGAGAAAAACACAAATGGTCCGTGGCATATGTTCCACTTTTTTACACTAGGAGAAGCTGACAGTTTGGCAAACATACCTTTCAGTAAGAGCCCACTGTGGTGAAGTTAAGATCTCTGCAATGGAATCCAGAAGCAGATGTTTTCCCAAGCAGAAATTATGCTGATTCATTTGACATTTCGCTTATAGGTGCACACTGTTGAACCTGAGGTTGTAGTCAGTGGCTCACCTTCTTAGATCATCTAGTGCTCTGCTCTGCCCTTGCTATTCCAGATCTCTGTTTACCTAAGCTGCGGTGTTTGAGATGGACAGATAGGTGCCAGTATCCCAGAGAGTTTTGGTTCTTGGTTCAGATATAATAGGGAGAAAAATGCTCAAAAGGCAAAATTTGCAGTCATTGTAGTAGCATGGCCATTTATATTCTTTGTTTTTTTTGCCAGTTAATAGACCTACAAATCGATGCTGAACTAATCCTGATTAACAATAATCCTGGCACCAAAAATGACAACATCTTTGCTTGCTGAATGCGCTGTAAAGTAATATTAATGTTCTTGTACCTTTCAAACAAAGCACATCCCTGGTAATCCATGGATTTAATTCTTGCGTGTAGAAAATGAGTTCTTTCAAAGTGAGACACCAGATTATGCAATGTCCAGCTTTCAATGGCGATCTTCACAGATGCAGAGCGAGCTTGCAGTATGATTTGCTGCAGTTATTGATGCTCACCCTTGTCTGTGGACCAGCACGCTTACTTTTGTGAACATGGGTGAGGGGGGGAAGCACTCAAACATAAACTAAGTTTGAAACACGAATCACCATATTCTAGTTCTTGAGTCTTTAGAGATGAGTCCAGGTGCACAGACTCAAAAATATCTCGCCGATCTTTTGTGTTGTCTTTTAAATACAGTCCCAGAGATTACAACTTGTCATGAGGTTTGACATGTAATTTTATTAAGATTGCATGATTGTATTGCACAGAATGGAATTACAGTGCAGGCCAGCAGAGGAAGTTGGGATCTGAACCTGAGGAAGGTGACTCAACACCTCAGATGTGCACAGAAAGATGTGCCTGGCACCTCCTGTCCCACGATGCTCTCTCTCTGCTGGCACACTTCCTGCCTCTCTGTTTTCAAGCATCCTAATGGTTCTGCCGGTTTTGGCGATACTGGGTAACCCTGACAAACGCAAGTATAACTCCCCCCCCCCCTCCCCCCCCGGTCCACTGACTTTGTTCGGCATTTTTATTATTTTTTTGACAGTACTGTGGTACATGCTGCCCTTATTTCACCGAAAGTATGACCATGGATGGAGCTCAATTAGACTGACTCGTGAACTCGAGTGACACATTTTTTCCCCATACGCTCCTCTGTGATTTCGAGCTCCATCCATCTGACAGCCGGCGATCTGAAACCAGACATTATTAGTAGCACCTCAAAAACTATTGAAATGCTTCCCATCGAAACATTTTTTCAGTGTTTCAAGTCCACGGTTGCCTTGGGTGTGTGAGCATACCTTTTAACCATCAGCAACTGTGGATAGTTTTAAGAAAATCACTTTTGATTGGAGCTGTCAGACATCAAGCCAAAGATATAGAGATCTGATGAGTTTCTTTTTGACGTTTATATCATACGCTGTTTGGTTCCAGCTCTTGGAAGTTTATTTTCCCAATCTGAACATGTGATGAAAAAAACGTTGACTGTTTATTTTTAAGGATAAGAAGTCGAATGAATTAATAATATTTGTGGGGAAAATTGTGATGATAATTATTGCAATATTTATCACAGCTGATTCTTACTTAAAAAAAATGCATGAACATATTTAACAGCAGATGTAAATTTGTGTGTTTGAAGGCTGATATGAGGCCTGGATGATTATTCAGTCCTTATGGACATCTTCCTGTTGTCTGTTCCCGCTGCTATTTTTAGGCCCAGCCTCGCAGTGGAGAATGTGCTTGTATCACCGCCTCAGTCCGGCGAGCTGTCAGGTATCATTTGAATAGCATCAGTCATGCCAGAGAGTCCGTCCCCAGCTGTCAGCCCCCACCATTAGCCGACGTGGTCTTTCGTTACATCAGTCCAAGCCCGTGTTGCACACCCTGGGCCAGCGCCAGCGATGGCCTGGAACAAACCCAATTATCATGTTAGTTTCCTGAGCATTGGCCTGAATTAGCCGCCAGTCATCTCCATTCGCAAGCAAGTTAAATTGAAATCGAAGGGCAGGTCCTACATTAACAATATCTATCCGCTAGAAGCATCAGGTTTGAGGAACCTCAGCTAGACATGCATATCATGATTATATTTACCTGTGGCTTGTCCTCCAGAGGTTATTGGTCCAGTGGGATGAGATTAACTCCTGGTAACCCAAGATCCAGACGGAGTTGGTCACACCAGACAAGCTCCAATGCTTTGGTCTAGAGAAACAGATTGATGTGGAAAGCAAGTCCCGACGTCAGGAACCAGCTGCCTAGATCTCGTGATCCCATCAAACGATGCTTCATAGCTCTTTTTTTTTTTGCTTGAATGAGTGTCTCTCCACGTTTACGTTATGATTCACCAAAGAAGTGTTAACAGCAGATCAGTAATCGTACCCAGATCTATGTGCTTCAGCAATGTGCCAGGCTGCCAGATGTCTCCGAGATTTACACTGACTCCATAACTCAAGTCAAGAGCCGAATGCACACAGGGTGCGGGAGCCTACCAGGGAGCAAGCACTTTTGGAGAGAGCTGACAAAGGTCTTATGTTGAATTATCTGATTCCATAATTGTTATGAAAACAACAGTAAACATCTTTAACTGTGCAGATCACAGACTGGTCTTTCACAGTTTAACATGTACTGGGACAGATAGTCTTCAGAATAACTACCATAAAAACATCTCAGGTGTGATTCTACAACACCCAAATGCCACAGCTGGTTACAGTTTACAGTGAAATCCACTGCAGTTAGCATGAAGCCTATCAGTTCTTGCTATGTTAGCCTCAGTAAGGTCACTTCCTGGACTCAAATTATCTTCAGGAATAATGTTACAGATGTCAACCGACACTGAAGCACTGCAAGTGCGTTTCCTGTCATGGATCTCTGTTCAGAACACCACAACTTCCCACTCTAACCACTGGCTTTGCTATCATGTGATTCGGAAGCTGGTTCTACAATAAGCAGGCTAATGAATTGGTCACGTCAGCAGATGTTAACCATTACAGGATACTGCCTATCTCAATTCAATCAATATTTATGTGTAGAATAAAATAATTTTGTATTTCATTATGAATATAAAGATATATCCAATATTTGAAGGCTAATCATGAATCTTTTGTTTTTAATTGAACTCACAGTGTCTGCGTGTTCTATCAGCAATATACCAGTGATCAATTAAACGTTTTTGGAAATTGGTTCTTTTTCAAACTTGTTTCGCAAGTTCATTCCCTCCCTCATTGACTTCTTGTTTGTGAAATTCTGCATACACTGCCTTAGAGCTGTGAAGTTATGAAGCATCACTGGCATTTTCAGAATGGCTGTAGTATTTTTTTATGTCTGTCATAGTGTTCTGTGTTCAGAATGGTGCAAGCACTCTGGGCTCAGTGAATGTTCGACACTGCAAATGGTTGCCATGCCAACCCCTGTGTCTTTCACGGTTTCTGCGGCAGATACGGCGGTGAGCGGCGGGCACTCGCTTTCTGTGTCAAGGCGACTTGACATCTTTGGGTACAATGGGTAAGACGTTGTGAGCGTTATGGCCAGAGAGTCTGTCTAGGTCTATGCTGGAGATGTTACATCAGGTCCTGGGCCCAGTTGTTCAGAAGAAATCTGATTGGATTTCGGCTATCAGATTGGATCAAATTTTGGAAACAAGTTGTTCAAAAGGAAAAAGGGGATTCTGAAATTGGATTAGATCTCATAATCCAGTTTTGATTTTGATCTGGATCAAACATTCAGCATGTGTTGTTCAAAATTTTGTTGTAGGATTGGGATACCCTTGATCCAAAAAATCTGGATTTCCCTAATTCTAGCATAAGAGTGGATTCAAGGTGGATTTCAGTAACAAAGTGTAATAAACCTTTAAAACTGGTCAAAAAATAAAACATTTATATCATGACATTTATTTATATTTTGCACTTGAACCATTACAGTGATAAACTAGATATGAGGCTACCTATTAAGCCAATCGGTACACTAAAGTTAAGAAAGGGATTTTGTCTCTATAAAATAATCCCCCAACCAGATGTCAATATCAAACAAAAAATAATATATTTAATTTTAACTGCCATTCATCACTGTATATTAATTGCATCATCAGAGATGACCCTATCAAAAGACACAATCATCAGAGATGAACCAATGAAAAGTAGTTTCTAATAATTACATCCCTTATCATCGTTAACTACTGGACAGTTGGCTTTTTTATGATTTAAAACACATGTTTAAAATGTTCACAATGTATTTGTGAATAATGTATATTTGTTTTCTTTTATTTGTTATTGATAAGATGAGGGGTCTGGCTGGTTAAAATAAATTGAAAACAGAAGGGAATGTTTGTATTATTTTGTTGTGCTGTTGTCTGTCTCTTCAAATAACAGCACTTAAAGTGACACCCCACATTGGCTATTCTGGCTGTAGTTTTTTTACATAGCTAGCAGCTTACAATGTGATATGTCGTCCCATTTGGAACACCAGTAATCTGGCTTGAAAAGTTTGCATCTGGATCAGGGTGATCCAATCCATTTTTGCTTTGAAAAACTGGCATAAAAGTAAGATGGATTACCTGATCCTGGATAGCAAAACATGGGATTTCCAAACCGGGATCATTCTGATCCACATTCAACTTTTTGAATAACTGGCCAATGATTTTATGTTGGGTCTATTATTTCTGGGCTTCCCTCTAAACATTGATGCAGTCATTGTCTGGCCAATGGGGTCGAATTATTTGCGGAGAAGTGTTGATACAATATGGATGATGAGAGCCCCAGAAGAAAGGATATCAGGAACTGTACAGTACTGTTCCTGCATGAGTGTGTCACTGAAAATAACAGCTAATGAGTTTGCCAGTGACATTCGATACAGCTCATTTACCCCAAAATTTGACTGTATAATTCTGAACTGATTGCCCATGAAAATTGCCTAGATGTGCCTTTTTTGAATTGTTTCTTGTAAACGTGCATAGCGTTTTTATCCTGGTAGCAAAATAATAACACTGTGCCCTTTTTCCTCTCCTGCATGCAGAAGTTTCTTCTAGAGTAAGCTGGTAGTTTGTGTAATGATTGCATTGGCGTGATAGGCTTTGTAATGGGGATTACTGTAAGGGCAACACACAGTCCAACAGGCGTAGGAGAGGCTGTGTGACTCTACGTCCTTTTAACAGAAGGCGAGATGGTTGCACTAATTCTGCTAGAATGCCTCTTTTTCTCCAGTGTGCCTGTCATCTTGTTGCTCTGATATCGGCCTCTGAGTATCTCTGAGTCCACCTTATCACAAAGAAACCAGAAATTGCTTCAACCACCTGACGCCTGAGTCATCCTGTCGCAAGAAGGAATTAGCATGACTTTCTGAGTAATAGAAAAAACAAGGTTTTGTTCAAAATATCGATCTACATTAATAATGTTTGCATTCTCCAAGGGCAGCGGCAATCTAGCTAGTAATGGGAATGAAAATCGATTTATACCTTTCAGGCTGTTTCGTAATTTGCCATTTTCAAACCTTACTGAAGTCTGTTTGGGACACACCAACGTATGTAAAGCAACAGTTAACAGACTTTTATTATTTTTGAACAAAATATTGAATGGGAGAAAATACAGAATGACTCATTAGTGTAGTTACACATCTACCTTGGAAATCAAATATGAATCAGGATCTTATAAATAATGAAAACTGCGATAATGAATCTATCACTGTGTCTGTGAATTGATAATAAGCAGAGATAGTGGACGTATGAAACAGAGACACATGAGCAAAAGATGGATGTTTGGCTCATCTATCAGAAAGCTTATTTGCTTGTTTGCTGGTAAGTATAGAATTTCTCCGTGGTATATTTAGCTTCGAGTTTCCTTTCCTTGGACATGCAACCCCCAGGAACAAAGAGGCCATGTGCCTCTCTATAAATCTGACTGACGCACCTCACCGTCTGCATCAAAAGGGCATCTTTCCAAAAACATTACGTTGTCATGGTGATGGCGAGCGATTCCACACACCAGTGCAGAAATGGACATCATTCATCGGGGTTGACTAATATGGTCTCTCTCATAGTCATTCACAAGGAGAGCTATGCTTCCTGCCATTTTGTGAATGTGTCTTTGACAGATAGTGGAAGGGAAGATGTGAAATTTAGACAGAATGGCCATCTCGTACATCGCAAGGTTATATCTCTGCAATCCCTAGTCTTTCCTATGTTCCCTCACCAGTCCACTTTGTGTCTACTGTCAAAGATGATTGATGGAACGTAGGTGGAATTAACATCCCACTGTAAGTCAGCGAATGGTCCAACCCACATGTTCTTAGTTACTTTGTTAGTTGCTGTATGGTTAACCCAGACTGATTGACAGTGCACCATAGTCAAGCCCACTGCAGGTTTCAAGCACCATTTCCTGCCATCACTACTAGGGACCACCTTGAGCTCTCATAGAAATTTCCGGCAAAAAGTCAATGCAAGGATGCTGTTAATGGGCCAGTCCTAGACTACAGCCAATCGGAGAGCATACAGGATGTGCAGCGTGGAGGTTTTAGAGCTGTCTCAGGAGGAGGAGGGTGAGGGAGAGAAGTCGTTCCTTGAGCTTCTTACCGAGATGTCAGCTTCTTACCTGCCCACACCAACTGTCTTCCACCTACACAGCTCTTGCCTTTCACAAGGGCCCCAGTACAATATATGCAGCACAGGGCTTCATCACGCAAGCGTTCCATCCCCCAAAGCTAGAAATCTGGCTAAAGCACATCAGGGAAATGCCAGCAGTGGAGTAAGGACCCAGATTAGGAGCCTCTTGCTGTGTTTATTGTTGTGTAGGAGGGCCAATGCATGGGACATTTTCATAAGTGGCTGAACACCTTTAGGAGTTTTCACTTGCCCCAGCTAGCCTTCATATCTAACTCTGAATAGCTAACAAAAAAAGAATCTCTTTGTAATTCACTTGGAGTAAACAGGAAAGCATTGAGTGGAATATGATAGAAACCAAAAAGCAATGAAACCCATAATGTCTTTATTTTCTTTCCGGTGGCACAAAATAAAGGATGCTTTGTGTGACTCAGCTGCAGTGTTATTTGTCTTCCTAGAGGCCTGGATCACTCGGGCTCCCTGCTCCGCCTGACGAGGTATAATTTCCCTTAACGCAATTGTGGCTGAGATTCTCTGGGCTAAACGGCACCAGTGGGCAGGGAAGGGAGTAGCACAGAGAGAGAGCCCACCCCCCCATTCCTATACCTCTTTTAAATGCCGTTCATCTTTCTAAGCAAAACTTGATCTGAGCAGTCTTGGGATAATTGCGGCCCAGTTTGCTTCAATTACAGAAACGGGAGAGGAAAACAGGAGCTGAAGTCAAGGCAGATGTGAGAATGGACTGAAGCCGCTCTGGAGAAGTAGCATCTGCATTTACCGAGTCATTTTTAAATACATTTTTTTGTTACAGAGCTTGATATAGAAGCTTATACTGTAAAGCATAGTTTAATTGTTTGGTTTACAGCTTTATATTAAGTGCACCTTCATAATGCATCCATTATGCTTACATCCCTTAACAGCTTTAATGTACATTAACAAACATTACATGATTATACAATTATAATGTTTGTTATTAATGTATATTACAGCTGTTAATGGATGTTAGGATGCTAAGGTATACATACATGATGTTTATGAATGTTTTATGAGTACTTAATGAATACATTATGAAGGTGCACTGAACATTTTATGAATGCAATATAAAAGTATTATGAAGGTGCGTTACCAATTGTTATAATTACTTTTTACTCAGGAAAGCGCCATTATTTTTTAGATTCCTGCAAATAATCCTGCCTACCTTCAACGCCTGTTTGCACCTTGGGTGACGTCATGTATTTGTGTTTTTTTGTAATCCTACATACATTTACATGCACATCATGATGATGCATGCAGGTATGGGGGGCACTGGCCTGGCCCCAAGCTGTCGGGCCTTCGTCATTCACTACCTCAGGCAGGTCACGCCAGCCATTTTTTAACATCAGAACCTAACTGGTAAGGTAAGCCTCAAGAAAACAGTGTCTCCCTTCTCAGGATGAAAATGGCTTCTGGTTCCCTTTATTTGGCAGTACCCTGGGTGGTGTGTGTAGGTGTGTGTGTGTGTGTGTGTGTGTGTGTATCTAGGGCAATGCTGTTTTTTATACTCCAATCAGCCACTGATTTAGTACCCAATTTCCTCACTGCAGCCCAGCTGTGTTGATTTGAACCAAGCACCAGAATGTTGTTTTCCCTTAAAATTCAATCTGTTAATAATTGCTAATAAAGTATGAAAGTCTATTTAGACAGAATTATCCCTCTGGCAATTGAATTATTGTAATTATTCAAATGCAACACGGGTTCCTTTATCTTTTCCTCCTCTCACCTGCTTTTTTCCACTTTCCACAGATCGTTGCCTTTGTTGTTATGGCAGACATCTTCCTGTGCTTTCTGTTTCATAAGTAAATTTGGGGGGAAAGTGTGTGAGATGCGCAGTGATGATTCTGTACATTGAGTACGTCTTACTGTTGGGGTCTGCCGTTTATTACAATGCCCTTCCATGCTGCCTGTGAGGTTGATGCCGGCACACATTCGGTTACCTTGGAGACCCCAAAGCAGAGCTGTTTACGGGGTTGTTCATCATTTTTCCATGAAGATCCTCTGGGCTTCACTGAAAGCTTGGTTGTTTGAGGGGAAAAAAACTATAGAAATTAAATAGAAATGTAAATTTCTTCAAAAGGCGTCTAAAACACCATTACAAAGGTGATTATTTAAACGTGTGAGTTACTGGGTCGATATTTATAATACTCGGCCATGTTATTCCTAGACTCAATATCGACAAAATTTAGCTGAGATAAATCATTTGTCATCAGTCGATTAACACTCCACTTTATTTGTGTCTCTGTTGCGGTTTTACATATCAGCAGAAAATACTGAACTTGACATTCAGGATTCAGTTTTGTCAGTCATTACCCATACCTTTGTTCATTTCTAAATATATCTTTTAAATATTTTATTTCCTATCATTTTTACGGTTGTGGGATAGGTCTAGATTTACAAATCTTCATTTAAAATTTAACATTAATGAAAATTCTAACCTATTATTCATACATAGTACATTAAAAATAGTGCATAATTTTTTTTAAGGCTAAAGCATGCTACTGTTTACCACTCTGGTGACATCAGAGTTAACAGAAGTGTAGATTGGAGGCATTACTGCCCGTCGGTATGAGTTAACAATATGCGTTTCATTGTCGTTACGCCTTGCTACTGAAAAAAGCCAGTGTGCGTTCGGTTACAGTTCTCTGTATTTATTACATCCTTCGTTTTTAGGGTTTGGTTTAAGTATGAAATAAAACAATAATTAGTTGTAATTTCCTTCCAAGTTATACTTTGTGCATAATGGCTGCAAGTTTAATTTAAAAAGTTACAAGCATTATTACGCAACTGGAGTGCTTTCAAAACAAGACTGAAAATTAATTCATGTTTGTCCAAGGGGATAATATGTAGCAAGTTAGATAGCTCTTTTCCGGAATGAACATTCATGGCGGCGCCTTGAACAGAGCCTGCATTCCGGATCTCCTTCTGGGACTGGGCGGGTGGTCTCCCGATATCGGTGCACACAGGGTCCATTACATCACGGTTCACTTTCACTGATTTAAAAATAACATATGCGGCAGCGGATGGTCTAGATGACTGCGGGATCACGTCGTCGACAAGTTTATTGAGAGATACGCCGTGGCACGGCGGGCTACCGATTAAATAAACGTGTACGTCACACTGCCGTTTGCTAACTTGCTCATTCGCTTTCACGACACTTACTTAGCGTCGCGTTATTTCGGTTGCTGTGCTCCCACAGATTTTCGCTCCTGCTCCTGTGTTACATGCGTGCCGCTCATAGGTTACAGCAGGGGTTAAAATGTTTCCTGATTACTCTCCTGTGTTTACAGCACACCCCGTGCAGTTGAGCTGCCTGAGGTTGAACTTCAGCCTCTAAATCGACGTTGTTTGCACGCCTGACCACTAATATCCGTGCTCCTGCAGCTATACTGATATTTCGTTTTTAGTTTGTTTTCTGTACATGCAGTGGTTCACCACTACGTGTTATGTTTATAACAAATTTTGCCCAAATATAATAATAACTAGCACCCTACCATGCAAAGTTACTTGGCAGGGCACAAATACAGTATTACTTATGTATTAATTATCCATAAACTAAGTCTTACGTACATACTGATCTCATGTTAATTAATCGTTAATGAATAGTGATGCTTGTTTTATCTCAAGCAGTTACTATATTGGTTACTGTATCTGTTAATTCTGTAAACCTTTGCGAACTGCTAAAGGAACAAGTCAGTGAATAACACAAGTGGAATACTGATCTCATGTTCGTTCATCATTAATGAATCCTGATGTATCTTTTATCTCACAAATCACACACAAATATAATCTACAAGCAGATTATATTTGTTCGTGATTTGTACTTCAGTAATAACTGAGTTATTACTAAGTACTTGTGTCCCATCAAGTGAAGTGTTTCCACAAAGTGTTCTCAGGTACAGGTCTGACATTTTCCAAATTTCATCTTTTTACCAGTGCCATTTCCAGAATGGGTAATTCTCTTCAATATGGTCAGATTTTGTATTCTTTGATTGTGATCCTGCATTATTGGGGTTAATTGTCGCTTTTCCGCTTGAGTAGAGTGTCTGTTGGGCTTTCCTGCTTTAGCCTTAGCTTATAACTGAATTACATAAGCCGGTTCCCCTAGAGAGCAGCCCTGAATGCATTAGTGAATGCAAAATGATGCAAGATGACAAGGCGATCATGCCCTCTGCTGACAGTCTGGGCCGCCATCCGCTGCTTTACAGGAAACACCACTGCTATTGCCATGGGGAAGGTGCTCTGTTCTTCCACGGGTGTGTGGTTAAGGAGGCTACTTGTGACACCTTGCTCCCATCCTCTTGTACGTTCACATCTACCCAGTGTTGTTATAGTGACCGGGAGCCGCCGTCCTGTGTCCCAGTGGTCTATCGGCTGCCATGACAACGAGCCGTCTTGAGTTGGCTTGGCAGTGAGAGACTGATTCCTGTAATTTCCTTTGCTTGTGTTTCGTGTGGCAGGGCACTGTTTGACTATGAGAAGGCTAAGGACAGCGGACTGCCCAGCCAAGGCCTCAGCTTTCGCTATGGAGATATCCTCCACGTCATCAACGCCTCCGATGACGAGTGGTGGCAGGCCAGGAGGGTCACACCAGACGGGGACAGCGAGGAGATGGGTGTTATTCCCAGCAAGAGAAGGTACGCAGCCATGTGAATCGCTTGGTAGATGTTTGCTCACCTTGGACATGGGGCAGGGCGGCCTGGCTGTCGATGCTTATCACAGAACATCACGCCGTACCTTTAAATACCTTTCAGATGGGTCGCGATTATATTCACGTATATTTATACACTTTAAAGAAAATGCAATAAGCGCTTACATTAAAAATATGATTCTGGAAAGTGAAGATGTCTTAATAAACAAGCTATGAAGCAGTATACACACAAAGTATGTATTTACCATGCTTCCACTTTTGGGGGATGGCTCAGTGGGTTTAGGAATGCTGTGGCTGTGATCGAAAGGTCACCAGTTCAAATCCCAGACTCGCCAGAGTAATTTCACAGTTGAGCCCCTGAGATGCAGCTCACCCCAACAGCTCCAGGGACTGTCTGACCTGACCCTGCTTTCTCAACTGTATCTCACTCTGAATAAAAACGCCTGCTACATAAATGTAAATGCTTCTTGGAATAGACTGGCTGCGTGCCGATATAGAAGGGGGATGCGTGGTTATAAAGATCGCAAAATATGTAAGGGATATGAACACGAATAGATGATCGTTTACATGCCAGCTAATGAGTCTCATGTGGAGTGGTGGTCTTTGCTGCCGCTCTGCAGGGTGGAGAGAAAAGAGCGAGCACGCCTTAAGACGGTGAAGTTCAACTCCAAACTGGGAACACTGGATTCCAAACCGGTAAGTGTTGAACTCAGATATTCGGAGGCCGTTGGTGGGATAAGGGAGGCTTCTGGTTACTTTATTTACCAAACTATACAGGTACTGAAGGATTGCACCTTGAAAACAGGTTCTTGGTGAGACGCAAAATAATCAGTCATGCACAGGAGTGACTCAGCCAAAGCTGGTGTAAAATAATTGCTTTGGGCTTGAAAGTGCCTATTAAATGTAGTTTTATTTCCTGGCAGAAGCATTCTGAACACACTCCTGTGGCGGCCAGACTGTGGTAGCTTTATGCTAACATGCTGACATCTTGCACATAACAGAGCACAGTACTTTCAAGCTTTCAGGCAAAGGAGGTTTGCCGTCTGCGAGCAGCCCTCCTCACCCTCTGGCTAGTTGGATTTCCTGTCCAGGCGCCATGAAACCAGGCCTATTCCTAGTGCCCTAGAATCCAAGTCAAGCCTCCTGCGCTGACAATTGCTGTTTAAAACTTTCTGACAGAAGATCAGATTATCGATCTAGGCCATTATGTATTAAGTGACGCCCCCCCCCCCAAAAAAAAACTAATAGCTGTCTTTATTTTATTAAAAAAATTATTATGTGTCTCTTTGGCTACCTCTACGCTGGCCTTTTGGAGCAAGAGCTCTTTACCGCATGCAAGTAATGGGAAGCAAAATGCATAAGTTTGGGCTGGTGGAATTTTGCGTAGTTTAGTGTTTAATGTTTTTACTTAATTTACCTAAAGAAAAGAACATCAAAAGATAAGAGGTGTCCAACGTTCCATTTTCACATGTTGGTTTTAATCCCCATGAATTGAAGGATCGCCCAGTCCGCTAAGATAAGATAAGATAAGATAAGATAAAATGAGATAAGACAAGATAAAATGAGATAAAACAAGATAAAATGCGATAAGATAAGATAAGATAAGATAAGATAAGATAAGATAATACTTTATTAGTCCCACACGTGAGAAATTTGCAATAAGAGCAGGGCTCTCTGGTTTGCTTAGAAATGGCTTCGGTGCAGTCAGACAAAGCTGTATTAATGACACTAATGTTGAACATGCTTTAATGAAAACCTTCACAGGTGCTGACTCCAGTAGTTCTGTACAATTTCTGCTGTGTTGTCATCCAGGGATTTTTTATGGGGTTTTTATGAAAGTTACCTATATTGAGCAAAATGTCTTAAAGAATAAATACTGAAATATCAAAGTAAGCATAACATAAATGCAGTCACTTCTGCTCTTGCAACCCTAAGGTGTATCTCTGGGTATCTTGAAGGTCTCTGCAAAATCTTATTATTAAATATAAATATATAATTGACAATCAGTTTGGGAATGTTGGTGACTTGTTTTATTTCAGGCTTTGACATTATTTTGTATTTCTTGGCCAGTATTTGGGCATGAATGTACACAAGCCTCCTCTCAGAAGGCTATATGAGTACCATAGTAACATCATGGCACTCAATGGTGTATGATCTCTGACGGTAAAAGTTCCCAAAGGTCAGCGTGTTTGCAGTCAAACCAGGGTGGAGGCATTAAAGTACCTGATAAGGTTTACAGTTAATGATCATTAACCAGGATTTTTTTCATGTACTGATCACATTAATGTTCCCGTAATTGCATTTGTACATTTTTGCATTTGCCTAAAATATAGCCATATTAGTTCACATTGGAGAGTATATGACAATAACTGTAATCCTCTGATGTACTTTGACATTAACCGTTTGACAGGAAACTGCAAAAATGTATCTAAAACTAAGTGCAGAAGAATATACTTTTGTTTACAGTTTTGCTTCCAAGAAAATAACTATTACTGATTGATCTGGATGTAAGGCACCCCAGAGTTCAGTACCCTCTTATTCAGGAGAGTATTGTAGTTACTATGAGAATTAAATGACCTGTTCTCACAATTTGCTGCTGAAGGTCGAGGGACTGATACGGAAAGTATATTTAAACAAATTACAAGGGCCCAGGAAGTGATGTTAAAAAAATCTTATTATCAGAAACCCCAGTTTACATACATTACACACAAAGCCTTTGTTTAATAGCCATGTATATGGTGTGTTTCATTCAGAACTTCCTGCTGGAGAGGTTGGTTTTTTAGGGTTCAGTAATAAACTGCATTTTTCCTGTTACCAAACTGAAAAGGCAGGATCCAAGCTGGTGTGTTGCATTTCTACGCATTAACTGATCTATTTATTGAAACATTTGACAGACGTCACCACACTTCACTCACCTAACAGACCAAATCGCAGCCGCAGTTTCCAGTTTCACAGATTCCACTGGTCATTCATCGGATCCCATCGAATGGTCCCCTGTAACCTGCATGCTTGACATTGGTTGGATTTTTATTGTATTTGCTTGTTTTTCACTTCTGCTTCCACTGCATGCTGCTCCGGTTTCCCTTGCTACATGGAATGAGGCCGACTTGTGTTGTTTTGCTTAATTTTTATCCCCATCCAACCTAATCATTATTATTTATCATTTTAACCACTGTTCTAGACCACGTCCTGTGCGATTGTGGTACAAGCAGCAGTGACCATCCGTCCGCCAGCAAGGTGTTTATGACTCAGTACCCAAATTAATTTGATAGTACTTTTCGTGCAATTTCTAAGTTGATGTCTTTCCACCATCCATTGGTAATGGGAGGATTCTGTCACTCTTACGGATGATCGCTGCTGTTCCTTCCACCTCTGCAACTAGCTGTTTTGTCAGCATGAGTGTGGCAACAATTAGACATCCCTGTTTGCCCCATGCCTTTTCTCCTTCGCAGTCATTCAATGACAAGCGTAAAAAGAACTTCATCTTTTCACGAAAATTCCCATTCTACAAGAACAAGGAGATGGGTGAGCAGGATGCCAGTGACTCTGAAAGTAAGTAGACCTCCGCAGGTCACACACAAACACGCACACATACACACACAGTGTAGAGACACAGGCCGACCCGACACACACCAGCACGGTTGTAGGTGCTTCTGGGAGCCGCTGTGCTCTGTCAGATCCGGGCCCCAGAAATGAAGGTTGGGGATCCGCTTGCCACACGTGTCGGCCGCCGATGCCACAGCCTCCGGGGGGCCTCCTCTCCTCCTCCTCGCAGGAGCCGGTAAACGCTAGCCAAGGACAGGGCTGCCCCAGTCTGGTTTCCTAGCTATGTGACAGACAGTCGGGAGGGCAGGTGGGCTCGCAGAGGGTCCTCACACTGGCCTGGCATCAGCTTTCGGCACATGTGGCAGGCCGCTCCCGGACCATCGCAGGCTTCCGGATGATCCCCTCCATCCCCCCGTGGCCCGGTCCGCGCTCCCCTCTAACCTCACTGACCTCTTCCTTCCTTTCCCGCGGTTATTCCCACCCTCTCTCTCTCCCTCTCTCCGCTCTCTGGGGACGGCCATGTAGGACATCCCGGGAATAGGTGACGACGGGTATGGGACAAAGGCACTGAGTAAGTTTGTCAGGAATGGTCCCACCTGTAACCTCCCTCCCACATTTGATTTGCTCACACTGTCTGATTCACGGTCTCTCCCCTCGTTCCGTTACGTCTTAACAACCACTCGTTCTCGAGGGTCTGTCGGCATGCACGGATAGATGACCTGTCTGTCTGCTTCCCGCTCTTGGTTGTCCCCAGGTCTGTCTTCTCTTATTCGTCTCACTGGTTTACACCTATTTCGTTCTTTCCCTTTATTTTCCTTTCTTTAAAAAACATGATGCATGACACGGGGAAAAAAAACGCAAAAGCACCTTTACCAGGGTGCCACTTTGCAGACGTTTTTTAAAAAAATGTCCCCTCTGAATGCTCCTCTACCGTAAATTCTTTGTCCCCTCATGCAGAAAAGGGAATGTTCTGTGTTGCGACATCGCAATAAAAGGAAAGCTCGCATGAGACGGCCTAGAGATAGTCGCCCGATTCCATGCAGTTCTGGCACAAGAAGTAATAGGACCGCGGTCGGCTCATTACCGCCTGCAGAGGGCGCTGACGGTGCTCTCAGTCTCACAGTGTGCCATCTGGATGCCACTTTCCTTTTATAAGATGCCAAACACGCCAGGTTCTGCCGTCTCATTTGCAGGGCCGTGCACCTTCGCCGGATCCCATACCCAAGTGGCGGGAGCGTCGTCGGTACAGAGCACGTCGCGCCTGGGTTTTTTTATTTTTTTCATTTTTGTTTTGACTGCATGTGTTCACTGATGCAAAGGATTCGCTGTCTGAAACCTGCACTTTCACAGGTTGCCGATTGTCTGTCTGTAGGGCCCACATTTTTGATCAGTGTGTCTGGCGGGATCCACACAAGGAGTGTGGCAGTCCGAGATGCCCAGGGCTGACACCACAGCCATGTGACCGTCTCTGCACAGACGGCCAAGTCTGGCAGAAGCACAAACGCCAGGCAGTGAGGAAGAGCTTTTTTGAGGCATAAAGGATGGGGGGGGGAGGTTATATCAAGACTCCACACAGCCAGTTTGTCTATTTTGCCTTCAAGTTGCCAGGTAACAGTGGTTTCCAGAACGTTCTTCTTTTTCTTTTCTTTTTTTTTTGAATCGTAATGCTGCAGACTTCATGATAAGACCTAAGACAAGTAGGGTGTTATTGTCATTTTGTGTTACAGTACATCATTTTGGCTGCAGACTGGGAAACAAAAATCAGTTTTAACTATGAATGAGAATGTGTTTGTGCCAGCGTTCAGTCCTTAAATATACCACTGAACTGTATTTTTATTGGCAGTTCAGTTTTGCTGAAGACCCAGTGGGGATTTTGGGGATTTTTACTGTGCCATATTAACACGTTTGGTAGAATGCTCCTTTTTTCTCTATGAGATCCTGAGATTTCATGGGACTTTTTCATCAGCAGTTTCTCTCCAAATGACCATGAGTTGAAGATTAAAATCCTTAAGACTTCATTCATGACACTCTCATGTCTTTTTTTCTTTCTTTACATGCTGTTTTGTGGAAGAAGCAAGTTAGTGCAGAAGCTGTACAATTGTTTTTTTTCTGCATACAATACTTAAAAATATTCTTGCGGCCAGCGGTCCTGAGCAGCAGAAAGCTTCCTCTCCTCTGGGGAATCGTGCAGTGATTAATTGGATCCTGATGAACAGGGTTAAGGGAGCCTGTTTGTTTCGATGGGCTCAGCTGGCCCAGCACGTGCCACCCGGCACAGGTCCCAGGAACCTGCCCTGCTCAAGAAGCACCGCGCCACGGTACCTCATCCCTGCCACCACCTGCCCAGCCCTCACCAACCACCAGGGAGAATGGAGGAGCTGGTCAGCAGAAACACTTGCTGGGTTGCACTTAGATCAGTGACAATAAGCCCAGATACACTCTTTTCGGCCAGACAGTATCCCCAACATCTGGGATGTCTGATCGCAGGAAGAATGAGGTCCAGTATAACAATCTTTCAGCTTTCTTCACCAGCTTGCTTAGTTCTAGCCTCACTTTGACCCCCTGCTTAGCGGAGAGAAACCGCCATGATCCTTCCGTACAGGCGAGCAGATCCGTGGCTCGCATACCATCTCGCCTCACTTCCTGTGTCACATGCCGACTCGCCTGTTTGAAAGCCTTTCTCTGAGGCTTTGAGTCCCTCGGTGTTCTTTTCCATACTAGCCAGCTTGCAGCGCTGCTCTTATGTTTAAAAATGCCATTAAAATGTTTTTCTTTCATTTATATCACCAGGGAGTCAAGAGGATTTGATTCTGTCCTATGAGCCGGTCATTCGACAAGAGAGTATGTTCCCCTGCTGGTCACTGCCCTTATTGCAGCATTTTAATTCAAAGCAATTCCCTTTTTTTAACTTAACAGTTTATATACTTATGTACTTAACAGTTTAGGGATTTATGTATACTAGTGCAAAATCTCTGGGGATAATTAGTTTATCTTTAAGTTTATTTACATATTTAAGATCATCTCTCGTATTACCATGTTCATTTTGTGCTGGTTTCTTCTTCTCTTCTCTCTCACAGTTAATTATGCCAGACCCGTTATAATCCTTGGACCAATGAAGGACAGAATTAATGATGATCTGATATCAGAGTTTCCGGATAAGTTTGGATCATGTGTACCCCGTAAGTGTGCTGGAAACTGTGTCATGAGCTTACCACCCTTCACTGCTGAAGGTGAAAGCTGAGCTACATTCTCAAGGGTTCAGTGTGTTCTGGTGAGGTACCATTTTGGCTTTTTGTGGTTTAAGCTCACTCTACAGCTGACTCTTGTTTCATCATTTCTTTGGTTTCTATTGTCAATGTGAAAACCAGAAGTAACGGTTTTGGAGGGGTTGAGTGTTGAGACTGGCGTACGTTTTGAGATGGTAGGAGGTTTAAATGTAGGGTTAGGGTTAGTTTAAGATTCAAAAAAATCATCTGCTGAGTGGTAACCATGATGTATCTCATGGATTTAATGCCCTCCAGCCATTTTTAATGGTCACTGTCTTCATCTTAAGTTTTTTTTCACTGTTTTTGTTTTTCTTTTTAATATGAGAACATATATATGTCACCTGATAAAACTGTATTGACAGTAATGTCCATTTTGTTTCTTAAGTATTTCAATGAACGGGCTGACTTTTGCACTAGTATTATCATTGTTTATTTACTAGTAATTTGTGTAGCATTTCATTTTTTCTTAATATCATGTTTGCTTATGTCTTGTTGAACGTTTTTGTTTTGCTGTCTGCTTTGTTTTAATGTTTGTCTTTTTATTCGTTTTCTTAAAACTTATAAAGCGGCTAATCGTTCAGGGCACATAGGTAAGTGAGCACATGAGTTGCTGGTATAAAGGAAGTTATGTCAGTTGCCGTAAAGCTGGTCAGCCTTAGTAGCCATTAGCAGCTGTTACTGTGTAAATGTTTACTCCCTGTGTGAGGAATTGCCCTGATGGTTTGTACAAAATGGGACTCTAATATCATACTTCCATTGCTTGTGGTCTTCTACATTAATTGATCAAAAAAGAGAATTGGGCACTTTGAGTCTACAGGCTTTTATTCCAAAAGAAACACCAGATATTGGCCATTACAGTAATAGGCGTGATCATTTATAGCTTACAAAAGCATCAATCTCACATTCTTTGGATTTTTTTAATGGAAATATGTTTAAAGTAAGTTAGCTTTAAATCTACTTCTTCTTAAACTCTTGAGTGGGTTTTGCTTGAGAAATACTTCAAAACTCTCTCTCCGTCTTGCCGAAACACTGTAATGCACGTGTAGTAGATCCATCTTGCATTTTCCGTTTTCTTCTTCCTCCTACCAAAGACACCACGAGGGCAAAGCGGGAGTATGAGGTGGATGGGCGGGACTACCACTTTGTGACCTCCAGGGAGCAGATGGAGAAGGACATTCAAGAGCACAAGTTCATCGAAGCGGGCCAGTACAATGACAATCTGTATGGCACCAGCGTCCAGTCGGTGAAATACGTGGCGGAGCGAGTGAGTGTTTCGCTTGAACTTGGACACCGTAAACCACATAGAGAATGAAACCGTGGGATCTCGATTTTCAGCGTTTTCCGAAAATCAAGTTGGTTTTCTAAGCATTTATACCATAAGTCTTCAAGAATAGGTCCATAACATGACATAACATGCTTGTTGCAGTGTAGTCATATATGCAGTTGGAGATTAGCGCAATGATGTTTAAGGTTAATTTTTGATGGTTTGTCCATTGATTCATCCATCTATATTTCAACTGCTTACCCGTGGTTTGCAGGGCAGCCTGAAGCCTATCCCAGGATGCTTAGAGCACACAGTGGGGCTACATCAGGGGCAGGAGGGCAATCCATCACAGAGCACATATACATGTAGACTTGCTCACACAGTCATGCATTATGGGTAATTTAGAGATTGGGTAGAGTACTGTTTATAATTATGATGATTAATTTAGAACATTTGCTAAAATATGTTCATGTGTATTCAGTTCACCAGGCACCGTCAGTTAATAAATGATATTAAATGTGATAGGGTGACTCTACTCTTCTGTTCTCTTTCCTGCAGGGGAAACACTGCATACTGGACGTGTCAGGCAACGCCATTAAACGATTACAAGTAGCACAACTCTACCCTATTGCCATCTTTATTAAGCCCAAATCCATCGAATCTCTGATGTAAGTAGCCCTTCTCCTTCATCAGAGCAGTTTTAATTTTGACAGCAAATTTTTAATTAGTTTTAGTCATAGTCTTTTGACTAAAATGTAATTTAGTTTCAGTTATAATTTAGTCACCTAAATTATTTTAGTTTTACTCTAGTTTTAGTTGACTAAATATCATAAGATTACAGTCGACTAAAACCAGAGTTGATTTAGTCGGCTAAAATTAAAAGTGCAAAGTGTACTTTGTTTTGTTTAGTTTCCCTTCGATTTCTGAAAGTCATTATGTTCACCAAGATGAAATTAAACCAATGTTAAGGGATGGTATTAAGGTCTGACTGTGCAGTACACAAAGACACTGATTTCATTCATATTTGAAACACAAACATATGTTTATTTACCCGGAAACTGAGTACTATAAAATCAGTAGTGACATTAGTGCAAAAATAAAATCACTTCAAAGAAAACGTGCATAGGCTATAATGCCACCAGGCCTGCTCTCTCTGAATATTAAAATAAAGATATTAAAATAAATATTTGTAATATTTTTATTTGCTGTTGTTCACTGTTAAATGTTTCACCTGAAATTAGCTACATCCAAAATGTATTTATACGGTTAAATACAAAAGCAGACTATTTACAAGGTAAGAACTGTCACATATGTGTGCAGACATCTTGAATTGATCTCACTCCAGCCAGCTGGCCGAAGTCGGCAACCCTACGATTTATTTGAAATGAAAAGTAAAATGCACTGTTTTCGCCCGAAACAGCTTGTCATTCCTTTTGCGTTGTTACTCTGACAAATATAAAACGAATGTGAGAAAAACACAACATGTCACGTCTTATTTCTTTTCGAAATAATAAGACCGCCCATATCCTACTCTAATAGTCATTAAAGTGATAAGTTTGTATGTATTTATATTAAAACGAGACTTTAATTTTATTACCGGTGTGGGATATTATCGAAACCAATACTTAAATCCATGAACACTAAAATATATGACATAAACACGACTGTATTCGGGTTTTACGGCTTAAGTTAAGAACTTTATTTAAACATGTACAGTTTTCACATTTAATTTATTTTATCTTATTTTGAAATGCAGTCCTACTTTTATTTAGTAAATGAGAAAACATACATATCAGCAGTCATACATATATGTTCAGTTCTATGTCACGTGACAGTAAATATTATCAAAAAGTTTTAAATTATACTGAATTAATTTGATTTGACAGTCAGGTATTCATTACATGCAATGTTGATACAACTAATAGGCTACTTAAATATATATCACACTAAATAGATAGACATTATGATCTTCCGAACCTTTGCTTCAAGAAATTTTCTCTAACTGGACCTCTTTAAATTTTAGTTGAATACTCCTGCCTTACGTGAACTACATTAGTTCTGACTGGATCTTGTGTCTGGCCATTTTTGTCTCGTTTTTATTCATTGACGGAAGTATCAATACACTTCGTCATAGTCTTAAAATAAATCATTTTTATTTAGTTATCGTCTCCATTTAGTCTGAAAATAAAGGTCGTTGACGATAACTATGACGAAAAATTTTCGTTAACAAAATTAACACTGCATCAGAGTAACACATTGGTGCAAGTTGCTGTTGGATGTGATCAGTCCCCCATGAGATGTAGCTGGTTAGGGGATGGGTTTTTTTTCCCCAACACATCTAAGTCCTACTGCTCTCTCTTTCCCCAGGGAGATGAATAAGAGGCTGACAGAGGAGCAGGCGAAGAAGACGTACGACCGAGCCATGAAGCTGGAACAGGAGTTCGGCGAGTACTTCACAGGTGAGGCCAGCTCGGTTTAGCCAAAACGACAATAACAAATAACGCATTTCATTTCCGTTAGCATGCCTTTTAAGGGCTTGTTTACCTCCACTCTGTGTGGTGTGGTTTTGATCCAACACCCTGGTGAAGAAAAATGTTATTTAAAACGTTATTCATCAAACACTACTATATATATTACTGCATATAGTTTGGATATTTGGATATGTCAACATATCAGACTATCTTTGTATATTCAATGATGCATTCATGTCGGATTGTTGAGATTTGCCTCTGTTTCTGTCTTCAAGGTCATCTGCAGGGCTGGTAGTGAAGTAGGGATTTCAGTACTTAGAAGCAAAAGTAATTTCTGATGTTATTAATACCATTGTCTCTCTTTCCAGCCCTGGTTCAAGGAGACACCTTAGAGGACATTTATAACCACTGCAAGCTTGTGATAGAGGAACAATCTGGACCCTACATCTGGATCCCCTCTAAAGAGAAATTATAAAGGAGCACTTGAGCCCAGTTTGGGATCCCGGACTATAAACATAGGAACTTTGTAACATATTATAAATTATTATGGCAATGGTTAATATTAATAGTTACAATTATTATGTTTTTGTTATTGTTGCATCTGTTCTTTTTTTAATTTTATTTTTGTTTTCATTTTCAATATGAATGTTCCTGAATGTACACCACCAAGTGTTAGAAACTTACTTCGGCCTCCAAAAAATGAGCTGTTTCTTTATATATTTATTGATTATGATTTCATTTAAATTTGAAAAGGCAAAGGAAATGAAACCAACATGGGACCTTACCCATATCATCATGCTACGAACTCCACGTGGAATGGCGGGGGCAAGGGCCGGGAAGGTGCCGTGGATCGCCCCCACAGTGCCCAGCGCCCAGTAAACAGTATCAGCTTCTTCTGCATACCGACCAGCTAGCACTCAGAGCATCCTCAGACCCTCATCTCACATCAGTGGTTGAAACATGTTGTGACTTCGGCATCTATGCACTCTTACCGCTCTTGGACATTGCTCATTTGATCTCTTTTGTGTATTTTTTTTTATTTGATTATTTTATCAATCAGTTTCGACTGATACCTTTCTAGGATCATTTATAGTTTCAAATTGTTCATGTTTTTAGTGTATTCTATATTAAGATATATATAAACAGATGCTTTAATTAGAGAGAACAACAAGGGGATACAGCTTGGTTTGGGAAATTTGAGACACTATATTTTGCTATTTATATTGATAGAGGGTACAACAGCACAGACAATATTTATAACGAAGATGTTTAACTTTGTAAAAAACGAAATGAAAAAAAACGAAAAACCTGTTTTACTTCTGTGACAGAGTGATATGGTAGCCGTAGTTTTTGATGGGAACGTTGTGAAAAACTCTGTGAAGGTCTGTAATTCACAGCCTCGGGGGACATGGTTATTGGTGCGCGGTGGTGACCAACACGTCTGCCCTGATTTAGTCACAGTGGAGTGTTTTCATTGCCCTTCTGAAAACTTGCATGAACAAAGGGGTGCAACCCCCCCCCCTCCAAATGAGCACAAAACTCTGTCACTTGCAAGTCCGTCCAGATGAGGAATATAAGCATACAATGCTTGAATTCTCCATCAGTGTTTACAAAAAGCTAAAACAGCACTTGATATGTTATATTAAAATTGTACAGAAAGTTTGACGCATTGTTACTAAATTCTAATGAATTATAAAGAATTATAATGTATATAAAGTTTATGAATGTGAGGCAATTGTGTGTTTTTTGTGCACAAATATGCATTATAGGCTAAAATGACTGATTAACTGACGTTAATGATGAATGCAGGTTTTAGCTATACTGTATGATAGCTATAGCCTGTTCGTTCAAATAAAGTAATCAGGCAGACCTGGTGCAGATGCTTGTATGTCAGTGTCTCCAGACGGTGGCGCCGTGTATTTTACTCTTTTCTGTTTAATGGCTTTTACTCTGCATGCGTAGAGTCCTTCTGCGTGTTGGTCACCACTCTTACTTCAGAGAGGAATGAGGGCTTTCCAACGCGGTGGGGAACATTTTTGCAATTTTCTATTCCTGAACACTTGGCCTCTTTGTAAGCTGTTTACACCTGTTGTTTATGTAACCAACTGCAATTTGAAGCTTAGAGGTATGGCCTTCTGGGTAACCCTGAGGAAAGTCAAAGCCATCTTTCAAATGCAAAAGACAAGCAATAGAATGACTGCTTCATCATCATCATCATCATCTTCATTATTATTATTATTATCATCATTATTATTATTATTATTATTATTACTGAGGAGTTAAGGACCATGTCATTTTTATATTTCAGGGACAATTGCTCATTATTCTTTCCATCCATCCATTTTGTAGGTCAGGGTTGCTGTGAAGCCTGAAGTCTAAACCCAGGCAACACAAGGCACAAGGCTGGGGTAACCCTGGATCTAATGCCAGTTCTCTCAAAATCCACTTATTGTGTAGCATATCATTCCTAAAACAAGTGATTAAAATTTAGTTTTGTGACTTCCATTCCCGCACAAATTTTTCAAAGTGTTTACACTGACTCTGTGTGCTTGGCACAGAGGAATGAAGATTAAATTAACCAGATAACCTTTGTCAATGTGGTAAAAGCCATTTGACAATGTGACATGGTCTTTTTGTTTGTCATTTGGGGTATCCAGTACAGATGGTGATAATTCCTCCTGTGGTGGGTATGCATTTTCTCGGGGTTGCCAGATTGTGCTTGATGAATGAAGTGGATTCGACTGATTTGTCACGAGGAAATGCTGCCCTTAAGGTGTGAGATCTAGTGCAATTATTCAATTAAAAGGAAGAAAATCAATTCAAATTCCTTAACTACTGGTTAAGGAACCACTTTGTACAATGCCATCTCAACACTTTGTACGCAATGCTATCTCAGCCTGCTGGTAAAGGAAATAATCTGTATAATGCCATTTGAACTTACTGGTTAAGCAAAAGCATTCCTCCACTTTACTTTTGGGTTTCAGCATGCAAGCTCTTGGTCTATCCTTTTATTATTGTCATGTGCTGTGTATTGCGGTTAAAAAAAGGGGAAAACAAAATTGTAAGAACAGAGGTTTGTAGTGTGGCTAGGCACAGTACAATCACGCCAAAACTTATGAATTGGTTCTTAGGAGTGTATTATTCATGGAGTTATGTTGATGTGATTTACCTTTTGTAGCTAACATTACATTGAATGGGTTTTTGTTGCCTCTTCAGTTCTGGTTTTTAAAATTGTTGTTGATGGTGTAAGATGTTGTACATACATCTCACGGAACATCTTTATCTTCATTTTAATCCAAAGCCATACCCCCCTCTCTGAGCTTTTCTTTCAACTGATAAATTGCAGCCAATGAATTAGGTTCTTGTGTTTTTCTTCCAGCTGTGGATGTTGTATGTCTAGGCCAGAAACAGGTTATCGTCCCCGGCAGACATCACCATTGTTTTTTATTCAGGTAGGACATCTTAGGTGCATAACTTTAACCACACCCCTCAGCTCCTTTCTAGTCACAGGTTTCATGCTAAACACAGAAATCACACAAAGGATTTAGTCTTTCTTTTTATTGTAGATATATCCCCTATTGACATTATTCTAAGGGTTAAAACCACACAACTGACTGATTAACACTGAAGTCTGGTCTTTAACTGTATTATTATTTTGTTTGTTTTGATTTTTTGTTTTGCGTCTTTATTTTGTGAAAGAAAATAAGAAGAGAAATAATATGGAACATGTCCTTTGCATCATGTTACAGTATATACTCCTGATTGCTTTGAAGAATCACTTTAAATACATTGCTTTAGGTAAACATGAAGGTAATATACTCAGCATCCATGGAAAAATGTACATTAAAGGTTTGGTGAGACTTTTAAAAGTATGTGGCTCTTCTCTTTCCCATCTTTCATCTGTGCTCCAACCATTACAGTCACAGGTGGGCCGTTCTGGATTTCAGGTCTGTTATGGTGTCTGTCCTTTTAGTTGATCTCAAGAAATGGTCATCAAACATCTGACCAGTTAAGTTGGATTTCACTCGTGGCATTTAATGTAGCGTTGTTCCAGTAGAGGGCGCTACCTGCTTTGAGGTTTTTGGTCCAATGTCTTTGATAAACATCTCACGTCTCTTTGCCATTCTATCATCTCCCGTTAAAAATGGGTTACTAATTTGGAGTTGGGGGCACTACAATAAAGCATAGAAAAAAATCAACATTAGATATTTAAGTATTTTTCAGGTTATATATATTTTTTTAAATTATACACTTTAAACTTCAGTAAAAGAACTTAGTAGTCCATGCACCAAACACAATTTCAGCTGTATACCAAATTATATTCCATTCTCAGCCCTATGCCCTGAGATCCGTAGAGATTCAATCTGCCCGTAATACAAGTAACATTTTGAGTGTTTTTTTGTTGTTGTTTGAGGTTTGGCTTCTTGAGTGCTGTAGAAAATTAGTGGTTTTTATCCAGCAATATGTCTTTCAGTCAAGATAAGCAAGTAAATGCGAGGATGCACTTATAGCTTGCAAGCTGAAAACTTGGATTTTCTCTTTTCACTTACAGTGTTGCCTCCAGAAGCCAGGTGAATTTCAAAAGAGGACAAATGCCTTGTAATTTCCATACCCCGTAAAAATGTTTTCAGCTACATGAGGTTTGCACACATGGCCAGTAATCATTGCCTTGTATCAAATGATCTTTTACGTCTGTTTTAGCATTACAGATCAATATGAAATGCCTGAACATTAATAAATGACATGGGAGCATAATTAGTGTGACAGTTCCTTGAAAAATGTTTGCGATCTTTGTTAGATTTTGTCAGCAAGGGGATGGTGCCAGACCCACGTCCGAAATTACCCAGAGGATTATTCTTCCAAAAAAACTCCCAATTGTATTTTCACCAATCAAGTAAAATTCAATACAGGCTTCTAGTTTTGCCTCTTAACCTTGCACCAGTTGAATTTGCAGCATTGATTCCAGTTAGTTGAACTTTGCATCCAATTATTTGTAACTCTTGAAAGCCTCGGTGCAGCCGGAATTGCTTATTGGACCATGTAATTAATGACCAATGTAGTGAACTTAGCTCAGTCACTCTGCTTTAGGGCAACTTCACCTGTATACCCAGAAACCAAGCAGGATCCAGCAATACTCTGTCCCAAGAGGACCCATTTGCATGAAAGTAGGTCAGACTAACTTGGTGTCTCTTTGAGTGCCAGAAAGCTTTCTAGGGCATCCATTTTACATAAACCTTAAACTGGCCAAGACCTGCATCTATGGATTCATTTGGGAAGTAAATCAGTTGTAAATAATCTGGGTTCTTCAAATAGACTGCTTGATAACTATGTGTCATGTTTATGAGTGTGATGTACATAACTGGGAGTGACAGGTCGACCAATGGCAGCAGAGAGAAGCGCTCAGCCTGTCCAACGGTAAACCACACCACCTCTAGAACAGCGATAATCGAGTGTGAGTGGGGGAGCAGCTTCAGGTATAGTTACAGAAATTGGCTGCTCAATGTAGGGCACTCTTGCATAAGAACTAAGTGTTGATGTTTTGAGGAGGACATGGCAAGAATATGATGGTCTTTCAAAAATAAGGCTTTGTTTGTGTTAAATTTATCTGTTTCTCATGCTTTTTTTTCTGCAAGTGGCACATGGAACAGCACCATGGCCTGACGCTTCCTGTGCTGTACGTGGTTTCCTCCCAGAGTCCAAAAACATTGATGTGATTCAGATGCTGCCTCTAAATTACCCAAAGTGTGTAGTTTCCTGAATTTTCAGTATTCTAATGTTTGTTTTAAAACCATAAATGAAAAAACAGTTGTTGGCCCAAGAGTTCATTGTTTTAACCTGTGTTTATTTAAGTGCAAAAATATATTTTCACATATATTTTCACAATAATTTCTCATTGTTTGGCCAATGGAAGTCTTTTGTAGCAATGGCAAAAAAAGTCAAATTAAATGGATTATGGTTCTTGGTTCGAATCCCAGTGTGTTGTTTGCATGCTCTCCCTATAACTGCATGGATTCATTCTGGATTCATCCAGTCCAATGGCAGGAACACAAAAGTGGACTGATGTCATTGAATTACTTAATGTGTGTGTGTGTGTGTGTGTATGTGTATGTGAGTATGGGTGGGTCAGATATACATTACATTGTGGGGACCAAATGTCCCCCACAATGTAATAAAAACCTGTTATTCTGACGTTTTTGGCGACCATTTTCTCGGTCCTCAAAAGGGGAAATTAATTTTATAAAAATCTGTGGCTGCAATCAAAAAACTAAAAATGTCTTAGATTTTGTTTGGTTACTTATGGTGAGGTTAGGACTGGGTAGGGGTTAAAGTGGGATCAGAGTTTTCCCCATAGAAATTAATGGAAAGTCCCCAGGAAGATATAATTACAAACCTGTGTGTGTGTGTGACTGCTATGTACTGTACTGTTCTTTGCACCCTGTGTTTCCTGTGATAGGACCCAGGTTGTCTATGACCGTGGACTGGATAAGCTGTTATGAAAGATGAATGATAGATAGATGTTTTGTCTCTGAAGTATTTGAACTTTATTGGTCAAATGTAAAGGGATGGAAATTAATGGATATGCTAATGCACTAAATTTGCCACTACTTATGACTAGGTGCCCTCCTGACTGATTACACTCATATTGTATCTTCTAAATTTACCTTGTCCTCCATTGGCTGCCCATTATTCATCACAAATGTCAAGTCCTTTCTGTGATTAACCAAAAAAATTCTACCAGTTTTGTATGATGTCCTTTGAAGGAACCCCGATGCACATGCACAGAACACAACTGCCATTCATTATGAGTTTCTCCCTATTTAAGTCTGCCAGGGGGCTGATTCTCTATTGTTTTCATTTCCAGTCAATAGAAACAGCTCTAACAAAAACAAAGAAAACCACATTCCTCTGAGAGCCTTGCAAGTGACAGCTCTTAATTCAACTTTCAAAAAGAAGTTTATATTATGCATTGCAAGAAGTCTTTCGGAGTCTGGCCTTCAATTATTCCCAAAATGATGTTGCTATACAAAATGAAACCATAATGACATAAAGTAGTGTAATGAATTAATTCTAAAGTGAAGTGATAACGACACCAGAATAATACATCCGCATTTGGCCTTTTACAAACTTTGTCATTCCCAAAAAGAATATGCTGATGGGAATAGAGTCAGGAATGTATTAAAATTATGCTTGTCCATCTAATGCCCTTTATCAAACCCAGTCAAACCAAGGGAATACTTTTAATCCTGCAGATGAGTATGTTTGTGACTGGGTAAGTTGAGTCAGTGTTGAGTAGACAGAAACCTGAATACTACTCATGTTATTGGGTATGGATAACTGTAAGTGGCCTCTGGAACAGACTGATGAAAGTCTGACCAGATACTCCCCAGGTTACGATGGGGTCACGTTTCGATACATCTATCGTAAGGCGAAAATATCGTAAGATAAAATGTATTTTAATACAGTTAACCTAGCCTAGCAGACATCATAGCCTAGCCTACCTTACACATGCTTAGAACATTTACATTACTCTATAGCTGGGCAAAATCATTAACACAAAACCCATTTTATAATAAAATGTTGAATATGTAATGTAATTTACTGAATAATGTACTTAAAGTGAAAAACAGAAAGGAATTGGAATACCCATCGTAAAGTTAAAATATCGTAACACGGACATTCGTAACCCGGAGAGCGTCTGTACACACTTGGAGTCCAGGGTTGCTCAGAAGAGGATGTGTCTGCACTAGCATTCAATCCATCAAACACAGACTTGGGACTCAGCAAGGAAAAGCAGTGGTGTTGCTGGGCCTTAGGAATGTTCCCTGGGGGGGAACAGGGCTCAGTCCAGAAGAATATAAGATATATGTTTATTTTTGTGTGATGAATGCTGCTTGGTCACTGCCTGGTCACAGAATCAGGTACCAAACTTTACTACCTTATGTGTCTTTCACTGCCTTCTAGGCAGTGTATGTGTACCATTTTTATGACAAATCCTTGCAGCCTTTCAGCGCCCACATCAGCTACTCTAACATTAGTGGCTACATCCTTCCCACAGCTGCTTTTGTCCTCCCCCCTCCAGGCTGGTATGTCACTCTCCTCCCAATCTGCTGTGCTTTGCTGCTCTGTTCGATGATGCCGCCGTGCTTCATTTCCTCTCACAGGAAGGGCAAAGCAGCAGAGAACTTTACCAGCTCACCAGCCACTTTTCGACAGTAAGAGCTCAATGAAAAATGCTGCACTCTGTGCTCTTAAAAAAAAAAAACAATCACCCAGCAGTAATACCGTCAGCGAATCTGTCGGACAAATCATCTGCATTTTGGGAGCGCTTCTCTACTCCCGAATGCAGGTTTTCTCTTCCACTGGAACACGGAATGCAACCCTATGAGCAAATAAACGATTAGGTACTACACTTCCTTGTTGTCATAGTAACCTTTTCCAATGTATTTAAAAAGCCTCTAGAAGCACCAAAGTGTTCCATCAAACTAATTAGCAAATAAATAGCTTTGCAATTTAAAGTTTGTCTGGGCTGACATTGCTTTAGGGAAAATTAAGATTTTTAATATCTGAATGTTAGCAGAATGCTGTTTTAAATCATAATGCAAAATAATTTATTCCAAACATCTTTTTCAAGGATTTTGCTGTGGTACACATATATTATATATTATATTATATATATACACATTATAAACCAGATATCTGTTTTTTTTAGCGTTCTTTTCTCATTAGATATTATGTTAGATTTTCTGTAAGTCTATGCGGTTTGATTATGGGCAAAGTCCTAAAATAGAAGAATGAATAATATTCATTAGTTCAGGCAGTTCAGGATCGCATTGTTTGCTTTTTTGCTTTTTGATGTGGCCCTGCTGGCGTCATCGGGCTGTGACCTGCAGTATGCACTAGGGCAGTTTGCAGCTGAGTGTGAGGCAGCCGGCATGAGGATCAGCACCTCCAAATCTGAGGCCATGGTTCTCGACAAGAAAAGGGCACATTGCCCACTACTGGTGGGGGATGAGATGCTGCCTCCTAGTGGAGGAGTTTAAGTATCTCAGGGTCCTATCCACGAGTGAGGGGAGAAAAGCAGAGGGAGATCGACAGGTGGACTGGTGCAGCATCGTTAGTAAAGGGGGAGCTTAGCCGAAAGACAAAGCTTTCAATTTACCAGTCAACCTACGTCCCTACCCTCACCTATGGTCACAAGCTTTTGCTAGTGAGTGAAAGAAGGAGATCGCAGATACAAGCAGCAGAAATGAGTTTCCTCCGCAGGGTGTCTGGGCTCAGCCTTAGAGATAGGATGAGGAGCTCGGATATTCGGGAGAGACTCAGAGTAGAGCCACTGCTCCTCCGCATTGAGAGGAGCCAGATGAGGTGGTTCGGGCATCTATCTAGGATACCTCCTGGACGCCTCCCTGGGGAGGTGTTTTGAGCATGCCCAACTGGGAGGAGGCCCCGGGGTGGACCCAAGACATGCTGGAGAGATTATACCTCCCTGGAGGAGCTGGAGGTCAATGGCTGGTGAGAAGGAGGTCTGGGCATCCCTGCTTAGACTGCTGCCCCCACAATCTCACCCCAGATAAACAGCAGATAATGGATGGATGGATGATGGATGATGGATGGATAGTTCAGGCAAATTTGATCTGCAATCCACATAAAATAATTAAAATATTTTTTAAAAGGAGTTTTTAAGTGAACAACCAAAAACTTCAGAATATATTATTTATGGTTACTGCTTCATAAAAACTGCTCCTTTAAATATGAGACTGCTGATGAAAACTAATAAGTTGGTGTTATTGCTATGAGCGGCAGTGTACGAAATTCTTATTGTAGTGTCCGTGAGATGGCACTGAGTAGCGGAGGTCATTTGCATATCCCAGCATGCTCACAAGGCATGTAAATATCCCCTTGTTATTGTAAGTAATTGTGTGTCCCCGATTGTCATGTGTGCCTTTGCCATGTCATATGTAAACCCTGTCCGATCCTCGTGTGTCTTTAGCCATTGTGTAAATTACCCAGCATGTGTATACCTTACTGTCCGGCATCAGAACTCTCTGCATTTCTGTGTAATCTGTTGACAGTTTGTGATTGTTGTTTGGGTGTGGTTCTTTTAAGAGCTGATATTAAAGAACCCGTTCTCTTTCAAATGAGTGTTGTCTCTTTTGTTCTTGCCACTGTGATGCCCGGGTAGCCTGTTATATAGCCAAGTAACAGTGACATCTTTGTTGCTAGACTGGGACAGTTATCAAGTAATTCTCTTACTACACCATTTCCACTGACAAACATAAATGCAAACACATAGTGAAAATTGGTTATTAGTGATTGCCAAGGTAATTAACCTATATTTAAATTTTTTACTAAGTGGCAGTGGAGTTGCAGAAGTATTACTCTTACCATCTGAGTACAAATGTTCTTTGATGTCCCAGTAAAACTCATTTTTTAGATGTCCTGTTTATTACTTCATACCACCGCATGTCATCTAGCAGAATCGTTTGTTTGCTGTTATCTCTATCACTATCAGTGATCTCACTTTGCATGTTCTTTGGTCAGCTGTGTATCTCTGTGGTTACTCCATCCAACCCTGTACAAAACCATCATGTTTAAGTGCACTGATGTCTCTAAATGACTCAGAGTGTGTGAGAGATGTGTGATACAGTGACATTCTATCCAGTGTGCCGTGTGGTTCCTGCGATCGGTTCCAGGCTCTCCTTCACCATGTAGCGGAATAGGGATTCACGGTGGGTCCCTCTTTTAACAGGGAGTGTATGTTGCCATCCAGTGGCAGTTTGGGGGAAACGCTAAATCCTCACTGAATGTACAGTATGGTATCTGAAGTGTGTTTTCATATGTTGTTACGCTTTTGATAGCTGTACATTATCTATTGACATCTTTTCAGTTGAAGCCAGTTGCAACAAATTATTACAGTCAAAGTAAATAGTATGTGAATCCCTTGGAATTTTCTATATTCATGACTAAATTCCATATAAAATATAGTTGTATCTTCATGTAAGTCACAATAATATACAAACACGGTGTCCTATAACTAAAGATACACAGATTTTCAGAGAATATTTGACCGTATTGTATAAATCATTCAAACTGTGAAACTGAAGGTTGGAAAAAGTAAGTGAACCCCAAGTTAATGACTTTTTTAAAAGCTCATTGCGGTCAGGATTTAGCACACCTGGAGTCGATTTAATGAAACGAGTTCAGGGGTGTGGCCTAGAATGACTTTGGTTGATAAAAACCACTGAAAACAGTGAGTTCGGGCTTTACCCCAAACATTGCAGCAAATTCACAGCACGATGGCTTCAGAGGAACAAAATCCGCCTTTTGGAGTGGCCCAGTCAGAGCCCCGATTGCAATCCTATTGAGATGCTGTGGAATGACTTGAAGAGAGCAATACATAAAAGACAACCAAAGAATATGGAGGAGTTAAGGCAGTTCTGCATGGAAGAATGGGCTAATATTCCCCCCATACGATGTACAGGTCTGATCTGCCGTCACAGGAAGCGCCTGGTTGAGGCCATTGCTGCTAAAGGTGGGTTAACCAGTTATTAAACCTAAGGGTTCACTTACTTTTTCCACTACCACTGTGAATGCTGAATGTTTGTATAATAAAGACATGAAAGAGTAGAACTTTTTGTGTGTTATTGGCTTAAGCTTATTGTGTATATCAGTACCTGTGACTTAGATGAAGATAAGATCACTTTTTATGACCAATTCGTGCAGAAAACCACAAAATTCCAAGGGGTTCACATACTTTTTACTTTGACTGTAGTTTTGAGAAAGCAGGGTTTGATGATCCCTGGAGTAATAACCAAAATCCACCTTTGTGTGGTTTCACTTGGAACTTAAGTCCATTAACCTATTGAAACTCTCTTGGGTCAACACTTTAGTTGGTCTTGGCTTGGGTTTATCTACCCAGCTTTGGCATGCTGGTTTCCTGCTCTGGGTTCTTTAGATCAGTTTCTGTAGTAGCCGTAGGTAAACTAAACCAGGAGCAATGGCGAAGTCACTCTACAGGACGTGAGATTTGAACCTAGGACCTTGCAATCATGGGCAAAGTATCCTTGTCAAGGTTGGTGCCCCTCTGGCCCTGTTCCGTGTGTCTTCCCTGTTTGGCCAGCAGTTTCTACTTTTAGAATTTGGTGATCAGTGATTGTCGTTGAGACACCACAGCACCCAGTGCACGGCAACGAAATGTGTTCTCTGCGTTTTTAACCCATCTGTGGCATTGTGACATAGCAAGGGGCAGCTAATTCAGTTTTCTGATTTCAGTTAATTACTCAGCCATCAGCGTAATGGAAATCACAGGATTGTATGATGGTGAAAACATCCAGTGGCAGATTTTTCAAACACTTGCTATGAGAGCTGACTCACCTCTGCCATCTCAGGAAGTTGTATTTGCAAATGAAACTAAAATAGCATGCCACACCAATGGGCATATGAGTGTGCTTTATGAATTTTTTTTTTTTTCTTTTATTTTCCTATTGCTAAGCTGCATCTCACTTGAGTTAATATTACACACATTCTCTTTTGTACGTGCCTGCTTCAGCACTTAACTCATGGTAATGACAGCAGATGAAAAAGCTGTAATTTATAAATGTTCCAGTTTAATGATGCAGTAATTGTAGATGTGCTTGGCTACCTGTTTATCAGACATGGTTATATTGCAACTTTGTGCACATGTCTCTAGTAGGATGTAAACATAAACATTTTAATGTCACAACATTGCTCCTATATCAAACTGCAAGCCTTTCAATGGTGTTAACTTTTCCACCACTGGTGGAACTATAGGCAGTGCAGCCATACTGGGGCCCACAGAAACAGGAGACCCCATGAGGGAGGATCAGGAGGCTATGGATCTATTAGTTTACATTACTGAAGCATGTTGCATTATGAACCGCTGGACAGCAAACTCTATCTCTATCACTCTATCTCTCTATCTAAAATATATACATAATTATACACACACCCTTTACCAGGCTGGCAAATCTTACTCAGAATGTCCATTTTTTTATTTTGTTTTATGACAAGACTATAAAAGTTAATACAGTATACCTTAAGGATTTTTCACAAAAAACATCTGTACATTTGTAATTTGTAATGGTTGAGGGTCAGACGCTTTGTTTGCCCGAATGGACATGTGTCCAGAACTGAGAAGCCCCGCCCCCCCGGAAAAAAATCTTGCACTGGAATCCATTATAGGAAGCTTATGCCACTGGTTCTCCACAAATAATGACAATAACAGAAGTGAGGCACAAAGACATATCCCCTTTACTTTTGTTGTTTCTGCTTTTTCTACTGATTTATATAATCCCTTGGTGAATTCTGTCTGGAATAAAATTTTAAAGACTGCAAAGTTAAGGACTTCTTTGTGATCGGAAAGGACATCACCACCCTACAAGCATTGTCCCCGAGGGGTCTCATTGATCCATCTCTGAAATGTTAAGATCTACGGTTCCAGGAATGTCTGGGGGGTTCAGTGTCATTGGCTGTGGATGGCCGATGCAGGAATAGATACCCTCATTTTGCTGCTCCTGGCTTGGACTGCAGAGTGAGGGGGGCTGGCTTCCTTGTAGCGTGTAGACACAAGTCGAACGAGTTTCTTCCTGAGGAGACAGATCCAAGTGATTGAACTCCCATACTCTCAAGGCAGAAATTCTACAATGTCAATACAGCATTTTTAAAATACAAGACCTCAATTTAGCCAAAAACAAGAACAACTTTATCTTAAATACAGGCAGTCTCTCAGTTAATTGAATTTCTGACTCACAGAGCACTCATACTTATGAATGGACTGTCATAAAGCCTATTATATTAAAAATTCAGGTGAAATACCACTATGGTTCATAATAATGAACTGACACACAACTTTATGATGCTCAAGAAAACATGCACGGCTGCAGCAGTTCGTTGGCTCGAAGTACCGCACAGTATTTATTTTATTTATTTATCCTTTATTTTACCAGGAAGGTTCCATTGAGATACAATATCTCTCCTTCCAAGAAGTCCTGCCCAATACGGCAACAAATAAGAAAAATAAGACAAAAGTTTCATATACATACACACAAAGATGATTAATATAAACACAAACTAAAACGCATACAAATACTCAAACTCTCCAAAAATACAAAGAATAATAAGTTATATGAAACAATGTCACTGTTCTTTAGGCTCAGAGTTTAAGAGATTTTTAAACATTCAGAGAAGGCAAGGAGTCTAAATTCAATATATTTTGTAATATATTCCACTCGTGGTGCATAAGAACAAAAGGAGGATTTCCTTTTCAGAAGTATCAAATGTAGTTATTTTTCTCATTACTTTTATTATTATGGAAGTCATACACAATATCAACACATTGGCCTATATACATATTTCAGCAGATTAAAAAGATGGTTTGCAGGTGGTGTGAATAAGAGCAATGCTGGGAGTACCTCCACCATGTATAGCTAACATGGTCAGAGGGGCTTTTTCGCCCATGTTAATAAAAACACATGAGTTTTGGTGTCAGTGTGGGTGTGAATGTGGGCGTGTGCCTCCTTTCTTCCTTCTGCTGAAGAACTGCTCTTAAAACCATGATAACAGAAGATTCTCCGTGTGAACATCCTCATTACCGTTGGAAGCCTATTTTATTTTTTTACTGGTGCAATGGTCAATAACACTTTCTATGGATCCCATGTCTATAAAAATCTATGAACATATTCACAATGCATTATAATGCATTCATAAAGCGGTATAAACAAATAAAATATAAAAACTTATGGAAAGACATAACACATTATAGCCATGTATATTATGCATTATAAATGCTTTTTGGACTGCTTATCTACAATGCACTATAGATGCCTTCATAATGCAGTACAAAGCATCCTTAATTCTTATACCGACCATTATAATGCATTATAGTGACAGCTTCGCTGGAGGCTATGAAGTATTATATTCAACACCATAATGATTATGAATAGAAGATGTTGTAATGCTTTACTAATTCTTATACCAGTCATTATAATGCATTATGAAGGTATCTATAATGCACTACACATTATAGCTTTAATTGTTACTCTAAGATGTCCACCCATAATATTTAAAAGGCATAACATTTTCTGAATATTTTATGTTATGAATATTCTAACTAATGATTTTGTATGGAAATGTTCCCTCACTCCACCTACACAGTACGGGGTCAGAGGAAGGCTTAGAGTCAATGCCGGTCAGTAACAGGCAGGCAGCGTGGGTATGCACCAGATGAGATGCCACTGCTTCGAAGGTTGCATACACTACCTGCGGTTTGCAGATGCCAAGTCACCTAACTGATTGCTTTTGGTCTGTGAGAGGAAAACCACTCTAAACAGGGACTCAGAATCCCGACCTCAGTAGTGCAAGTCAGTAGCACTGCCCATTAAACCACTGTGCCACCCACAGGACTGTCCACACATTGCAGACATCACAACACAAGCCCTCATTCACCACTAGTGAAATTCACCTTGGGCTCTCCGATCGTTTCATAGATGTGATGATCTGTGGATGAGAGATAAGTCCTTTTTATTTAAAAATGTTTGAGTAATTTGTAGAAATCAGTCTCAGTGACTGACTGTCCTGAGACAGTATCACGTTTATAAAAAAAGAATTAAAAATATATCTCACTCAATTGATACAGACCAGAAGTGTCGTCTGGGAGCATGTAAGCACACTCCGTCGCACTCGTCTGCCAGGCCTTTTGTGATTTTGCTGTTGCTGTCTCATTACCTAGAGGAAATTTCCAGCACCATTTCTGATTGCTGAGTTTCTATCCTGTTTGCAAAGCCAAAGTTCTGTTGCTGTTCTTGACTACCACTTGTGCTGGTGAGAAACTAATATGTTGTCAGAGGGAGCAGCTTCTTACCTTCAGTCGTCTGACCCTTCTTGTGATGGCCTGTGGAATTTTGGGAAAAATTAGAGGTCCATTTAAACTCGGGACTTAGGTGATGAAATGCAGCAGGAAAAACAGAATCCAGAGGTGGGGTCCATGCCTTTGAGACACTGCTATCTGTATACCTCACAAACAGGGTTAACAGTTTATAATACCAACGATGAATCTGAGAAATGGTACTCTGACAGATGCTCTTACCCGGATAGTATTTCCTCAGGCAAATGATGACAAAAACAATTACTGGAATGATAGCTATACAGGCAATTAATGCTATGTGTCCAACTTTAAGGGTTGCAGTGGATGTAGTACTTTCTCTGCACAAAGGCATGTTCTCACCTAAAACAGAGCAAAATGTTACATGATGATTTGGGCACCATCAACATTGACCCTGAAGAACCAAAACTCGTACCATAAACTTTTCAGGACCGGATTACCATGCAGCGTTTGGTTATGGTTATTGCATTATCCATTATGATGTTATATGCTACTACCTCTGCTTGATGACTGTACTTTTATGTTTCTTATTTTACTACCACATTGATTACATTTCAAAAATTTTGATGGATGTACATGAAGACCAGGTATGACAGGAACTAGTTGAGATTCACCCCATCCAGTCCTCACCAGTAAGGTGGATGTGAGCCTGTATCTCAATCCGGCCATCAGTCACCAAGCAGGTGTAGGTCTGGCAGTCTTCCACAGTCATATTATTCATGAGCAAAGTCTGGTTTCCCTCGCTCAAAGTGTATCTGTCATTTAGAGGGAGGGGCTGCCCATTCTGCAGCCACTTCCTGAGTATCTCTTTCATGTCTGAGTATCTCATATCGTATTTGCACGTTAGTGTCCGATGAGAATCGTTTCCATTGATGTTGATCTTGGGAGGGGCTGTATAAATGAGAACATAGCTTAAGACTGACAGCACTGTAGTGATGATGTGTTGAAATAACACACAAATGGACGGTATTTGGAAAAAGAGCTAAAAAATGCTTCATGTGTTATATGTATTTATTATATGTATTTGTTTTTTTTTATCAAAATCTCATCCACCCATACCACCATCTATCCATATATGGTGGCAGTGTTTTATACGATTAAGAGTTTCGGTTATAGATAAATATACACGAGTATTATGTGTAAAGTTACTGTCTAGTGACATTTATTTTATACACCATTGTCCTCTTTCTTCACATTGTCCAAGACCGGGATGCAACTGTTAAAATCATTGGAACTAACTGTTCAGGCACAAATACCAGCGTTATTAGATATTATTACAGAAATCAGGTGTTGTACTTACTATTGACCCATAAGGTAATATTTTGGCTATCAATCGAATAGTTTTTATATTCCAAGTTTGCCTCATAAACACCTTCATCTTTTTTCTGTACCTCATAGAAGATCAGGCTTTGATTATTGAAATGATATTTGATACGACCTTGATATGAAAAATAATTGGTATCATTATGTACCACATGAACAAGAACTTTATGTGATGCTCGCCCTTCATATTTCCTCCATACCACCTTGTCGATATAATCAGTTTGGTGAATATCAGAAAATTGTGACGACAGCACAGCCGTCTCATGCAGTTCGACTGAAACGTTTCTTCCATGCATTGGTGTGTTTTGGGCTGCAAGACAAGGGCAGGACAAACAAGGCTGAACGAATGCGTTCATACGGGCTGTTAAAATGTACAAACATGAAAGAACGCAGCATTCAACAAATTAAAACCAGCAGAAAGAACTGACATAAACCTTCTTTCTGTACCATAGTGAATTGGACAATAATGATGATTTTAAAGATACTGCATTAAAGCACGTTTTTTCATATTAATTCGATTAACAACATCACTAATCATCAACACCAACAGCCAATCCTTAATAAGAAACAAAATACTCAATATGCAAGAATGCATGTTATCATCAGTTCTTTCTTCTGTTATAATTAACACTGGAACCTCAGTGCACTTTATGCCCCTTGTGAAACGAAGCTTCATTGCACTTAGAATTCATAACAGTATTACTGTATCTTCATCTTGCAGTCCATGACTTAAAAATGTCTCTCAGCTTAAAAAAAACCCAAGTTAGAACCTCACCAAAAAGCATAAAAATGTAAATGCACAGGTACAGACTTATAGTTAATCAACAGCTTGTCCGTAGCTTGAGTTACGTAGATCATTACAGTTGCTATTAAAAAAGCAACCCTATCTTAGCTTAGCTAGCATGCTACCTGCTGCCAGTGTAAATAAGCTGGACATAATAATATATTAAAGTTATGATGTTGACTGACCTGTTTTGACAGTGCATAGAAGCAAGGTGAGATATAGCAGCACCGTGGCAGGAATCCACAGCGTTTCAGGTGTCAGGATGCATTCGAGCTTCGTAATAACCTTGCCCGGCACCATTGTGTTTTTCAGAGAAACCCTTCTACAGCTCCTGTGCAACATGAAACTCCTGTAGATATGCGTGCTCTTCTCATCTCTGAATGCTCATCAGCTGCTTCATTCAAGGACTAAAGCACGGTTGAAAATGAAACTTCTCCTAGCTGCACTGAGAGCCCTGGGCCAATGTACTGATCTTCTTCCTACACCACTTCTTACAAATCTGGTTAGGTCTGTAGACGGTGATGCAGAGTCAGCATGTTCTTCTCTTGCTCTTTCTCTGACAGAAAGTCATAGGAGACCTACGTGTCCTTTAAAATTATGCAGCTAGGGGTATGTTTGCAGGCTGAAAATGAAGCACATTACATCAGATTATAATTTATACTGTATATACACAGACGTTAAACAACGGTGTTTATACAGGCAAAAGCTAACACAGTCAGAAAACAAAAGTAAAAACGTCAAACCAGCAAAGTTTGGTTGAACTAATTGTATTTGAGATGACACAAGAAGCCAGTTAATCTCCAGCATTTATCAGATTGTCATTATTCCAGATTAAGATTGGCAAGTCCTGTAAGCCTCCGTTTACAAGTGGTGCATTTCAAAGTAGAGGCTCAATAATGGCCAACACAAAATCTAGAGGATACTTTGTGGAAACAGCTTTAAATATCAAGATCTGTATCACAAAGAACTGGCTGTCATATCACACAACGAAAACCATGCAAAAATCAGGTCAAAAACCCACACTGAGGCTTGCTGGTTCTATGCAAAACGGCACTCTGTGAATTCTGCAACTACAATGGGAAAAATACTTTGCAGTCTGATGAAACCTCAAGAATATATTCACTGCAATGTACAGAGTCTCTTGAAGAAAGCCTTCTGCTCTCTGGCGCAAAACTGACATTGGGAGAAGCACTTCACATTACAGCAGGACAGTGACCCAAAGTACGCTGCTGACTGGGTGAAGAACCGCAAGGTAAACGTCCTGATGTGCTGCAGTCAGGGCCCTTACCATTCATTATATACAAACATGCAAATATATTTTGATGGAAATCTCAGTGTATCTATTTTGAATATGTAGAGGTAATAAAACATGATAGCTAACCACATGGCTTAATGCTATTTAGGAAAATTCTGAATAGATATCGGACTCAAAACTATTCATATCCTATAAATGCATTGACATGTTTCCTGTAAAATCTTGATGGAACTTTCCATGACAAAGTCTTGCCATGGTTCATCGTGGTCTTTGTAAACATGCATAGTTCATTCAGTGATTCAGTGTTTTGTTTGCTTTTCATCTTGGTGTGGTCCTAGATGTTTGACCATCTGTGCCTTGTTTTTCTAAAAGATTTGTGATTATTTTTTCAACTTCAATGTGCTGTTTTTGTAGTTTTAATTAATTTTAGATGTAGCTATTCATAAAGAAGGTTACAATACTAGTAGCACTCCTACTGAAAAAAAGTCTGTACCTTGGTAATGTAAATAGAAAGAAGAAATGAAAGCGGAAACAACAAGACCATAGCCATATACCATAACTGAAGGGGAAAAAAATATCCGACCACACTAAAATCCTGCTGCTCGTGGGCAAAAACAGTAGCTGAAGGCCTCGCTGCCCTAGGAGATATCCGTGCAACACTCGTCCTTCATTGTGGAGCTGCAGCTCGCTGACTGAATACACAAACTCAGTCACAGATGTTAAGAGTATGCAGCTGCAACATCATGCTGATATTTGTGATCCTACAAACAGGACAAAGACTTACAAAGCAAAAGCCAAGTGCAACAATCTCTTAAAGAGAGATTGGTCAAACATCTGATGCTTTAATGGTCTGAGGCCCAGTGCAGCCAGGTGCAACCTGTAGAGGACCATCAGACACACAAAGAGGAATCAGAACGCAGGATAGAATCACAAAGTGCAGGTACCAAAGCGATCCGATTACGCTTTCTCATGTCACACTAACCGATCGTCTGAATAACGTTCTACAACACATGGACCTGGCAGAGTGAAGCAATGGAATTTATGCTGCAGCTGCCTGAACAGGATGTGGGGAGGACTTTCAGGAAGGTCAAAGCCTGCGGAGCTGCCAACCCTGAAGACATAACTTCCTGTGCTGTCTTCTGTACTTTGACAAGTCTACAAATGCTGAAAACATCAAGGGTGCCCATGTCTGAATGACTATTAGTTGGTGGTGCTAAACCACAGTGATCATGAAGTGCAGGTCAAACAGGCCAATGGATGACGCTGAAGCTCCAAACCACCAGTGAACAGCTGGACAACTGGCGCTCACCAACTCCACTGGGTCATGACTGACAGAATTGGGTGGTAACAGGGGCGCAGTAGGGGCATGGGTACCCGGGCAGATTCAGTGGGGCCAGCACTTTACAGAGCCCTTGAAAACATTAAATTATAAAATTACATGATGTAAGTGAGGGTGGGGGGCTTAAGGCTGGACTTTCTCTTCATGCATGACATGACACCAGATTCTGAATGACCAAGTCATCAAGTTTGCTGATGATAATAATAATAGACCCTTTATTGTCCCTGTAGGGAAATTCTTTTTACGTCTCCCTCAACTTGCTCTTTGTAGAGCAAGCTGTCTGCAAAGGGCAGCCACCTGTTGGGTGACCTTGTGATTACAGGCACACAGGGTTAGCCCACTGAGCCACACGCTACCACAGAAAACAGTTTCATAACCAATAATGATGAATCCTCACAGAGGAGCAGGGCGGTGGAGCTTGTGCAGTGGTGCTACAACCACAAATCGCACCTTGAATATCAACAAAACAATAGAGGTCATTGTGGGCTTCAGGAGGCCAAGCCGGAATCACACACTAATCACCACTGGTGGATCTTCTGTGGAAACTGCCAGAAACTTCAGGTTTCTCTGCCTCTATGACCAAGACGACTGGCTCAATTTTCACAAAAACCTTGGGGTGATGAAATGCGATTTGAATATCCTCACGATAGAGCTGTATCAAATCAAGACCCCCAAAGAGAGTCAAATTTAGAAGGAAATCAGTGTCACAAATCGAAACTCCCATCACGTCACTTAAAACTGTCGTGTTTTTTCAAGTACATGTTTGTGTCAGAAGGTTTTTGAACATGATATTATTTCAAAAGTAGGATAGATCACTACCTGTGAAACTGATGTAAATCATCTCCAATCAGAGCAGAATCCAATATATAGAATTATTGCTAAGTTGAACCACATCAAACCATGGGTATAGATGCACATTGTGCCTCAGGGAGAGATGCATGACCGGAACCTTCACTTCCTGTGATGGCTGAGGAAATGGAGGACCACATTATCATAATCATAGAAAGTGTCACAAATAGTTCTACAGTGTGCTGTGGTTGAGGCACCGCTCAAAACAGGAAGGCATTACAGGAGGTTGTGAAGTTTGCTCAGAAGATCATAGAAACTGCCATGTATGGAATAGATACTCATTGATTACTGCTGTAGCGAAGCACAAATTATATTCCCAGGCTCAAACCACGCTGAACATGCACCCATGAATTATTCTCAACGATTTAATGCAGACTGTTGTAGTACTTCTTGCTCTAGCATTTTATGTAAATAGTAATTTTCTTACCTATTTATTTGTATACTGTTGTTCTTTGTAGTGTACGTGACTGATTGTATAAGCATGTCAATGGACTCATTCAACATGGCTCATAAAACATCTTGAAAATTGAACCTTCACAACAAGGGAAGAGTTGGGGGAAGGCACCTCAAGGCAGAAAACTGCAGTGTAGAGAAGGGAACATACAGGAAATCACTATGCAGCTTCAGATGAGCAGAAATTTACCAGATTGGCTGATGAATTGGGAGGTTCCATTGTCACAAACAGGAAGTAGATAAATCCCGCAACAGAAGGTGTAACGACCCAATAATCAAGGAGGATCTCGGATTCTGTGAAATGCTACTTTTGAGTGCCACATGATTTCAACTTGGGCAAGCTGAGGTGAAGACAGGCAAGATACATCATCAAGAAGCGCACTTTTTGGACCATACTGTTTCATACTGAGCGTAGCAGGGAAGATCTTCATGGCTGTGATGGGTGACTAACATGCTGGAAAATCAATACATACATAAAACTGTACAAAAGAGAAGATGAACGGGATTTCTGGTTGTTTGGACCACAGCAGGAGCCACTACTACATCAGAGAGATGGAGGAGTAGAAAACTTTTCTGGAGATTAGACATTTTTCTTAGGCCTTCCTAGAACATCATCTGCAATGCAGTCATCATAACCCTGAAACAATATCATCCACTTCTAAAGACTCAAGTGTTCCTGAAGCATTATTTCATTAATTTCAGAATGCAGGTCATGGTAGGTTCCTATACAGTTGCAGCAACCAGCCACAAAAGATCACCAAAAAGATAAACTGAAGATCATCAAAAGTGACTGCCACCGACATGGGCTGCTGCAGACAAAATGTCTGTACAATAGACTTTCATGCACAGCAAATTAAGCAACATTATCTTAAAAAGGAAGGATGGACGATCACACATGCCTTAGACCTGGAGGAGAGGCCCAAGCTTGCAGAGAAGCCAGTGAAGATCTTGAGCATATGGTTTGACATAGAGAGTGCAGCAGAGCTAGTACAAGGAGATCAGCTATGAAAGTTAGACAAGAAGAGTTTCCTAATGGAGTAAAGGCCTGCTGTAACTAGCATGCTATTCAGTCTCACTTTTCCAGGCTCTTGCAGAGTATCCATGACAACACTGAAGGCCACAGAAACAATCACCAGTGGACAAGTGGGTACTGAGAGAATGGCTAGAAATGAACAGGAGCTTCAACACAGTGAATCTCTACAACTCAGAAACCACCCTAGCGCTACCACTGAGGGACATAATGGTGGAGCAGAGTTTGACCATAGCCAAGACAGGTCTTGCTCCTGCTTGAATGTAAGGATGTGTGGTCTCAGCAACTGGAATAGATGGGAAATGATCAGCAGAATTCTAACTAGCCATTATGGGAACCCCAGAAACAGGACAGATTGGGACAGGATGCAGTAGGGGGGGGCAGGTTTGGAGAAGACTAAAGCAGGAGCCACCCCACATCGGAACAATAAATCAAATTATGGATTATTCTATTTTCTAAGACCATAGAACGGATATAGATGTGGCACACCCATCCTCATAAATATCACATGCCTGATGACACCCCAACCGCAATTTTCTGCAGGCACCAGTGGACAGAAGGGGAGAGAGACCTTTTGCAGTATATTACACAATATTTAGAATTGAGTGATTAACTGTCATTGTTGGCACACCACAGCAAAATGTGTTCTCTGCATTTAACCCATAAGTGACATAGCAGGGGGCGGCTAATTCAGTGCCAAGGGAGCAGTACCTTGCTCAGGGTACCTCAGTGGTGCCTTGCCGGGCAGGGATTTGAACCTGCAGTCTTTCAATTACACGTGCACGTCCCTAACCATTAAGCCACCACTGCCCGCTATTATCATAAACACCATATTTTTGTGCACATAATACGATGAACAAAACAAACTGTACATACAAAGTAACGTTAAGAACTTTTAGAAGAATGATTCTGTTTCAGTGCTGAGTGATTACAGTGACATTTCAATAACGATACTAAAACTGGGTCATGACTATTTACACTCTCAAACTGCAGGTTTATGTGACTCGCTTCTCTCTCTCACATACAAGCTGTCTCGTCTCGTCACTGATCTCATATTTCAACCTTAGCCATACACTTTGACCTTAAGCTATCGAAACCTCCTCCTGTCTAGCAGTTCAAATGATTGCAAACTCCTATCTTTACCCTTCTTTTAAAGGCTTCTTCAGTGGTGTGCAATTATACTGCAAATATTTTTTGAGTTAATCTTAACTTATGATCATGCAAGCAGTTCAACTCATTTTTCAGCAAAGAAAATCTGGAAAAAATATCGATACATTTCACACCAAAAATTAAATCAAATTAAATTAAAAAGAAAAGATAAATAAATTGACCCAAATACATTGATGCCGGCTTATAAGTAGGGGAGAGGTGTCTTTACATCTTTAAATAGCACTACCCTAACTAAAATGGCATTATCAGTGAGTTAGACACAAACTGAACAGAAATTTTATTAAACGATATATGCAAATTCAAAGGATTCTTATTAAAAAAACAGGCTTACAGGACTAAAGCTTTGTAGATTTACAGATGCCTATATATTCTATTTCCATCAATTCTGTAAAGTTAAGGAAACAAAAGTCTTGGTGTAAAGCAACTAATCCCAGAGCCATATAAATATTCAGGCCATACTGTATCAAGGTGGGCTAGTGTGTAGATAGTTAGTACAGTGGGATGCAAAAGTTTGGGCAACCTTGTTAATAGTCATTATTTTCCTGTATAAATCGTTGGTTGTTACGATA
>JAODKC010000107.1:18692182-18722916 GCA_026777985.1 Mormyrops attenuatus
CACTTCTCAAATATCACTGTGTGTGTCTCCTATATGATATATTTAACTGACATTTTTTATCGTAACAACCAACGATTAATACAGGAAAATAATGACTATTAACAAGGTTGCCCAAACTTTTGCATCCCACTGTATGTGCAGTTCATGTGGTCCACCCAAGAATCTCTAAATATCATCGGCACCTGAGGTTACAGGCAGAACGCTTCAATGCTCTTTCTAATCCCAAACCATAAATTGTTTTCATTCTTAACAGTCCAGTGCCTCTGCCAACACAACCATTAATCCATTAAGTATAAATGGAGCACAGATAACTTAAATATTCAGATATAGTATATTATTAAAAAAAATATATATATTCAAAATTGACTGTAGTGAGGAACATTTCGATATGCGTGAGACCACCGACATTGAAAGTTGCCCTTGCTGAAAAAAAACTGAGCAGCTTCTTCTCAAGAAACTTCACACTCGGGGGGGGCGGGGTTTCTCAGAGAAAAGGCTGCGACTCGGAATCGCCAGGCCCGGAGAGTGGGGCCGATGGTGTGCGAGTCTTTTGACCTTCTGCCAGGGCTTTGAAGTGCTGGAAAAATAAGACAACATTTTACAATGACCGCATGCACAGCTCCATCCAAGACCAAGAGAGCCCAGCTCTAACCTGACCTCCCCAAAGGATAACATATCTCCTTTATATTATCAGGCCTTCGTTTAAAGAGAAGCATAGTATGCTACCAAAAAAGAAACCACACGTTTACAAATTACTCAAGCTTTTACACAAACGATATAGGTACCCAGTAAATAAAAAAGGGACTATCACAGTTTAAGAATTTTCGTACCTTGTGCTGCGATTACACGTATAAACATTTTACTTGACAAATACCCTAATTTCATATATATGAAACTGTTTTGCTTTCATAATATTTTAGCAAAAATTCAATATGGAAATAGACACTGCTCGATTAACGACCGAGTTCCGTTCCTATGACTAGGGCGTTAAGTGAATGGCTCGATAAGCGAGAGCCACCCCTTACCGATATTTCAAGCATATAGTTCTGGTAGTGGATTTGTGTCAACCATCTTTAGATATTGTTTTAATGTCACCTTTGCACTATTTATAACATTTTTAGTATATTAATAAATGTTTATACAGAAATATGTATACATTATGTTTACATTATGAAGGTAAATATACATTACTTAAGTTTGCACACTGTAAATACAGGTTCTCATTTTTATTTATTCAGAATAAAGAAACGGTCCAAAGGAAACTCCAACTTGACAACTTTGTTTTAATTGAATTGTTTTAATCTTGAGTTCATCAAATTGACAAAAAACTTTTTGCTGCTTTTAAGCTTGTCGCTGATACTCCGATTATACGTGTTGATTCTCCGGCAATACAAATTTATAGGCAAAATATGTAGTGCAGAGATCGCAAACACTAGTGTAGTGATTAGTGACCAACTGCTGCAACAAGACTGAGACTGAGAAAGGGTGATGCGAGATAAGATGTTTGACGCCGAGACACCACGCCGCCGTTTCCATGACCAAAGTTCTCGTACAGCGTACAATACCAATTTGTCAAAGAGCTAGTCATAAATCCGGGCGGTCATTAAATAAGTACGTTGTTAAGTGAGGCGTGTCTGTATAAACATTTTATATATACTTGCAGAATTATTTTGACTAAAGTTACTTGAGTTAATATATACCATTAGTGTCAAAATTAGATTTTTAAATTTCCATTAGAATACTGCTTCATTTAATTTGTAACAACACTCCACATTTATGTACCACCTGTGAATTCTTGAACTCCGAATAGAGTGTGAACAGCACATGGAGGGACTGGATGCGGCTCTTGTATATTGGAATGTCCAAGATGCCTACAAAACAAAGACACAAAGCAAATGACCTTCCCCTGTTTTGGAAAAGCCAGTGAAGGCATTTCAGACACAAGGCGGAAATAAGTAAGAAAAACAAACAAACATACCACATATGATGTCGATGTACTCTGCTAAGTCACAGTTAACGTCTGCGGTGGGCAGAGTGACCTTACAAAAGGAAACCGGGAGAAAGCGGCAGTGAGTTCAAAAGATATCTAATAAAATATAAATTATACTATTTTACATTTGTTAAACTGATAAAAAAAGTACTAAATATTTGAACATGTTATTCTGGCATTAGCTTATCTATTGTATTGTGTATTGCTTGGTACCTCTGTATTTGGGACTAAAAAAACGTTCAGAAATAACATTTATACATATTTAACTCTCAAGAAAAATTCTGTACCTGCATAGCAAAACAGAAAGATCTAAGAACAGCAAAAGAGGAAGAGCAAAAGCTGATTTAGGCATACATAATCTAAAGCAGTATTTCCCAACGGGTCCCCCCTATTGGGAGCTGTGAGGGAGCAAAAACATGGACAGCCTGGGGGGGTCACTGAAGACCGGGTTGGGAAACACTGACCAAAAGAACCAGGTTCTTACCAGCCGTAAATACAACAGCCTTGTATTTTGGAAACTGTCGACCATCTTACCTTCCCAAGAAGCTCCTCAAACTCAAGAGGCCATTCCTGCATCAAGGTGTCGATATCAGGCATTGGCCTAAACAGAGAGCGGCTCAGTGTTCGTACATCCAGACAAGCGACACAAAACACTGCATCCGAGGACACTTACCTGGTGTAGTGTACTGTGGCAGGAGGTTTAGAGCGATGAAGCTCACTGATGCTCTCGATCCAATTCTCAATCGCTTTGGAATTCTTCTCTGGGTTTTCAAGGCTCTTCACCTTAACTTCCTGGAAGTTTTTGGAAGAGAGAATTCCAGCTGTTGCTTTGTAAGCCAGAATGGGGAGCTCATCCCTGTCCAGCACTGGCTAGAAACACACTTAGACTCACGGTAATGTTGTGCTGCTTGCTGTTCTCTGAGAGCCACAGAGACAGCACCGTTGGGTCTGACTGCTTGGTACAGGGTTCATCCAGAACCAGGAGGCCCAAATTATCAGGTTTGCCATCTGGACGCGGAACCTGAAATCCAGTCAACCGAGTCACATTCAGCTATGGGGAAAATAGCAGGCAGAACTCTGAAGGTTGACAAAACATCTGAAGGCAGAAAGAATAAGAAATTCCTCCATGTTCAGTTTAAAGAATCTGATGGCTCACCTTCAGAAAAGCATCAATGTCACCCACTGCGGGGATGAAGTCAGGAATGAAAGGCTTCAGCTTGTGGTCCAGCTCAATGGTCTGAGGCGTGTATCTAAACGTAATATCAAGGTACTTCTCACATCAAGCCCAATCCAAAAAATTCTGATAATTTTTAAGAAAAATTGAGGAAACAAATGCATTGCTTGACGCTTCAAATTCACAACCCTGGAGATGCCAGTCAGCAGTATTTCAAAAAATCCCTCAACAATCAACAATCATTCTGCAGAGAAAATAAGAGACCACTTCTTTTTCGATTTTCATTCTAGTTTCCTCTCAACTAGCCTGGGAACTCACTCTGTAGTGAATTTCACTCACCGGGTGATGTACTGAAACAGCTCTTTGATCTCAGCGCTAACTGGGAGGTGGTCATAATCAGCTGGGTCATATGCCCTGTGATGAGGCAGGCATACCACAATGAAATCACACTCAGAATGCATTACATTTAGCAAACACTTTAATCCAAAGTGACATATACATTTTTGAGACAGCAGGGTCAGTCAGTCCCTGGAGTAATTATGGGCTAAGAGCCCAGTGGTGAGATCACTCTGCTGACAACAGGACATAGCAACATTCCGGTCACAGGCACAGCATCCTATACCACTGAGTCACACACTGCCCATGAATTCAGCTTCCCTTTTACGGCCAAATAAATTCTTTTGGATACACACTGTATGCACATCCCAAGTTTTACCATAGTCGTACATTGTTCTGCATTCATTAATTCTTTAATTTATTACTTTTATGCTTATTTTACTGCTGGGTTTTATTTATGTATTTATTGTCTTTTTTCTTACTTTTACTCACATTATTCTTTGTTGTATTTCTTTATAAACTATTATATCCAGTACTACTATACTACTACAAAGACTTCTATTCAGATGGGGATCAATAAATGCCCATACATTTTGGAATGAAGGACAAAAGAAGCATGACATTAGCAATGTTGTACCACAGTGGATCCAAGTGCTTCCATTATGCTTATATATAAATATAATCCCTCTCTGGACTCCACTCACTCTGACTCATCAAGATGGCTCCTATTTTGAAAGACTGAAGACTCTTCCATTGTACTGTATCAATGTAATGTTTGTTTATAATGTCTTTGCTGTCACTAAGCAACATTGCTTCAGTTTTGGTGCAATTTGTCTCAAAATTTGATCAGGTCCAGATCTTCACCCATACAATGTCCCTGGAAAGTTTGGAAAGGATCAGCCAAATAAATTTTTGAGTTATCATGCTCAGAAGATCAATTGTCTGAGCTGGCCTTCTCTTTGCTATCACTATGTAGCGCTGCTTCAATTTTGGTGCGATTTATCACAATATTTGAGCAGGACCAGGTCTTCAGCCTTACAACATGGCAGCAAAGGTTGAAAAATATCTGTCAAATACTTTTTGAGTTATTGTGCTAATGGTTTCAAATGTCTTGAAATGCTTGTACCTTTCCATCTTCAATTTAAGAGTGAGTCTCAAAATTTAATCAGTTCCAGGTTGGTACCCAAGCAATCCCGCTGCAAGGTTTGAAAAAGATACATCAAAAACTTTTTGAGTTAATGTCTTAACAGGATCAAATGTCAAAACTGCCCTTTTTCCTATCACTACAAGGCGCAGGTTCCATTTTGGGGCGATCGGTCTCATGATTCAACCAGTTTTAGTCCATCATTGATACAGCGCCTGCACAAAGTTTGGGGAAAAAAATGCGCCAAACGGTTTTGAACAATTGGTTTACGTACCAAAGTCATCCTTCTGAGTAAGTGATGCTTCTCTGAAGACATTTTATGTTTCTGTTTTTGGAAATGTTGCCCTATTCAAAATGCTGAGTAAAACTATAATGCAAACATGAGTTGCTAGTGTTAAAATGTAGCTACATCTTACCCTTCTGGAGCAGATCCCTGGTCTCTTTCCTCTTCATCTGACTCTGTCTCATCTGAACCGTCATCATCATCGTCATCGTCATCATCATCATCATCATCTTCATTATCGCTTAAGGTTCGCTGACCTCCTGGATCTGGTTCCTTCTTTTTGTGCTGTTTGACAAGTCAGACCATTAAGTCAACCAAAACACTCAAGGAACCTCACTTTTTGTGCAGCTCATATGGACTCATACTGACCACTCACAATAGCAAATACCACTGATAAACATTTACCAGTATTTCTACAAGAATCAATAAGTAAACGCATGAATTTAAGACGATGTAAAAACTATTTTACAGAAATGTATACTATATAAACAAGTATCGCATACCTTTGTTTCGTCTTCCATATCGTCATTGCTTTGATTTGTCATGGCACCCTTCTGCCTCCTTGCTTTTCTGGAAACTGATGCAGAGGAGTTACGGAGAGAAATGGTCAGAGTCTGTAATCAGATCAGGGGAGTTTCTAGCTATTGAAAAGATCAGGGGCTAGCTCAAGTTTTTGAAGGTAGATTGGCATCGGAGCTAAAATACCCGAGTGATCGAACCTAAGGACGCCCATGGTCAGATCAAGAAGTTATTAATTTGGTGTAGAGTATAAATTAATAAAGTCATATAAGAATAACCTGTCTGTCGGGGCGAAGGAGTGTACACGCTGGCGATCTCCTCTGAATCGTTCACATCCAGGCTTTCGTCGTAATGCTGGTTAGCAATCAGTTTGGTCTGCAATCACCATAAATAAACGTACACACCGTTAAATATACAGGCACTACGCACTAAATATTGCGACGTACACCTTAAGGATATGTTTACTTTGTTAGATAGCTGCCCGTAATCATTTTGGTGGCAATGAACACGTTGAACGTTTAGCAATCTCGCTAAGTTATCAAATAACAGAAAACCAGCTCGTCAACGATTAGAGGCGTCCAATTAATACACTAATTTAGCTACGGTACATATTTTACTGGGTATACTAGATTGCTTGTACTGACGCGATGATTTCGTCGTGCCGATATGAAATGCTCATACACATTCATCTTATTTGAAATGCGTGATAATTTGTCACTGTCGGGGTGTAAACACGATTTACTTGACAAAACAGCTGCCTACCTTCTGTCGCTGTGTTTTCTCCATGGAAGTGAAGCGGCTCAACGTCGCCCTGAGAAACCAAATCTCGCGATAACAGTAGATCGCTCGCGCTGCTGGTGTTGCGTCGAACCCCGCAACCTATCGGAACCTGCTCCAAAGCTGTCCTGCGCATGCGCAGTAAACATTTCGCCTCAAACTCGTTAGGGCACCGGTCTGCAGACGTAACGGTGCGTGGAAGTCGATTTTCGAGCTCTTGCGTTTTTGGACTTCATCCATCCACCCGTCCAGTTTTAATTGTTTATCCTAGTTAGGGTTGCAGGGCGCCTGAAGCCTATTGAAGGAATTACAGATCACTAGGCTGTAGTACACCCTAAACGTAAAGTAATATTTAGATTGACTGTTCCTAAATCATAATAGATACTTTATTAATCCCCGTAGGGAAATTGTCTTTTACACCTCCCTCAACTTGCTCTTTGCAGAGTAAGTTGTCCGCGAAGGGCTGCCACCTGTAACGGCGGCCAGGGAGCTGGGGATTTAGGGCCTTGCTCAAGGACCCGCAGACATGCTGAGGCTGGGTTTGAACCGGTGACCTTGTGATTACAAGCACACAGGCTTAGCCCACTGAGCCACACGCTGCCTCATTTCCTGCAGAGTGCGTTAAAAAAGCAGAATACTCACAACCACAAATTTCGAACCTTACCTAAAGCCACTTGATTGCCATGAACATGTTTTGGAATGCAGGTTGTGTCTCTGTCCATCGGTAGTGCAAGAAGAATCACCTACTAACACTGGCCACACAGTGGGCTGTGAGTTCATCCATTTCATAACTTTTTATCCAGTATAGGGTTGCTGTGCCAGTGAACCAGATTTTTGGAGTGTTGGAGGAAGCCTAGGAAAGCCATTCAAACACAGGGTGAATATCTTAACTACACACACAGAGTAGGCAGCATGAGGCTTCAGTGATAAGTTGCAGTGGTATTCACTGCCATATCACACAAACACCGTATCGTGTGTTGTAATAACCACTGCATCACTGTAAAACTACAAACACATCACGTAAGCATTAGCAGGGGGTACCATCACACTCCATCAGAATGTACTTGGTTTTGAAATGACAGGTTTATTACCATTTTATGTAAATTGGACAGATGATGCAGATAAAATCATCCAATCATCAATCTCCCCCATCAGCTGCTTATCGCAATGAGCGTCACAATATAAGAAAATGTCACAAGATTGCATTTTAGGTTTTTTTTTTAGTGCTAAAGGTGCATACATACCAGCTTTTATTTTCAAGGATTCTCAGCTGCCTGTTTTGATGTGCATGGGTCTGATTAACTGCTGATTTTTATTTTTTTTTTACCAATTTAACATTCCAGTGGAATCAGTTTCCCACAGAGTGTATTTTTATTACATTTTAGGGACTGTGACAAAATAACAGAATCCTTAAAATAATATCAAGTGTTACATATGTGAATTAGGTTTTCCTTTGATTTTTATCGTCACCAGTGTTTGGTGCATTCTATGCTTGCAAACTGCATGCTGACAGTTACAGTACTTGTGCAAAGAGATTTTAATCTCAGTAAAGCAAACGTATAGCTTTCTCTTACACCTCAGTGAAGTGCTGTTAGTTATGCAATTTGTGTACACATCCTTTATTACGGAAATTTACTACATCAGTCTGGCACAACTTAAATACAACATTACCCATAAACACTGAATTGCTCCCAATTGATACATAATTCACTTCATAAGAATGGCACACAGGAACACAAATGATCCTGTACCCAGTGATGTCATCGTCTTCAACAGCCAGTAAGTTACAACAGCTATGAAGCTTAAAAATCAGGACTGACAAAACAGACTTCATCTTCACCCTTGGGCTTGGTGGCAAGTTAAGTCAACAGCAAATATCTGAGGTTCAGGCAGGGCTTTGAAATTTTATGTTTTACACAGAATTACAGAGCACATATTGGGTAGTGTGTAAGCTCTTTGCAAGACAAAGCTACAGGTCATTCCCACCCGACCTAACTCCACCGTACAGTCCAACAATCAGCAGTTGATTTTTGGCCCGTACTTCAGCCTTCCACGTAACGATGGCGACCAAGAGCCCAAGTAATGCCCTTTCAGGCATTTCTCTTCGTGTGCATGAGCAGGTCCCTCTGCAGGTCTGCCTCTAACCCCCCAGCCCCCGTCTTGCCTCCAGGAGGATCCGTGATCAGGGTCAACTTGTTGAACACTCCCCTGCCAAAATACTCGGCCACCACTGAAAAGCCGTCGTTGGAGCACCTCAGCTGAAGGGGGAATAGTCAAGAAGGGTCAATCACTAGGAGCCCTGGAGTTATCATACGGAATGAAAACAAATGTTAATAGTGTAGGAGGATGGGGCAGGGCAGCACCGAGCTGGGGACTGCACCTGTCTGGCGAAGTGATCATGCAGGTCTCTTTTCTGGTCCTGAGCGCGCAGCATGTCCATGACTTTGCGGTTTTCCGGGGTGCACGTGGGGCACTCGGCCTCGCTCTCCGCATAGCTCTCAAAGCAGTGCTGGTGGAAGGAGTGGCCACACAGGAAGTGGACTGACGGCAGCTCCAGTGGGCTGTTGCACATGCTGCACTTGGTCTTCTGGAAAATCTTTGCACTGCGAAGAGAAAACAGCCCAAACCCAGGGCAAGCTGCTTGTAGGCATCTGTTCTTTTTCCCCTCCCACAAAAACTCTTTTGAGAATTTATTCCAACAAGATTAGAATAAAGACAACTGCAACCTGTACTCATTTATCAGGCCTCTGCTGACCTGGTTCGGAGCTCCTGGATTTCGGAGCGGAGCTGGGTAGTCTCCTGCCGATACTGCCGGATCTTTCGCTCGTCATCCTCAATTTGCTGGCTTTCCCGCTGCAGTTTGTTGATCAGGTAGTCCTTGATGACTGACAACGTGGCAGTGGAGTTGTGAGCCAGTGTCTGTACGACTGCGAACGAGATCATGCTTATGGGGCCACCTGCAAGATGGGTCGAAGCACCTCACGCAGGAAGCTGTGAGCAGTGCTGTGCTAACCACACAAACGATGTGAATATTTCCTCCTATCCTATCTTTAGGTACTAATAAGTTGCCACTACTTCTTGGAAGATTGCAGATTTAGTACACACCCAGCACCAAGTTTTGTGACAAATTCCGATGAATTTCATTACTTATGCTTAACAGTCTATAATTACCTATAAACATAATGTAATTAATGACTGAAAAGGGGAGATACACAAGGACAAGGACACAAAAAAAAGAGGTCTGTATTCTTAGTACTGAAGCTAGGAGATAATGTAATAAGTAGGCTGTTCTAGATGAAATCTGTGAGCTTGTTTTCTTGATGAAGCTAAATAGTATTATTAGATAGAGATTAAATGAAAATTAAACCAAGTGTAGACCTTCATCCATATGTTTTTGTGAAGCAGGGACAAAAATCCATCAAATACTTTTTGACTAATTACATTCACAAGGTCACGTTATCTGCTTGTACCCTTTCGTCTTCATTTTTAAATTTTAATCAGTTCCAGGTCAGTACCCATACAATGCCTCTGCAAAGTTTGAAAAAGATCCATCAAAAACTTTGAGTTATTCTCTTAACGGGATCAAATGTTAAAACTGCCCTTCTTCCAATCACTATGTGCCGCTGCTGTGGTTTTGAGGCGATCTGTCTCATAATATTTAATTGAAACTGAAATTATTATTAGTCAGAGATTAGTTCGGAGATAAAACACTAAAGGGTAAGGTTAAACACAGCCCACAAAAGTGACTGAGAAAAGCAAGGAAACTCCCCGATTCGCTGAAAGGCGCCAGCTCACCTAGCAGGGGAGGCATGAGATTGTGACGCTCAATGTGTTGCAGCACCTCACTGATGTAGGGCTTGCAGTCTTCCTCTTTGCGGGCGAAGTAGCCCAGGGCTTGTTCCCATAGGCAGGCCTCCTGCTCACCATAGCGCTTGCACGCTTCCACCACCTGCCCATACTCCTCATTCTGCATGTGGTAGTGCATGATTTGCTGGTACCTGGAGCAGCAGCCTGGCAGTTAGTGGGATGTCAGGCCTGCGGTTTCAGCCTCTATCCACCTCTCACCACAAAGGACTCGGGTTTTAGTCCTCAAGACACAACTTTGCATTGCAGATCGTTATCACACCTCAGACCTGCAACTGGCTGGTGTGGCATTTTCAGTTTTAGACAAATCATGTGAAAAAAAGTTAGTAGAGTTTCTAAACTCTCCCAACACTTTTGATGTAGCTAATTTTAGGTTTATAATGGAACAATATAGATTTGCCGTAAGATTTCTTGTGTGAGCATGAGAGCCTGAAAGCATGAGTGTCACGCCAGGTGCATGAGAATTAGCAACCCCGTCATTGTGGAAGCATCACAAAGGAATGACTGAAAACGTCTGCTTCTTAATTACATTAAAATTACTAGGTCAGAAGTATTTCTGCATAAACAAGTCAGTAACACAGAATTATTAAAGTGCATATAAAACAAAATCTCTCCTAGTTATGGTTACTGTGTTTGTAGTCATTACTATACATTAGTAAATTTACTGTTTCTTTACATGATGAAAAATGTCTCTTAGCCCTAATACAGTTTACCGCACTACTGGATATTTAGTTTGAGTGTGTAAAGAGCATACAGGGAATGTGGGACCAACATAGGTACAATGCAGTAACTCACAATTTTCCCTTCTCGTAGAGGTACAGTACCCCCTCTTTGAAGTTGTGCATCTGACACAAGACGAGGGCCTTGTCAAAGACGGTGTTGTCGCTCTTCAGCAAAGACAAAGCCGCTTCTTGGAGGACCTTCTTCTTCTGCAATGCAAACCACACATGGGGAAATTACAGAAAAATGTATCTGGTGAATTGTTAAAAGAGGTTTAGTACAGCTAATACAGAATCAAGTGTGATTTATGTTAATTTACCATTTGGTACAAGAGAATTGTCAGCGATACTGCCATCTAGTGGACACACAGGGTAGAGGAGGGGGAACCTGACCTGAATCTGAAAGCTTATAGAAGGATCAGCAGTATACACGCTACCATTTTCAGTTCTGAGGATGTACCATATGAATGCAGGGAACAAATGAAATTAAATAAATGCCAGCCCCAGGGCAGCTCATCACCTCGACATCCTGCTCGTGCGCCCAGTCCTGTAGCCGCAGTTCCAGCAGCGTGTCGTAGACGCCCTGCGACGACATTGGGTCCACCTCGATCATGTGCTCCAGGAAGGCACGCAGCTCTCGTGGGTTGTTGGCAAAGATGGGGATGAACATCTCAGAGCTGGCCTGCCAAAAGGAAAAAGGACATCTGCTCAATGCCAGAGTCCGGGGTGCGCTCGCTCCTGGGGAGAGACGGGTGGCTGCTTACCTTGTTCCCCGGTGCCTTCTCCAAGCTGTCCCTGTCAGCCGAGTCCCGCCTGGGCTGGTAGTCCGTGCACAAGCCCTTCAACAGAAGCGTCGTGCCGTCGGGGACGTGATGCATCAGGGTCTTGCCGTACCTCTTCATGTTACTCTCTGCCTGCTCAAACGGCAGCCGCCCAATGTAGCGCAGGGCCTCCTGGTAGTTCTGTTCAAAAGGAGACATCTAGCATCTAAACTACAGGCATCTGAACATTTATGAATCAAAAGAGTTAAACCCCAGCTATTTCAAAGCTTGATATTATCACCATGATGCATAATACTGACGCCACACATTTTAATGAGCATGATGTGATCCTGGGTGTAATCGGGATCTGGATGTTTCATGATCTGGACAGACAGGCAGGAGATGAAGGCCTTTCCAGCAGCGGCAGGGGGTGCAGGGAGTGTCCCTAACCTTGAGGTCCTCCAGCTGTATCTTGAGGTACCACTCGTGGTGAGCGTGCTTCTCCGCCAAGAAGACGGCATGGCTGTGGTAGCCGGCCTGGCGCAGGACCCTGATCGCCGTCTCGACGTCAAAGTGAACCTCGCTTTCGCTGCTCTGTGTGGCACCCAGAGAAGAGGACGTCAGCGCAACTCGTGACCCACGACAGCAGAAGTAAACATGGGCGGGGTTTCTCCAGTGGGAAGCATTTATTTAGCAAGGAAGTTAAAAGTTACGTACGCGTGTAGCGGATAATAGCTTTGCACATCGTAGACATACTTGCACAATTATTTAGCAGGTGCTTTTACCCATACAGGATCAGTCAACACTCATGAACAGTTGGACTCTAAGACTTGAAAGCATGCTTAATATCATTACTCTGCCAGTAATGGGATTTGAACCTACAACTTTCTGGATATCTACACAGAAACCTAACCTGTTGAGCTACACACAGCCACAAGTAACCTAAGTAAGCTGCAACACGGACATGCATGCCAACCTTGATGAACTCCTCTAGCTTAGAGCTGTCCTTCAGCTTGGTGTAGCAGTTGAGCAGCAATGTGGTGTGGTCAGCGTTGGCCAGCGACTGCCTGTGCAGGGCCTGCAGGTACGCCGTCAGGTTGTGGATACGCTGAGCATCCAGGAACTTGCGTATCACATAGGACGGCTCCAGTTTCCCTATGGTGCTGTGAGGGCACGGAACGGGTTAGAAAGAAAAAAAAATACAGTGGAGGGAAGGAAAGTTGCCTACAGAAGTTACGGCATAACAACAACAACACCTGATGACTCAAATTTACCTTTTCTGTGTGGGGAAGAAAAAAACATATACAAGCGCTCCTCTACTTACGAATGAGTTACGTTCTGAATGGCTGTTCGTAACTTGAGATGTTCGTAAGTCGTTATTCAACATCATTTTAAGGGCATACACAAGTACAAAGACATAGGATGCTGTTAGTACGCACACTACGCTACTGCAGAAAAAAAAATTGATGTTGCGGACAGGAAACGGGAGCTGAAGGAACACAATTTGGACTTACAGTCCTTTTCGTTCATATGTGATAGTTTGTAAGTTGAAAGTTCGTAAGTAGAGGAGCGTCTGTAAAACCATTCAGAAATACAATTCACATAACCCTGGTGAAGATGATAACAGAGGCAACATCACAGTACATTTTAATCCATATAATGAATAACTAAGAAAACAGATTCTTCTCCAGATGTGCGATCGTACCGGATATACTGCTGAATGGCCCCGTCGTGGTCCCCCTTGATGTACAGGTGATCCCCATACTGGCGGAAGATCTCCGAGAGCCCATCGCTGTCCAGATGCTGACTCTTAGCCAAGTTAATGGCCATAACGAATAGGTTCTTCTTGAAAAGCATCTGGCAAGAAACAGGAATTGGTTAGGGGAGTCCTAACCAAAGCAGTGTATTTCAATCTAAGCGTCGGGGACCCCTAGATACTCCATATTTTTGTTCCCACTCAGCTCCCAGCCAATCAGGAACACAGAACACCTGGTCTAGGTGCATTGGGAGTGGGGAGGGAACAAAAATGTGGACTGCCTAGGGGTCCCTGAGGACTTACATGAGAAACACTGCTTTAAGGCAACATTATACTTCTATTCCCTGGAGATCCTATAGGACAAACCTCTAGTTTCGTCTGCGTGTCTTTCTCCTGCAGCACATACATCTTGCCGTCCCGCGTCAGGACGTAGAACGAGCCCCACTCGGCCAGAACATCAATGATGTCATCAAAGGCGGCGCTGTAGGCAATGAACTTGTTGTCCAGGTCATACACAGTCAGGATCTGCTTCTCCGTGGGCAAGGTCTCCCGGCTGCCAAATTCAGGCCTGCACAGGCGGGACAGACCTCTGACCAACTGATGCCATTGAAACTGAAAACAAGATATTATCTATCCTGCCTGTACATGAGTTGTACTCTAAGTTGTTACCCTACCAGTATTTTGCATTGTATAAGATAATACTACGCAATTTGCATATTGATGTGTGCAATATCCATGATCAGACACATCTGAACAGGTTCCATACTTCTACTTATTAATAAATAAAACTGATGGTGATTCAGTAGAGACAACAGTAGCTTTTATCAATTGCCTGTGTATTATGGTTGGAGTACTTTAGTATTATGGTATATGGGGTACGGTGTTAAATGGAAATATTAATGGGTCAGAATATAAAGTGTGTCATCAATAACAAGCTGACTGTCTTTGCCATTCAAAATGGCACCTTTATTAACATAAAGTGACATCTCCTGCATTCCCTCTCTGCATCGCTGTTAAATACCATGTTTAGCTGCTAAACCATATGGATTTACTTGTTGGGTGACTTGGTGTCCCGCGTGAGCAGCAGAAGATAACCCCGGTGCCAGTGGGCCAGCAGCTTGTGGCCCTCGAAGGCGAAGCAGGGCCCGCGCTCGTCTGGTTGGTATAGGTAGACACACTCATCCCCGGCCACGATGAACTGAGAGTCTTGGGAGGGGTCGGTGAGGGCTGAGCAATGCAGGGCGCAGCCATGTGTGTCCAGCTCCACCCGGGGGTACTCCTTTACTGAGAGGGTGTAGCACTGTGCGTGCATGCGTGCGCACACACACACACACACACACACACACACACACAGTCAGAGGTCCACAGACTTCAGGTCAGCTCCACAGGAAACGTCAGGCACTTTGTTACCTGCACTTTCTCCAGGGTGGCGACGAACAGATGGGTTACTTTGCCTGCCTGGCGGAAAGCGAGCCCCGTGATTGGACTGCTGCCCTCATGCAGCGTGAGCGTCTTACTGTGCCTGTCTCGAGTGATGTCCCCTTTGGTCAGTACCACGCTGCCATCAGTAAACCCTGCCAGGAAAGCAACCTTCAGTCCCATACCTACGGCTGTATTAGCCAACAGGAGATACAGAGAACACGCGCAGGACACTATACGGACAAAACTCAGTCCTGCGCCATGGAAATAAATGCGAGCAAATAAAACCTACCAATCGCCATAAAGTTGAGGTTCTCGTGCACGCTGAGGCAGGAAACCTCCGTGGGCTTGTTTCCGGGAATCGCGGGAAAGATACGCGTGCAGAGGGGATTCCCGCTGTCTCGCTTGTCCATATTCCAGACCTTGACCTGGAGAACCAGAAAAATTAATTGCTAAAAAAAAAATTCTACAAGTAAGCTATCTGAAACCATGCACCACGCCTAAGTATTTTCAGCATACCGTTTTATCTGATTATTTTCACCAGTACACGATTTGCAGTTTAGCAGAGAGGCTAAAGCTTTTACCAGTGGGTTAATTCCTTGCTCGTCCTGACCCACTGACACCAAGATGCTGTGCTGTTTCAACTGATACAGGTGCGTCACACGCAGCTTGTATGCCTGAAAGGAAGTTAACTTCAAGGAGCGTGCCATTGACCAGATCTGACCCTCCATATGTAAAATGATTAGCTTAAGGAAAAAAAACACATTTGACATGGTGCACAGTTTGTATCAGCAAAAACTGTTTCGAGCTAAAAGTTAAATATAATATAATACAACAAATATAATATAAATAAAATATAGCAAATAAAGAGGCAAACAATCTATGAATCCAATTTCCATGATCACTTAATGTCTGCAGCCTACACCAGGAAGCACGCGACACTTGCCAGACTACACGATAGATGGCATTTCGACAATTTGAAAGACAACCTGAACAGCCAAAGGGAAAGTATTCCAACTCCACAGACAGACACCGTGAATACATCAACATCGGACACAGATGAAATGGATTTACATATTCAGCAAGAAGATGCATTTGAAAGTAAATTCAACTACGACCATCTAAAACACCTAAAGGATTTTAGTTTCGTACGTCATTCCTTTTTTCAAGCTATCGTTCTGCTGACTGAGCTAAACCCTCAAGCACTACTGAACAAGGCGTTTGATCGTCTTGTGATTTATTAACAAACTAGGTATATGCAGCGACATCTGGACTCAGCAATTAATCAGGAAGTTGGACAGCTGCCGACTAGCAACCAGCCAGTACTGTTGACCAGACAATACCTTAAAATGGCTATTAAATTAACTAGCTCTCTAAATCGTCATTAAACTTCATCAGCTGGAATCTATATTACTGTAAAAACTGTGTAATCAAAGGGATGTCTAATAAGCTATCTACTTGGCTAAAGGCAAAAATCACAGTCTGACTGAAATCTGTAATCAAAGGATATCTCCAAGCACGATATATCCTCGTCCGGAATCGCAGGCCGAGATGCCGAAAGGGACAACGACATTTTTGCCATTGTCGGATGGATCTTTTACTATTTCTTTATCAAAGAATACGAATCGTCGCCACTGCAAGAATGCAGCCATTTTCCCACTTTGTCACTGGAACAAGTCATGTGACTAACAAAAGTCACGTGAGCGACAGCAGACCTGTTAATCGACATAAGAGTACATGCCTGTATCTGTAGCATGACTGTAGAGTACACGGAGGCGGAAAGGAGTACTCATATATTAAAATGAATTACTAACTGATGATACTTTCATTATTTGTCTTACATTTTTTTTTTCATTTTTAAAGACAATTAACGATTGTGTAATGTCCTGCTCAGTAATCAGTTTTTAGGTTCTAGGGTTCATGAAAATGTGCAGTTATTTTTTTCAGTTATACTCCCCATTTCCAAAGAAATGACACGATGACTGCACGTGTACAACCATAATCCTTCTATAATATAACGACTTCATTAATCCCAGGGAAGGTTGGCTGCAAATTTTAGGTGGTTTGTTTACACTGAATTATTTTGAGTATCACAAATCAGCCTTTTAATTGTTACCAGAACTGTGAAAGTTAGAAAGCACACGACACCCCTCACTTTATTGTACAGGAGTAAACGGCAACAATGGAGAAACTTCACAAAATTTGGTTAAGTGGTTCAAGTGCAAATGGAAATTTATGAAGCCAAGCACGGTACCGAAGTGGCACTACCTCAGTCACTGGTCTGGGCTGAGTTTCCCGAAGCCTTCTTAACGCTCCTAGCTCCGTCCAACACATTTCAATGTAATGTTGGCCCTGTGTTAACATACATATGACAAATAAATTGAGAATTGAAACTGTATGAAATACGTAAAATGGGAGCCCTGAACAGAGACCAAAACATTTTAATTTGATCCGGAAAATGACAGGAAAATGAAACGAGGTTTACCATTTAACAAAGCCATGGCAGGTTTTCCATGAACCACATTTACATGTCACATGTCCGATTAATGAAAAATTAAAGACGTCAGCATTCTTTAAAATTTGACAGTGAGCAATTTTGAAAGTGGCAGCGGGAAAATAATGCAAGCCATTGTTTTCATTGGCTACATGTCAATTAAACTCGTAGCTAAATGTTTTATATTAATTCAACAACAGACGCTCAGCTGCAAGATCTCCGAAAACTACACCTGCTCCAGCGTCACCCGGGCCAAGACACTTCCTTCACGCAGACTTACGCCCCGTAATTGAACGTGGACCAATGAGAGAAAGCCAAACGTGCGCGGAGAATTTCAATCAAGGGGGAGGAATGGGGACGTGGACCAATCAGCAGCCGCTATTAACGCAGACGAGGGCGGGTTCCGGTGATTTCGGAGGTGATGCGTCCTTCTCGGAACAACCCGGTTCGCGGATCCAATGAGATCACGCCGCGTCCTGGGCCCTATGGTCAGAGCGAGCCGGCTGTTGCAGGCAGTAAAAAATTTTTAAGGAATAATGCGGAGTGGATGTTGAAAGGCACCTAGATAGTAACTCGCGCATTGCAAATAAAATAAACTAAGTGCTATTAAATAACCAGCTACAGTCTTATGTTTTTGTATTAGAAGTTGTAGCTTGACTGGGTTTGCACTTCAAGCAGAAGAACTTGTAGTGAAAGGTAAGTTCTATCATTGCATATTTGTTAAGTTTAGCGCACACTGACGTTGAGTTTCCGGTTGTGCTTTATATCCTATATGTTTCAGCAGACCTAAGTGTCCGAATGGTGTAGTTTCAGGATGCTTTGTATCATTACTACTTAAAACGCTAGCTATTTTCTTCATCCGAGAGTCATGTGCCCATATTATGAGGGATATGTGATATAAGTACTGTCAGGGTCTTACGCCGACATTCAGGTGATTTGTTTTGTAGTAGAATGCTCTTCTCCGTTCCGGCTTTCTTTGTGTGCTGCTTAAGCATGGACATCAGACGGCCAGCACTGCATACGTCAGACTGGCTGAACTGGAAGTTTCCACGCTTGTGCACTTACCTAGTGTGATACAATTTAGTGAGATCGGCCTGTGATCAAGAGGAGGAAATGTGCCATATCAAATATAATAATGTAAATGGCTTGACAGCCGCCCCTTTTCTGCCTAATTCAACTGGATGCGCTACGATTGTCGTGACTGGCGGAATTGAGTGAAACCATTTTTATTACATTTGGCACTCGCAACTAATTCCACGTGTAACTGTGTGGGATCAGTAGAGCAAGGTATATGCTTAATTGATTAATTTTAAGAATATTTCATCCCCATATTGCACGAGTGGCGCAGCAGCAGGACAGATATCGGTGGCATCATCTGTGATCAAGGCTTTAGATTTCGCCTGGGTAATCTCAATTGTGTTGTATCGCTCGATCACGTTTTAGCTGTTTATCTACATATTATTGTGTTTAATTAGATTTTTAAACTAATTATATATAGTTAGATACTTTTACTTGACTTGTCATGAATAAATGTTTAGTAATCTGAATGTACCCTCAATATTGTTGGATTCACATTGTATCACAGTTCTGGTCAATTACGTCCCTTTATACTTAAAAGTAGTAAATTCTTTTTAAGGACTCGGCGATTGTGGGTCATAGTCTGGAAATACTGCCAATGTCTTACACTTTTATAAGTGAATATGTGGTTTATAGATCTGTTTGAAGATTGAGTCGTCTTTGAATGGAGCTCTTGGGGTCCAGAACGTACTTGATGCAACTGGTCATTTTCCCTGTTTCGCATTACTGCAAGAGCTGCAAGATTTTATGCATGGTCAAGCACTGCGACCTCATTAGGTTTATTTTTGTTTTATTGAAGCAAATGTCTTGCTGCAGGGTAAAATGTCATGGATACAAATTGATAACTTACTGGTATCGTATGCTACTATCCTCGTTGTCTGCTGCTTGCGTATTGATGCAGACCACTTCCTGGCTTTATTTTAAAGTGTTTTCGTTGTCTTCCATCTGCTTTGGTTAAAAAGATACAGGTATTGAGTAATGCGTGGTGTGACTCCATGTCCAAAACAAATGTGCTGGGTGTAATAATTCGTTACCGTTTTACAGGGAATGACAATGGGGGTACCGCTGCTATGTGCCGCGGTTTTCTGCCTTATCCTCGCCTTACCTTCTCCAACAGGTACGCTTGCCCGCTGTTCTTCTGTGGGTTTTTACTGTTGTAGGGCACACAGATTTTAAGAACGGTTTGGTGGAGTAGTTTTGGGTAAAACTCTCAATGCTGATACTTTTATTTACTGGTCCTAGTGTCACTTTGTTGGTTTAAATAATAAACCCTTAATGATCTCCTTTAAATCTAGCCCCACCCTTCAATAGTAAATCTAAACATTTGTTTAGATTTGTTTTGTATTCCGTCCTCTAATGTGGTTGTGTTGTTATTATTTATGTTTTTTAATAAACTCCTTGCAGCATCCGTAGCGGTGATGTCTGTTGACCTGGGTAGCGAGTGGATGAAGATGGCTATAGTTAAGCCGGGTGTGCCAATGGAAATTGTGCTGAACAAGTAAGTGTGGTATTTTATTTTTCGTCTGTCCACACAGTTAAATGTGCTGTGTGGGTCACGATCTGATTCCTCGCGCGTTTTCCCCGCAGAGAGTCGAGGAGGAAAACTCCAGTAGCCGTGTGTTTAAAGGAAAACGAGCGCCTATTTGGGGACAGCGCTCTGGCAGTTGTAAGCAGTTGTCTTCTAAAATTTCAAATGATTTTTGCGTTTGTTATGTCACCCCATATGTATTTGCACAACTGTTCAAGCTTCATGAAAGATGTTACCTGAGCACATGCTCAGATTGTTCTTAAATGTTCCCCATTCAGTCAGTGAAGAACCCCAAGTTAGTGTACAGGTACCTTCAGGACCTTCTGGGGAAAAAGCATGATAACCCTCAGGTTGCTTTGTACAAGAAGCGTTTTCCTGAGCACCAGCTGCTGAAGGATGAGAACAGAGACACGGTTCTCTTCAAGTCCTCAGAGTGAGTCTATTTTTCACTTCAGCATAAACCCCCCAAAATCACTTTGTCTTTATAAAGTTCTGCCTGTGACGTTTTTCTCAGGTATGTCAAAACAACATGTTTGAGTACAGAAATTCCTTGTTCTTTACATGCTGACATTTTAATATTTTCTATCCATCCCAAAGAGAAATGCAGTATTCCCCGGAGGAAAACCTGGGAATGATTTTGAATTATTCCCGTGGTTTAGCGCAAGACTTTGCAGGTTAGTGTCCTATACAATGCTTGATGTACTTGATTTAAATTCTCCTGATGCGTACATTAAGCTCATGGGATTTTACTTGCACAAAAATATTCTAAGAGCAGAAGGACTGATTGATGAAAGAATGATGGTTGAGAGAGAACTCCCATGAGCATACATTAACTGTACCATGATTCTTATTCCCTCCCCCACAGAACAATCAGTCAAAGATGCTGTGATCACAGTTCCGGCCTACTTCAATCAGGCAGAGCGCAGAGCTGTTCTCCACGCCGCGCACATGGCGGGTTTGAAGGTCCTTCAGCTCATCAATGACAACACTGCTGTCGCTCTAAACTATGGAGTCTTCCGGAGGAAGGACATCAACAGTACAGCCCAGGTACTACGGTACAGACCTTGCTACACCAAACCCCAAGGTCAAGTGGGAAGTCTTAGGTGTGGTTTTTTTGGTGGAAACTCTAGAAGTATGGCCTGTTTTTCTTCCCTGTAGAATGTGATGTTCTATGATATGGGGTCGAGCAGCACCGTAGCCACTATTGTCACATACCAGACTGTGAAGACCAAAGATTATGGCACCCAGCCTCAGCTACAGATCCGAGGAGTTGGGTGAGCCAGTCATCGAAGCACTCCCAGGGGAGCTACATGATACACATTTTTTTATTGGTCAATTCTCATGTTGGGTAGCTGACACGCTGTTCAGTGATGAAGTGTTTGGCCTGTTGTTAATGCCTTTATTATGCTCTTTTTAAGGTTTCTAGTGGAGAGCGGCTTCAGTGTTGGAAAAAAATGATTTTGCTTCAGTTTTCCTGGGCTGAAGTTATCAATGTGTGTTAATTCTGATCTTTGAATATCTCTCCTGCTTGCCGCAGCTTTGACCGCAACCTGGGTGGCTTTGAGATGGAACTGAGGTTACGGGACCACTTGGCTGATATCTTCAACAAGCAGGGGAAGACCAAGACGGACGTGCGGAAGAATCCACGAGCCATGGCCAAGCTGCTGAAGGAGGCGCAGAGGGTTAAGGTTGTGCTCAGCGCCAACATTGACCATATGGCTCAGGTGAGCTTGTCCAGTGCTGAAATGTTAGCAAGTGGTCCCCCTGGAGATATTGTTAGACATGAGCTATTGCTTAGGGAGCCCTCTTCAAAGGAGATATCAGTTTATAACTGTGAACTCCAACTTTTTTATATAGTGAGAGCTACTTTTACAAAGAAAATACTCTTTGTCTTGTTACGATAATTACGTTGTTGACTTACCGCACAAAATATTGACATGACCTAGACATTTTTGATATTGGCAAATTTTTACATAAGAATAAACGGCATTGACATTTTAGCCAGTTGTGCTGCTTCTGCCCTCTCATCTGCTTTCTGTGTCACAGGCGTGGCTCAGAATGTTCCTCCACACCCACACGGGCATTTGCTGGGGGTGCTGTACCACTAGAGGTGCACTGCTAGTGTTGCACAATCGCCTTGTGCCGCCATCTTGGTACATTGTTAGTCATGCTAGTGGCGTATTCCAAGCACGTGATTGCGAACACTCAACTATGGTGTTATCGTCATGCCAGTGATTTAGTATACTGCATACTGTGACGTGAAATAACATTATATAAAAGCAAAATAAAACCATGTAAAGAGACCTGATTTTTGGATGTGACCCACACACATTAAAAGCAAAATGGTTGTAAGCCCTTAAAATGATGAATAACGACTCACGAACATTTCAAGTTACGAACAGCCGTTCGGAACGTATCTCATTCTTGAGTAGAGGAGTGTCTGTATAGCTAAATGTCCTAAAAATATTCATACAGTGTGTTTTACTTTGACATTTGCAGGTGGAGGGTCTCCTGGAAGACATTGACTTCAAAGCAAAGGTGACGCGTTCTGAGTTGGAGGAGCTCTGTGCTGATCTGTTCGAGAGGGTCTCCGGTCCCGTTCAAGAAGCCCTCAACACTGCTGAAATGTCCTTGGTAAGTCCAGTCTTGCAGTGGTGGAGCCAGACAAGTTTCAGTTGGATGGCCAGTGTGGGACCGCAGGTCGTTTTGGGGCGGCACATAACTCTAAATATGAATGTAAACCATCTAGTAAATAAGGGAATATTTAAGGTACCTAAACGCTATAACGTTGTTTTTAATTGAGGCAGTGGTGGAATTATCAAATATACATGTAATGTATCAGTTTCTTGCAGTTAAGGTAACAAGCTTACACTAGGTAAAAGATTCACCAACTTCTGCATTACTCCTGTTCTGAGAGCACATGTTTAGCTCACAGTTAAGTAAGAGTTTTTAAACAAACAAAAAAAACTCTGTCTGATTTAACCAAAGTGCAAATACGATGGGGGTGGACAATGAGGAGGCCAGGATTCAGTCTTGGGTGGTCGCGGGCCCCCCTTGCCACCTTCCAGATCCGCGTATGCTGCCGGCCTCTCGGCTTCAGAGTACGTCATATGCATGTTCTGCCTTCGTTTCCAGGAAGAGATCGAACAGGTCATCCTGGTTGGAGGAGCAACTCGAGTGCCAAGAGTTCAGGAGATTCTGCTAAAAGCTGTTGGAAAGTATGTCTGCTTTTAGTCTTTAATGGACCTTCCATCCCGATCTTGTGTAAATTATTGAGGCTCAAATCCCAGCAGTTTTGTGATTACTCAGTTCTGTCGCGATCCGCTGCCTTTCTGCAGGGAAGAACTGGGGAAAAACATCAACGCTGATGAAGCTGCCGCTATGGGAGCTGTGTATCAGGCCGCGGCACTCAGCAAGGCCTTCAAGGTCAAGCCTTTCCTGGTGCGAGACGCCGCGGTGTTTCCCATTCAGGTGAGCAGGTGGCCCGTGGGCCGGACGTCGGCAGAGTCGCATGGAGACCCATCCTGCCGCTTGTTTGACTGGCCTATTTCACTTGCTTCAGGTGGAGTTCACACGGGAGACGGAGGAGGAAGGGGTGAAGATGTTGAAACACAACAAGCGGGTTCTGTTTCAGAGGATGGCTCCGTACCCCCAGCGCAAGGTCATCACGTTCAACCGCTACACAGATGACTTTGTCTTTTACGTCAACTATGGTGACCTTGGATTCCTTAGTGCAGATGACCTCAGGTAACTGGTTGAATAGGCAGAGGTGAATGTACGTACACCTCTGTTTAGATAAGGCTTCTATCTCTATTCCTGGGAGCTGGGAGGGAGCAAAAACATGGACTGTCTGATGGGGAGCTGGGAGGGAGCAAAAATGTGGATTGTCTGTGGGTGCCAGACGACCGGGTTGGTAAACACTTGTCTATTAGCCTAATAGCTTTAGAAGTGAATACCCATTTTTGTTGCAAGTTGACATGATGCTTCCTTCTCAGGGTGTTTGGGTCCCCCAACTTGACCACAGTCAAGTTGAAAGGGGTGGGCAGCAGCTTTAAGAAGCACTTGGATGCAGAGTCGAAGGGCATCAAGGCTCATTTTAACATGGACGAAAGCGGTGTGCTCATCCTGGACCGGGTTAGTTAGGATTCTGGAATTTTGTTTTTCTAAAATCCTAAAGCCAATAATAAAATTAAATATTTATTTCTGCATGCTATTTTTCCCTCCAGGTGGAATCTGTTTTTGAGACCATAGTGGAGGAGAAAGAAGAAGAATCAACTTTGACAAGTATGTACTTGCAGAAATTTCGGTATTTCATGCTTTTGACAAATCAAATGTTTTAATTTTTTTTCCTTAAGATGAATTCATAGCATTATGATTCATCTTTTAAGAACTCGGAAACACAATATCAAGTCTCTTTGGAGGAGGGGGTTCAGAACCAACTGCGAACCTCACAGAGCCTGTTCAGGTACACTTCTATCCCATTTATCATTAATGACTGTTAGAAACCCTCTTTGGAGGACTTTGCTTAGGCCTCAAGCTATTTTCTGCACCTAAATTCTTAAAATATTAAATCAGGATGAGGAGGAGCTAGCACCTGAGGCTGGGAAAGAGGAGGAAGATAAGGCCAAGAAGGATGACGATCCACAGGATGCTAATCAGCAAGCTGAGGAGAACACAGATGCCCAGCCAGAGAAGGCGGCAGAGGCTGAGAAGGTGGACGGCAGCTCCGATTCCCAGGTAGAAATCAAGACTCTCTTCTATTCCTCCCTGCTCTGCATTTCCATGGAAACTTGTATGTAAATGGGTTTTGTCATTTTGCATGTGCAATTTGCATCCTGTTTCCCGTGTTCCTCTCTGTCCATCTGATTCAATTAGTGTAAAACCACTTTTGAAGATCATAGATTTTTAGGAATAAGGAATTGCGCATTCTCTGACGGATCAAGTTCTGGGTGGATGTTTTCATGTCCAAACGACAGCTGTTATCCAGTGAGTTAATGTTAACTGGGTGGGGTTTAGCTTATGTCACCAGCATTCAATAGTGACTCTTTTTTTACAAAACAAATGTGTGTCATTGAATTCAATATGTAAGCTCACCTCCCTAAACGATTGGCCACGGTAGTATTTATGGGAGGCGATTGGGCGTTGAAAGGCCAGGAAGGAGGCACCCCAATTCATTTCATCATAGAGTTAGCCAGGCTGTAATTGACAGTGTTTTTCATACTCTGGTACACATACTTATGCTCTGTTACACATGCGTCTATGGTCAGTCAAGATCAGGTAAGAGCAACTGGCGGCCCATGGGCTGCATCCGGCCCCTCCCACTCTCTTTCTGACCCGCTCTCTGTGCACAAATATTAAATGTATGTTTTATAAATTAATTAAATACTATGACTATCATGCTGCCTGACCACTAGAAGGAGCTAGAAATTGTTATGGAGAGAATGTAAACCGCTAGGGATGAGCCGAATGTCTGGCTAGACGAGAATCCAGCATAAACAATGCGCTCTTTCCGAAACTGACTGCCATCCGATAGTTATTGAAAAATATCTTTGTCTCTTCGGAGCTTCTTTCGATTGTCCATTGTGCATTGAATTATGTACATTTTAAAATTTCTTGGTTAGACGTAGGCTTGGGTTGGTAGTATTATGGTAGGAAAATCAGGGTGCCCTTCCACTGCTTCAGATACTGTACGTTACCTTAGCTACTTTCATTTCTCCATTGACTTCCGGTTGAATACCAGTACCTAAAGGTCCAACCAGCCTTTATATTTTGGGGTACTCTGTTACTCTGTTTCTTGCAAACACTTTCTTTATCCATTGGTCATGCAAGTAGCCTGCCTCTGACACACAATTGAACTGCGGTCTTGAAAAATGCGACAAACTCAAACAAAAAAACGGTAAACATAGTTAACAAAAAGTAATGTGTGCTCTTGATGAATTAAGAAACCCAAGCTGTAATGATTTACTAGGACTGCATGATATTAGCGGGGGGATATCACGATACGATTTTGCTATTGTAAATATTGCAATATTTATAAAGCCAAAGGAGTTCAAAACCTCTCACAAACCAGTCTAGATGTTTAAATGGCAAGGATGAAAATGATTATGACTGGCTTGGAGAACACATGCAGAGCTTGTGCAAAAGCAGCACAAAAATGTTTTAGTGAAACGTGAACTCCCTGACCGATAATGTCCGGACAGTGTGAAGGTATGATCTCAAACCAGCTGACTATTGCGGTCGTTATGATGCGAGCATTGCATGTGCATAACATGCAATGTCGCTATTAATATCACACATTGTCCAGCCCTATAATATACCATAGCCCTTTTTCAAAATTTTGGAACTTCAATTTCTTACTACCTACTTAAAGTAGTATAGCACAGCTGAACAGAATGGATTCGTAATGCAAACCTGTGCAAGCGAATGTAAATTGCACTAGTATTTTAATGTAACATAAGACGCCGATTCTCAGACTTGTTAGCAGAAATTAGTACTTAGTAATTCATGATGCACACCATGTCACTGTCACACTCCAACACTTTTATCGAGCCGACCCTTTTGCAGAGGATAACTGAAGCGAACTGGAACCGTACTGTAACTTCGCGGTACAGCTTGAGTATGGGTCGGTTCCTATATGCCAGTGGAAAAGCACCACTGAACAGCACCCAGGCCTACTTAGATGCTCTTGTACTTTGCACTGTTCATTTTGTGCTTACTCTTTCTCCCTTGTAGACATTTTACACTATATAATGGAGCTGATGATTAATTGACTTAATTTGTTTTTGCTATCATGTTATGGTGTTGGGTTTGTATAAAATTCTTCGGGACATTGGCTAGATAATGACATTTAATTTTTCCAGAGTGAAAAGGAAGCAACTGAAAGTGAAGGAAAAACTGAAGAAAAGAAGCCAACTGAGGAAGAAGTGAAGACTGAGGACAAAGATAAGAAGGAGAAATCGCAGAAGAAAGTAAAGATCTCTGAAGAAATTGATGTAGAGCTACAAATAAATGATGTTCTCAACCCAAGTCCAGATGAGATTGATTCTTCTAAGAAGAAGTAAGTTTTCTCACTTTGAAGAAAGGGATGGGTGGGTGTCATATGGCATTTGAATTTAAACTGTATACATTTCCTTTCAGATTGCAAGACCTAACTGATCGAGATCTGGAGAAGCACGAGAGGGAAAAGGCCTTGAACAGCCTTGAGGCGTTCATCTTTGAAACCCAGGTATGGATCTTTATTGTTGTTTTTGAAGATGGTTCCCTATGTCTTCTATTTTGTTCTAGAATCAGAATTCTATCAACCGTGGTGATAGATAAGAAAAATCGTTTGGACGTTGGAGGAGGGGCGATTGAAATGATGGGCCAGCAGTTTAAGTGTCCTCATCACCTCATGCCACCAGGATAAGATGTATCAGGATGAGTACCAGGTGGTGCTTTCTGAGGAAGAGAGAGAGCAGATTTCCAGTAAGCTGAGCGAGGCCTCTACCTGGATGGACGAGGAGGGGTATACGGCGGGTACCAAGGAGCTGAAGGAGAAGCTGTCAGACCTGAAGAAGCTGTGCAAGTCCATGTTCTTCAAAGTGGAAGAGCGCAGAAAGTGGCCTGACAGATTGGCAGCGCTTGACAGCATGCTGAATCATTCTAGCTTTTTTCTTAAGTGAGTATCGGAGCATAATACTTACTCATTCATTTACCCATCCATCCTCTGTTTATTCTGGTCCCGGTTATAAGGTAGCTTCATCCAGTAATTTATCTTTCTGAAATGCTTTATTGGTTTTTGTTATGAACACAGAACAAAATATTGATTTAATATTTTGATATAGGAGTGCCGGACTCATACCGGCGGATGACCAAATCTTTACAGAAGTTGAGCTGAAGACACTGGAGAAGATCATCAATGAGACGACCGTATGTTAAAACCCCTTATGTTAAAACTACCTTTTAAGTATCATCCGGAAGTGTATCTATCATTTGGTGACGTAGCTTTACGCTGCCGTGTCCTTCACAGACTTGGAAGAACGAGACTTTGGCAGAGCAGCAGAAGCGCTCGCCGACCGAGAAGCCGGTTTTGCTGTCCAAAGACATTGAGGCCAAGCTCACCCTTCTTGACCGCGAGGTCAATTACCTGCTGAACAAGGCTAAGTTTGCCAAGCCCAAGCCCAAGGTCAAGCCCAAGGAGAAGAACAGCACCAGTACGGAAAATGGCAAATCCAACAACACGGAGGCTGACTCCGAGAAAGTCATCCCACCGGTGGACAAGCCCGACGCTGAGAAAGCGACAGGTATCTTGAACGTCAAACCAGTTGGCCGTGTTGCCTTGTGATTGCCAGTATACATTGTTCAATGCTGGATCAGTATATGTACAGTACTGCACAAAAGTCAGTCAAGGAACATCTTTAAAGCTGTTTATCTGGGTTGTAAGTGTACATTTCCTTTGAAGAAAAACACAATGTAACATCAGATCATATGCAAATTAACAGTAACAATTTAATAAGAACTTCTTCCGTACCCCAAAAAGTAACTGGTATCCTGTTTGATGGTTAGATCACCTTCACTTCAGCTCCCAAGCCTCTCGTCTCCCTCCCTCTCTCTCCATCCATCCATCAATATAATTTTTTTAATTTTTTTTTTATTTCTTTTTTTTTACTGCTACATCAGAAACCCCTGAAGAGGCGAAACCGGGTGAGAAGCCGCCCCTAGACAACGGTGCTGAAGATGGGGCTGAAACAGAAACCCGTCAGAATCCCACAAAAGGAGCAGTGAATACAGGTATGCTTGGTGCATGTGAGTGTCCTCTGCTTTAGAAGCTGCTCCTATGTCCTGCTAATATGGCAGCTCATCGAATCGCCAACTTCTGTCTATTCCTGATTTGCAGTCTCTTTATATTGGTCTTATCTGTATCATGATTGGTTCTTGTCTTCTTGCAGATCCCTCGGAGAGCAAATCGGAAAACCATATAGAAGATGAATTATAACGACTGGAACTGAAACAGATATTTTGATGTATTTATTAATTTTTTTTTGTCTCCCCAAACTTAAATCAAAATGTTTAATTGGATCAAGTTGGAGAAACCTTGGTGTACATTTTTAGAACGTTTTGGGGCTTCTTCAGTTCTGTCATCTTCTAGCCTCCTGACCTTCTCCCCTATAGCCAGCTAGAGCACATATGATCCTGTGAGAATTGCAGAAACAACTTGATGCCATTTTGGCTAGTTTATTCCGTTCTGATGCCATGAAATTTCATTTTCAAGTCGCCACTTCCATTGTCGCAGTCTTTCTGCAAGGAAAGAGCTATTCCATGCCATTTCATGAAATACATATTTGTGCCCCCCCACCTCTCTGCTCAGTTGTCATCTCACAAGGTCATTGTCATGGTTACCAAAACCCTGTTAGTGTTGATTGACCCCTGGGGATCTTGTCATTATGCCTCTCTGTTGCATTTCAGCTTCGAGATTTCTCAACCTTAAATTCATATCTAGTACCCCATGGGACAAATGTTAATCAAATAGGGATCATAGGGATTACGCAGAATGGAGGATCTGCGGAGTTAACCCAACAGAAGAGACTGGATTATTTGTATTGCGTGGGATTTATCTGAGATGCTGCTGAATTTGTTAGTTGTGTGCTGTTTTGGTACAGAAACCCGTGTAGCACTTATGTTTTGAATGAGCAAAGCCCTTAATGTTTGCTACACTGGTTAGTTTCTGATAACATTCATAGAGCAGGAGTGCATTCTGAAAAGGAATAAACACCAACAGTCTGTGAAGTACTAATATATAGATATACACAAATAGTTATAATGGAAAAATGTAAAGGCTGTCAGAAACCCCCCTTACCCCCCTCCCCTCTCTCCTTACAGTACTTAATTTTTTTTCCTTCAGTTTAATGGCCTGAACAGTTCACTAAATTTGGAAAATGCTGGAATGGGTGTATTGAATTGACATTCCTTTAATGGATGTAAAAACCCTAACCTTTCCATCGCTTCCTTCTCCGACAGGTGCTTGTGTTGCTCTGTCACTTTGAATTTCTTTTTCACTGATTTTTTTTTTTTAATTTTTTTTATTTTTATTTTTAGTGCCGTTTTTTTGGGTTGTCTGTGGTATGTCATATAACTCCTGAATCTGACTGCACTGGCTTCCGACGGACAGGTCCTCTCACTACCACGTGCTGCTGTGAGGGGACGGGGGGAATAACCCTTTCAAAAAGCTTGCTGTTGGTTTCTGTACTGCACATCAGTGCAGCTTGGGGGGGGGGGGCTGTGTTTTTGTTTCTAAAGTGTTAATAAATTTTTTTTTTTTTTTTTTTAGTTGTCCTTTTTTTTTTTTAAAAAAAGTTGTTTCAAAACGACTACAGCCCTGTACCACACGGTTACTTGTCTGTCATAGATGCCTGATTGGATTTGTGTCCCACCTACCACTGAAGGCCGTGACCCCATATTAACACGGCATGACCAGAGGAGCAGGGGAATCTGCACTGCATGTCACCAGTCAAATTCAAAGGCATGTTTGCCAAGTCATGCTTCACCATAACAAGTATTTGTTGCAGGTCCACAAGGGATGTGTAAGTTTTTATTCTAAGTAGCAATTTGGCTGTTTTAGGGGGTACGAGTCCGGTATTGTCAGCTGTTAGGAGAGTGTGTGTGTGTGTGTGTGTGTGTGTGTGTGTGTGTGTGTGTGTGTGTGTGTGTTTTTGGTGATTGTTAGGTTGTGCAGACAGGATTTCCCCATAATTTGGTTAAAGATCTGTAGCTGTATCTGTACCTTGTTTCTCGGGGGACATTTTTCCAGTTCCCACAAGTTTGACCTTAATTTTATAAAGATCTGTGACTGCAATCAAAAAACTACAAATGCCAAAAGTCTTATATCTTGTTTGGTTACTTATGTTTAAGGTAAGG
>JAODKC010000107.1:18723016-18744975 GCA_026777985.1 Mormyrops attenuatus
AAAATGCAAAATTTTTTTATTTGTTTTTTGTTTATTTTTTTTTATGGTCTGGGTGGGTTGGGTTGGGTTTGGGTTGGGTTGGGTAGGGGTTAGAGTCGTCATACTTAGGATTAGGGTTAAACCAATAGAAGTGAATGGATGGTTCTCTCCAAAGGGAAATACAAACCTGTGTGTCTCACAATGGCCCAGTCTGTGCAAAATCATACATTTGGAAAAACAGACAAGGAATAAAATTTCCAAAAACGATTTTCCACTCACTCTTTATATTAAAATTAAAATTTTTATTTAGTTAGCATGCCTGCATCCATGTAGGTATTTTAAACACCATTTTAATGATGGGAATATTCAGGGAAGCAATGTTGTCTGAGTAAAGCCCTGAAAATAATCCCAGTAAGTCCCCCAATCAGAAGCACGTTGCTGTCTAAAACACTTACTGCCAGAAGTCCTATTTTGGTTATTAACAGGATTGATCCATATAATTTCCTGTACTTTTAAAGCTTTTTTTATGGTTTTCAACATGATGACCTATAGATTTCCATTATAAAGTATACTAAGTATATGTAGATAGTTCTTTCGATAATGCCACCAGACAATGAATGCTTTTAAACAGGAAAAAAAATAAATGATCCCCGTCATGCAGTGGTATATAGTGCATGTTGTATTTCACCATGAATAGGAGAGGGTCACGTTAATTTCACCGGCCCTGCCCCTACTCGCTGCCCTTCGCGCCCTCCCACAGCGCCTTCTCCTTGCTCTGACGCTTCGAAGAATGGATCCGCAGCACGGTGAACGCCACCATCGCGATGCAGAGCACGCCCACCACGCCCGCCGCCACGGCCGCCCTGAACACGGGGCTGTCCCGGTACGATTCCTCTGCCACTGCGGAGAGGTGGACATGTAGATAAGCACTGGGGCATTGTTTAAAATTATGTTCTATGTTGTTTTATATTCATGATAAGGAGATCGTTTACTGTTGCTCAACGATCGGCTGGTAGAAGTAGTAATGTGTGGCGATCCAACACCTAGATTGGTGACGTCATTTTATATGGACCATTTTATGTTTCTTGGTCTCTAAGGATCATAAGAATATTGCTGATGTTGTTTCCTCCTTGAGAAGAAATAAAGCTTACCTTGAGTATCTTGACCTGGAGGTCCACCTACATGGCATAAAGGCAGGATATTAAAGTTGTAGCTATCAATTTTATCATATTTAAATGTTAATATCTGAGAAAATATTGCCCTGGCAACAAAAGGACATTTCAGGTTCAGAAAGTAAAAACCCGAACCAAGATTTTGTTTCCACCAACTATCTGAGTACTCTGTTACTGTAACTCTTTACTCTAAACTGGTTGATTGAAACATAATCTTGGTCTGGGTTTTTACTTTCTGGACCTGAACTATCCACCTCTTTTGCCAAGTACAGAGTTTTCATTAATATCCTACTTTTGCTCTATGTTCAGTGTATTTAATAGGAATATATTTGTCAAAAGGCATCTCGAAGTGTCGGTGTCTTACCACTGTCCACTCTGGTGATGATCGGACCAGAGGTCACTGTGGCAACTTCGCTTACGGTGGTACTTTGAGCCTGCGACTGCAGATCTCGCTTTGCCCTAGCATTGGCTGAACAATTCTACGGAAGAACAAGGATAAAGCTCACGACCACCACCTTGCGGCAATGCATCACAATAGCAGTAGTATTCACTGCGGAGAATACTTCATCTGCAACAAACAGATTATTCTATAGTGCTGGAAAATCCAAGATATTGTTGTGCAGCCTTCGTTTTATACGCTATGTTAACAAATAACATGTCTGTGAATTCAATTTTGTGTTCAGATACTTCAGTGAAAAGCAGTGGGGCATCCATAATAGCAAAATGAGCACTGAGCAATTAAATCAATTTGATTAGAGAATAAAAATCATTTAATTAACTTGGGATGTGTTGAAAATAACAACGGGCTGCAAAACGTCAAAATGTGTCGGATTTCTGCCAATTCTTGCGCACTGGAATCCTAATCTTCCATCTTCGCAACAGAACAACATATTGCAAGGCGGTTTTTAACATAATTCCTACGATTCATATATTAATGCTAAGTATGGCCAAATAAAGTTAGTGACGTAAAAGAAAGGAATGTAGCGGAAACATTCTGTAGCTCTTGTATTTGAGAATGAAAATAATAAGAAATTAACGTGTGATCCCCACGCAGAATAATTGAAATGCGATGAATGTGAAATAACATTTTAAAAACATTTATATACTAGCTGGGTTGCAGTAGTCCTCCCTATACTTTGCTATTCTTGAGACCTTCGTATAGGCAGTGGAGTTACCGGCAGGACGGAGCTGCAGACAGATGTCTCGCAGAGCCTGGTGGCACAGTGCAGGTAGAAGATGGAGACGGTCATGTTTTTGTGCTCCACAAAGCGGAAAGCTTCAAAAGAGAAGCGAGCCGTCTGGGTTTGCCCATTAGACGTGACCACGGTCTGGCCGTCACGGTTGCATCTAGGTTGAAAGATATAAAGACGAGCATTTATTTATTTAACGTCTGGGGAAAATGCATCAGCTGCCCGGCATTTCACGATTGCACTCGCCGTGTGCGATTCGGCGACATGTAATCGGGTGTGCAAAACTAGCGTGGATTAAATAACTTACCCAACAAAAAGGTCATAGTAAGAGCTGTTGATGGGAAAAGGGCTGGTTGTGGCGTAGCATCGGTCCAGCAGGACGTTGAACCTTTAGCGACGTCGGGCGCGCATAAAAAAGGAAGGGTTGGGAAAAAATAAGATGCCAAATTCTACCAATTCGTAATCATCTAAAATATTTGTTTTCGCAGTAATATTGTTGATCACTGGCTTTTGAGATTACGCTTTTTTATTCTCTCAGTTTGTAAATGTTAGATAAATAAAATTCCTAGTTAATGAAAATTAATATATCACAGCAAATGAAGATAGTTTTATTTAGCTGCCAATAAAACGTTTCCACATGTCGTTCAGGAAGGTGTTTAGGAGTATTAAAAAATATTGTTTCTGAAGCAATGGTGGATCCGTTATACCAAGCATTGTTCTACTGCATGGTTGGATACAAATGGAACCGAAAAATTGCCCCTAATTAATGGGAAGTGAAATTAACCAAAAATCAAACTGTAGGCATATATAGGCTGTCACCTAAAACGGTTTCAGATCAATCAGATTATTTATAGGTGCAAATAGTTATTCACTATAGGCCTACTAGTTAATGCTCAGTAACTGTTCTATAAATCCATAAATTAAGATTCATATCCATGCATTTCCAACTGCAAAACCTTTTTGACTAAAAAAACAGGCACATGGCTTCGAGAATTAAAAGTAATATCCACCCCAGTTACCTTTCGGTGAGATTCGTGGCCTTGACTTCCACAAAGATTCTCTTTTTCAGTTTAAGGCCGCTTTCCGGTATTTTGAGGTGCGTAGTGTAAGACGAATCCTTAGAGTCAAAATAACGCAGAAATAGCTCATGAACTGATGTCCTACGTACTTTAAACGAATTCCGTTTCAATTATACCTGTTGAAATGGTAAAGATTTCTCTTAACTTATTCCGGCGGTAGCCTATGTATACGTCCAAAGCAAATTTCATTCTACTTTATGAGCAAAATATAAAAATACTCAAACCGAACAGTCAGCACCGAAGGTACATTTCACAAAATGTTCTACATATGCGGCAGCAAATATATTATTATATAACACAATGTCACTATTAACTCCCACACGAACAATAAAAACTGTTTAATCAACTGGAATGCCGCAAAGCAAATATACGCACCTCATAGAGCTGCATGCTTAGTGTGCTAATGAAACTGCCGTTATTGTCCCTTACAGCTAGGCTCACCCCAGATCTGTTGAAAAGCACAGCAGTATTTAGAGTTCGTTACTTAATCAGGATGAGACTTTAGACTGTAGTAAAATTATGTCGACCAGGCAAAGTGTATTAATGCGTTTTTGCGGTTTATATGAAATATCGGTGATTCATATAAATCACTATAAAGTAACAATTTTGATCAAGACTTCTGAACTACAAGAATATAGTGGCTACAAGTAATGGTTCGACAGAACACTCGTGTATAAGTACCAAAGCACTTACACGGTTATCTCAGTGTTGTTGATCAGGTATTGCAGTGGATATCGACAGGAGAAAATGTACATCATCTCTTGTCGGTAGGTTATGGTACCAGCACTCGGGTCCAGGGAGTTTATGATTCCTGAGACGTTAACAAACTGGACGCTGGAATAATCGGAGAAGAGTCCCGAACCGACTTCTTGACTGATCTGTACGAAAAACGAACAAATCATTAAGTTCATATCTATTGTTACTGACAAAGATCACGCAACATATTCTTTTATAAAAGAGTTTATAATGCCTTTCAAAATTCTGATTTTGTATTTTTATAAGATCCATCCATCCAGCCATCCATCGGCTTATCCAGGTAAGGGTTGTGGACAGCACAGGGCACATCGCTGGGTTAATACCTGGGTGGGATGCCAGTCGATCTAAGGGCTATTTATATATTCATGTTTTTTGATTAAACAATCTTGAGTAATATTTACCAAAGTTTTATAGTCAGTACACTCAAATAGCTGAGATACCTTGAGCTTGTTCGAACAGGTGGAAATGGCTTCTTCGGTTATGGAGAAATTGAATTTTAAGACAGGCGGATCGGCTGACCAATCAGGTATCCCGTAGCACTCTGGTCTGTAATATTGCGCATTGAGGGACATCAATGACTCGTTGTATCCACCATAGTAGATGGGGCACAACAGGATGGTCAGCTCCATTGTTCTTGTCCCACATATCACTGAGATGTCAGAGTTGGCTGGAACACACAAGGATCCCGTAACAAGAGGATTTATATAAACAATCATGGAATGAGAAAGTATCAGGGCACAGCCCTGAATAGATAGTATGAAAATAATGCCCAACAATAGGTCTTTGGCGGAGTGGGTTCTCCTCCGATTTCTTGGAGGTTCCCCAATAGTTGAATCGGTTCCAGGTGTATAACATGAGAGGTCAATAAGTGGAGTGACTCACAGTGATGCAGCAGAGAACACTGAGGCAGAACATAAACTGACCTGGCTCCCTGAATGTTGTGTGTGAAAAGCAAGGATTTTGAGCCTCACTGAAGAGGACCAGGCTAAACTGGCAAACCAGCAAGGACAGCCACATTGTCCTCCAACTGCAGGAGGGAACACAAGTATTTATCAGGAAGTATAAAATATGACTCAATTTCAGAAATCTCCCCATAAAAGCCAAGACTGAGGAAGCAATGGGGAATTGCTATTAATAAAGATAAGAGATTATATTACGTCTAAAACACTTATGTAACATTTTCAACAAGTAGAAATACTTATCAAAATCGATCACACTATTAATAATTTGCCAGTGAAAAAAGGGTTTTACATAAACTCTGGCTGTTTAAGCCCTAGAGCAAAAACTTAGATAATATTGCCAGAGAAGAAAACTGCCTTAATTAACATATAATAAAAATTATTTTATTGATGCACAAATATGCAAAATCTGAAAACAAAATAGCCTTAGATGAAGATTATGGCTAGAAAATAAATAAAAATAAAACAGGGAGGCCTACCCCATTCCCTAAAATGTTGCTGAGCATACAGATTGCGGTTAAATTTAAAAACAAAGAATTTAAAAATATAGGTTGGTTCGTTTTATGTCCATAGAAGAAGACGAAGGCATTACCTTGTGTGGGTAGTGATTCTCTGCCCTCCACTTTCTCTCTCTCCCTTTTTCTCTCTGTGAGCCCCTGGTATTTATACTGGCCTCTTTTCCAGCTCAGGGGTGTGAAGATGGGCATGCGACACAAAACAGGGGGTTATGAGAAAAATTCAGAAGTCAAAAGAGCAGCCTGGGTGAATGTAAACTCCAGCTGCAATGTGACAGCGCCGGGTTTTACACAAAATACGCAATTAAGTATATAATATAAACAAATATACAATATATATACATATAAGCATTAAAGGTGAATCATAGATTTAAATATATTCAGTTGAGACAACAAACAGGAAAATATAATAAAAACTATATGGGCGTTTATATGTATGTGTGTGTGTTTGTGTTTGTGTGTGTGTATATATATATATATATCCATACAATTCCTGTAACAGCTTAACATAATCGAAGTCGCGGGGATGGATTCCAGACGCTATGGGCGCAAGGCAGGGAACAACCAAGGATGGGATGCCAACCCATGGCAGGGCACACTCACACACCATTCACTCACACACCATACACTCACACACCATTCACTCACACACCATACACTCACACACCATTCACTCACACACCATTCACTCACACACCATACACTCACACACCATTCACTCACACACCATTCACTCACACACCATTCACTCACACATGCACACCTATAGGCAATTTGGTAACTCCAATTAGCCTCAGCATGTGTTTGGACTGTGGAAGTAAACTGGAACAACATAAAATTATATTTATATAATTTTACATTTTACAAATACATATATAACATACACACACATATTATATATATATATGTGTGTGTGTGTGTGTATGTGTATGTATACATATATATGTACACATACATGAAGTCATCATACACAAGAAAATGTAATCGAAAATTTTACGAGAAATACTTGAAATTGTATTTTTTTATTTGGCACATACTTTTATCTATAGCAATGTACAACTAGGAAAGGATCAAGATCAGTCAGTCCCAGGCAAATGGGGGTTAGGGGCCTTCTCAAGGGGCTGACAGTGAAATTGCTTCACTGACCCTGCGATTTGAAACAGCGACCTTCTGGTCATAAGAAACTAAGGGACCCACCCACTCATCCACACATGGCTCTTTCATCTTAAAAACAAATATAAAACAATAGGTGTAATGCACTTGAATTTCTAAATGACTGGAGCACGTGGACCTGGCATTCAAATCAATCAATCAATTAATGATCATCTCTAACAATAATAACAGTGATGAAGATGGTTGTTAATATTATGGGTCATTAATCTGTGGGTGAACTGGTCCACCTGGCCAACATACATGTGTTACCGCTTTAAAAACAGTAGCTAAAGAGTAGGTGTCAGTCATATTTAAAATAAATTATAACCTAAGGTGCATGGCTATATGCACGTATTGTATTACAAATGAATACAGCTTTATTGATTCCAACTCTATTAACAGCAACAAAACCATAAAGCGCATCTCTGATATATAACCAGTTTGATAAATGTATCATGTTTAGATGGACCCCAACTTCTTTGTATAAAAATCAGGTCTTCCTTCAGTTATCCTTTTGTCTGAGTAGGTGCTTCTTGTTCCCTCAAACAAAACCCCGGTCCTTTGAATGTCACCATAACAAATGACTTGGATTGGTTTTCTTGCAAACCCAGAAGACGGAAACCAGCGATGGCTTGCATGTGATCTTTTTGAACATGCCAGCATATGAGGAATTTAATATTTATAATCCAGAGAGATTTCCTAAGAGCAGATTAGTTAACCATACGACGATACTTTGCTAAGGATAGCCTGACAAACAAAGCACTTTCTGTTTGAGGCAGGTACACTATGTTTAAGCTCAGCAATGAAACAAAAATCACGGCAAAACCGTAAACGTGTTCATATTGTTTCATTTGCTGGCGTATGACATACAACAAGGATCAAGTATATGCCACCTTTAACGTGATCTTATAACACTCTCATTGGTGGGGTAATTCTTTACGTTCGCTTTCTTTTTGCCTCCACATACTGCAGTATAGCAAATGCGTATATTGCCTGGATAAACAACCAGAGGACAAACAGCTTTGTTAGAAATAACTAAGTGCACCAAATTTAAGATACGATACCCTAATATATCATTTACCATGAATATTTCTTTAATGTTGCCGAACTTCGCAGACTAAACACTTAAAAGACACAGAACACAATTTAAAAACAGCCATTTTGATTCCGAAAATTAAAACGTTTATTTTTAACATCACCTTAGCGAAGATAAAAACATATTTAAGTTTATTCACAAAGTATATGATACCATATAAACAGCGCAACAGACAAATCAGGCTGCAAACGTATCACGCATCCTAGCAATGCGTTACAGTACAGTAGTAATCCCACTTGAAAATGACTCCCCTTAAAAAGGTAAGGTACGGCAGGAAAGTGAAATCGCAGTCAAGCATTAATTAGTTGGATTTCTATTAGGTATGAAGATAACCCTTAGGTTCAGTTCGTAATGGCAAGCATACAGGTGCATGCAAAAATGCAAACACAGGCGTAATAAGAATGTTACGTCAATTCAGAATTGGACACAGAACGATTTAACTGAACGATTGTCAATGTACAGTTAGTCAAACAAGCAAATGTGAGCTGCAGTATGCCATTTAAGATCTGAATGCGTAAAACACGACCGCTTCCGTAAAATGAGTTTCCTGTTTGAGACTGGATTTTCCTTAAATACAGTACATGACATGGCGTTTAATGGCCGCCTTTTCCATCGTGAAGTCACAGGTGAATTTCTCGAGCTTAGCCATCTGTCGGATGGTTCACTTGGAGCTGGTGTACTTGGTTACGGCCTTGGTACCCTCGGACACTGCATGCTTGGCCAGTTCTCCCGGCAGCAGCAGACGTACGGCAGTCTGGATCTCTCGGGACGTGATGGTGGACCGCTTGTTGTAATGGGCTAAGCGCGAAGCCTCGCCTGCGATACGCTCGAAAATGTCATTGACAAACGAGTTCATGATGCCCATTGCCTTGGAGGAGATGCCGGTGTCAGGGTGGACCTGTTTCAATACTTTATACACATAGATGGCATAGCTTTCTTTCCTCGTTTTGCGTCGTTTTTTGTCACCTTTCTTCTGCGTTTTCGTCACAGCTTTTTTTGATCCCTTTTTCGGCGCAGGAGCGGATTTCGCAGGCTCTGGCATTCTGTCGTTTTAAGATTCTTCGTAAATTGATTGACAGTGAACTCAACACGAAAACACAGCATAAGGAATAGGGTAACCCCGCCCTTCTTTCCTATATTTATAGCATCGCCATGCTAATTAATGCACAGACCAAGTATTTTGTGATTGGTCATCCTAAAATTGTCAGTCACCCGGGAGGTAAGTTCTATTGGCTAAATCGAGGTTATTTCTTTTATCCAATCAGTATGACCTGTCGAGTATAAAATGTCATTCTCTCTATAGAAAAAAATACAAAAGAGTGTCGCTGTTATTTTATACTAAGCTTCAGAGTCCTTGCAGACCCTTGTGCATAATTCCGAAAGGAAAATGTCCGGTAGAGGTAAAACCGGAGGGAAAGCCCGTGCAAAGGCAAAATCCCGTTCATCTCGAGCAGGTCTTCAATTTCCCGTAGGCCGTGTACACAGACTGTTGCGTAAAGGCAACTATGCGGAGCGAGTCGGCGCCGGTGCTCCTGTCTATTTGGCCGCCGTGCTGGAATATCTAACGGCAGAAATTCTCGAGTTGGCAGGCAATGCCGCCAGAGATAACAAGAAAACGAGGATCATACCCCGCCATCTGCAACTGGCAGTCCGCAATGACGAAGAGTTAAACAAGCTCTTAGGCGGCGTAACCATCGCACAAGGCGGAGTGTTGCCTAACATTCAGGCCGTGCTGCTGCCCAAGAAAACTGAGAAGCCTGCAAAGAGCAAGTAACCACAGCCAGCGCAAACCCAAAACACATCAACCCAAAGGCTCTTTTAAGAGCCGCCCATTTTTTTAATCTAAAGAGCTTTTTCCTCCCGACTTTACTACTGCCAAATGGTCTTGCCTGGGGTTTTGGTCGTCTGGAGATGGAAGATTTTTTTTGGCCCTTGTGTAGATTGCCCTTCAACTTTCCGAGTGGTGTTCTTGCTACATGTGAACAGTTTCTATTCTGGATAATTGTCATAACGGAATAAAAATCCGCCGCTGAGGTGACAGTGCTCGAACATGACTTGCACGGCTGTCACGATATTTTGTGTGCGCTTCGGACTTGAAGGTAATGGGACTCCAAAATGGTGGCGAATCCATGGGTGGGGTGAACGGCACCACACAATTCTTCGTTTATGGACCAACACTGAGTTTCTTTGTAATCTGTTATTGCTAACTTTTTTTTTTTTTTGTGGAAACGTGATGTCATAGCCCTGGTCAATGAATGATTGTGTAATATCAGTAAGGCAGTTATTTGGTTCGTTAATAAATGTTCTGTGGCGTAACACGGCACGCAATGGAAAGCTTTTCATTTTGTACGTTTTCTTTGATTAAATGGTTTACATCTCGAAATTGCACAAGGCATGGGTACGCATGCGCGTGCGGTGCTTACACCATGTTTGGGTTGGATGAGATCACCACACAAATACTTTCCTCAAATAACGCGATGGTGCAGTACAGAATGGGGGTGCAGTCATTAATCCTCGATGGTCAGTTTTCTATGTCAGAAGAAGCTGGTTAGAAATTTATATCGGACGGTTGTCACCAGCGAAACGCTGACAGTGACGAGGTGAGGCGACGAAACCAGCTGTCCGACTTCCAGTGGCCAGCGTGAGATGAGATGTTTGTGAAATCGAACAAAGCCATCCAGACTGCCAGCTAGCCATCCACCCTGCTCCGCATATCCGAACGAGGGCGGCGGCTCCAGGAAACTAGTAACGACCGCATGCCCGTGACCGGTTAGACGTTTCTGGAAACAAATCTGCCTCTTGCCGAAATCCTGGACTATATCTTCGAAATCCATCGTTTTAATAGATTTCAATCGTGGACAGAAACTAACTGCAGAGTATGTCATAGAACATGTTTATCTGGTTCCACAGTTGACATGTTTGTGTGCACTTAACATTGCCAATACGGCATGCTTGCTCCCTAGGATAAATTTAGCATCCCGAAACACACATTCTCTCAGATAGGTAAACAGCATAAATTAAAAACAAAATCAATTGCACTGTTCTCCAACATTACAAGATGGCTTACATTTGTATTATATTTTCCCTTCATGTCTTTAAATGGCTGTTTTACTTCCATCCTTAAGGATGCGCAAAGGGTTCAAACTCAATTTCTAACACAGGTTTGTGTACTTAGTATCGTGTTGATTTCTGTCATTTGACCCCACACTTACCAAAAGCAATCTGAATGTTACATTTCACAGATGTTACATTAAAACATGTACGAATTCGGCATATCAAAGCAGTAGAATCCAGTACTGAACCCCCCTTAAACATTTTAAATGATAAATTTACATTGCATCGCTTCTAGTGCATTAAAGTAAAAATCACAATCAAGCATCAAGCACTGACCAAGTATTTTTGCTCACAAAAGCAAAATTGGTTGCTACATAAATTCCTTAAATGATTAAATGGTGCTTTTTTTCCAAATCAAATCAATTTAAATGTTATATTCTATAGATTAAAACTAGCCCTTGTATACCTGATACTTAAATTGAGGCAATTTATTTTCTTTTAATGGTAAAACAATTCCATCAGAAACAAAGTAATATTGCCCTCCCTTGCATTCACCTGGGCATGTCAGTTTACACTAACAATACCTTTAAGGCAGTTAATGGTACTCAGTGATTAAACAAAAGATAATTAGCATCAAAATGCTCACAAATTAGGAGTTAAATCCCTTTTCACATAAAGGTGCTGACCTGAAAATTACAGCAATAGTGTTCCTGGGATATTAAACAAGCAACAAAAATATACTAGCCCTCATAATTACTTTTAATGGCATTCTATTTTTAATTTTTAAATCTATTATCCTCATCTTAACAGACTCTTGGTAATAAATAAAAGATCAGTCATATGATACACTACAGTGGAAAGATACTGAATGCATTTATGGAAGCAAGATTCTACTGCTTTGAAGCGATTACTAATTTAGCTCATAGATGCATATTCAAGTGCTTAAGGAAATATGTAAACAAAAAAAAGTATTAACATTAACGTTACAAGAGAATTATACTCTTACACTGTTGGACAGGTTAATTTTTGTCAAGTCAAAGGAAACGTAACGTTAAAATTTGACGCGCAGTGAAGTTTCACATTACAGGTGTGCTTTTCCCACCCTTTCCTTAATAATTTAGCTACGAGTTCTTGGCTTCCTCCTGGTAGCCTTCGGTTTTCATGTCGTTTAAGCCCAAATCTTCATTTTGCTCGAAAGTTCGCTGATACTTCTCAATTGTCATCTCTGGATCTGGGTCTGGGGCATAGATATTCTGTAGGGAGGAACAGCACGTCGCATCACTGCAATTCTCTCATTAAAAATAAATTTTGTATAGTTTAAACACACACAGAACACTTAATACATTTTTATATTTAGCCCTGGACTAGGGCACTGAATTTTACCTGAAGATAACTGTTGCCAGCTGGATCATCCAGAATGATATGGGCCTCCATTTCTCCAGCAATAATCTAAAATTACAAAATGCAATGTTATTTGGTGGGAGGTATAGCTCAAACTTTATGGAGCTGTATATATTCTTTTCTGCTATAAATTTGTTTTATGCAAGAACTGTACAGAGATGCCTTACAGAAGGTCAGCCGCATGTGAAGTGCATACATCTGTAAACACTAAGCTTCACACATAATGTACGATAAATACTAAAATCTAAAATGACATTTTACATGTCTTTGGTGCCTCTACTTTTATTATTCCATTTAATAAAAAAAAAAAAACATATGAGCAACTTGCTCTAGAATTGCCATGTGATCTCAGGAGAGAATTCTAGAGAAGTGAATCTCATCCTTTGTTCTCGAGTAGCTGGGTTGCAAGCAGCTTTCCTAGCACATATAATTCAACTGAGAGCTGTGGTATTAACAAAACCTGGATCTGAATCGCCTGTCTGTCAGGACTGGAGCTGAACCAATCTGCTTGAGAGAAGCATCGATAGCAGCTGATGCTGGAACAGGGAACTATGCAATACACATGGCCATAATGTAAGGGAAGCCGTCAGTGTTACTCTAGTGTAATTCCACCTTTCAGAAGTGACAGACTGATTCCCAATAAAAAAAAAAAAATACAAGTATCTTACCTTGTCAATTTTCTCACCAAAAATTTCCAGTTTCTCTGTCCGTTCTGGTGTCGAGCTATCCCCACATGTGAAAGGGTTCTTTGACACAATCTTGGGGAAAAAAAATAAAAATGGCATGTGTGATTCATTTAAAGCTCATTATTTAATCAGAAAATATGTATGATCACAGATGAGTAGATAACAGTGTACGCCGCTATACAAGCAAAACTATGGCAGGGTATGAAAAGGGTCACTGATGAGTCTTACCAGCTCTTTGATGTCTTTAAGGAGTCCTTCTAAGGTGGTGAACTTCCCCCCGAGAGCTGCCATGCCGAGCTCGAACTCGAGCTCGGGGATGATGATGCAGCACGTCTCTGACTGCAGCCAACACACAGACATGAGGCCACCAGGGCAAGAAGGGTCCAAGCTGGGATCGAGGCCCAACTTAACATGGCTCCCAACAGGCAACTTCATCCACACAAATGGTTAAAGTTCACTGTGGTGATCAGTCTCGCCTCGACATTGAGTTTTATTCAAACCAAATATCTCGAAAGACTTAATGTAAGGGTGATGGAGTGGCTCACGCAGGAACTGAAGCTGTGTTTTATGTTTAAAACCCTAACCCCAACTCTGTACATGCAGATTCCCTTCATGGTTTCTTCCCACATTCCTGTTTGAGGCATACGGCCCTGCAGAGGTCTGTGACGCTCCTCAGGATGTTTCCCACTTTATGATTCCCAAGAATGGCTCTGGATTATCATGACCTTTCACTGGTCAAGTAGATATTAATATTGGCCAGATGGGTTTGGTATTGACATGGATCTTAGGTCTTTTATGAAAGGTGAACCAATACTTATGAATCCAGTCCTCTGGGACCCCCAGACAGTGCACATTTTTGCTCCAATTTTGCTCCCTCCCAGACTGTCTGGAGGTGCCCGAGGACCAGGTTGGGAAACATTGCTCTAGAGTGATCAGTCCAGTTCGGTTACCTTGAGCAGATCTCTGGTCATGTCTGAAGGGTCAGTAAGATGAAGGGTTATCTTCGTTCCCAACTCTTCGGTTGCCCCACCTGATTTTACCTGCAAGAGCCACATCACGATAGAGTCAGTGGTAACCATCGTCTTTTCATATTGAGAGGATGAAGTGTAATCGGCAGGGTTTCATACCCATCAGGGGATTCACACAGTCCTGAGAACAAACTCACCTCATTGGTACGATGCCCACAGCTGTCACAGTTTGTCGCCATGATAATAACCTCCTTGAAATGTGGGATTTCTGAGGAACCGTAAAGGAGCCAATGTCTAGGAAGGACTTGAGATACTTCTGACTTATTTCGCTTTAGGACCTCTTTCTTTCCTATGTCTCTCGGCTGGCCTGGAAGCGCCTCGGGATCCCCCTAGAGGAGCTGGACGAAGTGGCCGGGGAGAGGGAAGTCTGGCTCTCCCTGCTGAGGCTGCTGTCCCCGCGACCCGACCTCGGATGAAGCGGGAGATGATGGATGGATGGATGGATGGACCTCTTTCTTTCCCTCAAAAGGATACGCACAAGCTTCATATTTGTTGATGCTGGGGCATTGCATTCTGGACAATTGGTGTTAAACACCAATACCTGCCAATGGAAAAACATTTATTTATATTTGCAATGTTAAGAGGGATTAATGTTCAAATACACATAAATAAAACTACTTGCCTCATTCCTCATGCTCTCTATGTTATTGCCTGGTTTCTCTTCATCCTCCTCGTCACTCTAAAGAGCATAACAAAGTGTATTTAAAAGTAATTAACACGTTGCCGTGGCAACAAATCATGGAGGTGTATACCACTGATGCGATATGAAATCCAGCCAAACTCCATGCGACGCCTTCTCGGCATTTAAATGGCATAGACACCAGCGAAAACCCACGCGCTCAAGCAGACGGTGCATCTGACAGCTCACGTTAACATTCAGAGGGAAACCTGCCGTAATGTCTCACCTTCAGCCCCAACTGAGCGTCCTGCTGCGGCGTCCGCTTGTAGTGGGCGATGGTGAGCGCGTCATCTTTCTGAGGGGCGAACGGGTTCTCCACAAAACTGTTACCAGAAGGGTCGTCGATTACCTGAACACAAGTGCATTAGTAAATGTGAAACCGCCCAAAAAGTAACCGACAAGGTGTGGGCAGCTTTTACTTATTACTTAAACATTTGTAAAACAGATGTAGGTTTAAAAATTACTCAGGTTTTACTCGCCTACATTTTTTGCATTATTTATGCTTTCAGATGCTGCCAGCCACCCACTTCGCTGCTGACGGATTCCGCTCCTATAACCACAAGGTCTCGTGGGTTTCCAGATTTGCTCTGACAAGACCCAAAGCCAGCCTCCACTTTGCTATAGAACTATTTTATTTCCCAAGCTGAAAAATCTGGTTTTAGCTCTGCAACTACAATGCTAGGAAAATATGGGATATGTAAACAGTTCCCAAAATACAGCACTGGGAATATGCCTTCTCAATGCCACAAAACTAAAAGGTATTAAAGTATTCAGTGTTAATCATGTGCTATTTATTTCAACATTACAGAACCACTGAGAGAACAGCTACCTAAATTTGTCAGCAAAACCACCACTCACCAAAGTGAATTCACTCTCAACATCTTTCAACTTCTGCAACCTTTCCATAAATTCGTCAATTTTTGCTGCAATTTCTGGAGCTGTTGCCTGAGGAAGTAAATTAATGTAAGTACAAAATGTTATTATGGAAATCACTGGATTCTACCTTGCAAAATTCGTACCTTCCTCACTGGCTGATCTTGCTCCAAACCTGCCACAGTCCGACCAATCAGGCCTTCAATTGTAGAAAGAGCTGGGCCAGGGAAGAAAAGATAAGTTTAAAAATTGTTCTAGTGATGAACTCCTCATGAAGTGAGAACGCTTCACCTCAAAGTTTTTCAATATTCGCTTGTACGCTACAAATTTTTCACGGGGAGTAAAAGTAAGGCAAGTAGTAAATGCAGGTAACACGTAGTAATCGAATGCAATTACGAGTGATGTGTTAAAATATACTTACAGCCCTTTTGCGTAAAAGCTGGAATTTCAAAATCCAGCTCTGGAATCCTAACTGTCGCACTGTCTGCTTTCACAACCTCGCGATTCATATCCTGCAAAAGACGTGCAGTGTGTGGCATGCTTCAGCTTACCATACTCCTTAAGATTTCACCACGTGATAATGTTTCATTAGTATCACAGGTAAGTCAGTTAGAGAAAGGCAAAAGAATTCTAGAACAAGTTTAAGGATCTAGATATGTGGAATATTTTCTCCCCACTTAAAAGTGCTTCTGAATGGAATAGCATTACGTGCAAGCTACATACACCTTTAAGTAACTGCAGTACGTAGCACTGGCAGTTTTTCCATTGAAAAATTTTTAGAATGCTAAAATTACTTTAGATTAGATCAACAATTATTCATTAAGAATTTAGTTGATCAAGAGTTCCAAACTAATAAATTGCAAGTCTCGTGCATTTTCGTAACAGCAAGTGGGCCGCCTCTTTTTAGCGTCCAAGGCTGATTTTTTATTTGTTCATAAGCCCTGTGCGGAGTCTACGCCCTAGCCTACGTAAACGGCATTCGCCTTAGCTATGATGGCACGCAAATCTCTTAGGGTTTTAAAAGTGCAATAACGAAGCGGGCAAAGGAGTGATGTGGGCCCATTTCACACGAAGAAATGAAAACCTGCACTGTATCCACTGTGCTGAGGTTTAATACAACAACAAGTCCTCTTATGTACAATTTAAAAAGCCAACGCCCCCCCCTTACTCAAAGGCAAAAGTACCAGCGGATTCTAACCAACTATTGCAGACATCAGGGCCGTACGTGGGTGTCTTCAAGAGCTGGACTTTACAGTAAACAGAGTGTGCACATGCCTTACGCCAGAACATGTAGATAATTTTGAATTTAGAAGATCAACGTAAGTTGACTAACCTTTATCTTTGGAGGGGCTTTAGAAAGTTACAGTTCAGACAATTTACCTGCCATTATGGATTGTTTTTATATTAACATTGGTATATGGCACAAATAGCCTATTAAGGTCACCATCATAAGCAAGATATCACATAAGCCGATTGCAAAATTATGCCTGTACCTGGGCAAACACAAGCACTGTTACTATGTTTAAAAGTTTGGTGTTTCTTGTGGATCAGGAGGTTTGGCATGGGGACAATGTGATGGGGGGGGGGTACTACTGAGAAAAAGCAAACATCAGACCATTTATGTTTTTGTTTAGTGATGGCATGTTCCCTCTCCGTCTATGGAGGTAAACAAGCACTTAATTACATGAATTAATATAGGCTAATTATTTTTCAGTGATAGTTATAACTATTTTTAGCATTTGCTACATTAAGTCATCAAGCTCGTCCTTCAGTCAGCAACACAACACCAGCCTAACTACACCGCATGCAGCCTAGCTGCGTATGTGACTCGGCCTAACAGCACCGCACACAGCCTAACTGCGTACGTGACTCGGCCTAACATAGTGGGTTTGTTGTGGGAAGCGAGTCTCTCCCAGTGTGCGACCCCCTTTCACATATGAAACCTGTTAATGTATCCGGTAAAAATAACACGGGATTGATAATTCCCCCCCCCCACCACCACTCAGTCTTCCATAACTGTGAAGTGACAGGTGACACCACCGCCTCCGCATTTTTCCAACACGGTAATCTGTTACAGTCAGTGTGTGAATGGGGTATGAGAGAGGGAGGGAGAGAGATGTCACCCACCCCCCATTAACTAAATGCCTGTTCTGTTTACCTGCATGGTCTGTTTTTCTTTTCCTTGGAAATACCTAGATAAGCTCATTTTATTTCAGCCATTTCAGAGCATCTGCTAAATGATAACGTAATACAGACTATTAGTGCAGTTCAACAACTAAATTCCATGATGTGTGCAAGGGGGATGAGGGCAGCTTCAGGCTTCCCAAGTGAGTCACCAAGACAATGGAATTGACCACTGGTCGGACAGGTGTTTTTTTGGCTGTGGGAAAAAGATTGTAGCAAGGCGGGATTCCATAGACATACGTTACCAGCGGAAACACTGAAGTTGAACGGAAAAGGTATATGTTTAACAAAGTCCTTTATTGAGGAATGTACTACTTGAAGAAAATCATTTTAAATTTGCAGCCCTACCTTAGATACACTAAAATTAAAAACCAGTCTTTTCAATACATGCCACATATGATCTGACAACACTACAAAAAACAACAGGGTTAAAACAAGATTATTTTTTGCAATTTCATGTATCACACAAGGAGCTCAGGCCTACCTGTTTGGACCTGACTTTAAGCGTGTATGTAATCCCCTGGTCTTGAATGCGGCCCGCTGACTGTATTTCAGTATTGGACCAGCAGCAGTGGGGGCACGCGAAAGAGCTAATGATGATCTCCTTGAAAAATGGAATCTTCGTCAACAGCACACGCGTGCTTCCCTAAGAAGGAAAGAGTAAAACCGCAAAGACCCAAAGCATCATCAGAATGACGATTCCAGGATACAACCTCTATATCACAATAGACAAATTCCTTCTTAAATCAACAAACCACAGTAGTAGGAGGGATGCACTGTAATACAGGCACATATAAAGTTGTACCGGCAAAGTTTCCAATCCGGCCTACAAGATTATTTGAGAATACGGACTCATTGATTTGGAAAATCCTGCATGGTAGTCTTAAAAGTAAAACAAAAAAAAAATCCTGCTATTTCAAGTTGTCCACTGGAGGGAAGCACTGCATTACAAAAGGATCAGAACATGTGACGCTGTCTCACACACCCTCCTTGGTATATAATAAATACTATCAGTAGTTTATTATCTGTAAACATGTATTTATATGATACTACGATAGTATTCATCATATCCTATTTGTTTACTGTGTACTTTTTAAAACGTGTTCGCACTATGTGCATTGTCTTTGCAATGTGTGATAGTCTGTGCATTTCGTTCTTGCTGATGTCTGCACCAGAATTTCTCGCTGGGATCAGTAATGTTAATCGTAATCATAATATAATATAAGGCTACGCTCGCCATTATTCTAACTAAATACTTTTCGTCGTGCATTTATTTAAATAACTTTCGGTTATTATTTAGAACATCATTCAACCTAGACGTTTTAACGCGATTACGAAGTTAAACGGGCATTAATTGACATCCATGTGCATGGCGAACAGATGTCACCTTAATCGGCAATTAAAGATCACGGTTTGTTTATGATTAGCAGACAACGAGATCGCCATGAATGGTTAAACAATATTACAATAACGCATTATATCCGCTAATTACGTCTTCAATTGCATTCATTCCTGAAACGAGGGAGTGACTTACATTTTGATAACAGTTCATGCACAAACTCTCGATTTCTGTGGGCTGCAACTCATCGTCTTCACTACAAATCTCTCTGAAGATCCCCTTTCCACCACGCACAGCTTCCTCCTCTATGACAGACATAGTTAACTAGTTGCTTTATACAGTCCAAGTCTTAAAAACAAAGAAAATGCGATTTTAAATGCCTAATTTTGCCGCTGATTTCGCATGTAACGCCCGCTTGTCAGCCTCCCGATACAGCACGGTATTGCTAGAAACATCCACGATGTTGCCCTTTGAACCGGAAGCGCTCGCGGCCGCTTCCGCACTCGCTCTCACGTGTCTTTTGTGGGCAGTTCCGTATTTTGAGAAATGGCCTGATTTTCCGGTAAAATATCGACTATAAGGCGTCGTCCATTGTGAAAAAAATTCTGTTCTCAAAAGCTGTTTTCCCATGTACTGCCTATGTAAGACCGCAGTATTTAACCATTACTTGAATTAAAGATGGATGGATCAGGACTAGCCTCGAATTCCCGGAATACACAATAAACCCCACCTTCACACCGCGAATCAATAAGAAGCCCAGCTGCTTGTCACTGTATCGATATGTTTAGAATGGTTTGTTAATGTAGGTATTATGACCTGAAGGTAAAAGCAGGGTTTAAACAATGACAGTCGAGCTCCGACTCTTTCGACTTTTTTTTTCTTAATGAACGGTTTTATAGAATGTTTTAACGTGAATTTTCATTAGTAGCTCTGACCAGACATTAATTTCTAGAGTGGGTGAAATATTCCTATATGATGCATTGACTACTGTTCCGTGTTTATGTATTTTGACCTATTTAGCTTAACGTATGTGGTCAAAACTTAATTTACCAGCTACTGTAGTTAAATTTTTAAGTAAGACACGTGTAGTTGGTAAAAATCTGTACCCTCCCCTCTGATTCTGATGTAACCCCAGTTAAACAATGATTATTCTAAAAACAAATGAACATGAAATGTATTAAGGCATAGAACCTGTGTTTTTGTTGTAATGACAGTTTAAAGAAACCAGTCCAAAATTAATTGAACATCTTTGCACTGTGGGAGCAAACCTGAAGTAAACCAATGTCAACTGACAGAGTAAGCAAACATTTGATGAGGTTACTGGAAATTCATGGAACCTGAAAATAACAGAGTTGTGTTTTCGTGCTTAGATACACATTTTTGATTTCCCATCTCAATGTATCCTTATTAGTACTAACCACATCAGTATTCTGAGTGTTCTAAACGTATCCTAAATGAGTCAAATTTGATCACCAATGACTATTGAGAGATTCTATGCATTTTGTCAGCATGATACAGGATGGCTTGAAGTGGATAATGAAAATTCTAATAGATACAAAAAGCCAAACACGGACTAGAAATTATACTGGGTATGTAGTCAAATATCAAAGTCACTCAAAGCCTCTAAGCACTTGGAATATGTTCAGCAGGGGTTTAACCACCCTCAGGTAGTGCCTACTTGATCATTTTTAGGGACGGCTACTGTATTGTCTTGCTTACTTCTTCAAATTCTGTGGTTTGATGACTAATTGGCTTTCCTGCCTTATACCAATAATATGGGGGCTTTGATAATTGGAACATCTGGAAATTGGGTAAGTTTTGTATGCACTCCATCACTAAAATATACTTCACACATGAACAAGCAACAGACCTCAAAAAGCAAGATTAGGTTTGACATATTTATTCACCAGGACACAGTCAGCTTCAGCAGTGCCACAGGGCACATGTTCAAGTATTTCAGAACAGCAACTTCGTTTTGCTTAAATAATTTAACTAATGCCCAGTCTTTGCTAACTGACTGGGTTCCTGGGGCTTACTTGATTGCTTTTACAATTTAATCAACTTCCTCAATGGTGGGTCCTGAGGATCCACCACCAGAGGGGGCACCACCAGCCCCTGGGAAGCCCCCAGGCATGCCACCCGGCATCCCTCCAGGCATGCCACCGGCACTCTGGTACAGCTTGGTGATGATGGGATTGCACACCTTCTCCAGCTCCTGCTGCTGATGCTCATACTCTTCCTTTTCTGCAGTCTGTAAAAAGATTCAACTTCAGACAACCAGAGACTTTACGGGCAAGATGTCAATCACAGCCAGAACTTAGTCTCACCTGGTTCTTATCCAGCCAACTGATGACCTCGTTGCATTTGGTCAAGATCTTCTGCTTGTCCTCGTCACTGATCTTCCCCTGCAATTTCTCATCTTCCACAGTGGATTTCATGTTGAAAGCATAAGATTCCAGAGAATTCTTTGAAGAAACCTTGTCACGCTGGACATCATCCTCTGCCTTGTATTTCTCAGCTTCCTGGACCATGCGCTCAATCTCTTCCTTACTAAGACGACCTGTTAAAGGAGCACAGATTAAGCATATATACAGGCAACTTGCACCGTATATTCCACATAGAAGAAAAGTCTTGCTCTGTACCTTTGTCATTAGTGATGGTGATCTTGTTCTCCTTTCCAGTGCTCTTGTCAACAGCAGAGACATTCAGGATACCATTAGCATCAATATCAAAGGTGACCTCAATCTGGGGAACGCCACGTGGTGCAGGAGGGATTCCAGTCAGCTCAAACTTGCCCAGCAAGTTGTTGTCCTTGGT
>JAODKC010000107.1:18745889-18769952 GCA_026777985.1 Mormyrops attenuatus
AGGGAATCGATCTCAATACTGGCCTGAGTGCTGGAGGAGAGGGTGCGCTTTGCCCTTTCACAGGCAGTGCGGAGACGGCGAACAGCTCTCTTGTTGTCACTGATGTCTTTCTTGTATTTGCGCTTGAACTCGGCAATGAAGTGGTTCACCATGCGGTTGTCAAAGTCTTCACCACCCAAGTGGGTGTCTCCGGCAGTGGACTTCACCTCAAAGATGCCATCCTCGATAGTCAAGATGGATACGTCGAAAGTGCCACCCCCAAGATCGAAGATCAGCACATTTCTTTCAGCACCAACCTGTAACAAAATGAGTGAAACTTAGTTTTGAATGCTTTGTCCCCCTCTACATAATACTCTTAAAAGTGCTCGCTCAGACATCCAAGGAAGATTTTGTACCATCTTTGGTTCTTCAACCTCTGGTGGAAACTACGAATGACTTAGGAATCTGCTTCATCACAGCGAGCTGTATGATTCAGGTCAAGGAGACCAACTCACCTTCTTGTCCAAGCCGTACGCAATCGCAGCAGCAGTAGGTTCATTGATGATACGCAGTACATTGAGACCAGAAATCGTACCAGCATCCTTTGTGGCCTGACGCTGGGAATCATTGAAGTAGGCGGGCACTGTTATGACAGCATTTGTCACAGACTGAAGGGGAGAGAAGACAAGTCATTAATACACAGGAATCAGGGTAGCTTGGGTCAGAAGATGTTTAACAATGAAAAGCAAATCAGACTGACTTTTCCTAGATATGCTTCAGCAATCTCCTTCATTTTAACCAAAACCATGGAAGAGATCTCCTCAGGATAGAAGGTCTTTGTCTCCCCCTTGTACTCCACTTCCACTTTTGGCCGACCGCTGTCACTGATCACATTGAAGGGCCAGTGCTTCATGTCAGCCTGTACAATGGGATCATCAAACCGTCTGCCAATCAAACGCTTGGCATCTGTCAAAAATAGATTACAATTCAGTGACCATGGCATAAAGAATAACATTTATATTAGAATATTTGCATACAGATAATTCCAAGGAGATGATCATACCAAAAACTGTGTTGGTTGGGTTCATTGCAACTTGATTCTTTGCAGCATCACCAATTAACCGTTCAGTGTCGGTGAATGCAACATAGCTAGGCGTGGTCCTGTTGCCCTGGTCGTTGGCAATGATTTCCACCTTGCCATGCTGAAATACACCTACACAAGAGTAGGTTGTTCCCAGATCAATGCCGACTGCTGTTCCCTTTGACATTTTCCCTGTTTGGAAGAGAAATGAAAATATCTGTAGGGCATGCAATCAATGACTCAAACAGGCATTTCTGAAACGTTACTTTTCGGATAGAGCATGACTTCAGGAAGGCTGGCCTAAACCAAAGAAAGTAAAAGATATAGTAAAAGATCAATTTACAGTTACCCATCTCCAATATTTAAATACGAACATAAATTATGAATGTGGAAAAGCAGCAGCATCGACTGGAAACCAGAGAAGCCACTGCAGTCCCACTAGACCATTGCGTGCCTCACCACGTTGCCACGTGGTTCACACTGCGACTATAAGAACGTTCCAAGGACACTTCGTACCATGGAGTGATTCTAGTAGATTTTATATAATCCAGAAGATTTATATTCGTGTGTGTATATACATATATATTGGCATATATATCGACATATACCGCAAAGTCATGTTCGCTATTAAAATTCGGAAAATGCTGAAAATACAATGTTTCAATCCGTAGTACGAATATTAATATCCGGAAGTATATATATCTTTTATGAACATTATTTTCAGGATTGGCGAAGACACGTAGGTGATTTAAGACATTGTAAGCGATTGCCGGCTGCGGCAATGCACGTGCCTTCACCCATCCCCCAACAGTATGTTCCGAAGGACAAAAGCTACTGCAGCATCCAGTCTTAACAATAGGTGACCTTAGTCCAAAACCGGTAACTTAATTACACTTGATATACGTTATACACATGTGTTATATGACAAGGAAGAGAAGCACATTAATTCCCCCATACAGCTTCAATTAAAAAAAATTGAAAGCGGATGTAGGTAGACCCCCCCCCCTCCCCCCCATTAAAATGAAGCACTCAGGCCACACGATATTCTAGAGCTGTGTAAATATTGGTCCTAAAATACATCGGGTTAAGAAAAATAAATAAATATCAAGCTTTTCCGTTTATAGAAACGTCTTCCCAGTACAGTACATCTTATCATCCAATATGTTAATATAGTTTGCCGGTAAGTAAAACGTTAAAAAGCTTCACGTGGTCTAACAATTACTTATATCATTAAAGATAAAAAAAATAAAAAAGTACTTACCGGCTTCTGCTGCTATGTTTTACGAAAAAGAAAACTGTTCGCTGTCCCCGCTCTGCCGTCTGAGAACGAAAAACGAAATTTTTAAGTTAATGTAGTCCTCTTCGGACCGCCGTAAGACCTGCTCAGCCAATCGACTTTCACGCAGCCTCGAGAAGCGGCTGTCGCTGACCAGTTAAACTCGATCTCCTGTGAGCTACGTCATGGAATGCCTTTCGGTTCACCGCGTCGAAAAATGATTGGCCGAGATGTGTCAAAACGTAATTGGCAGTGTTGTTTAAATTAACCGGAAATGCGACAGGTTGAGGCGAGATGGAACTGAGTCGGTAACGTTCTAGGACCTTCTACAGCTAAACGATTCGTACGTAAGCTGACGCTGAAGTGTTACAGTTTAAGGAAATCTAGAGACAGCACGTATTTAATTATGAAAGATTAGTGCAGTTTTGCTCTTTCATTTTAAAGAAATTTGACACATATGGAATCATAAAATATGTATAATATGCTTATATAAAAATACATTATTTTTAGATTATAGTACTTTTCTTGTATAGTATACATCATCCCTTGCCACGGGCCAAAAAAATGAAACGGTACCCATTAAGTAAGAACGATACAATTTGATCTCTATCTTTTTTGTGTAGCCAAAAAACTCGACTATAGTCTCTGATTGACGCATTACAATATGACAAATATTAATGTCTCATTTAATTCATATCTAAGGTGGACTCCAAATTTATTGTTTAGAATGTATTACATCATTACCGTTTAAAAATGAACGAATGTTTTATTTAGCTTTTAAATGTAACTAAGGCAACCTTTTTAATGACCTGGTTTATTGTGTTGCCGTGATACATCAGTATTGCATTACATATGAATACTTCAGCGGCGCAGCCTCATCACCTTTGTATAGCCTTCTAAGAAACAAGAACGTGGCGCCTGGTCTAACAAGTTTGCTGTTTCAGTTCGTGAAGAAAATTCAAGAATTATATGTAAACACAGGAGTACTCGGTTACTTTGCAACGAAATATTTTTCACGTATGTCCCGCGTATACGGAAAGACAACGACTGCTAAGTTTGTTCGTAAAGTAGAATGTACTACAAGTTTTTTTTTTTTTATTAAAATGACTTATCTCAACAACATTGTAATAGAACCGATGGGTAAATAAATGAAATAGCATAAATTGAGTATTTTATTAATAGCTCGCTGGTACTAGGCTATTTTTCATGCATGTGAAAAACACAACTTACATTTACATGCTTCGGAACTTGCAATGTCGTTGACGATAATATGCACGCTTGCTGAAATACGGCACAGACAAGTCGTTAAAAATAGGGCACCTTGTGTTATTCATGTGATGTCAGTGTCTTCCAATTTCTTTTCAACACATTTTTTTAATAGATGATAAATGATTAGGTTAATGAAAGTAAAAGTTAGCTGGGAGACAAGAAAACTCCGCTGTTTGATTTGTTTGTTTATTGGTTTGTTTGTTTATTCATTTAAAAAAGATAAGAATGTAACTAAAGTTACAAGGGCTGGAACCTCTGGGACCAGGGTTGAAGTCCATGTTCACTTGTGTTCCCTGTGTCTTTGTGGGGTTTCCTCTGGGTACTCCAGTTCCTCCCCCTCCCCGCAGTCCAAAAACATGCTCTATTGGATTGGAGTTACCAAATTGCCCATAGGTGTGAATGGTGCGTGAGTGAGTCCTGCGATGGGTTGGTACCCCATCCTGGGTTGCTCCCTGCCTTGCACCCATAGCCACTGGGATAGACTCCTAATCCCCCGTGACTCTGAATAGGACAAGCAATCATAGAAAATTGATGGATGGAACTAATGTTGTATATTTTGGATATTAAGTCATGGAAGATGTTGATCTTTAGAAAAAGATGTTAATTTGTAGAATTTCATGCTAAGGTGATTTAAAAAAAAGAAATACTTAATTGAATTTAAATATTGCATATAAATCTAAAGGACAGTCAACAATGTATTGCATTTGTGTGTGCATTGGCATTTGTATATTCAAAACTATATATTCAAACATTTTTGATGGTTATTATAGTATGACTATTCTTTAACTGCTTGATACTACACATGGAACTAGAGGTATGTGTTGTAGGCATGCTGTTAGTGTATGGCTTCTGTACAGGTGTCACTACTGGCAGTTTGTGGAAGTTTCACGGGCATGATCATCAAAGCAGAGCAATCATAAGTTTCATATGGTGTCCTCAAGAACAGTTGTATTTGTGCCGATTGATGTGATTTCCTGCTATGCACAACTGGTGGGGGACAAGCTGTGTATTTTGGGGAATTCCTGAATGAGATCTGGTGAAATGCAATCTAGTCTTCAACAATATGTGATAAAGAAACAGGTTTCACACCCAGAAGAAAGAAATCAAATGAATGGATTGCATGACGGAAGTTTACAGTCATATGATTAAATTCTGTATTAAAGTTATTTATGCATAATTGCACTGTTCCTTGAAAAAATAAAAATTGCTCAGTACTAAAGCCCAATAATGTGTCTCATATTTTCCCCCCAAAATGAATTGTCATGTCTTTTGAAGGCTATTTTAATTATAAGTGGCAAAGGACATTTTGAAGTGTCTATCGTTTGAAACTGGAAAGGTTTATAAATGTATTATAACAGAAATAAGTCTAGGTGAAGGTGTATATTTGGACAGGATCAGGATCTCAGTTGTTCACAAATTGTAGTCTGTTACAACATTAATGGTATTGTATTGGACTTCAAGAATAATAAATGCCAAATGGGCTGTTTTGATTGATCTCACACTTAACATTTTAAAGCATTATACAACATCATATTGCTTAGTGTTGGACTGATATTCCGATAGGTGATAAATGCAGCCAGTAAGAGGAAGTTCGGTGTGTAATTCATTTGGTGCCCGGAGTTTGATGCGTGTGTTGAGTGGGCAATGGGCAATTCATTCAGAATCAATCTGAAGTGGAGGAGGTCATTACAGAAGTAAGGTAATATATTCGTCTAATCATGGGCTTGTCTTGTCATAGACTAGATTTTGATCTTATTAGTCGTAGTGCAAAGAAAAGTAATAAGTAGAATATAAATGCATAATGTATGTAAGACATTTGAACGTGATGTACTGAGACATGAACGCAAGATAACAAAAATGGTTAAAAATATAGTTGTGCAAAGGGGCAGTGTAATTGAATGATACTACATTTAGCATTTGTTTCTTTGTTGAAACAAAGATAAGAATCTGTTTTGTCACTGCCCATACAACAAAAGATCATTTAGCGGCACTCCAGCAATCCAGTATATGCAATATATATAACAAATACATAGCAACAGCTAAGGGTATTCGTAAGTTAAGGGAAGGTATTTAATATTTTTGTGAGTTATGTCCCCAGCTGCAGTCATGTCTGGGTATATGCTTGTAGATTTGTTCATACTAAGATGGCTTAGCGGATGGAGACCGTAGTAGCATGACTAAGTCAAAGGATTATAAGTTATAGACGTTCATCTAATGTGGCAGTACATATGATGCACACGGAGGGGGTGGGTCTGGTTTAAAAACCCCACCCAGATAAACACAGATGATTCATGCTGTTGAGAAATGTGGGCAGGGACATTTGTTGACCTTTGCATTAAAGTCCAACATCACACAATAGCACCAACTTAATAACGTGACTGCATTTGTTTAGCTTGTATGCCTTTGACTGTCAGCTTGTGTCTTAGTGGGTTGCATGTCTATGTGGAGGCGACGTCTGTCTTCCAAGAGACCGAGAGTTGGTTTAAAATATGTGTAAGAGAGATAATTATTGTCTTTGGGTGCTTTTCCACCGTACTTTTGGTACTTTCCCTTTTCCGTTGACTTCTGGTCGTGTACCAGTACCTAAAGTTCTGGTCATGTACCAGTACCTAAAGTTCCAGTACTAAAAGTGTCAAACCAGCTGGGGTACTTCTTTGGTACCTCGGGACTTAGGGGTGGGACTTGAAATGCTTTCTTTTGATTCACATGCGTTGTTCCTCATTCATCATTTATGTTTATTTGGTAGAAGCTTTGATCCAAAGTGACATGCATGTTTTTCCCATATAAAGCGGAGTTAGTCTGTGCAAAATTTAGAGATTATGGGTCATGTTCAACAGTGAAATCAATTTGCTGATCCCAGGATTTGAACGGGCAACCTACTGATCACAGGCACAGAATCCTAACCTGTTAAGTCAGACACACCACCTGAAAGGTATGTATGGCCTGGGAACTGCTGGCTACTGGTGTGCAAACGCTCAGCCACATCGTCAGCAGGTTTCAAACCTGCACTGGGAATAACCAGTGACCCCCTGATATGATATTATCAAAATACCTAGTGGCCGATTTGATTTGTATTGTGATTCTATAAATATCCTGATTCAATATTGCATTTTTTTTTCCGATTTTTGTGTTACAATTTCAAGCCTTGAACCATGTAAAAAGAAGTTGAGTCATATATCTAAAGCTTTATTCAACAGCTGCACAACTGAATTGATCATGAGTAATTAAATGTAGCCTATTCCTAATAATTTTATTTTTCCCCTCAAAAACCAAGGGCATCGTTTTAAAAAAATACAAAATAGCTTAGAATACAACAGTATAAAATTTAACTTAAAATTATTAAGTTAAGCCAAAATTCCTCCGTCCATTCAATTTAAACGCTGGACGAGCAGCACGGATCAAAGTTAGCAAATAATTCACTTCTACCACAGTGTCTGCTGTGCTGCCTGCCGATGTGTGAATATTTAAGAATATGCCACCTGTAGGATTATCGAGGAATTCCAATGTTTCTTCACCTCAAATTCAAATCATTGAATGTTTTATTCAGACCCACTGCCATAGGTGTATAAAAATCAAGCACCTAGCCATGCAGTCAGGTTGACACACATTTGTGAAAGAATGAGTCATTCTGAAGAGCTTAATGAGTTCAAACGTGGTACTTTCATAGGATGCCCCCTTTGCAATAACTCGCTCCATGGAATTTCTTCTCTGCTAGATATTGCATGGTCAGCTGTAAGTTGCTTAGTGGAAGCGTTTAGGAATGACAAAATCTCAGCTACGAAGTGACAGACCATGTAAAGTAACAGAGCTGGGCTGCCAAGTGCTGAGGTGCATAGTGTGTAAGTTGCCAACGGTCTGTTGACTCAGTAACTGCAGAGTTCCACACTTCTTGTGGCAGTAACCACAGCACATAAAACTATGCACCGGGAGCTTCACAGAATGGGCTTCCATGGCCAAGCAGCTGCATGCAAGCCTCACATCACCAAGCGCAATGCAAAGCGTCAGATGGAGTGGTGTAAAGCACACCGCCACTAGACTCTGTGGAGTGACAAATCACACTTCTGCGTCTGGCAGTTTGATGGATGAGTCTGGGTTTGGCGGATCCCAAGAGAACGTTACCTATCTGACTGCATTGTGCCAACTGTAAAGTTTGGTGGATGAGAGATAATGGCATGAGGTTAGTTTTCAGGGGTTTGGGCTTGGCCCCTTAGTTCCAGTGAAGGGAACTCTTAATGCTTCAGGATACCAATACATTTCGGACAATTCTATGCTTCCAACTTTGTGGGAACAGTTTGGGGAAGGCCCTTTTCTGTTCCAGCATGACTGTGCCCCAGTACACAAAGTAAGGTCCATAAAAATATGCTGGATGACTTTGGTGTGGAAGAAATGGTGCACTTGGAGCCTTGACCTCAACCCTATTGAACAACTTTGGGATGAACTAGAATGTAATCCTAACAGGGTGGAAATTATAATCAACCACTTTGTGCAGCTGAGATGCAGCGGCGTGTTTGTTTGTTGTTATTTGTTAATCTTTGTTTTGGTGTTCAAGTTTTTCTTACTGACCTGACAAGTTTATTGGGTTTTTTAAGCAATAGAACTTTAGCCAGTCCTGTCTTTCACAAGCAACACTCAAGGTTTATATTCACCTCTGCCAGATACTTTAATTGATAAATGTGTCACTTGTTTTTGTGCCATAATGTAGTGTTTATTTAAGAAGTGAATTGTAATCGCATAATGAATTTTTCGCATTTTCATTTTTATCCATCCATCCATCCATCCATCCATCCATCATCCATCCATCCATTTTCTGTAGCTTTTCCGATTCAGACTCGCAAGGTGTCCGGAACCTACCCGGGAGTCCATGGGTGCAGGGCATGGAACAACCCAGGCTGGGGTGCCAATCATGTCATCAGGACTGATTGTGATAAGAAACCACACACACAAAGCTATTTGTTGTGTCCCTCCCTGAATTTGCACATGGCCAGGAAATCGGGAAAAAAATGTGATTGATTTCAAACATTATTATTTAGGTGCAGTTCCACACATTACAGGCAGCACCGCTTGCAGGACAGTAAGGGAAAACTCATCGACTGTTAGACCCTGTTAATATTGGTGTTGCACCCTGTTATGCTCCATTCCACAATGTTAGAAAATATATTTTTAAATAATAATTTGATAGGAGAAATACTTGTGTTATTGTGGGAGGTGAAGAGCATTAACAGCATATATGTGTTTTGTGCACAATGTGGTATTATACCATTCTGTCAGTAAAAATGGGTTCAAAAAAAGTTCTGATTTTTGATAATCAAGCCATCTTTTATTAATCAATAGTTGTTTTGTTATTTTTTCAAGATTAAAAAAATACTATGATGGCATAAGGGACATGTACTATCCAAGAAAAGCTCAATATTGTCTAACATTTACCTTATTGGTGCCACTTTACAATAAGGCTACCCATGTAAAGGGTTTATGAATGGTTTATAATCTGGTTATTAATTAGGTTGTGACACTTTGTAAATTATTAATAGATCATTTTAAACAAGTTATAACAGTTTTCTTTTTATTAATGAGTTACTACCATTTACAAGTGGCAAAAGGCAGCCTTATTGTAAAGTGGCACCACATTATAAATATTTAGTGACAGCTATGTATGCGTTCCTAACAGGGCGGAAAATACCTTCGCGCTCAATGTCTGAATAATGCAGCCATAATTACTATATTGGGCAAGCTGGGTACTACTGATAGTATCAAGTTAGAAGTTTAGCTAGGCCTAAGTCTAGATAATGGTTTCTGTTTGCACTTTTGTGTCTGAAATAATGCAATACTGCAATAATAAGGGGATATTTCCTGCTTGGACCAAATTATTCCAAGAATATACAGGTGGTTTCATAGCTAGCCTTTGGCTAAGTAATTATGAGAAATGAATGAATGAAAGGAGAGGTTCAAAGTAGTCTACAACCAAAACATTTATTGGATAAAAATAACTTTTTTCTTCCATAATCTCACATTTGTTTATCATTGAATATGTTTAACATCGCTTTTGTTTTATGTTGCCCAGTAATTCCAACAATATTTTATCATATAAAATGTTCCAAATTCACAGTCCATGCTGTTCTTGTCTATTATTGAAAGTTCTTTTATCCAAGTTAACATGTGCTGCACATTGAAAGAATTCTTGTTTAGTGTCCATATAAAGTACTTTGGTTGACTTTTTGGTCAGTGGTGTTTTCCACCTTAGAACACTTGTACTTGCAGGTTTCTGGTGGGTATATTATCTTTGAACACCAGGTGGCAATGTTTTTTCTTCTCGTGAGACTTAATGTTACCCCAATTGCTCTCTCTTTTAATTTGACTCTTGTTATACTGTTCTGGGCTGCTTATTTTGATTTATGCTATTTCAACTGTTTTAAAATTGTTGTTTTCCGTGATATTAAAATCTAAATAATAATTTCTATTATCTATACTTTTTTACAAGTGCTTATCCAATACGTTGTTCTGAAGAAGCTTGTAGCCTATCCCAGGTCTGGCCTGGATGGGACGCGAATATATTTACACAATAACACCCTCAGTGGACATTTTATAGACACGTTTTCACCTGGTTCAGTTGAACTACCGGAGAAATCAAAGTGTTTGGAGGAAAACTGGGCATTACATTGAGCCACTCCACAGACAGCAGCGGTATAATTCAAACCACCAGCTCACTGATTTACTGTTCTATGTATTAACTTATTTTTATTAACATGACAAATGAGCATAATTAGACAGTTAATCAACCAGTTAAGACTTACATATAGAACAGGAAACCTTCCATTTGCTGGCAAGCTCTTATTACTTGGGTAACGAACAGGAGGTTAAAAAACAGCATAACTAACGAGTCTACCACAGCAGCATGAAATACTAGATTTTGATCGATATAAAAAGATGCACAATGGAACAGATTGTTTGAGTACAACCCCATTTACAAAAAAGTTGGGACGCTGTGTAAAATGTAAATAAGAACAGAATGCACTTATTTGCAAATCATATAAGCGCATATTTATATGAAAATAGAACAAAGACAACACATCAAATGTTGAAAATGAGAAAGTTTATTATTTTATGACAAATATATGCTCAATTTGAATTTGATTCCAGAAAAAGTTGTTTCCAAAAAGTTGGGACAGGGGCATGTTTACCACTGTGTTGCATCACCTTTTCTTTTAACAACACTTTAGGGAAAGTGATTAATTGTCATTGTTGACACACTACAATGAAATGTGTCCTCTGCATTTAACCCATATGTGACAGTGGGCAGCTATTATTTAGCACCTGAGGAGCAGCGAGTGGGGGCAGTACGTAACACAGGGTATCTCAATGGTTCCTTGCTGGTTAGGGATTCAGACCAGCCCTTATTCACCTTCAGACCTTACAATCACAAGCATGCTTCCCTAACCATTAAGCCACTGCTGCCCCTTTGTAAACGTTTGGGAACTGAGGAGACCAGATTCTGTAGTTTTGAATGTGAAATGTTGTCTCATTCTTGCCTGATATAGGATTTCAACTGCTCTACAGTTTGGGGTCTCCTTTTCATATTTTTCATTTCATGATGCGCCAAATGTCTTCAGTGGATGACAGGTCCGGACTGCAGGCAGGTCAGTCTAGCACCTGGACTCTTCTATCGTGGAGCCATGCTTTTTCAGGGAAGGCCTTAGTATATTTCACCAAGACAATGCCTAAATGCATTCTGTGTGTATTACAACAGCATGGCTCCTTAGTAGAAAAGTCCAGGTGCTAGATTGGCCTGCCTGCAGTCCGGACCTGTCACCCACTGAAAACATTTGACGCATCATGAAACAAAACATACGACAAAGCAGATCCTGAACTGTTGAGCAGTTGAAATCCTATATCAGGCAAGAATGGGACAACATTTCACGTTCAAAACTCCAGAGACTGGTTTCCTCAGTTCCCAAGTGTTTATCAAGTGTTGTTAAAAGAAGAGATGATGCAACACAGTGGTAAACACGCCCCTGTCCCAACCTTTTGGAAACATGTTTCTGGAATCGAATTCAAATTGAGCATATATTTGTCATAAACCAATAACATTTCTCGGTTTCAACATCTGATGCTATCTTTGTTTTATTTTCAATTACATATGGGTTTATACAATTTGTAAATCATTGCAATCTGTTTTTATTTACATTTTACACAGTGTCCTAAATTTTTGGAAATGGGCTTGTAAGTATGTAAGTCAGGGTGGCCAATCTTATCCGCAAAGGGCCAGTGTGTGTGCAGGTTTTGGGGTAACCTTTAGGTCGGCTGTCCAGACCCAGGTGTGAGGAGTCTTCAGCCAATCAGTCCTCTAATTAGTAATATAATTAGGGAGTTACATCAAAAACCCTTATACCCAACAGCCCTTTCTGGATAAGACTGCCCACCCCTGAGGTAAGTGATAAGGGACTCAAAAAGGTTTTAAAAATAAACAGGCAGATGGTTGTATTTTTGTACATATTTGGTAAACAATAAATTCCCCTCAAACCCCGTTTATATTGAGCGAAACCTTCGGCGCGTGGAAAACCCGTAGCTCAACGGTGATGTCATGGAGGTACATATAAAAAGGCATGAGAGAGGAAGTCTGAGCAGACGAGTGCGTGTGACCGCGGAGATGGCACTCAAGCTGTACATCTGCGTTCTGGTGGGGCTTTATGTCGGTGAGTGTAATGCTTTGCTCTCTGTGACAGACCTTTCATCAAGTTATTTAGTGGAACCCTTGGCCTGATAGGCACCTGTCAAATTTTCGAGCTGATCTGTAGATGAATGATATTGTCTGTCTGCTTGCTTCTGACAATATAGAAATATCGTTCTTTGGAAACTAGTTAGAAGACATGCATTCCTTCTATAGGCTCTGTGATCTATTTGTTCATACTTCTTATGGAAGCATGTTAGAGCATTGATGATCTATGCATAGAGGTTAAGACGCGTTTTTGTTGATGGACGACACAAAGAATCATTTATGCTTTTCATTAAGTTGCCCTGTGCAGAATTAAGACATTTTAAATAATATCCTTCTGAGGAGATAGGAGGTAGGAGTTTATATCAGATTGTTTTTGTGGTCACTCCAGCCATTTGTCATCCAGAATTAATGGATGTAAGTAAGCATTAATGTAACTATAACTGAGGATTTTTAGACTGTCGGCAACTGCTCTTGGTGATGTAATGCTACTATACTGCACCAATAAGAGTATGTCAGATAGAAACACTCCGGGGTCACTTTGTTACGGACACCTGGCTAGGACTGATTTAGAACCCATCTTTTCCTTCAGAACCGCTTTAAGGATAGGCGAGTTGTGCATTTGCAGAAGCCTTTCTGTACACCACTGGTGAGGTTTCTGTTAGCTTCAACAAGTTTGGCTGTTCTCCACTGTAATCATTTCATGGGGTTTTCATCTACAGTACAGACATGCTGCATGTTTTTTTGTCCATCGCACCATTCTCTATAACCCATAGATAAGGTAGTGCATGAAAACCCCAGACAGGGGATCTGAGACCAAATCTGACCCCAACTGTCACAGCACATTGAAAATCAATTAGATCAGTTGCCCAGGGGCACTGTAATGGTTTCCTAGGGGGGAACAATTCCAAGGGCCCCTAAAAAAATTGGAACATAATTGGATTGGTCTGGATTTGGGGCTCAATGTGATGTGATTTCACAGGGCCCAAAATCCGTAGCAGTGCCCCAGCAGGTGTCATAGCTGCTCTAATCCTTAATCGAACTGTATGTGACCCTCTTGACCCTGTCTACTTGCTGTATGTGTTCACTTGCAGCCACATGATGCACTGTGTGTATCAAGCTGGTGGTAAAGAGGAGAATTTCAAGGATGTCAGATGTGCTTCTTCATAGTTGACAGCAGGGGTGGAAATTTTTGCTAATATCCAACTGGGCTAGTTCAGAAGAAAAATGTAGTCCAACATGCAATTTCTTACTAGCCTGCAGCTTAGGGTTCAGATTTTTGTACTCATCCTTTATCTATTGCTAAAATTGCTAAAATTGCTAAATAACTGCTAAATTGTCTAAATAAGTCAGGCGAGCTTAATGTCAAGCCCTTGATTACAGCAGTATTTAAATATAACCATGTTGCTCCAGGTGTCTAGTTCCATTATTGCAAGGCAATCGCAAGAGAAAATTATCAATGTACTTTATTTGGTACACAAATAACAATGACAATAAATGGTACACAATAAATGTATATTCCTTATAGAAATACATGATATTTTTTTTCGAAATGGCTAAAATTTCAAGCAATGACTTAAATATTAATATAGGCAAATCCTCCTGAAAGAAACTGTATTTGCACTCCGAGTATCAAACGCCTACGTTTATGTTCGTCTGTAACGCACTCCGCTTATTAGTAATGCTGTGGTCTTTCTTGCCCCACACAAGGTGTGAAGAAAAAAAACGTGACCTTTGCAATGAAAAATATTCCAGTGCCCACTGTTGAGAGGGCGTGAGGAACCCCCTCAGATCAATTGTTCGGACTGTCAACAAAGTTGCTTCTTACAGTAAATTTTACTTACGGTTCTACTCTTTAAACCATGGACTACGTTCACTTTCAAGCTTGTCATGTGATCATTGTGTTTCTTTACCACATCCTGCAACAGTGTCATTGCCATAAAAAGGAGAAAACAGAAGTCTATGAGACCCCTCCCCCAACGACCACCCACCCACCCCCCATCATGTACAAATATGTCTGAATATCGTCAGACCCCCCAAACCTGTGGTTTCCTGTAGACCAACCTACAGGTTTCTCTACACTTTCCACTGCAGCCCCCATGTCCTCTGAGGTGAACTTTCTCACTCCTCTGATGGAGCCATTCGAAAACTGGTGGGAATCTGATGGCCTGTTAGTGAATCATCACGCAATGTGGGCAGCCAGTGCTGAAAGGCTGAGCTCCATCATCACGTCACATGCTGCATCGCTCATGGCTTCTTTTCTACATGTGTTGTCGTGCATCTTAACAGATCTTATGTCTTCAACAAACTGAAAAAAATGTATATCACTTTCCTTACCAGGTACTAACAACCAGAATGACAGGGTGCACCATACATGAAAATTACAGCTATCTAAGTGTATCAACCATCTACGATCCTTTATACTAAAGACGTTTTTAGCTGGAATAACTGTGTTCCTTTTTTTCTATTTTGATAATGAATTTTCTTACTCCCTTTCCTTCTTCAGCTGTTGTAGAATCTTCAATATATGAGAACCTGACAGTAGTAGCAGGAAGAACACTAACCCTAAGTTGCCCTTTTAACTTCACTACAAGCGAGCACTTGGAATGGAAAAATCCAAGTGAATTCCTGCTTTTTTTCAATCAACAAAAAGGTGAGGCGATACAAGTGGTTTCATATATATAATATATTGCATGTGTGTTTAACATTATTCATGGGACGGAGTTTAACTCAGTAGGTTGGGGATTTGTACCTGTCTTCAGAAGGTTGTTGGTTCACATCTTATGGCAAGTGTAACCATATCATTGTTTGGCCCTTGAGCACTGGATTCCTGCACTGAGCCCTGCACTTTGACCACAAGCTTTCTTCATTTTTATGTCACTTTGGACAAAATCATCTGCAAAATAACTATACTGTAATTGTAAATTTAAGTTGCAACCAACATTCAGAAGGTACTTTATGGTTAATAGAATCATTTATAGATAGCATTTAGTGATGATGTTACCTGATATTGTCTGCTCTGACGAGTGATTTGTCCATTTTTTATGGTTTAAATGGTGTTTTGAATGGTGTTTATAACTATGTAAAATTTGTTTTATACTTTATACTTAGCAACTCATTTCAGTCCTAGGTGAATAGATGAATTATATGATGAACCTTTATAAAAATCTGGAGATTTGTCTTTAGCGGAACAAATTGACTGCTTACAAGTGTATAAACTGACGTGCTTACACATTGCTTGAATGGACTGTATACATATTGAAGAATAACTGTCAAGGAATCCTGTTTGTGTTTTATTTGCAGTCCTGAAAGACAGCAGATACAAGCTTCTCTCCTACTCTAATTCAGAATCTATCATTAGCCTGTCTAATGTCAATTTTAAGGATGGGGGTTACTACAGATGTCTGGAATACTCCCATCCAGTCAAAACAAAACTGTTCAAAGTGACAGTTGTGGGTAAGTTTTGTTGTTTTTGGTTGTAGCAAAACGAAAGAGAGATCTCTGCAGCGGAGAGATGTTGAGTTTTGTGAGATACCATAAATATCTATTTAAATGATTACAAAGGTTAAGTCAAAATGGTGCCTGATACAGAATTCTGTGCTTTTCAAGGTCGCCCAAAACTTGAGGTAGCTGAACATGATGGCAAGACTGCGATCAAATGTTCAGCGCAGGCAAAATTCTCACCTCCAAAAATATACTGGCTGTTTGAAAGTGGATTAGAAGTTGAGGGTAAGTGCTACCCAACATTAATGTCACTGTGCATAACAGAAATTAAGGGAAATAATAGATTTAATTTCTCAGAATTAGAATACAGAAATGAGACATAAAAAAACAATAGCTTCCAAATGGATTATCTGAAGTGTTTTCTGAGTTCTCACCCAAAAAGAAGAAATGAAAGTCTGTATATCCCCTACAAAAATAGAAAGCTTTTAAAGATCATTTTTCTAATTTGATAGCTTGTTTGTTTTTATTTGTGGCTGTAGACATATAGCTAAAGCATAACTGTTTATATATATACACCTGATATCTGATGTAATATATTGTTTCCTGTGTGTTACTTTTCATCTAGCTCTACCCCAGCATCACTGTGATTCAATTAAATGCTCTTCAGTGGATATATTACTAGTTCGATCTTACAAGAGAAGAACAATCGTGAAATGTGTTGTCCGCCATGCAGCCCTGTACGACTCATACCTGATTAATTTTGTTGCCATTGATAACAACTGTAAGTATATATGTGAAATTTTCTATTAATGATTGCGTTTCTTATGGAAGTTGTGTAATGATTTATTGAAATCATGGGCGTCGTTAGGTCTGATCACTCGTTTTAAGCCGAGTCCCAAGCATTTTAGTCCCAGGTAAACTTCACTTAGCCCCTAATGATTACTCCACTGATCTAAATCAAATGTTGCCCAGTACTGGTCCCAGAATCCAGAAGTATTTAGAGGTTACACCTGACTGACAAACCGGAACTGATGTGACTTGTTCTCCAAAAAAATCTTATATGAGGCAATTACAAGTTATGGCTGGGTGAATTTCAGACCCTGTGGCTGTCTGGAACCAGATTTTTATAGCCATTGTTATATATAAAGAGTTTATGTATAACAATTTATATTTTTTGCAAATCTCGCTTTTTTGGCCAAAGCTTCCAGTGATATCTACATGTGAAATAAATATTATCCCTTGTTTTTAAAGTTCTCTTGAACTGTCTCGCAAATATATTTTCATTTTAAGTCAGGTTAGTTCAGAAGTCCTTACTAATGAGTTAGATACGGCTCATCTTACCATTGGGGTTTTAGGTCAAATAGGCCATTTCTATACAAATTATTAAGCATGCATCATTTTGTTCGTTATTAGAACACACTAAACATATCTTTATATAAAGTGAAAGAGTGATAATAGAAAATTAGATGAAGTAATGAGGAGAAGTAGAAGTTAGGACGCCCACATAGCTAACTGTAAATGTAGAGATAGCCTGTTACCCAGTGGTCACTTGATAAAATAGGAAGTGAAAGGCCTGCAGCCTTGTTGCTTGTCATAACCAGGGAAACCACCCACAATGGGTTTCTTGGGTATTTTCCCCATTAGAACTAAATCCACATGATTATCAAAAACTGTGGATCAGTTTTAGATCTACTGGGTAGCAGATGTATGTTTGGTGATTTTATTACAGTTTAGTTTTGTGTAAACTTTTTGTTAAACTTGTTAAATAAAATATACTGTTTCCTGCAGCTATTGAAGAACCACAACTGATATCAACACCTGCATACGTACCAAGCACTAGAACTTCAAAAGAGCAGCTTACAGAATCAGTGCCTGGCACACAGTTCATCACTGACAGTGAGTGCATATCTATGTATGACTTGTGGAACATACTGTGAGTGTGAAAATATCATGCAGTACTTAGATAAAAAAGGGGACCACAATTTACATTTTCAGGCCACCACACCACAGCTCAATTTCCTGCAAGGGTAACTGAAAGGTGTATTCACAGAGTTTGACACTGCGGTTGTGCTGCATTTTTATTATTCGTTGTCATGGTATTGTAACCCTGAAAAGTTTATAACTTTTGAAATTGTAACTAGTCCACTTCATTTTGGGGTTCTGAGAGCAAAACTTTTCATACATTTTTAAGCAATTCCAAGATGAGATTTGGACATATTTACAGTGTCTACTCTATAATTTCGGAAAAAAATAATCTTTTTTTCCAAAAGTTTAGAGTGTTGGGCATGGTAAGCGCCGGTGTTCTGACGAGTTGAGCTACTTTGTCGAGTTAGGCTACCGTAGTGCTAATCGATAGCCCTAACCCTAACCCTAATCCGAAGACGGTGGAACTGCTCATGCGCAGAAAGGCTCGATAGCACGTCTCGATGCGTAGCTCAACTCGTCAGAACACCGGCTGATATTACTTAATGCCCAAGTTTGCCACCTAGTGGTGATAGTGTATTTGTACACTGCAGAAGAGGTACTTCATAATCATCCACAACCCTTGCATAACATATAATCGTAAACAATCACTGAACTAAGCAGACAAATTGTAAGATTCACTGTTTTCTTTAGATTGGTATTATCTATAATTTGAAAAAAAAGAAAATCTTTTAAAAATGATTTGTTCCACGTTCCTGGATGGGAAATTCACAGTTTTTTTCTTAATCCCCTGTAGATGAGACATCTGTCTTGGTGACAACAGAATCAACATTATCAAATATTACTACCAACAACACCATCGCAAATGAAGGTAAGGGTATATTACGTTATTCCTACGTGGTGTTCTCTACTGAAAAAAAAACACTGAAGCCATTTTATCATTGACTTCATAAAAAAAAACATTACTTTAATTATAGTGGATTAAGACAATAAAAATTAGCAATAAAGAAGCAACTATGTATATATTTGTATTGACATGAGAAAGTTTTGTTAGCGTGCAGTATAGGTCACTATTTAGTCCTCATATCCTGAATTAATGTATGGACTTCTCTGGCTATGCGGCACTCCTACACTGTTAGTCAGGTAGGATTTACAGGACAGATCAAATTTGCAGGGCAGATTCATTTCATGCACTTGTCTTTGAAATGCTTCACTGAAGTCATTATAGGTAGTAAGCTCTCCCGATTCCCGTGTTTAAGTTTCATTGACAATAGGTTGATTATTAAAAAGGGAAACACTCAGGTGCCACATTGCTAACAACTTGGAACAAGGACTGTTTACCATGGCATACATCAATAAACTGATACATGACCTGGCTCATTTGCACACAACGTTGCGCATGAATTATGGAGTCAGCAGGGTAATAATGCATTAACTTTAAGCTGTCCTATTGCATAATTAAGTCATATCATTAGCATAATTTCCAGCCTCTACAGCTTTTATTTACTAAACAAAAACCTAACTACAGTACCTTGTTTGACCAGTGTACCCTGTTTATACTACCTTTTCAGCTTTTGTCGCTATTTAAATTGCAGTGTATTACCATGATATTAAGTTGTGAGGCCATTGTGGGGTGTGCCTTTAACTGGGAGTAGAAGCAAGTTTGCAAAAGACAAATATCGGCTTTCTGTCATTGCTAGAGAGCACGAATGAGAAGGAGCCACGAACGACGGAGAAACGCTCCCCTTTGCTAATCTTCCTTGTGACCTGCCTCATCGTCGCTCTTATGGTGGTGATGATCTTCTTTGGAATTAAGCTGCGGAAACAATGTGTCCTCTGGAAAAAAGGTGAAAAGCAGTTCTGTATATAACTGTATATATGTCCAGATATAAGCACACCAGTCCTGCGTTTCTCTCCAAGTTGAATTTGGAAAATAAGCTCTCTGTCATTATATTATTGCAGAAAACGAAGACACCGATCAATCACTTGAGAGCAGTAAATCAAAATCAAGCCATGAAGAAAGGCAGTCCCAAGAAAAGAGACTTGGTATTTTTCCTTTTTCTTAAGTTGCACATTATCCCTCCACTTAAATAATACCTATATTCAAAGGAATATGTTAAACGAGGTCTCCCTTGTTCTTCGTCTCTTCATAGGATTCCGTAACATGTACACAAAATACCCGGCTGGAGAAACTCCAGCAGAAGAATCGAGCAGAGGAACTGCAGCAGAAGAATGGAGCAGTGGAACTGCAGCAGAAGAATCGAGCAGTGGAACTGCAGCAGAAGAATCGAAACCGCAGCAGAAGAATCTAGAAAAAGAAGCCACGAATGAATCGCTACAAGTTCCTAATGGCCACGCATCTGAAGTTCAGATCACCGTGGAAACACACGAACCAGAACCAATCTCTCAGTTAAAGGAAACGGAAATATAAGCATCTGAACTATGAACAGGTTTAGCTGCCGTCACATTAGCTGTGAGGAAACTTTGCACATGAAGATTATGAATGCCATGCATTCGAAGGTTTACTTCAGCCGTAGATATGTATGGCAGGTATGTTGAAATGAATGGCAATATATTTATCTTACCGATTGTATTTAAATTGTAAATATTTTTTAGACGTAATTTAAATGTTACACTGTTACCGTTTTCATTGTTTTAATTAAAAGCAAGTATTGTGTTTTGACGACTGGTTAATCTGTGTGCAACAACAACGCACTTTTTACACATATAAATACTAGAAAAGTTTTTAGTATTCTCATATAAAAAGTTGTTTCGCTTGGCTCCGCTACGGAGGCGGTACGGCATGTCACAAAAGCAGGAAGTAAGCTACGTTCTTCTAACCAAACCTCGCAGTTTCTAGAGGAGTATAAATAAGTCATTCAATCATTTTCCCCCTGCGAAGAAATTGACATGCAAGACAACTGACTAAAAGTGAAAATAATAACGTGTTGATACTCCTGACCGCATATCAGTGAATGATTAAGAAAATAGCTAAATATTAAGTAGAATGAGTCCCGGTTTTGTTACGACCCTTGTCTGGCATAAGCAAGTTACATCATAACCATGATTTTAAACATATAAAACAGCTTACATAAATTAAGGATACAAGGCAATATTTCCCTTTTTCACCCACACTTTCAGATTTACATTAGCATTAAATGTTACATTACACGTCTTAACCACCGGTAATAGTTACTGACATAAGAAACCGGCCGGTAGTACCAGACAGTGTCACGTTTAAGGGAACGATAGCAGATTCCTATTAGCTATTGTGTCCTGTCAGTCAAGCTTCTCGTATGTGATTGGTCCGACTGCCGGCTAGTAATTATATGCGTTCCAGAATATTCTTCGCTCTTTCCTTTATAAGTGTCGGTGTGCGGCTTTTTACCGATCGTCACTCACGTTCAGGGTTGAGAGGACCACAGCGATCGTCTTCAGGTAGTAGCTTACGATCTTATGTCGACGAAGTGACATTATAAAGTAACTCTTTGTAATGTACAACCGTTAAAATGTATGTCAGTATCTATCAATATTATAACGCTTGTGTATATAAATATTATAATGGTTAGGCACATTTGTTATTCACTAACTACGGATAGTACCTAAGTGTCTTGGTTTTGTATTAACATATCACGTAGTATGACATAAGTAAAAGTAATTGTGCCTTGCATTGCTGTGTAGTTTGATTTTCTGATTTTTTTTTTTTTTTTATAGCTGTGAAAAATATCAAACGACTATTCAGACTTAAACCGTTGTATAACGTGGAAAGGTAGTCCGCTGGTTTACAGTGGCTGTTTTAGGTGGTCTACAATGTGGCTGGTGACTTAATCGGTTTCAGATAATATTCCTATATCCAGTAGGCCCGTTTTATGTTGAGTTAGGGGGGGAAATGAGCAGCGGTTCCATTTGAGTAATCTAGCATTAATAAATACTACAGATTTAGTAATACTGTAGTAGTGTTAATGGTAGCGGACCGCATGGCGTTCTGGCTCTTTTCTTCTTACCGGCGGGAAGTTTCTGGAGGGTTACGTAACTGCGGCGCGGTGATAGTGAAGCTATAGAATGTTCTGGAAACCGGCGGCCGCCCCCGGGTTCCGGCTAACGCCCATTTTGACGCCCTCCGTATGTGATATTGTCTCGTTGCGTACAGTGCACCCATACCTGATGTGCATCTGGATAAATCGGTAGCGTGTAGACCGAGCTAAAGCTGCCATTTTGGCGTGCTGGACTAATGGACTGGAATTGGGAAGAAAGCCGGTTTAATTACCGACGATGAATCTTGCGCGGCTGGTCAGGTCTGGAAGTCACGCGGCGCGGAGGAGGGCTTGTTAATGTGTAGGCAGGGCAAGTGGGTGCGCTGCTGAAACGATTCTTTCCTTTCACGGTGGATTCGGTTGGCAGGCTCTGGAAAAACTATTCCTAAATCGTCGATCTCACACCGTTCAGTATTCGATTACATTTGGTGTAGCCTGACCATTCCCTCTTTCTTTTTTAGGCAAAATGTCGAAGGGACTGGCCGTTGGTATTGATTTGGGAACAACCTACTCCTGTGTAGGTGTGTTCCAGCATGGCAAGGTTGAAATTATTGCCAATGACCAGGGCAACAGGACCACACCTAGCTATGTTGCATTCACCGACACCGAGCGGTTGATTGGTGATGCAGCGAAAAACCAGGTTGCCATGAATCCCACTAATACTGTGTTTGGTGAGTATGTTTTCAAAGTGTGTGTGATTGCCATGCCAGATAATCTGACTTCTGAAATCTTAGTAATAATTCATCTAATACTATATTTATTTATGTTTCAGATGCCAAGAGGCTGATCGGACGCAGATTTGATGACCCTGTTGTACATTCTGACATGAAGCACTGGCCATTCACAGTTATTAATGACTCTTCCCGTCCGAAAGTCCAAGTTGAATACAAGGGTGAAACAAAATCGTTTTACCCTGAGGAGATTTCCTCTATGGTGCTAACAAAAATGAAGGAGATTGCTGAGGCTTACCTGGGAAAAGTGAGGTTTTTTTTTTTTTTTATTATTATTTTTTTGTTTGTTGAATTCAATTTTGAGCAGAATGTTCCCTTATGTATTTCTCAGGAAATGAGGAAATCGAAAAGGTTCATCTTTACTTGCTGTTCCATTTTGGTGTGTATTTGCGACTAATTTTAATGTGCCTTCTGCAGCCTGTTACCAACGCCGTTATCACGGTGCCTGCCTATTTCAATGATTCCCAGCGTCAGGCTACAAAAGATGCCGGAACAATTTCTGGCCTAAATGTTCTGCGAATCATCAATGAGCCAACAGCTGCTGCTATTGCTTACGGTCTGGACAAGAAAGTAAGTGAATGGTTGAAGGGGAAACTGCTGACGTTTTGTGGTTTTTAACTCTCACTGCTGAGTAATGATTTCTTGTGTTAAGTGGAACATGAGTGTCTGGCAGTCCTGTATGGGCTTGAAATTTAAGCCTGTACCTGAGACACTGAGACTGAATCTGACCTGAAATTGTGGAGAAATTAGTCATGCACAGACATCTGCAATTTTCCTGTACTTCTTCCATTGCTAGCTGGGGGTGGTGTAGAAAGCACAAACAAGCAAAGTACCTAGCAAGTGCAAAAAAGCGAATTAAGCATTAAAAAAAAAAAAAAAAAACTGACCCATACCCGGCCCAAAACCTGTTACTACTTTTCCCAGGGTTGTTAGGGTCGGGTCACAGACCTCTAATTCCAAATGACTCTCTGCTTTTAAAGCCCTATTCTGATTGGATTCGCTTTACCTAGAGAAAGTTGGTATGTAGCTTGATGTGGAACTGATGTGGTAAAGAATTAATTGAACATTTCCAGGCTAGCTGTTGCATTAAATTTGATTCATTTTGAGGTCTTGTTTGTACAAGTCTGAGCCCAATCCTTATTGGCACTGATTCATAAATCATTAAAGTTGAATGGCAATCAGAAGGGCTAGGTAAGGTGCATGTTAAGCATAAAATTGCAGCAACTTGTCCAGACTTGGAATCTTAGGCAAGATTGGTATCTTCTGTCAAATCTGCAGTGCATTGTGTAATCTAAAGATTTAAATGCATGTTTGCTCTTTTAGGTTGGCTCTGAAAGAAATGTGCTGATCTTCGATCTTGGGGGTGGCACTTTCGACGTATCCATCTTGACTATCGAGGATGGAATCTTTGAGGTGAAGTCCACTGCTGGAGACACCCACTTGGGTGGTGAAGACTTTGACAACCGCATGGTGAACCACTTCATTGCCGAGTTCAAGCGCAAGTACAAGAAAGACATCAGTGACAACAAGAGAGCTGTTCGTCGTCTCCGCACTGCCTGTGAAAGGGCAAAGCGCACCCTCTCCTCCAGCACTCAGGCCAGTATTGAGATCGATTCCCT
>JAODKC010000107.1:18770862-18819295 GCA_026777985.1 Mormyrops attenuatus
ACCAAGGACAACAACTTGCTGGGCAAGTTTGAGCTGACTGGAATCCCTCCTGCACCACGTGGCGTTCCCCAGATTGAAGTCACCTTTGACATTGATGCTAATGGCATCATGAATGTCTCTGCTGTTGACAAGAGCACTGGAAAGGAGAACAAGATCACCATCACTAATGACAAAGGTAGGGTTTGAAGGTGTAGTGTAGCTAAACTTGGTCTTAAATTTTGGTAGTCAACTGATAATGTCACTCTTACTAGGTCGTCTTAGCAAGGAGGACATTGAGCGCATGGTCCAGGAAGCTGAGAGGTACAAGGCAGAGGATGATGTCCAGCGTGACAAGGTGTCCGCAAAGAATGGCCTTGAGTCTTATGCCTTCAATATGAAGTCTACAGTAGAGGATGAGAAACTGAAGGATAAAATCAGTGATGAGGACAAACAGAAACTCCTGGACAAGTGCAATGAAGTCATTAGCTGGCTTGACAAAAACCAGGTGGGTGCTTGTTTGTACTTGACATGTTTTGCAGAACTGAAAATGATTGCCCTCAAGCTGAATGTTTTCAACTTGACCAATTCTCCCTGCAGACTGCTGAGAAAGATGAATATGAGCATCAACAGAAAGAGCTGGAGAAGGTGTGCAATCCCATCATCACCAAGTTGTACCAGAGTGCTGGAGGCATGCCAGGGGGAATGCCTGATGGCATGCCAGGGGGCTTCCCAGGAGCAGGCGGTGCTCCTGGAGGTGGATCTTCTGGACCAACCATTGAGGAAGTTGATTAAACATTCGGTGTCAGTTTTTCTTGCTACCTCTTTCAGTTTGTGGTAGCTTTTTCCACTCTGGCATAGGTTGACGGCACTTACTTTGAAGTATCATTGTCAAATTGTTTCATGTTAAGGTGATTAATGTTTTACAAATGATTGCTGGGGGGGATGAACAGGGAACAATAGCTTTTCTTGACTTTCTGTGGTCCGTTTGCAATGGTTGTAAGGGATCCTTTTTTTCCCCTCCATGCCAAATGTTCGGCCTTGACAAATGTCTGGCTTTCAGCCCTGTAACGATGCCAGAAAGTTGCCTGTTTCCAAAATAAAATGTTCATGTTGAATGGCTGTCATTGTCTTGCTAAACATTGGAAATAAATGCACTGTAACCAGTTTCAGATAAGTTCAACTGGTGAAGAATAAACAGTATTTAACAAGTACGTAGTCTATGTGGAATAAATACACAACACTTGCTGCTAATGTAATATAAATATTCCCTTATCACTATATGAAATTCCTTTCAACTATGGGTCCTAGACCCCACAAGGGTCTAATTCTGTGCGCAAGCTAAAGCTGTATTGTAGATTTACACAGAAGTTTTAGCAAATACTTGTCAGGGAACTCTGATAAATATTCTATTTAAGGATGTCTTTGAAACGGTGAGGAAATACTAGTACTTTTTTTTTTTTTTTTTTTTAAATTACTGAATATTTCAAAATTCTATTACCTAAAGCTAGAGCTGCTTAAATGGGGAGCTGTGACAATGGAAGCACACAATGTTTGATTTTCACATGGTTTATGTAGACTTAATGTAATTCCCCGAAGTTCTTTGTGGTCCTTTTGAAGGCATTAAATACAGTGATTTTTGGTGATTAATAGTCAAATGCATTGATTTAGAATATTTATGTAGCACATTGACATGTATGTTCATTACTTCAATAATTCAAGTAAAATTCGGGATAAGGGCTGGGGTAACCTAACGACATATAGGGTTACCTGGGTTAAAGACCCTGAAGGCTGTCGAGGGTTGTGTTGGTGTTGCCAGTGTTTCTAGAAGGAGGTGTTTCATCTCGCCGGGCACCCAGGATGTTATCGAGAGGAGTCAGTGCATGACTTGGTGGCAACTCCAGTCTGTACCGGGAACTGAGAAGGATGGCTGTGAGGCTCTGAGGGCAGATAATGAGGCATTTGTTAGACAAATCTGAGCAGGTGACACACCATCTGTGGTCTAGTGACCCACGTCCTGCTTACAGAGGAATCAAAGCATTATTCACATCAGAATCTGTTCCTCGGAGACTTCCAGTCAGGGCAGATGATGGAATGAACCTTACGGATGACACCAGTTGTGACCCGCTGGGCCGGCTACTTTGAGCAGTTTAATGCTGAGGACATTGGACATCTCTGGGTCTAATCCTCCAATCAGCTGTGAACCACCTAATCTCACTGAGATTGCACAGGTGGTGAATCAGCTGGGGGTAGGGAAGGCCGCAGGGATCTGTGGTATCTGGGGTGAACTTCTCCAGGCTGGTGGTAAGGCTGTCCTCCTGGCATTGCAGGCAATCTTTGCTTCCATTTGGGAGTCGGGCATCAACTGGAATGGGAAGGGTGATTGGGACAACTACAAGGGGATAACACTGCTCTCAGTACTGGGTAAGGTCCTTGCTGGGGTCATCCTTAACAGGATCCTTGATCACTTGTTCACTTGTCAGTAACCGGAGAAGTCTGGTTTTACGCCTAAGAAGGCTACCATCGACCGCATCCTGGCACTGAGGGTTTTCATTGAGTGCAAGTGTGAATATCGGCAGAGGTTCTTTGCAGCCTTTGTCGATTTTCTTAAAGCGTTTGACTCAGTTGATTGAATTGCCTTGTGGGACATCCTGAGACTTTGTGACAGCCCTCCAAAGTTGCTGGACGTCATAGCCAGCCTGTACATTGGTACTGTGAGTGCTATGCTTAGTTGAAGGACAACCTTCCCGTTCCTCCCAGCTGATTCTGGGGTTCGTCAGGGCTGTATTCTTGCTCCTACTCTGTTCACTGCTTAAATGGACTGGGTGTTGGGTAGGGTCGTGGGGTTAAGCAGTTGTGGGGCATCTGTTAGTGAAGAAAGATTTACTGATCTTGACTTTTCTGACGATGCTGTGATCTTCACAGAGTCAATGTAGGCTCTGATTGGGGCTCTCGAGAGACTAAGCGAGGAATCTGAGTGTCTGGGGTTGATAGTGTCCTGGATAAAGACCAAGATCCAGGCCTTTAATGACTTCTTAAGCACAGCCATAAGGAATGTGTCTGCAAGGAGAATGTTGACTTTGTCGAGAGATTTACTTACCTCGGCAGTGACATTCATCTCTCTGGTGACTCTTCCTATGAAGTCAGCAGACAGATTGGTAGAGCATGGGGGGTCATGAGGTCGCTGGAAAGGGGTGTGTGGTGCTCCCGATATCTCTGCAAGAGGATGACGGTCCAAGTCTTTAGAGTCCTGGTGCTCCATGTCTTGCTGTATGGCTGTGAGACATGGACGCTATTCAGTGAGCTGAGAGGAAGACTGGACTCCTTTGGTACTGTGTCTCTTCGGAGAGTCCCGAATGAGGCACATTACCTGCATTGAGAGGGAGCGTCAGTTACGACACTACGGCCATGTGGCGTGTTTCGCTGAGGGTGATCCGTCTCGCAGGATCTTCATTGCTGAGGGCCCGAGCGGCTGGACCAGGTTGAGGGGACGCTGACGCAATACCTGCCTGCCATTTCCAGAGGGTGGGACTGGACCATGTGTCTGCCTGATGGGTCGCCGGCCGGGATCCCGAGGAGTTTCGCCATGTGGTAGGTGTGGCAACACGCTACATCTGCTTATGCTCCCCAACCTGACCTGACTTGCGAGAGTGTGCTGCTGCTGATTATTGCTTTGATTTTTTTTTTTTTATTATGTTCTTAAACTTGTACCGCAGTGAAGAGCAGTTATGATTATATAATTACTAATGATTATATATTTAGAGGGTGGTGAAGGGAAGAAACCTTTCAAAATTCAGTTCAGATTAATGTTCTAACATTTCTTTAATTCATGGTAGTTTCAGTAAACCCAACTGCAGACCTAAATAGTCTTAATGACTTAATCACTAATAAACTCAAACATGAATAGCATGCCACTTTGTGCCCTTTCCTCCATGTTGTCCTGGCATATAGTCTCCACCATTGTTTAATGTGCTGCATGGGGATGCTCCGATTACTCGAGAGAAGGGTACAAATGTACGGTTTTCCGAGTGAGAAGTATAAAATTGTTGTCTCAAATAAGCAGGAGAAATCTGTCACTAAAGATTGCAAAAAAAACGTAAGATAATCATATCCGAACACTGCATTTACACATTTTCACAAAGACCACACCGTTGGGAAGCTTAATATTTGGTTTATTAAAAATAAGCAACAGGGAAAAGTTTGCAAAACCCAGGGAGTTCAGATCACACGCTCCAGTATTACGTATATTTAACATTTTAATTCCCGCCATCTTGCAAAAAATATATCACGTTCACATTTTTCTCTAATAGCACAAAGTTGGATGAAGTAGTATCAAGAGAACGGAATTTACTATTAATTGGCTGTACAAAAGCCAAAGTACACCGGGGGCGATTAAAAGCAGAACTCCGGGGATCTCAGGTCGACTGACTCCAGGTCATGCTAACATTATACAGTGCAAACAAAATGATCGTGCTTCTGTAAATGTAAAGTGTAAACTGTGCAGCAAAATCTAAAACATTATCTAAATAAATGCACTGATGAATATCTGCCCGTGCAATAAAGGGCACCTGCAAGCCCCAAGACGAAGCACTTTATTCACGCTCAGTCCGCGAGAAGTTCCGTTAGTTCCGGCTGACTCGTCAATGCCTCCATGGCAACGATGCTGTTTACCAGTCTTGAAATGGGTGAGTGTCTTTGTCGCAACAAAAATTGAAATTAAACGTAAACTATCCAGTCTGTTTGTACGACTTAGTTACTTTGTTTTTGGTGGTGGTGTTTAACATTTCGGTTGCACATTTAGTTCTAAAGAAATAGCGTAACTTAAGTGCAGTAAACGTCAAGAAAATTACCTGAACGTCCTAACTAGCTAATCACAGTCCAGCTGGAGATTTTTATTTCTTTTAAATGCTTTATCCTAAATGATGTGAAATCGATAGGGGTCTCTTGTAGTAATTTTAGCCAACATTCTTGTAACCCATTCATTTGCGTAGAAATTAATGGTGCAAACGAGTCTGTTACTCAAGCTCACCAGCTCTACTGAAATACATTTATAAATGCAATACGACACGTCTTATGTCACTTAATCTTGTTTTTAAATGTTAGCTGCAACAACAAAATTGATTTTTTTTTCTTAATTGAATGTAATTATTGCCACAATTGAACATGGGTATAACCCATGGACGTCGCCGCCATTAAATCTGAGTGGTCCCCCTCACATTATTAATGTGATAATAATTATTATATTACATAATTATTCGTTTGGACCCCCCTCCCACTTAACATAAAATGCTAGTTCACCTCCAGTGTGTCCCCCCACATTCAAAATGCTTCTGATACTCCTGGTGTAACCATTAACACTCCAGAAGCATAACCGTTTCTGTGTGTTATTCTTAATAATTTTTTTATCGAAAGTAAAAATAAATCAAGTGAAAATGTCATGGGTTGTATCCAATTGAAATGTTCACATGAAAATATCCTACTTGTAAAATATAAAAAGTCTTTCCCAAACTCAAATAATAACCAGGGGGGCTTCTTCCTTTTCTTCTTCTTCTTCTTCTTCTTCTTCTACACTAGATAATGGGGAAAATCTCTGGGACTCTCTGGAATCAGATACTGAGAGCCTTGCCCAGGAGAAGCAAAGACGAAAATTTCAGAATGATAGAATTCAGGGTCTGGGTGTGGAGGAGAACCTCGTCTGCAGAGAGGAAGCTGGTGATGATGGTGATGGGGAGGAGGAAGATGAAGACGATGACTATATATATGATAGCCTAGATATGGCAATTAGAAAGGACAGCAACGCTGGAATCCACCAGGGACAGCAGACAAAAGGCGGTAATGAAAGGTAAATGAGTATTCTTTATTCTTTTGTTTACACATATTGTGTCATTCTAAGTATGTCAGCTTTGGACTTTGGGGTCCCACATGGCCCCACAATACATTTCTCTGACTGAATGGGGGAGAGGCGGTATAAGCCTGGTATGCGAGATGGCCAGTCCAACCCTACGTTCTATATTTATACTCCGCTAAGACGTTTAAAAGAAAATTGCTTATATAAATTGTCAGTAGATGGCAGTATTTCGCTGCAAGATATTCCAGAGGCTCAGTGGTTTGCACTGAGCCACTGGATGCATTCCCAACCTTAGTTTTGTGGTTCTGGTTCTTTCACACAGAGAAAAAACTTATGGTTTTGAAAATTGGTGACACTAAATGAACAATGGTGTGTGATTGTGTATATGGAGTGTATGCCTCATCACCGCTTGCTATCCCATACCAGGCATTTCATGGCTTGTGCCTGGTATTTTTGGGATATTATGTATGATATGTGGAAAATGCGTAAATGGTATTGTCACAATCAACCCATTTTAAATGTCTGTCCAATTTAGGATCCGTGTGAATCAGAGTCATTGTAAGGCAGGGGCAAGTGGTATGACAGTAATATATGTGACATCAGTCCCATTAGGCATATGTGACAGTGTAAAATGGTGCCTACAATAAAATGATGTCCACCGTAGTAATTCTTTTCATTGTGCAGTATTTTTCAGTGATTTAAAGCATTTCAGTATTTTATCTGGTTTTGTGTTTCTAATACTTGCGGAAGAAATTGCTTTCATAAAGGTTGCTATAACACACCAACGTTAGTCCGCTCAACATTTTATTCCTTTGTTATTTATTTCTCATGAAAAACAACTGGCGAGGAAATCAAACTAACGGTCACTTTTCATGTTCTGTTAACTTGAGAATTGAATATAATTTCCATTTATGGTATATAATTTTGGTTAATAACATGGTGCTTCAGGTATGGAGTACTTTTGCAGTACTAAGTCTGCTTTGTTACAAAATAGCAAATGAAACATAAATGACTAATAGCTATTCTTTGCTTATTCTAAAATGAAAAGGTAGTGATGATAGATTATGTTCTAATGTTCAACACAATGGCCTGAAGTAGTCCTCTAATTTTGTAATTTTGTCGTAACTGTCATTTAATGGAAATTAGGTTTTATTTTGTTTGGGGTTATCACAATTTGCACTTGCTGTGTAGTCCATTAATGAGCCTGAATCTTATTGCGTATGCATGGCAAGACCTTTTCCCACTAGAGTCACAGACCCAAAAATTTGAAGTGTGGAACCCCACATCTGTTTTTCACGTCTGTCATGTCCACATTGTCCTCACGGTATTTATTACCTAAAGAAGAAAGGCCGTTCACTTTATTTGGTTGGGTTTGTTTTGTACGCACAGCTAGAAAACAGTTTGGAGTGGCTCTCCATGCACATTCTGGTATAGTGACCATGGCAGGCACTAACAAAAGGTCTGTTTGTGTGTTTTGCGACTCCCTCACAACCCCGTATTCTTCATTGCTTTGCAATTGAGTTGAACTATCGTCACCTTTCATTGTGACACTGTCAGACATTGTCCACGAAATACTGAAACTAGGTAGTGAACCACTGTCATTCTTGAGGATGTCATATATAACGAGATAACCTACCATCCAAGCTTTTATGTCTTGATCTATTTTAATACGCTGATGCATTTTTACTAATTTTAAATGTGTAGTAAATTCTGCAACAGATCAGTTATTTGAGTACTTGCTGTGGTAGAATATCGCATCTAAGCTTAATAATCAGTCGTTTTTGGCATACTGAAGACTTTTCCCAGCTGTATGTCAATAATGCATTCTCAAGCTTATTTGAGTTCGGTCATTACAAACCTTTTCCTTACCCTTTCACCATCATTGACTGAAGTGCTTTGCACCGAGACAGTTCTGCAAATGGCATCATAAAATGAGAAGGAGGTCTCATAGTATTCAGAGCAGCACAACAAAGAAGCACTCTGCTAATTATTTTAATGAGATCTATTCATTGATGTTAGAAGGAGCACATTAGGTAGCAATTTCCATTCAGATATATCAGTGCTTTAATTCCATTTCATTAGATGAAAATTGCCAATTTCAGAACTTATCTCTGTATAGTACTCCTTACACACTACCTCAGACTATTAGGGATTAAAGGGGATATATATAGATACCTAGAAGGATTTTTTTTCCTTTTGTGAGTTTCTTAGAACATGTCTTGTTTGTGTGTGTTTTTAATAAGGTGAATGGAAATATAAACAAATTAGTGATATAATTCAGAGGTATATTTTCCATTATATAACATCCTCTGATCTCCTGCTTTTTAAACTTCAGACAGAACAATCTCAAAGACGAATATGCAGATCTGAGATATGACCCCAACTGGAGGACCAACTTCGGGGGAGCTGAGTTCTTTGAAGAGAGGAACCAACATTTTCTGTTGGGAGAGGAATCTCATCTGGACGAGGTGTCTGAAGGAGATCCTTGGGTGATGAGAAAAAGTGTCAGGATGGTAGAGAAGAAAGGTATGTCTGTCAGTGGATGTGTTCCCACAGTGGCCTTCAAGACTGAGACGGCAGGTGAATCTTTGTCAGCCAAATCAAAGATTCCTACAACTCCTTACCATCTTCTGGAGCAACAGTGCTTAGGGGCTCAACCAAAACTGCTGTCATCTGGACACCAATGGTCTTCTGAAACTTTGGACCAAGAAATCGGTGACTGCAACAGCGGCAGCTGGTATCTTGTAAAAAATCAAAAACCTTTGGATGCAGAGCAGCTTGTTTTCTCTAAACCATATGTGACTGTTGAAAGCAGTAATGGAGGATGTCCAGGGAGGTTTGAATCCTGTGAACAAAACTGTACACAAGCCAGCGAGAGAACCAAGACGACGAGGAACGGCATTCTACCCAAACTTAAGCACTCCCAATGGTCATCAACTACGAAGGAACCAGCAGCAAAGCAGGACATTGTGGAAAAGAACAAGAGGACCCTGGGGGTCACTGCAGCACAACAGGGGTCATATCTTTGGACACACAAGCAAAGAGGAGGGAAGGCTTATGACAAGCAGGTATGCAGTGATTTAAAAATGTATTATTTCATGTTTGTTATAAAAGGTTATAGAGGAAGCAGACATTTCTAAAGTGCACTTTATTGCCTGAACTACCGTTACATGTTCATTATATCAAATCCTCCCACTTGGGGGGAGAAAGAATGCAGTAAAGCCTGCGATATGGTTGTAATATGATTATTTGCCACTAGAGGACGCACAAACATTGTGGAAATGTACAGCTTGTGAAAATCAGTCAATCTAAAGGGAAGGTTTTGTGTGAGGGGAGAACCACTGCCGTGAAAACTGTTGGATAATTTCTAGATTTATCACTAAATCTACAATATTTATAGCTGACATTATCAATTTAAAATATTTAGGAAAAATACAATAAATCAGACATATTCCTCTGGTTTCTTCCTGCTGTCTGAAGACTGAATTATGAATCATGTGCTTTCTGAGATAGACCATACTGGATGGATTAAGATGAATGGATGGACAGTTATCACACACAAAAATACAAATAACACAAGCCCAAAAGCCAAAGTCCATGAGAACAGGATATTTTTGCGCCGGTTTTAATGAAAAGCATAAGTGTAACTACATGCAACATTAGGACTACAATCTTCATGTTAATATGTTACCATTGGTCATGCAAGTGAAATTCAAAACTATATTGTTACACGTGAGTTACAGGTTAAACGCGTAGTAAATAACAGAGTAAAATTAGCGATTGACATTTAAAATGTAAAGACAAATATTTATTCCAATGAGATAACAGACATTGCTTCCATAGGGTAAAAAGTCAATTTCATATTAATAATAATTATTAATTAATTCATTCATTCATTCATTTTCCACACCTCCTTAGGATGAAATATTCCAGCTTCCATCACATTAATGTACAATATATACATGAAAAATATATGGAAAAATAAGACCTAAAACTTACATTTAGTATATTTATTATCTTTATACCCATCTGTCTGGTTTCAACCACTGATCAGTCAGGGTCACAGTGATCCAGAGTCATTCCCAAGCAGCACAGTTTATATGGCAGGTACACACCGGGATGCAAGTTCATCATGGGCTACAGATTTCAGATAATCATTTCACCAAATTTCTGGGGTTTTTTTTGTGCCATGGAAGAAAACCAAAATACTTGATGGGAAACCGTAAATCACTGGAACCATATGCAAACACCACAACCAAATGAGTGATTCTGTTAAAAATCTGTACCGTAGTCGAGATCCCGCCTTGGGTATTTGAGACATAATAGTGTTCAGCTTCGGCTCCTGGCCAATATTGTGGCATCCCTTCATTACCATTACTCAGTGTCTGCTACATTACCGGAAGCGCTGGCTGTACTTGCATGTCTCATTGAGGTGTGATTTCGGTTAAGGTGCCACGGGGCACAAGAGACACAGACTCTCAATATCAACATGTGCCTAGCGAAGATTGTGTCTTATTCTAACCCAGTGAAGGTAACAGCCGGATTTATTTTGAACCTGAATATTGTACCACTTCATTTTAATTGGTTCACACTGGAGTAAAGGTACAAGTAGTATGCCCAGAGTAGAGCTGGGAAATTAATTTGGCAGGGAAAAGCACTTTTCAATTGCGGCCTGCAGAGAAAAGTGAACAGAAAACATGCCTGGCTATGTAGTGCCTATTATGACTTGATTCATATAACAGTAGCTATTAAGGACATCACAGAAGCACGGTCACCAATAGCCTCTTATGTACCTTGTGCACCTGGCACAGGGATATAATTGACTATGGCTGTCTATCTGTACATCGTAGCATGTGTATTCTCACTGCATTGACCAGACCTGCCAGCCCATCTGAGCCCATTCGCATTGCACAGTCTCGTATCATCGCCATTTGCATATTCAAGTGTCGTTAACATTGTGCTGCTCCTCACACAACCCCCCTGACCCCCCCCAGTCTGCCCATGTTGTCATCCTTGATTGGTTTGGCCGCTGTTGTTTTTCAGGATACATTTCCAGTGACTTGAATGAGCTGAATGAACCCTCAGGTCATCCGTTTGTTTGTAGCGAAATATTTTTCATAGATTAACTCGAAAAAATTAGAGTTGCATCATTAAAACAATCAGACCTGTCCCCATATCAGACGTAATCCATTACTGTAACCCAGTCAATACATTTTAGATTCTAGGACTTCTGCTATAATGTTATGTTACAGTGTATTCTGATTAAAAAAATGCTAATAACACAATTCACCTGTAGGCCATTGTAAAGAATGCATTTATTTCTCTGGAGATTACAGTTACTTCACAAAAAAACATGTGTCTTACTTCAGAATGTCATAGATTAAGTGATTTGTTTATACTCAATTAGATTTTGGATGGATGTTTCTAGTAATGAAACAATCATGAATTGCATTTACTATTAAATTAAAAATAGACATTTTCTTTTTCTACGGTCTGATTTTGTGTGCAAATATCTCTTTATATCAGTATGATGGAGATTTCTTTGTGTCCTTCTAAGAGGAGAAATAGATACTGGCCATAATCACATCACTTTCACAGACATCATCTGAGCACTGCTAAGTGTGCTATTAGAGCCTTTTAAAAGGCCCTATTTGGTCTTTTACAGGGGTCTCTGAGATCATTTACTGCTGATAATTAGAGATGTTATTAAACGTACACAATCTCGTAATGCCGCAACTTTTTGCCAGGCGAGCATCGGAGTCAGGATGGGATGCAACCCGAGCGCCTTTGATAAAAACAGAAGTAGAAGAGCAATCTTCCACCATCGCACTCGGCCCCAGTCCCTCGCTTTTCCTCGGGCCCTCACTTCAAAGCTAGGAACAAAATGTACAATCTCTTAATAGCTCCAGACCAAGGCTCGGGGGCTCTCTTCTACTGTATGCCATACCTCAGTGTAAACACCTAATCAAGATTGCCCTGGCGGCCACAATAGCAACCAAATGCAATTCAAGATCCGCGGGTCTTTGATGTCTTCATTGCAAAGCTGTGTTTCCGAGTCTCGGGGAGAATGACATGCCGCAATTGCTGCCTTTGTTGTGGCTCGTCCACGGCGAACCAATTACAGGCCTCAATTTAACGGAATAGGTATTACACAGCTTATGATGCTCAAAATGCAATTTTGCTTGATCATTTTCCCAATTTGATTGGAACTATTAAAATGGTTGACAAAAGGCAGGGGGCGGGAACGTAAGCAGGGGTTGTGACCCATCTCTCCACTGAAGCGGTAATGAGAGGGTTTGCAGCGGCCGGTCCTGGAGCCATTGACACCTGTTATAGCGCACAGGCCATGCAGCTGACGGACAGGGATGCTCCGAGGTTAGCACTGGGCAATGGCTGAGAGTCACATGTGGCCCCCTCTACCTCAGGGGTCTCTGCCAGGCCCCAGTAGCTACAGTATATCACACTTGCCCTGGTCGCAGTTGTACATCTTCGGAGTCAGGGGTCAGAAGTATGGCGAATTCTGATGGACGTTTAGATCATAATGCCATTTGTAGCCACAGATGTGGTATTTAAAAACATAGCCATATATCTTTTTATTCTCAGTCAAAACATTCTGTCACAGACACAGAAGAGTCTTGCCACGGACACGTTTTTCCGTGTGCAGATAGGTTGACGGTCCCTGTTGAGAGCTTCTCGATTGAAAGGAGTGTTGCTGGAATTATTTCACAAATGTGACCCACCCCATGTGATCAGGAACATTTAGCTGGAATGTCACCCTATGGACACCAGATGATGTTGTTGGGTGAAGTTCTTACTAAGAGAAACAGCATGAATGGTCTGAATGTTGCATCAATGCAAATTGTCCTTTCTCCTTTCTCGCAGTAAGAGAGGACTCCCCATTTGTTTAATGTTTTATGACCAGACTTCTGTGATCCACTCCAGCTTTAAGCAGTCACTAAACCTGCCTCGTGCAATAAGTGCTATCATCATCTGTCTATGAGTCTCGCCCCGATTGTCAAAGCTAAACAATACGATTCATTCCCTGCTTACCTGCCCTTTCAGTAAATAGATAGATCAGCATGGTGGTGCATTTATTGATGGATATATTACAACTCAATCCACTCACTAGAGCAAGAATTTCTGTGACCTTATTCGGGCTGTTCGGCCTTTTAGAATTAGAAGCGATCAATAAGGGACTCTTCAAGCCATCAATACCATCGATCAAGCCGGGATTGTCCTTAGCTACCAAGAAGACATGAAGTTAACTAAGTGATTTTCATTATGGCATTAGGGACAAATGTTTTCTCTGATCTGTTGCATTAACAAAAATCAGACATGGAAACGTAACAAATATTTTTCAAAATGAAAAACAAAAACAGAGTGATGCGTGTCACACAAAAGAGCTTGAGAGAGTAAAGTTTTTGGCACATTCAGAGACACGGGATGCACTTTGACAACTTTAGCAAGTTGTTTAGAGCAACATCTCTACAGACTGATAAAAGGGATCTTGAACCACATTTAAAATTGACAAAAATGTTAATAGTAGTGCTTTAGTTTGTAGAATCTATTTTTGCAGAACATTTTAAGTTATAATCCAATTTTAATTTGTGTTAATTAGTTTTCATTAAAATTAAAATGTACTTTTCCTTTTGACACTAGTTTCAGTGTTTGATTATATTTATTATAACTATTTAATTCGAATAATTATGATAAGCGTTTAATTTTGGCCACCTGTTTTTGTATATTCTGTATCTGTCATCCAGAAGGTATCAGAACCTGCTGAAGATGTTTTCAGTATCTCCAGCCAGGGGAGCATAGGAGATGTCATTCACCCTGAACACAGCTGGCAGCAGCAAGCCCAGGAGCTGAAGGTAAACTATCTCACCCTTATCCCATTTATCGATTTGTGCGTTTTAGCCACGCGTGTTTTTCTGCGGAGCGCTTAGCCAGGCCTCGAGGCAGCGGGCCACGTCTCCCAACGAACATTTCCGCACGTGAGGTGGACTGTCACCCGGGATTTCATTTTCTCACCGGTGGAGGTGGCTGCAGACCCAATTTCTGCTAGAGTTGTTGAGGCACAATGGAGCCTGTGAAATGTCTGAAAAGGGGACTCCGTGGCCCCGTGTGGAATGGAGAAGCATCATTATTTGGAGCACTTGAGCGGTCGGCCTAATGCTGCCAGGGAGAGGAGTGTAAATATTTTCCCATTAAGATGGTGAAAGCTGGTGTTTGTCAAATCAGGGGTATTAGATGCTGCAGCACAGCCGCCAAGCTGGCCGAATGTTTTTGTGATCACTCTGTGCGCGGCACCCGCCAAGAGAAAGAGAAAGAGAGGCGTAAGAGGAGTAATATAAAAATTATTTAAATCTACCCACACTCCAGGCCCATAATGACGGTGAGAGATGCATTAAGATGACAGTTGTGAGAGGAAATAGTTTGTTGTAATTGACCGGGATCTTCCAGCTGCTGTCCTCACGGATGCGGATTTCAGGAGAGTATGGGATTTCGCCGTGGCTCTGCTTTTAAGACTTTGAGCTTTGTGTGCCCCGGAGTTTCCATTACTTTTGCTGGCTGCATTTCAGACACAATCTATCTTATGTTTCCCATGTCAGTGCTGCCAGCTCTTCACAGGTCTTTGAAGGACTGTTTTTAATTTTATTACACTATTATGTGTTTTATTATGAGGAATTATATAAATTCATATTTCCTCCATCCATCCACCTACCCTGGCCAGGGTCATGGACGTCTTCAGAGATGTTTTTTAACTGCTTAATGTCATAATACTATTACTTTTAACTTGTATTTATAATTTGATCTAATGACAGAACTAATATAGCCATAGCGCCTTTCTTTTCAGGGTTTCAACAACAAAAATGTCCTGAAGTCTGAAAGACGGGCCCATAGTAGTCGGCCAGAGAAAGCAGGTGCCCTAAGACCCCCAGCTGTTGGGGATAGACAGAACGTGCATGAGGTCTCAGGGCCTGGCCATATTCCCACGACCCGACAGGATCTCCAAGGCCATGCAGAGGTTCTGGTCATTGATGACGAGGATTCCAGCAGCATGTCAGGTGTATCCTGGCTCTCCGCACCGCCTGCTCCCCACAGACCACCGGTACTCGCCCCGGTACGCAGGAGGACTCCCACCGTCAATCGGAACGTTGGGCTCAAGGTGCCTGTTGATGTCATGCCATTCCTAAACCATGGTCCCCCACAGGCTGCTACTGGCCCTTTTATCCCTTGGGGCCCCCCTTGTGCCCCTCCCTGGGCAGATGGTTCGGGCATTTATCACCTGCGTCTGGTGAACAAACATTTTGATGAGCAGCCAAGCTCTCCTCAGATGGTTCCTTACCACGCGCCCAAACTACTAGCTCATTCTTCACGTGCAGCACTGCCACCCCCTGCTCCCACCCTTGGCCAAGCTTCCGGCCAGCACAGGTTGAGAAAGCATTTTCCACATCAGGACAGTGGTGGAATTGAACACTGTGGAACAGTATTTTTTGTGAATCAAGATGCTTCTGCTGCCAAGAAGACAGATCTCAGCAGGGCAAGGTCAGTAACGTATTTACATTGCTCATCTTAAGAGAAGGAACATTTTTAGGCAAATGGGCTGAAAAAATCACCCTCAATCATAAATGTACAAATTAATAAGTGTAGATAGCTGTGCTATGTTTTTGTGTTTTGTTTTTTTACAGGATCTTGCCCACAACGCAGTCAGTCAATCAGGAAAGCCTTCAAGATGACCCAGGAGATCAGTATACCACGCTTCAATGCGACCAGAACTGTGGGCCCAACAACAGATACACACCTCCAGACACAGGGCCCTACCTGGTGCTGCCCCCTATTGGACAGCCAGCAGAGGGCGACTCTGGGCACTTTAACACAATACGCAGGAGTAGCTCTGAGGGCTACCTTGCACAGATGGAGAAACAAAAGAGACTGAAAGAAAGAATGGGGTACAAGGTATGACACTGTGCATGAGTGTGCATAGTGATGTTGGTATAAAACAAAATACTAATATTCCTATAAGTGCCATAATTATGTGCTAGTATCTTGTTAGTACTTTGTATATAATCCCATAAATATTCTTTATATATAAAATGACCAGTGCACAATATGGCTTGGTAACGGCTAATAATAAAATGTGTAGTAATTGGAAAGTGTACTAATAACCAATGACTAATTCACCATTCTGTTTGGGCCACACTGAATATTTACCTACCATTGAAGAGTGTAATGAAATATGCAGTAATAAATGGTAATAAGACACCTAGCTTTAGCAGGAAGTAATGTCCTCTAATTAAGTCCTTTACAATTAATGAGAGGCTTTTAGCACCGATGTGCTTGTTAAGCTAGTGTTTTATGTGGGGTAATATGCCTAATTGCGGAGAGATGATGACCGGAGACAAAAAGATGCAAACCAGGGCGATAAGAGAGAAGCTCTTTTTTCAGGTTGTGGCCTCATAAGAGACTAGTTTGCACTGTTTGTTGTGCTGTTATATGCTGCCCTGTAATCCATTGTAGTGGAACTGAATCAGATACAAGTAGTTCTGTTTTACAATGTAATAGCCGGTGTAGAGATGGAAGGATGTTACTTTAATGTTTCAGGTTTGAGTGGCCTTCATATCCAAAGTGGCTCACAAATCTGCCGTTTTGACTTTTGGTCGTATCTTTCCACCACCCTGGAATATCGATAATTTGCGAAGCTCCCATAAACGACTCCATACTTCACTCTGGACCCCGTTAATCCCAGTCGCTTCAGTGAAATCCACTGGCGCCAGGTCCATGCAGGGAGGAGTGGAGAGGAACAGGCGTCTGCGGTGAAATGCCGAGGATTTTTGAGCGTTGCGTCTGACAAGATTTAGGGATGAATTTGTTAAGACGTGCTGTGATCAGAGCCCAGAGCAAGAGGGAGAATCAAAAGTAAAGCAAATCCTTTAGTGCCTGTGACCGATGGGTAATTTGGAAACATGGGACCAGTCTGATCTGGAATGATTAGCCCCCTTTGTCTGGGCCAGCATGTATGCTGAGGCCTGAGCACACCTCAGACCAGGCCCTGTGGATTAACTTCTTACCCTTGAGCAGCACAGAGCTCCATCCTGTCAGCTTGTGTGTCTCCTCCTAATGCCACTTGTGCAACAGAGCACCACTCAACCCACCAAGGTTTTATTTTAAGAAACCATTTGCGGAGAGCACGCGCTGGTACCATTAAAATACGCGCCCGTCTTGCGCATGTCCGTGGGGGTGGTGGAACGTCCCAATGCAAGATTGCTAACGAGGTGCATTTTCACAGGCCTATACTCTGAATGACTATAAAAGCCTTCAGAAGGATATTAAGCTCGGAGGACTGGGACCGAATTATAAAATGGCAGAAATTACAGTAAGTTATTTTTTTATGTTATATCTAGAGAAGTACATCTGCATTGTTTAAATGTAAAAATTCTTATATTTCCACAGTGCACACCTTTCATAAACACTTTTTGTTAGTTTAAATATATCCTTTTCTGAATATAATTTTGAATCTATGGCGTCAGCAGCAACCTCTTCCAGTTTTTTATCTGATATTGTTATAATTCTAATGCAATCACTATATTTCACACTGCAAAGAAGAAGTGAGTAGTACTGGATGTGCACCAAGCGATACATCCTCCAGGCGTAAACCAAGCTTGGTTGGAAATGTACCAAACACAATGCTACAGATCTGTGTTGTTTTATTTTGTAGTCATGTTCAGTGAATTGTCTGTGCGCATATCCCCTGATAACATCCTTAAACAGTTTCTTGCCTTTTGTTTCGCTTTGTTTGGGAGTGTGATGGCACTGCTTTCGGGGGACGTGGCACCGATGTTTAGACCCCTTTCCATAATCCTCAACCTCTCCCTTCCATCACTGCCAGGTGGAGAAAATGCGACGACAGAGGTTATATTCAAATGCTGTCCGTGAACAGAACAGGGAGACGAGCAGGAACCTGGCTCTGCTGGCTAAACCCCCTGTGGGTAGAGAGAACAAGGATCTGCTTCCCAGAAGGAAGGTGAGATGGGATGCTTGTTGAGAGCCAGACAACAAGGTTCTGAAGGATGCAGTTATTAATAAATATTCACTTTAAACATTTACAGGCCGCTAAGGATGAACAAAAAGTCACCCTTGTAGGTCTGTTTTAGAAATAAGACCAGAACTTTTAGTATTTTAGACCAAAATAACCTACAAAATAACGTAATTTCTGAGTAAGGTGTAGTAATGAGTACAAGAGAACAGCTTTTTGAGTCAAGGAACAGAATTTACAGTAGCTTATTCAATCTTTTATAATCCATAATCCACACCCAAGTCATTTTGAATAAATATTACTTGCTTCCGAGGCTTTGGAATACGCAAGGACCATTCCGAAGCCTAAATTGCCCCCACAGCCGAAGAAGAGAGAGTTTCCTATGAAGGAGAACTTCACTGAGCATGCCCAGTACCTGGAGGACCTAGACATATCCCAGCTTGTGGCACTGGAGACATTACAGAAGCGTCACGAAGAAGAAAAGAAGGCTGTAGCCCATTTCAGAGTCCTGCCCACAACGTAACCCCATATGCAGTACGTCTGAACATGGACAATACGATTTGTACAAGGACGTCTTCCCCTTTATGTTGAAGGCTCTAATACGGGTTCTGTAAGCACTTAAAACAGCCTTAAATAAGCTGATAGTAATTCAGGTTATATAGCTTCTTTAAATAATTTTCATAGCATAAAAACTGGTGAATCAGCTGAAAATATAAAATGTATTATGTTTACACACTTACTATGTTTAGATGTTAAATGTACTGCTTATAAATGATGTATAATTTAAATGTTATATTTAGTTCAAGCTATAAGAATTTTAAGGCATTTTATTAGTTATTTTATAAATTATGAATTATGAATTGCCTTGTGCCCTATTCTCCCTGAGAAAATGTACAGGGGGATATTCTACAAGGCGAATTTGCTAGTTAGCTGGATAACATAAGCCTAACGTGGAAAGTGTCCAAGAGGAGGGGAGCAAAGTGACATTCTTATTGGACAATCCTTACATTTGGCTTAAGTTATCTGGCTAATGGAAAAATCCTGCTTTGTGGAACACCTCCCCCCCCCACCCCCAGGACCCTGCTAACCAGGATAAGTGCTTAGAATATGCATGTTACCCATTAAAACAGTAGGTGGCATAATGACCACAGGTTCACAGCCACCTGATAATTCTCAGAAGAAACATCACCTACCTGTGCACCTGAGGTGCTGTCCTTACTCAGCCGCCAGAACATCCACATGGCTCTGAATCACATTTGCGATTTTACAGGACATTAATTAAATTAAGATTTTTTCCCCAGTTCAAAGATATCGGAAGTGCTTGGGGATAAAAGGTCACGCTGGCTTGAGATGAATAGCCAGTGGTTCTGTTCGCCAGTCCAGGTCCACTGCACTCATCCTTTTACTCTGCACACACCTGGCTTTGCTGCTGATCTAAAATAATCGACAGTCTCTGGGCAGCTCCTGATTTTACGTCTGAATGTCCCTTTTCATGACCCCCTCTCATGTCAAAATAAAAATAGGTCAAACAATGATGACACTTTGAATGCATTCAGATTAGATCCTACAAACTTGTTTTCTGTATTTTAAAGTGATAATTTTCCCCCCATAAAACAATCTCAAGCACCTATTTCTTTAATGGAACCTTTAGATGATTATCAAAGAGCTATTTACTCATATGTAATATTTTAATTAGATTATAGTCTCTATTTAACCCATCATGGGTTCTTTGAAGCTCTCTGTTTTTAGTGTTAAGCTTCACATGCGAAGGGTAATAAATTCCGGACCTTTTGAATTAATGAGAAATGCTGCCTTTCCAGGCCAAGTCTCTTTATATCTTTTTATTTTTTCCTCTGGCATAGAATTCAGTTAATTGAAGGAGTCCATCACCACCACACATGAAGGAGGGCGAATTAGCATCCCTTTTACCGATTGGAAAGGCCGGGCAGACGCGCTAGCTTTGATCTGAGGACGACCGTGAAGTAGACGGCAGCTCCCTGAAAATGACCTGATGGCCTGGCTATTAGCTGAAAATGCAGATGCGTCCATGTGTTGCAAAATGCTTAATCTTTTAATTGATCACCTTTCACGCTACCTATTCTCTGCGCGCTTTTTATTTTGTCAGTTAATCAGAATCACATTTTGAAATTGGGTGAATTGCTTTTCAAAGGGAAATGCGCTGAATGTCCTAATTGAAAGAGAGAGAGAGAGAAAAAAAACAGACTTATTAATGTAAACCTCCCAAATTAATGTAACTATCTCCTGGTACATATTTAAATGACTGAAGTCCTGTAATGACCGCTAGTTATGACCATGACCCGCGTCGTGTGCATATGTGTTTAAACGGGGTTTTCAAAAGAAACGCGAAGTGTACGCCTAACACCGCCGATCACCTTTTGATGTCCGGGCTAAATACTAATGCAAATGTTTTCCTTTGGTTGCAAAAGGAATATATGCAATTCATTAGCAAATTTGAGGGGCATTATTGAACCCTTTTTGTACCGCGTATAACGAAACAATGTAAGACTAAATAAATATATAAAAGAAACTAAGTTTTAAAATGTGTCATACTCGCCCTTTATTCTTTTCAGAGTGGACACGCACGCACGTGCAGCTACCGACTTCTGTGGCGGGAAAGTCAAATATGATTTGTATATTAAATCTTGATTTGTTTTAATTAAAAATGCATGCTAAATGTAAACGATCGTGTAAAATGCTATTTTAACTTGTCGATGCTAATGATGAATTTTCTCTTGAAAAAATGTGACAGGTTTTTACTTAAATACTTTATATTCAAAGTTGTGTGCAATGGTGTAATAGAAGGTCATCTCTGGATCTGAACCTGCGGTGTGTTGTCTATATAGCTTGATAAATATCATTAGAGGATGCTTACAAGGTGCTTCATTTGATACCGGTCTCCAAAGATATATCTCTTATTGAATTTTACTAAGATTGTTTAACAAACACTTCTTATAATGTCGTTTCTAGATTATATAAAGTATTGGCCTATATATGTACATATATGTACACACACATATATATATATATGTATATATATGTATGTATATATATATAGTTTATATTCTTAGTTTAAAAATAAGAAAATGCATTACTTTCATAAAAAGAACCAAATGATATAGTCTGTTTTTTGTGTTTTTCTTCTTTGCTAAATTACAGATATATGCGCGTAATTAACATCTTAGTTTGGTGATTAACATGACTATCATTAGGACATACGGACATGTTCTCACTTAAATTTCTTCCGTTAGGCCTACAGTCCAAAGCGAGCGACTCAAAATACAAATATGCGATCACCAGCTTACACAACATCGTTTTATTTTGCTTCTGTAGTTCGGGTGACAGTTTCCTTACATAGACAGTGTACCAGGAAGACTTCAGACTCCTTAATATAACGTTAAGTTTCAGTCGATTCGGTTAATGTTCTAATGTTTTTTGTACCTTACAAATAATGCGAATTGTGTTAAACATAAGCAGAAAATAGTAAAGAACTGGTTTTCGTTATTAACTTAAGTAATTCTTAATTCACATTTAGTGCTTCAGAGCGGTACTAAATGGAGATTACCAATCTATCAGCATTAATAATCAGAGCACAGGCGCACCTGTTGAATAATTATCGTCATCACCTCTCATGACCATTTCCCGATTTTTATTTAGATTAATAAATACGCGCACGAACAAAAACACACACTAGTAATAATTACAAAGCAAGTTTGTTTTCACTTCAGAGTTAACCATGGTCAAGTTAACAGTTGACTGACTAAGGAAGATCAACACCCAAGCGAACACATTGCAGAAGTGGCTTTATCAGTAAGCGAGAAAGTCAAGGCGGGCTTTTCACTTTGAGTCTGCTTGAGTTGTACATGTATACAGAAAGAAACATTTCCATGTCTCCGTCTTTATATATGTGATTCAGAACAATATTTGCATATTCCATTTTAATTGTGAATCATTTTAATATAGTGTATGAATAGGTTTATTAAAAATTGTGGTTTGTTAGATTCTGTGCTCCAGCAGGTTACGTGGAAATTGTTTTTAAAGAACACAGAGTGCAATCTTAGTGCACAGAGTGCCTTAAATTGTGTGTGTGTGTGTTTGCGTGTTAATCATATTAAGTAAATATATATAGAGGATTAGTTGAGACTTAAGTTTATAGCCTAAATAATAACAAGACTCTAACTTATTATATTCAGTCAAAGTAAATACAAATCATACGGTGAATGGAACGAATATTTCTTCCGATAATCTATCCGTCATTAACTATCCGTTTTACATCTCACGGTTTATGAGATAACTCTTCAATATAGCTCATTTAAATTTGATCTATATAACTACTGTTTTAGCTGTAGGCTACACTATTCGTTACAATAATAAGATCACTTTTTTCGTGGTGTGGATTTTTCAAATAGTCCCAGCGGTAACAAGGAATTCGGAATTAGAACACGATTTGATAAGAAGTTGACTAAATGTTAAAAAGAAGAAGAGAGGGGCTATACCGTTTAATTGGAAGCACAAAATAAAATCCGTGTTTTGTCTCAGAAAAAAGTGTAAGAAAACAAAACATACTTGCCGAGATCGGACGATAAAACGTAGAACAGCAATAGCTCGACAGTTTCGTATAGCTACGAATTAATTAAGAACTGCGTTTATTAATCCCAAGTAGAGAAAAATGACATTCTGAATTATATATGTTTCCCGATTTCAATGAGAATTGATTATTGTACCTAAAAGCACTTAGCCAAGTCCCAGTTCGGCGACTGTCAGGTCCAATGGCTCAGCACGATCGAGATTTAAAAAGTCTCCAATTCAAATGCCCGCAGCGCTCGCAGCAGGGCGGTAACATTTTAACTAGGTAATTCGTAATTAAGATGGTGCACATTTGTAAAAGTCGTAACAGTTGGTATTAAAACCGCGCGCTCCAGGGGTAATTCAGAGGTACAATTTTGAAAGTCACATAAAACTGGATTTAGAAGGAACATTATTAAGTTGGACGTTGCTGTTCGCGATGGTTTTTCCTGAGATATTATGTAGGCTACAATTGTTTTCTTTTCATCCCGAAGTCATTATTATTATTATTATTATTATTATTATTATTATTATTATTATTATATTGGCTATTAATTTAATGTAATACTTATTGAATTTACATTTGAGTATTGTAGGATAAATGATAAGACTTGTGTTTTGATTGTTTCGAAAGAAGCGTGTGAAATCGGATACCTGATGAATTTTATTCAAGCGCAATGAATATAAATTCTACAAAATGAAAATGATTATTACAATAATTTATGTGATTTTTAAAAGATGTAGATCGTTATTTGTGCCCGTACTGCAGTGTATTTCGTTGGAGCATGGATTGCTATAGTAAGACGCTTATTTGGCAAAGGTTTTAATGTAAACGAACATCGGCTTGGTCTACATTTCTACCCACGGTTTATGTTATAAACTGGGCGTTCTTTAAAAAATGAAAAAATAATAATGAATACTGGAAATTAACGTCTAATTTACAATTTAATGAAAACAAATTACAACATGATACGGATATTACAATTTAGACGAACAGCTAACGAACAAGGAAGTGCAACACAAAATCATTGCATTAATTGCTGAAGTCTGCACATCCAGCCGGTCTGTAGGCTAGTTTGTCAGTATAAAAATAAACGTAAAGTATGGTGAAATTTACAGATTGTCTTTACAAGATTTATGATTTCGTTGTGGCTCGAAACATGACACGAATAAAATCACACTATTTCGTAAAATATTTGTCCATAGTGTTGACGTAATATTACTATGGAACTGGTATGGTTCTGTCATATTTTAGGCAACCATCTCAATTTCCGGAAATGGTTTATTTGAACTAAGTCCTGCTTTCTGTACATTTGACTCGTGTAGTACGATTTTGTTCTACCCGCCAAATAATACAATCAATGAAAATGTCAATGTTAATAAAAATGAATCGCAAGCGCTCCGATAAATGTAATTTAAAAGTATTATTAATCTTAGATATTTGTAATAATTTTGTTTTTAAAAAAGCTACATTTCTTTTTCCCGATGTACGTCAGGTACATTATATGCATTTTCATTGGGGTCTTTAGTTATAATAGCTGTTCAGGGGAGCAAATATCATCATCTTCAATATCGACATCATCTTCATTTTCTTCGAGCATGTATGAGTCCTGGTTCATTGCAGTTTTAACCTCTTCCAATTTTTTTTCACTGCTTTCGTTTTCACTTTCCAAGGATCGGTGCAAGTCATTTGGATTTTTCTGGTCGTCCTGCGTTTTTCTTAGCTGTTTTTTATGCTTCATCCTTCTATTTTGAAACCAAGTTTTAACCTGTACGACAAAGTTTGAGTATTATACAAACTTGCATAATATAGGCCTACTAAAAAAATCCGGTATGTGACATGCAAGTCGATTTGGATAGATATCTTACCTGGGTTTCTGAGAGACTTAAAGCTGTGGCCAACTCGACTCGTTCCGGGGTTGAAAGGTAACGCTGAATTTCGAACCTCTTTTCCAGCCCAGATAACTGGGAGTCCGAGAAGACTGTCCGGGCCTTTCTGCGTCTGCAGTGTTTGCCAGGCATCTCTGGATGATGTTGAAATAAAGCCGGGACTTGCATGCCTGCAAAAATATATTTGAAACAAAAGGCCTAGGTCTTGAGACTATTCACTCTATTTCATTATGTTGCTTTACAAGGCCAAGCCTCGTTTTGTTTACGTGACCGCTTTTAAATGACAGTTTTGTATTTACAAGACTAAATCAACTGTGGTTCTATACTCGACACAGCGATCCAGAAATAATTGTGCGGTACGGTTAAACTCAGAACGATACAGTTTACGATAAAGATACTGTCTGTAATATTAAATAAATGTTATATCATGTTTACATCCGTTTGATTTCCATCTTTCGCGTTCATGAATCAGTTTGTCCTGAGACTCAGAACTTTCACGAATCAACCTGTTGCGCATAACAGACCTGTTGACATTGTTTAAATTCTAATTTTTAGCACAAATATCGCTTTGACGCGCGCTTTCGCTTAAATTTATCCTCATAATGTTGGCTTAATTGACTATACCTTGAAATATTTCTGAAATATTTTTACACATATACTATGAACACTTCAACATTTTAGTAATACATTCGCTTGATTACTTACCCGAGGTAAAGAAATAAGGGTGATGTTCGGGTTTGTGAAGAGGATGGTGAGGATGAGGCGCTAGTATCGGGGTTGGCATCAGGGGATATCCATATTCTAGAAGCGGCATCCGGGATGCTAGTGAGCTGGAAAACGGCGTGTGAAACACCTCTCTCAAAGGTTTGGGTTTATGCAGTAAAATGTCTTCGATGAAGAACGACGTTGACCTCTGGGCAGGCATCTGAGGGACCGGGGACGTGTAGTTCAGATTCATTTCCAGTCTTTGCAAAAACCACGAGGAAGCTCGAGTCCGGTGTTAATGCTATTTGCGCTTCAATAAACGCGCAGCCTGAAAGTCTCCAAAAAATGCTAAATCTTAGAATTATAATCTGCTGTCAACCAGCGAGCAGAGCCCAGGTATATTAGTATTTATTGAAGGGGAATGACAGCAACAAATTGTGAAAAAGATTTGTGATTAGCCAATAGCGCAACGGTAGGGCGGAGGATCGAATTAGTTCTGTATGGATTAATTATACTGACGGCGACGGAGAGGGAGGGTCGCTCACCATGGTGCTGAAAGAGTCCTCCGCCGGGAGCAAGGTCGCTTCTCTCTGACGCGCGTCTTAAACCACTTTGCACCGAAGACCGCTTTACTTAAACCGCATGTTGCGTGCGTCTGATACTATACCATTTTATTTTTATTGTCCCAAACAGGTTCCAAGTTGGTAAATAGACTTAGTATTGGCATGTCCCGCTACTGTTCGGCTTGCAGTTAGCAGCAGAATCCCAATATCACCATGTGTTACGTGTGTCGTTAGATTAAAAGCAATCTGTTACTAAAAAGGTTTAAAACGGTACTGCAAAAGGTATTATCTGCTTTCAAGTCTGTTCTGTATCCATTACAACTCATACTAGTCAGGAAAGAAATGTCTGCATTGTTCACAGAATGAGATACAGAGCAAAAACCCAGTAATATTATTAAAATAATCATTATGTTACACAAAATAAATATCATCGAAGCAAAAGTATACTTTTAAATGTTTTCTATTTGTTAAAAATACTGCATTATCCGTTGTTTCCCTCTAGATATTCCTTCCCCTAGCCATCTGTTAGTTTTAGATTGCTAATTTTTTAGGGATTACAATATTCCAAGACACAATATTGGCTAATACCCCCTCAAATTGGCTCTAATTATTGATATTAAACTCTGCGAGAACACAAGTGGGTACTTCTCTTCCATCTCTACGCTGGAAGCAGTAATTTGTTGACATCGAGTTGTCATCACATTTCCAATCACTGCAGTTAATGCTGATAGTGTTTTAACGCAGGCAGAATTCTTTCGGCAATGCTATTAGATAATTAGGGAAGATGTTAGAGCGAAAGTGCTAATCCTTGGGCGCAGGGACAGGATTTCCATTCGATCAGACAGGTAGAACAAATTAATTACTGGATTCAATTAGTTCTGAAAGTGCATTACTCTGACAACTCCGAGACATGTCTTCCATATGTATGAGCTGGTATAAGGTAAATAGATGAGTACCTTTAAGTGACTGCAAATTGTAATGCAGCTCGGTTTTCAATGAACATGGAAATCAGGACGCCATAATAGAGTAGGTTTTTGCGAGCGTGTTCCCTCCCCTGGCTGTGCGTTGAAGTTTCTTCAAGGCATGGTGTTTATTTGGCTGACCACGGCGCAACTGGGTCTAATAGACATAGAGTCGGATAAATAGAGAGCAAATAACAGCATAAGCAAACATTTCAAAGCCGTTCGAAAGTAAGAAGTATTCCCAAAACGTAAATGAACGCGTTGAAAGGTGTGTTTATAAGCAGTTTCGACAGGGAAAACGACAGCCTTTCTCTATAAGGCTTGCCAGTTGATCTGTGAAACACAGCCGTTTAAAGGCTAGTTGTTTACCATTTGTTTCATAACAAATTCTGGAGGTTAATAGGCTTAATTGGGGCATTTATGCAACGTGTACAGGTAAGCCCCAAGACCAACTTATAGCCGATAACAGTAAGTAGTAGCTTTCAGAAGGAAATGAGAAATCTAATGAATTAATGGTGATGAAATTGTCTCGGCATGGATGGTCAATAGTGTCCATCCACTTGCAGGCTAGTTGAGCGGCTTTTTGTATTAGACATTTCATCAAATAGAATTTGGAGGCAGGGAGTTGCTGAGTCACTTATAAATGGCACATTTGTGTAAGAAGCTTGAAGGATTATAGGCAAGTTTCACATCTGGCTCCAGACCTTCACGGTGTATTATGCTTTACGTAACGCTATGGGTCTGTTTTTCCTTTCCATTTGATTGGCTAGATTAGCGGTTACCGAGGTAGCTGTAGCTGAAAATCTTTTTTTTTTTATTAAAAAAAAGCTTTTCAGAAGTTTAAAACCGAACAATTCGCACTTTTGTGATATTTTTGGATTGTCGTTTTGGGGTCATTATTGAAAAAAGTAAAAATGCATAGATTAGATACAAAAAGCTGCCATTTATTTCACGGCGTAAACATACTTAATCATTAAGGGAAGAAATTAACCGGAAACCTGAAAGGTACACCTTTTAGGGGTTTTTTCCTTTTTTGAAACGATTTTTAAAAAAATTATCAATAAATTCACAGTTGATTTCTGTTTTTTTATATCAGTGGACGATATTTGTAATTCAATAAGCCAGGCTGTTTCGCTGTAAAAGCCGTCTTCATTTGATGCTGAGACTTGCTTGCCGGAAAGCACTCTCACAAGATGTGTATGATTGCCATTTTCTTTGTGGATGTTAAGTTTTTCCTTCTGGGTCAATTGCAGGCCACTTACGAACTACAGCTCATAGAAATGTATTTCAGCAATAAATGTGCTCCTGTCTTTCCAACACACCTATATCCTAATGCTTCATGGCGCCTCATCTACCGAAGATACCTTTGTGAGCGCACAGTAACATGCCGCATCAGAATAAATATACCCTTACCTTGTCAGGTCATGCTTAAATGCCGTTTTACAATGGAAAAGCTGACGCATTAAGGTGAATGTACATGTTTTGGTTTTGAATAATAATCTTAAAAGCTAAATCTGACAGCAATGCTCATGTAAGAAACTGCCAGTTGTGCTCTGTGGGATTTTAATATTTAATGTCTGACCGTGTCTTCAGTGAATTTTCTCTGAGGCAGGACAATCTAACTGAGAAGTCATTTGTGAATGAGAATCTGGGGCTAATGCCATTTGATAGATGCCAAAATGGCTACGGGAGCCCTTTTGATTTCCTTGTTCTGGACTGCAAAGGCAGTCCGGGGTGGTCAATGGACACAGATGTATGGTGCAAAGAGCTTCCCAGCAGGCCAGTGCGGACGGCTAATCTGTGGAGAGGCCCAATTCACTCATCCTGTCGCAGCGAGGCTCAAGATCATTGGCCACACTTGTCAGGAACAATGAAACCCGCCCGTCATGGAAATCTCAGCGAAAGGAACGCCAGCCAGCTCTGTGTCCCCTGCCAATTATTTTTGTGACCTGCTAATGTTTGTATCTGTACTGTTTTATTGTTACATTTCAGTTTCAATTGCATAATGAATTTACACATCATCTTGAAGTTCTTTTATAGTTTTTTTTTAATTGCTTTGGAGCATTTCTCAAATAATAATTAACATTTGCAAAACAACAAGTATAATCCCCACACTATAATACACCATAACAGCAGAACATCTTTCCCATTGCTTCCCTCAAATTTCCAAGTGATTTAGTACGGATATGAAAATGGTTTTGTACAGCTGTCATTCGGCAAAATGTTCAGTTGTTTTACTCTTGTTGGTCAATATAGATTATGTAGTTTTGCATTGTAATAATTTTGCACCCAAAACTATATATGTATCTGATCATCCTGTTAGCCACCACATGCAAGACCGTTAACCAAGCTTTCAAAATGATTTAAAAATATATTCCATAAACTGCAGTGATATGGTGTTCCTCTCTTTTTGGTTCCCACTGTACATGGTTTTGCTGTCATTTTGTTGTTCTTCTATTGCCATTCTGCTGTTTTTGTGTTATACGGTGCTGTGTGACTATTGTTCTCTATTGTCCTGTGTCTTGAGATGCAAAGAAGTTGTATGTGAGTGTGAGTGCTTTCCCTTGCCAGTGAACTTTACATACTGTAATTGAGAGCCTTGCAGTGTTAAAACTGGTGTCTTTGACATGAATAAGTATCAGTTTGCTAAAGAAAAATGATCAGCCAGTGACAATGAAAAATGGAAACTGTCTATCATTCAGAATCGTGGCGATCAGGAGCAACAGACTTACACTGACATTCTGTCAATATGTCTAAGCATTTTGACTCGCGATTAAAACGATGGCGATTGTACTTTTCGTGGCACTGACTGATTCATTGGTGGAATTTGCTTTTGAGACATGATTTATTTGTTTTGGATAAGTTATAGGCTTTTGCAGCTAAACCATATTCTTCCTGTCTATCTATCTATCTATCTATCTATCTATCTATCTATCTATCTAATCAATTGTTTGTTTCTGAGTGGTCCATGAAATCTATTGGATCTGTAAGTTTTAAAAGACACTTGAAATATTTGTTGCCTTCATTTTCATAAGCTTGCATTCATCAGCGATGTTGAGCGTTCTCAGAAACATGCCAGCTTAAGGGGTAAGTCATTGAGAATACCAGAGCCAATTAAATGTGATTTTTGTCCCTTCTCTGGTTGTATGGTACAAGAAGTGTAATTGGGTGCAGCTTTTACCAGACACAAATTACAGCTGAATATTTTAACAAGGCCATTAGACTACTATGAAGAAGGTATGCCATTTTTCACTTGCATTCTTTGAAGAGAGTGGGGTATACTCATTATAATATGAAAATTCAAACAACACTTTAGAGGTTATTTGGGGACAAACAGGTTTCCTTTGATGCCAAACAGTTGCATCAGGAAACTTGGTATAACAAGCGTACATCGTGTTATAAATGGCTGCACAGTCACATGGTACGTTTGCGTGATTAATGATGCGTATCTCGCTGTTTTATGTCATAGCGGTAATTAGAAAGAGGGGGATGATTGGAGGATGTTTCATTCAGGGAGTCTTTTATTTATGCTGCTGTGGTCACAGAGGTGGACTGCAATGCTGGCTCGATTTCAGTTAGCTCAGGGCCTTAGAAAAACATTCTTTTAGCGGGAGTTGGTGGTCCTTGGGCATTCGTGCATCCGATAAGCACACATGTAGAAAATACCTTGAAAACATGAAAAATGCAGGGGGATTTGACCTCTTGTCACACGGACATACAAAAAAATGTATATATACTGATCTGGGCGCAGTATCACGCAAGAGTGAGCTCTATTAATTTCCCTTTCTAATGAACAGCAGGCACTAAATTAACACACCATATATGGCCTTCCTCAACAAACACTCTTATAATAAATTTATTTAACATATTCTTCATATGTAGAGTTTCCAAAATAAATCAGTAAAATAAGTCTTGCGTTGAATGTACGCCGTATTTAAATGTATAAGTATGAAGCATTAGCGTAAAGCTAGTAGTCTCTTTGGCGATCTGTACCCCCATGGGTTGTATTGCGTTAGCAGCAGCCTGTACCTGAAAAAAACGTGAGCACCACTGCCACCCAGCCGATGATGTAGGACCAGGAGAATCTCCAGCTAGTATATCGTCTCCCGTAATAATTGACAGTCGCCCCAGTGTAAATGGCCATCGCCAGCAATACAAAAAAGCCTACAGAAGAGAAAGACAACGGCAGTAAGGGGTCATTTCATATATTCACGCATCCATGCTGCCGTTTAGTACACTCAGCCAGAGACAGAGAGGGCTGCTTCTCTGAAAGAGGCATTCTGTCTGATGGCAAAGGTAAGTATCTTCTTTTCAGCACATCACTCAGCCTCTGTTATCCGTCAATGTGTGGTTACAGCATCATGGAGCACTTAATTGACACTACCAGTTAGTAAGGTTAAATGTAAACTCATATAATTTAACATCGATATGCTGTTTCTATTGGAATTATTTCAGTGATTGTGCCACTTTGGCAATAGTTAAATGTGTTACCAAACAAACAAAATCCTTAGTTCATCTTCCAAAAGAAAATATTTATGTTAATAAGATGTCAGTGCCATCAGAATGACAAGTCTGTTTGTCATTGTTTACAAACATGAAAGTCGATATGCTTAGTCCTGTTAATATCAATATAACAGTGTACTGACGTAAACTATGGCTAAGGTTTGGATGACGATGACTGAAAATCCACAAAGTTGTACTTTTTCTGTATGGCATATATCAGTTTCAACAGTATAAAGTTGTACATGCTGCATTTATATTGTAAAATACAAACACACATACTGTATATATGTACACATCTGTGAGTATGTTATATGCATATGTACAGTATATAACTGTAAAAGGTATATTTAGTGCATCCTGTAAAATGCAGGTGGAATACTGTAATATAAAGCATTACATTAAGTATAGAATATTGCAGTACAGTGCATATTGTCAACTGAAGGTTTATGAGATGCACCACTGAACTGTTTTAGAGAACTGGTTGATCATCGGTTGATCTAATACTTCAAACATTCCCCTTGACTGGTGAAAGTAAAAATTCATCTGAAAGCAATTCATCAATTCAAGACACATTTACAAAAAAAAATGTAACAGAAACGTATAGAGAATATGCTAATCAGATAGATTATGACAACTGGTTCAACTATGATGCATGTAATGACTCATACAATAAACTAATGCCTAGATGTTTTGGGCGGTAAGACTATTCAACAGAGTATAATACATTTTGACCAGCATGTTATAAACAATTTATGACGTAGGAATCAGCAGATGATTGTGCATAATCGTTTGCATGAATGTACCAAAGCATCTGCAATTTCACCAAATGAATGAGACTTGTGTTGTGCACAAGTGACTCAATGATATGGAGATTGGACGAGCACTTTTGAGAGTTTCAGTTCTGATCTGAGAAATGCATCAATGCAACTGAAAAAAACCTGTAATATGATACCACTGGAAGATATAAGATCAATAACAACTCTTTTAAGGCCAATTGCTTAGACACAATGACCTGGCACCCCATCCAGGCTGTCCTGTTCCTTGTGTCCTGTGCTTCCTGGGATAGACTTCTTACTCAAGGTAACCCAGGGCTGGATGACCAGGTATAAACAATGGATGACTATATCACTAATTAATATCATATCTTAGGTCTCAATCCACAAGAAATTTCAACTGATGTGTTCACAGTGACAGTCCTACAGGTGCTAGGAGTGTTGGGAGAGCTGAAGAGGCGTGTACCTGGTGTAAAGAACAGGTCAGTTAACCCGCCCAGTGGGTTGGGAGAGTGTGCAAACAGTGGTCAAAGAGGGCGGGGCCACTTACACGAGATGAAAAACAATATTCCCGCAGCAAAGGTTTTGTCAAACCTGACAAAGTAGGAGCTGTGGATGAAAGCCATGATGCCGACAACGATGCCGAAGAAACACGCCAGCAAGGAGAGGATCATGAAGGCTTTGGTGGCGTCCCAGTAGGCTGCCCGCGGGAGAGTCAGACAGCAGCCATTAATCTGTGTTTCTATGTCGTCCAGTTACTTGATTTGTGTGTGTTTGTGCTTTTCTTGTTTTTTATGTAGGCTGCTCATTGTCTAACCCTGGGGTAAAACATCAGTGCTCATTGTTGAGTAATAAACTGCTGTTTCTCCCATTTTGTATGCATGTGTTTATATATAATATATATATATACAGTATGTATATAAATTAACATATGTGTATATGTGTATAAATCCTAGAATCACCCCTGATCAAATACATTCATTATTTATTCATAAATACAAAACATTTGGAAATCTGTTGGTCTATACGCTAAAGTCAATTTCATGTTTATTCCGAAAAATTCGCCTGCATCTGGTGCGGTATAAAATAGACACTGACCAATGCCGGATTGAAAATGCTTCCTTTGGGAGCCTTTTAACTGAATACGCCACAATAATCTGAGCCGTAGCATTCAGCTGGGCATTTGAACGAATGAGACTCCCTGGCAGTGTAACATTTAGCCGTTGGTGGTGATGTTCAGGCTGTGTTTCTCCCGCTGCTGACCGCCTTACCGATGCCGTCCATTTGGATGAAGCATTTTGACAGTGTGCAATACCGCCACAGGCCCTGATGCATGTAGTTGCTCGAGTGGCGGTACTGCATCCAGTAATCGGTTGCTGTGGAAACAATCAGGAGTACATTCCCCACGCCGGCACAGAACAGCCCTCCTCCCATGAAGCTGTACATCCTGTACCTACAGACAAACTGACAGAGAAGATATTTCTTTGGATCATGGGTCATGTTCCAGCTGAGTGTCTTCTAGTGTCTTCAAATGGATCATAATGAACACATTTTCTAATAATGCGTTACATGTCACAAACATGGCCTCATGGTGCTTGAATTTGTTCATGTGGAGCTGTCGTTTTTATAGTATTGGTATAGATTTGACAAATGGGTTTGAGAAGTGGATTTGAGGCACAAAAAGAGGTTTTAGTTAATGTGTGAAATCTTTTTGGTAGTGTTGCTGTTTTCTTCCTGGTTAAAGAGCACAGGAGCTGCTCTTTACAAATCAGCCTTATCTTTTAGACTTGTTTTGATTGGATCTGGTGTCCAAACATTACCCCACTTCACACTACGGCTTTACAAGGCGGGTTCAACATCTGCCATACCATTGCCTTCTGCTGGAGGTTCAACTATTTTAGAATTAGAATTTCTGCTGTTTGGTGTATATTTAAATCAATATTAGTTTTTTGAATCGCAATTCCTTTTTTTTTTTTTTTTACTGGAATTGAAATACACAACCGTTTCTAACATCATTTAATCCCCAAGGAGACTGCTCTTTTTGTAGCTACCAGTAGGTGGCGACCCTGTTTTGCCTGATTTAAATAGGCTACAACATTTTGTGCATTTTGTACCAAGAGACTATTCCGGTGTGTTTTGCCTAAATATATAGTTATAATAATCTTTCTGTAAGTGAGAGACCTGGAAAAATAGAAAGCTTCAATGATACAGGTATTTACACAATAAAATAATAATTATGAAATCATGAAAAATCATATTTTTTGCTAAACAAGTTTCTTCTGTACAGTTGATTGGCATACAATACAACGAAAAAATTAAATATGAAGTCAAATTAAGAGGTTGCTTATTTCCATTGAAACAAATAAATAATCTGAAATAAATAATATATAAATGCAATTACTCTGCAACCCAGGATAAGTGGTTGGAAGACAGATGGATGGATGGATGGATGGATGGATGGGTGGATAGATGGATGGATGGGTAGATTGGTAGATGGATAGTAAATACATTTATATTTTACAATAAAATGACATGAAACATGACTGAAAATACAATAAGCATAAATAGGTGTGTGCTTGGCTGTTAATTCTAATATTGATATGCTTCAGTAACATAGTATCCATATTATGTCCTCTGCAGACATAAATAATTCTGGTTCATGTCTTGTTTTATTACTAGATGACTAAGAGGTAATAGCAGGTCTAAAACCCTACCTTGATGAATCCTGTTTATGAAGTCCAAGTAGTTCCGTATTGAGGTTGAATTGTCTGTCAAAAACACAGCAGAACCGATAATGCCAAGACAGGCAGGTTTCCAGCTACTATTAGCACTAACGGTCTGTTAGTGAACAGCAAACATCGAAAAAACAAACATAGTGAGCAAACAAAAGGGAATGACACCGCGACAGCCAATCAGGGTGAAGTTATTTTGTAGTTTGGGAATCTGCTGAAAAAACAAAAGTTTATAAGCTGGGCTCATTAATACTGATGACTGGGTGATTTCGATTGCAACTGAAATCTCTTTAGTGGAGGTGAGGTGATGCGTTAAATTGGGCACTCCACCGGATCCCAGATAAAGCTGTTTTCCTCTTCTTTTAGAGACAAAGTTATGTTCTGTCAAAAGTTTTCTGTTATAAATTACAGTAAGGGTTAGCTTGCTCTGCTCCGGTAATTTTAAAGAGTAGCCTATAATTCATTTTTAATGAAATTATTCTTGTGCTTAAAGTGTGGAATGCGGCATGGGTTTTGTGCATTGCCATGGAACTGGACAGTCAATAGCTTCCAGATGATTCCTGCAGATAATTGCTCTGCTATATACTTGGTGTTGATATTGAGCTAAGGATGGTATTCTTTATGATGTGATGAAATCGCACTGAAGGCCAAACAGAGGAAAATTTACTCTTCATATTTGGCAACAAAATAACTGTTGCTGGACATCCCTCAAATAGGAGTTAAAAGTGAGATAAGTTGGCGAATGCTTGAAATGAAGTTTTTATTGCAGGGTGAAGCTGCATGCCTGATGTATGATCACTGTTCAGCATAAAATACTGAATTCACCAGGTAGACCCAGACTGTAAAAAAAAGCACCAATGACTTTTTTTCGGCTCTGAATTTGTCAAATTCGGGACTCCTTTTCACCTATATAGATCTCAGTCTCCCTTCTGACAGGTTATGTCATCATCTTGCTCACTAATAAGCTCCTCTCTCTTGCCATACATCTTTATCCGTTTTCATTCCTTAAGCGATTAATTAAACCTATGTCATTACAGGACGCTATATGCAACATCAAAGGATCAGTGGAGGGCAAAAGGAGACAAGGAAATTTATCTATGTGCTCAAATGCCATCAATTCAATAAATCGATAGGCAGACAGCAAAGTTCGGACACAGATCCAAATTGTGCCATTGAAAATTAAAGAGGGCCATTTCTTTCCCCCATGCCAATTATACATTCTCTGCCTTTCCAGATGTGCCTTTATTCCGGAGCTTCGCCCGTGGAAGATGAAAGGAGGCGAGTAGGTCCATTACATGCATTAGAGCAAGTTGTTCAGACCAACTGTCGACTTCAAAATACAGCAGGACAGGATCTTTCAAAGACGTGAGTGCCACACTTACTCCTAACTTCATTTTTATAGACTGCGGCCTCTCTCCCCCTGCACCCCCTTCTATGAGGGCATTTGGTATTATCCTGTACTTTCAAAGTGGGCAACATCTCTCAGCGATGGAAAAGCAATTCTGCATCAAATGCGTCCGGCTCCTCAAAGATTAATTCTGTTTGTGAACAGAAAGCATTGATATGTGCGCAAAGAGAAAGAGTTAAGATACACAGTGAACAAGTGATAAAAGCATTTAGGCTGACATGGTGCCCAGGTGAATCTGCTTAAAGGAGAAGTGGCAGGAAACTGTATATTAAATATGTACGGAGGACATGTACGCTTTTATGTTGTGCGTAGATGGAAGAAAAAGCCTTTAATGTCTGCTATCAAGCATCAGGCAAAGCAGGATTCCGGTTTATTTCTTACACACCAGTATTGTTTTGCAGTTACTTTTGTTGTTCTGTTGCACCAAAACAATTTCTAAAATAATAAATAGTAACGCTAATAATAATCCATTTATCATCTTCTGACCACTCATCCTAACAACCAGAAATAATAAAATTCATTTGCGTTTTCCATGGTCCATATCCTTGTCTTCACAGAAGCCATTCATCTCAGAGACTTTTTAAGGGTCATTCCTACAATAATTTCTTAAATAATCATTTTCTTTCAACTGATAAATTCATTGATATATTTATTTATGTTTTTTATTTATATGCCCATTGAAACATCAGTGTCAATTCAACATCAGAACTGATTTCTGGTGTATAATGCCGTGTGCCATGTGAAATACATCTTTCATAATAAAATTATATGTAAATGTATATAAACTATTAATATGCCATGTGATGTGGCAATACACTGAATTAAAAGTTTTAAAAAGCAATGATGCTTATTGTCTTTTTGTTCAGTATACTTACATATGTTTGTATTGTGCATTAAACTTCAAATGTATCTGATTATATGATTTTCAATTTGCCATAATAATATATTTATTCCATTATTTAGAGGTCAAAATGGACGCGTTCTAACGTCAGTCTCCCTCTTTCCTGCTTGCTGCTCTCTTTGAATGACACCCATCCCCCGAATACAAGCCGGTTGCGACGGGGACTTAGCAGAACTAATGAATGCTGCCAGGAGAGTGTTTCTGAATCCTTTAAGTCACCAGCCGCATTCCCTCTAAATGCTTAAATTAACTCTATAGAATTTCATTTAAGGGGCTTCGCATGTCTAATTTATGTGGCAAGCACTTTCAACATTTTCTTAGCGTTTAACCAGCGGGCTTAATCAAAAGAGCGTGTAGATGATGTTTCTCCCGTCTACGCCGGGCTGCACTATGTTTGCGGGGGAAAAAAACTTCCACTTAACCACTTAAATGAATATATCAAGAAACTAATTTGCCATTTTAATTGCATGATTTAAGGAGACGCTACCTTACTTTCTCCCTTCCATTTTGCTCGAGTTCCAATGTGAGCATACATTAGATTGATCTATGAAAGACCGCCGAATTCACAACACTTAAGTCTTTTCATTTCCTCCTTAATTGAATAATTGAAATTCCTGTCAGTGTCTGCGCTGAAGTGGCACCCAGCATGGCATGCGCCGTGCAGAAAAGGATTGTTTTTTGCTTGTCTTTTTTTCTCCTTCTTCTCCTCCTCCTCGTCGCTTCCTCCGTGAGAGCAAAGATTCGCTCCATCTGTCAAACCCAGAAATAGATCAGTACATGTCCATTTTGTTGAGATTTACTACTCCCATTAAGTGATTGCGTGTAGAAATGACGGGGCATTTCCCTCAATGCTTTCTTTGAAACACTGCAAGCACACATTAGGGACACATTACTGGGCCCATTTTCTCCCAGCTGCAGGGATATCCATTAAGCTTGTCACAGCTCTAAATTTTTTTTCCATTTTCTCTTTCGCTAAACTTGACTATTCCCTTCTCTGTTTCGTAATTTGCGGGTACAAATTATATCAATGGAAAGCTATCTGTCTTTTTGTGTTGCAGCCCGCCGGAGCTATTTGCTAAGTCTGATTCCGACTGGGTGCATTATTAGGTGGCATGGTTTGTAGGTAGATGTAATAAATTTCTTTTAGCTCCTCGGCACAGCTGGAAAGTCCGCCAACTAACAGTATGTTTGTTTTATTGGCGGGTAAAGAGTCTGTGTTCAGCTTAAGGTCCAGCAGCCTGGGTGTCGCATGTTACGTCTGTCACACTCCTTGTCACAAGCATTATGTCACCTGTGAATGTATCATTCGCGGAACTCGTCGACATGCACTAGCAAGCGAACCTCTGGCAATTGGATCCCCCACGTAATCCTTTCATGACGTTTTTGTTCTCAGATGTACTAAACATGTTCGGAAAATCTGGTTCCAAATTACAGCGTCCGTTACGTTTATTTCTATTGCATTTGGTCTATAGTTATTTTAATGTAGCAAAACAACGCAGCTATATTATAATACTTTGTTTAAAAATTAGGACCCCCCCCCATCCATCTCTGGTTTCAAATAATCAATTCCCATGAATCTTTGGTGTTATGGAAGCATAAAGACCAATACAGATTACTGCAAAGGGCTCCTGGGAATTGCATGAAAACGTAGGCTGTTATTTACTTGGAAGAAAAACAGAACAATCTTCGTTTATCAATTTATTATTAATTCTAAAACAATTGTCGCCGAATACTGCTGTAGTAAGTAACATGCTCTTAATAACGAATGAAATATTGATGAAATTTCCATTTGAAAATGATTTTTTTGAAGCAGCGTCATAACATCCTTTCACTGTATGCTTATCGAAGATTTATTAAAATCCTGCAACGACCTGATCTAATTGCTGTACTTCTGCTAACTGCAAAAGCTTTTATATATTGGTTGAACAGAAACGAGCTCCAGGGAAGCTTTAAAATGGCTTGTTTTTACTTATTAATATTTAAGAATCTGAATTTTAAATGTTTAATCCCTTTTTATTCTAGTCGCTATCCAATTTAATTGTTATTTGAATTTTGAATATGTCTAACTGTTATTTGATCAGAATTAAAACATTTAAACGTTTAATTTTTTATGATAATTGAAAATGACTTTTTTTTTAAAAAAAACGTGTCAATTATAAGTGATAGAAGTGTAGCGATGACACCGATCTCTTAAAAACCAAATTAATATAGGAAACATAGAGTTCTAAGGCTACCTCCCTCGACAGAGCATGCTTTAAATTAAATCAACAGAGACAGCAGGGTCACGCAGAGAGACGCTCGCTTTCTGTTCAAACGTGGCAGCCTCCACGCTGGAGCCCAGCGCTACTCCAAGTTTGCCCATTGAAAATGGGCTTCTCGGTTTCGGACTTAAGAAAGGATCATTGTGCCAATGACTGTAGTGGGTTACGGAAATAGAAATGCCCCCATGCAAGACAGCAACGTTGCTGGTCAAAAGGCAAACTAAATCAGTGAATCAATGTAAGCACAAGTACAGACAGCTTCATGTAGTGCTTAGCTACGTTAGTTATTACGGTTTTATGGAATAAAATACGTGTTAATTGTAAAACAACCAAATCAGTCTACAAAAATAAGGAAAGTTACTGTCCTCTACTTCTTTACATTACAGTTGTATTCAAAACTCTTATCAGAGTATTCAGTGTTGGTATGGATAAACATAGGCCTATGTAGAAAGGTGATTCATATGAATTTATATATTTTCTTAGATGGTATTTATAGGAAATTATTAAGTAATGACAGCTATAGCATAATAGGGAGGGGAGCAATACCCAGTATCAGAACTGTATCCGATAGTTTGGAGAGACTCTGGAGTTTGGAGACATCTCTGTCACGTTACACACTAAGATGTTATTTCCTGTTGCACTGGTAACATTTTCAGCTGCAAGCTTGGTGTTTCATTGGTGTATGCCTATCTATGGATCAGCCTATTGCCTATTCGAATAGCATCACTATATTTCATAGCATATATATTTTCATTTAGTGGTATGAGACTAAAAATTGCAATGTAGACCCTTGAGATATATTGGTTCCTGCATGTATAAACTGTAATATATATTGTTTTACTTTGTGTATTTGTCACCTGAAATTGCCTCACAGAAGAACAAATCCCTTACTTATTTTTTTGCTTCATAATAAATGGTGTGTTGAAGGTTTTATTGCAACATGGCCTTATTCGTAGACCTTGTTCCTCCTGTCATCTGCAGTTTCACTCAAGTCGTTTGATTGCATTCATATTTTTCGGTTTTGTTCTAGGTTTAATAGGTAAGAATGTTGTTCTATCTTCTGCTGGCTTGCTTGTATTAGCTGCCTAGGTAATCAAAAATAATGTAAATATTTAAAATAATAGCATAAGGGAGTACATTAGAATGTCGATTATACTAACCATTAACTTGTTTTTGCTATTATTATTATTATTGCTATTTGGGTTGTAACAGGGGGCTATTCTAGCTGTTTTAGAAACAAGGTTTATTTTAGAGGCAAAAAATCTAGTATGTGTTGAATAAAAGGTCATGTGTCCTTACTGGGCACAGTGAGGGGGGTCACGGTATGGCCAACTTTCTGGTGAGAGACTAAACCCTTTTTCTTTGCGACCTCCCCATGGATTACGCTGGGATCACCCTGGACGCCCCCTTCGGCCCCAGAGGCAGGTGAGGCTGCAGGCCCCTTGCATTTCTTGCTCACTTAGGGGTACAAAATGACCACGGAGAACTCAATTAGCTACATGCCTGCGACGGTCGATTGCGGAAGTTTGGCCCGCCTCCGCGACGGCAAGCGGCATCTGCTCCATGCAGATTAGCCTGATTGAGTTTGACTGGGTTGCCATGCCTTTTGATCGCAGGTTGAACAAAGGGTGCAGCGCCAGAGTAGCCCCATACACTCAGAATGAAACAGGGGTGAACACTGGTTAAGCAGTGGATATATTGAGTCTTTCAGCTACTCCCCATGAGGTCAACATTTTAACAATGGGGGAATTAACAGAGAAGGGATGACGAGAGTGTCAGCACAACATGGTGTCTGCTTAAAGCTAGTCATCACTAACGCAATTCTGTTTTTTTTCTTCTTTAACAAACTTCCATAAAGTGTGTGTGTGGGGGGGGGGGATCATTTCACTGCTTCAAGTAATCGTTTACAGCATCTGGAATACTTTCCAAATATTTCTGCGGAAATCATTTTTTGTCAGTTTAATTTACATGACCGATTACTGGTTCGCAACGTTTTTGTTTCCTTCGTAATTTTTGGTTGTGCCAGATAGATTTTGCGATGCTGAAATTACAGAAATAATTTCGAAATTTCCACATGAGAAACGGTCAGTTTTGTTATAATTATTGTAAAATGTTTACAGCACGGGTATTTCACATGACACTGGTCAACAAAGATTTTTTTCACGGAGCAGCTAAGGGGTATCTGTTATGTACCTTTTAAAAGTGCATGTTATATACTTTTCAGTGATGTCACTTTCATGCTTTATTGTTATATAATTCCTTTTTAAGAACGTATGGATACATGGGAATGAGTAAAAATGATTTTATTTTTGTTTCTGAACATTTTAGGACTTTACAGAAGGGTGCGAAGTCCTCTAATTCTGTTCTGACTGAGTTTATAGGCTGTAACGTGTTTGGACATGTTGAGACAGAGTCCTGCTCTCTCTCTGGTATGGAAGGCAAGTGGTGTCCCAGTATGCTGGTCGACTTCTGCTGGACCCTTGAGAGGAGCGTTCCTGGGGCCAAGTACAGCAGGAAATCATACACTTCTGCCTTTAGGATGAGTAACTCCACCAGGCACATATACTGTAAATATAAATATAGCATTATGTTTAATTGTGTGTCACAAAAAATTCTTGCGTGATGAGTAAATTCTAATTGGATATATGAATTCAACACAAACAATACTGTAAGAGTCATAAATACAAAAAGCGTTTAACAAAAAGTAAGTAGAAATTTGTTGGCCAGTGTTATTGTTGATCTCATCCATCATTTTTGTAAGTTAATATTTCTCACTTTTTATGTCACCTATATCATTATCTATTTAACCAAAAATTTTATTTTAGTCATAGAAATAAATACTATTTTGGCACGATTCGGATGTAGATTCTGAACAATTCCTGTATTGTGTATTGTGTACTGTCTTTCTAAATTACCCATTCCTGTTGCTAATACTGCTACTCCATGATAATAATGATAATAATAATAATTATCTCACACTATCATTATACAATTCACCTTTGTGAGTATCAATTAAGTGTGCTCCAAAAGAGAGCATACACAATGAATTTAAATGGGAATTATCTCATGCTCTGTTCATTCACACTCCTGTCGCCATTAAAAAGAAGAGGTCTTCATGGGTCAGTAGAGACACATTCATGTTAATGCCTGGGTTTTTTTTGGGGGGGGGGCATGGATCCAGGAGGATCTTTGCCGCTTCCTGCCAGCATGTGTGCGGGTGTTGGGCAAGCATGGCTCTGACACCTCAGTTCAGGCCAGCAGCCTGGGAAGTAGAAGATCTTGTACAAGGAAGGGTTAGCAGTGATGCTAGGGGAACCGTGGAAATAAATACTTTGCGTTGCTCCCAGCTACATGTTCCGAGATCCTCACATGGCCCTAGAGCCTCCATTTGGTAAAACCAGCACCTAGAACAGATTTTAAAACATGTAACAGGCCCTATTAAAGTAGCGAATTAAGGTGTACTTTCCCATCAGATGGTCACGGGCACTGTCCTCTCGATGTGCCAATGCCAGGTCGTAAAAAAAAAATGTGGCCATGTGTTTTTTTGCGGCTGGAAATGCATCGGTCAGGCCTCAGGATAGTTAAATTGCTGCAATTTCAGTCATTTTTCTGTTCGGAGAAACTATCGAATGAGACCATTCAGCTCTACGCCACGTCTGTCGGGGTAACATTCTCAACGTCTGTGCTTCTGCCTCTCAAGAAACTTCAGACTCGGATTCTGTAAGAGAACAACATAAACTGTCTCTTTTAAACGTCTTGTTAACATTTTATCAGATGTGTAGACAACAGAATTTTCCTTATTTCCTAGGAGTAAACGAAGAAAAAAGTTCCTGAGCTGTTTTAAATTAAGTCGCCGGCTGTGGATGACCAGTGAGTCATAAGTCATCTTCAAGTTGTGGGCAGTGGTGGCTTCATGGTTAGGGATGTGTACTTGTAATTGAAAGATTGCAGGTTTGAATCCCCCACCAGCGAGTTACCCTGAGCCAGGTACTGCCCCCCAAGCACTGCTCCCTGGGTGCTGAGTTAGCTGCCCCCTGCTATGTCATGTTGTCACATACGGATTGAAACACATCTCATTGTGGTGTGTCAACAATGACAATTTAATCGCTTAATTCTAAGGTCACAGAATAAATTCTTTATTTACAAAAACTTGATATCCATGAATCTTCCATAACCACCTATACGATCCATAGCTCTGGTGAGTATGTGTAACAAACAAAAGTCTGAAAAAAAACTTATTCTAGCTACATTTTTATTGGTTAATTTGCATTTATTATTCTTTTTTTGTTATGCATTAATAAATCTCCTGCTACAAAATTTCTGTGACTTGTGAGGTGGATGAAGCATAAACCATGCTCTTATCCATTGTCATCTATTCATACATTTCTCATTTGTTTTCACTTCACTTTCTTCCTGGCCGCTTTCCCCATTCAGAATGGCTGTTTCAAATATGTGACTGTGACATCACAGAAAATCACAAAACAAAAACAAAATTCTTAATTATCCGACTCATTAATTGACAACTCATTTCCCATTTGTAACATCTAACCTGCCGTTAGCATGTAATTGAGTGTTCATTTGTATTTTATCTGGAAGGTGCTCTTCTGTCAATCATACAAGGATGGTGGCTAAAGCACAAATTTGCCACTTTATGCAAAATCAGGGCCAAGAGTCAGTAATTAGCCTGTTTATGAGGCAATCTCATTAATTATCCCCTCCAGGGCCCACCGCGCAGCCTGGACCTCCTGATTACACGCCTATTGACTCTGAATTTTACAGCACCATGCTCTTCGTTCAACTTCCTAATGGAGTCTAAAAAAAACGAATTGTTTACAAATGCACTCTCGATAGTTTGTTAATTTGAAGTGTCTGCACGTATAGTCAAATTTTCCTGTAAGTGCAATTTAACCCCACATTTGAATTTCCCTTTATTCACCTTTACACAAGGCCACCCAGGCCCTTAATACTATTAGCAATTTTCTTTCAGCGCTAATGACTTAAAACACATCACACAGGAGCTGTGGGGTTTTTATTTTATTTTATTTTGTATTAACAGCCGTTGTTGACTGTAAAGGACCTGCTGGCTAGCGGGTTTGCTCGCTGTGGCAGACAGGAAAACTGGCTCCTGTTTAGCCAGGTGGGGACCTTGCGAGACCACCTTCTGTCCACTGATCGTCTCTACTCTGGACTCTTCTCGTTAGCTGTTTGTTTTCGTTATCATTCTCGACAATAGACCCCGTCATACATGTACCAGGTCTGTTTTCCTCAGAAAGAATAACGATCACCCATCCAATAATAGTAACAACACTAACAATAATAACAATAGCAGTAATACTTCTCTTTGTCGTGTGAATATGCTTTGTTAAGTGAACTAATCTGACAAATGTTAATTTCAGTTAGATGGTTATTAACGAGATAATAAAAATGACTATTTATTCGACAAATAAGTATAATACAGAGATTTCCTGAGACAGACCATTAGAAATATTTGTATGTGTCTTGTGCAGTTCAGCTTTTTATATGTTGTGTTTTTTATAGTCAACATAAAAAATCTGTGACAATACAGCAGTATAACAGACAGTAAACGATCTGACAAATTTGAAGACAATCACATTGTCAGCTGTTATACGACGGCTTCAAATACCTGTAGCAATTAAAAGAGAAAAACTATGCGGGTTTAATTTACTTTGTGATTAAAAACAGGTTTTTTGCGCTGTATTTTTTAATACCCATTTTTTTTTTTTTTGAAAAAATAAACATTGACGAAAGCAAAAAAAAAAAAAATCAGATTTATAAGAAACACAATGTGAAAAGAAATGCTGGTCCAGCAATTAAGACATTTAAAAGCCCAGAAAATGCAGACTTGGAAAATGTTGAATGCGGGCGAACCAAAGTTTTTTGAAACCCCATCGAGCCACTCAGCGTGACTTTAAATGCAGATAATGAAGAAATGGAAAATGGAGCACAAATTGACCCTTTCACAGCATGTTAAGTCAGTTTGTATGGGCACCTGCAGCGGGCATCCCACTCACCATCAATAAAATAATTTAAAAACACATTATACTCTTTGAAAGGGCCCCATTTGTCTGACCAGGTGATTTCTAAAAGACTCTCTGGACTAGAGCTACATTGCTTCAGGTACTTTAAAATCAGCAGACAATCAATATAACTTTGGCATCTATTGTGTTTGAGTGAATATTTTAAAAAGCCTAGGTGTTGGTTAAAATTCTTTATTGGATCAGATGTGAATCGATATTAAAATGGATGGATATGCCTTTAAAATTGTGCAGTAATGTGTGTTTTGACATAGGTCGTTTCCCTCTGTGTTGCGTTTCAGCCTGTAATTACAGTTTAAGTGGCTGTAATCAATCACACGGAGCTCATCAGTTTGGGGGCCTTTGCTGCAACAGGGCTATAACTGGATAGATTCGGGTTAAGTGCCTCTCACGGGCAAAAGTGTCACATGAGAGATATGAACCAGTTTTGAGCTGCTCTACCCATCAGCCCCGAAAAACGTGTCTTTCTACTAATTTCATTCTAATTGAACTAGAATTCAGAACATATAATAGGGCAAGAAACTCGATCAGGGCTTTTTCAACTCTTGTTGACATTTCTATTTGACATTTGGCTACAATCTAATGTTTTTCCTCCCATGTAATGAATTTGCAAAATATGGACCACAAACAAGATCTTTGCAGGACACATCCTGGAAGGCAACCAATGGGCAATGCTCTCACAGCAGCGGACGCGGGAGGTTGACAGGACAAGCGAAGCCGCGACCTGCTTAAATGGTGAAGCTGTTGGATGGGAAGGTTTGACTGCTGCAGGTCCACCAGAACAGTTTCTGGGCAGCAGCTGTGCTTCCAGATGTTACCTGGCATGTTTCTGGCATCTGGCGAATGTGTTGGCAGGACGATTTGTAGGCAGATAGTTGGTATCCAAGTCGCCTCTCTTGATCCACAGTCTCTGATATGAGCGATCATGAAGGCCAATGCTATGGTACTCAGTGTACACTGAATCCCTGACTCCTATAGAACTGATTTCTACTACTTATGGGCTACAAATCGTCCCAAATTATGCCACTGATATGTTTGAAGAATATAAGCCTGGATTAGCAGAGAGCAGTCAGCTAGTGGTGTTGAAACAAAGCAGGGTGGATCGGCATTTAGTCATTACACTGCCAGGCACTGGAATCTCCCTCCAGTGAACATAGGAAATTCCCCAAATATTATTACTTTTAAGTTCTTACTGAAAACAATTTTATTTGATTTGACATAATTCATGCATTTGGCATTTTCACACTTTTTAAATATTTCACGTTTTTTCCATTTTCATTGTCATTTTTACATATGTTCCTATTATTTTACTTATGTCTATTTCTGCTTTATGCACTTTATTTTTTATCGCAGTTTCTGTAATGTACTTTTGAATGACCGTTGCCTATGAAAACGTGCTATGCAAATAAACTTGACTGGACTTTACTAGCTTGACTTTACCAGCTTTGCTAGCTTACTAAAGAATATTATTTTATTACAGCTGACCATTCATATGCTAGATAAAGTAGCACAATTTTTTTTTAATCAGATAGACTTCTTAAAAATGCTTATTTTGCGCTTGAGATTTTAAATTTATGAGTATGGATCTCATGGATATATTTACAGACCAAGGCTCGGTGTGTTTCACAAGGATAGGCACAATGGTATCACAGTGTGAATGATTAAACCAATTAGTATCTATTAACCCCTCCCCCCCATCATTATTCTGGATAGGTGTGCCTTCCTGCCAAATTTTTCAGGGGGTGCAAAACACCAACACATTTAAAACAATAACGCCATAGATCGACAAGAGCAAGGATATCCATGACCTCTTTTTCCATATGACACGGCGTGAGTGGACATCCCATAAGGCAGAAGTACTTATTTTCTCTTTTGTTTTTTTTTTCTTTTGGCCGTCTGAAGCCCTCGGCGAAAACGAAGCAGTGATTTGGCATGTTAGCGAGCGTGTCGAAGCTAATCAGACAGAGGGGCCGCAGTAATGGACGGGACGCGGGCGGAATCACAGCTAGCTGGGCAGCGGCAGGAGCAAGTAATAAAACTAATTTCTCCTCCATTTCTGCCACTGTGCAGCGGAAAAATGGGGTCAACAGAGGTGAAGGCAGCACACAATGAACAGCTGTTGCCTTCTGGTGGCGCGGGATACGGGCGCAGGGAAATACCAGAGCAGGCGCAAATCTTCCCCCAAATGCAGAACTATGCACGCTGAAATTAGGGGCGCGACCTGTGCGTGCATCGCTCTGGCGCCCCCTCAATATCCAGCCCTGGATCTGGACCAATCACACGCGCACAGCAATAAAGAGCAAGCCTGCCGACGCCTGATTGCTTTCGTTCTCGGTTTTATGATTTGTTGTGATGTATAAGCGAGTGGTTATTATGAAGGCGGCCCTTGCCCGCGGACGGGGAATGGAGACGTTCATTGGAAATAAGCGGGACTGCCAAGACATACGGCCTGACAGCACAGGGGCCATACGTGTCTTAATGCTGTAATAAACCTACATACAACTTTCTGCACCATCTATCTCACCAGTTGATTGGAGCACTTACAGAAGGCTGCGGCTTCATTCCACTTTCTAATTGGTTAGTTATTGCTTCACTGTACCAACCTATTTTATATGTATATATATATATACACACACACACACACAACATACACATGGCTTCCCATTTTACATGCCCTCCTGAGAGGCAGCGATACATTCTTGGTGTCTGTAGGGGACTTTCTGATTTTGCTCATATCTCTCATACTGTACATGACACTCTATTAAGTCCTGCTGGTCCTTAACGAAGACAGTTGCGCCTTTAAGATGACATCACAAGTGTGACCTTGCCAACTTCCTCTTCCTCTCAAATCAAAATCAATATTAAAAACAACCTTTTTTCCACTGATTTCAGGAGGATATGTGATTTCATTTTCATTCCATTACTGTGTATAAATCAAATGAATAATATGATGAATAATAGTGCATATAACAATTACAGTGATATTGAATTGTAATCATGTCAGTATGTGAATTGTAATTATGTCAGTATGTGAATTGTAATTATGTCAGTATGTGAATTGCCCATTTTTGTTCCTCATCTGGTCAAAGGGTTTGTTTTGCTTTTGCAGCTAAATAATTAAATAGAAAACAAATGCTGAGCGCACCTCATTCCCAATTCTGGTCCAATGGAGAAGAAATAATAGTTCATTGCCGCAAATCAGTAAGCACAGTTAAGTAACACAGTTTTAACTAC
>JAODKC010000107.1:18819367-18836180 GCA_026777985.1 Mormyrops attenuatus
GAAATGAAAGGAAAGCAGCTAAGAAGCATCACTTAGGGCAGAAGCTCTGTGAAAGTGACAGCAGGTAGAGAGCCAGGCGGGGGGGCGGGGGGGCAAATGCAAATGCAATTTGCCGCAGAAGCCGCATTAAGCATTTCCCATCAAGAACAATAATGGATTAAAGGCCGCTGTTGCTCTGTAGTTTGCCAGTCAATGTTCTTTATTTTCAGCATAACCCCAATTTCATTTCCGTCCTCTGCCGTTCGGAAGAGTCGATTTGCCGCCAAGCGCCGTCGCAGGCGGGGGCATTAATGCGCGCCCACAAAAGGACGGCGCGCCGCATTATCACCTCGCCCGCTCCCGAAATGAGAGGGGACCGCTGTCTCCGCGCAGCTTGTGACATGTTAACACTATCAGCTATTTGTTGCGATTGGGCCCTAATACTTTCCATCTGAAGATGTCATCAAAGCATTTGATGACAGAAATAAACCACTGCCCGCTGGGAAATTGCTCTGATTAATGGAATTAGGCAACGGAGGGGAATCGATAACGGGACAGCCGGTCACGTGGCGGGCCCTGGACGGAAGGTGCCAATCGCAAAAATGCCTGGGGGGGGCTTTTGTGGCTCCATGGCCTGTCGGCACTAGAACCTTCCCGCTAATAGGGTCCCAGGCTTCGTGTAAGACTTAAGAAGCTGTGGATTAGCGCTTGGCATCCTCTACAGAGTGCAATCTGTTCTGAAAATGGCCGACACATATGGGTCCTGCAGCACGTGGATTATTTAAATACAATGCGATCCAGCTCCTTTGGAAGTACTGTACGGCTTTTCAACTGGGGACCAGCAGAAACATATGCCTCTTATTTTCATTTCTTCCATACCCCTTTTTTTCCATATCAGGGCCCTGCCACTGCCTCTTCACTGATTTCTTAGCTAGTTAAGTGCTCTCACAGCAGAAGACTTCCTCTAATGCACCTTTGCCCTGACCTGGAGCCCCCCGAATCCGCCCCATCTCCCAGTCACCCTTTGTGTTTAATTCATGCCCCTTGCATTAATACCGCGGGCTGGATGGCAGACAGGAGACGAAGGTGCTTTCAGCAAAGGCCCACGGTCGTGGAGTGGCGTCCAGAGTGATTGGTAGGATAGTCGGATGGCAGTAGGATGGAGACTGGAAAGTGGTGTTCTTACGTGTCCTGGCTGTCTTTAGGGAACAATAGTATCTTCGGGTTGACATTCAGTTAGAAAATAATGCCACCGTTCCGAAAACAAATAAGTCTTGTTAACCAGATGCCTGCCAGTGCACTGTATTTCATTACATCAGCCAGTTGGTGTTGTACTTCCTAGGGATACATTGCTCAAGATTAGGTTATATCAATACCTGGCTTCTGGAATAGCGGGAATTGAGAAAGTTTCCTGAGAGATCTTCCGTTGCAGTGAGCTAACAGTCAGATAGGTGTTTTCAGCGTCCAAGTATGGATCTTCTTCTCCTTTCCAAGCACACTTACAGTGCTGATCAGTGTTGGGCAGTTCAGGCCCAGAAGCTACAAATCCAGACCAAGATTTTGTTTCTACCAACCAGTTGAGTCTCTGTGACTGTGACTCTTTATGCTCAACTGGTTGGTAGAAACAAAACCTTGGTCTGGATTTGTAGCTTCTGGACCTGAAATTCCCAACACTGGTGCCGGTCGAGGCCCATGTGGCACCCTAGGACAGCTTCGCCATTGGCGCCCCCTCAGAAGGTAGCGCCCTAGGCAGCAACGTATGTTGCTTAATGGGTTAATTGGCACTCTGCACATATAAAGAGCATAGGATTGATTGGTGAGGTCTGGTCTTTCCAATCGCAATTGCATGCATTTGGAGAGCAGTGCTGAGTTGCTTTGCGGCTTCATGGCTCCTGCATGCTTCAAGTGGTGCTCCAGGTGACAGCCACGCTCGTTCCGGTGTCTCCTGGCCCTGGAGCTATGGGTACAACATTATGGGGCATGTGTAATGGCTGCAGCATAATTGTATGTGCACATTAGATTTATGAGCGGCAGGTTAATATTGGCAGTTCCTTTCAAATTAACCAGGTTTCAGGCTCATTTACAATTTAAATCTATAAAGTGATAAAAGGTTATTTTAAATTTATTACCTGTATTAAAACACTTCAGTGTTATGAGCTACACATTAATGCTGCAGTTTCTCTATATGAAGTGGATTTTCTGCTCATTAGCGGCTTAAATGTATAGTTTTATTAACTGTACATAAAAATATATAGCATAAATTAAGAGATAATTATAAAACACTATTTGAATGGTTATAGTACCTTGGGTCCCTAGTAGCATTAACAGCAGGAAACCTTCTGTCTCTGATCTGGTTAATATGTACTGTAAATCTGGATATAATATCTTATATACATCTAATAAAAATATAATAGCTATAACAACAACTATTTTATAACAGGACAAAACTACGAAGGCACACTAGTCAGCTAGATAGCAAGGTATCTGTTACGGCTTGCTATTGTTAAAAGAACAACGATAAATGAACAATTGCTATAATTACTGTTCCAAGTTACGTATTGGATTCCTCTTATTTTTTATGCTAATGCTGTATAAAATGCATTAATGTTTTACTAGCGTAATATGCAAAAAGTGAAAATAACAGAAACTTTACTGAAGATCTGATGAACGCATAAAACAGGGATCCTAAACGTATTACAACAGCACCCTCTGGTGGCTAGATTTAGAATTTTCCTACATTGCCAGAAGCCAAAGGCATTGAGCAACCTTTAGTTTCATCTAGAAACGTACATAATTTAAAAAATAGATTTATTTAAATATATCTAATATTTAACCCAGACAAATGCAAGGAACAGAAAATCTTATTCCGTTCTTGTGGATGATTAGACTAGAGGGGATACGATATTGTGAAAATAGAGACCTCGTGTGGAGAAACGTGTCCGAGTCCGTGTGGAAATGTGTGCAGACTTTTGCAGAACACAGCATACATATGAAATAATTTGCATGTAAATTACTGAAAAATAGCATCCACAGTGTAATACTTTGCTCTTATCAGACGTTACTGGCCATCAGCACTTACCAATGGAAGGCAAATGGAAAGGAAATTCCTATATATATGCAAATACCTACATTTTAAAAATCTCTGTATAATGTGATGATAGTATTGATTTGTTTTATGGTGTCTCACTGTTTCATCTCTTTTAGACGATGGTTACAGCTCTGCACTGAAATACTATGTACAATGAACATATTTGTTTCAAATATAAAACACATATACATGTGTATGTTTTGATGGAGATATCATCCATCCATCCATTTTCTAACCATACTGTATATCCCTGGCCAAGATCTCCAGGCATAACAAACGATCTTTTTGCTTCGTTTATCACACAACTGTTTGGCAATTCATCAGAGTACCTTTTAATTTCACCCCAAAACAATGCATCAGTATAGCAACACCATTCCCCAGTTCAGCTTTGTTATGTCGCACATATTAATCGATGTGTATGTATTCAGCACAGATCTTGGTGTAATTTTTGTGACACACAATATGCCTAAAGAGTTATTGGTAATATTTTTTCTACATAAAAAGCATCATATTACATTAGAGGTATGGTGCATAAACATGGTAACCTTTCCTTGCAGGTTCAGGGGACTTTTTCCCATGTAAAAGATGGACTGAAACATGGTAGCACAGTCTTTCTGCGTGATATTAGAAGGAATCATTCTGTGGCACATTAAAATGGTCATTGATGCCAAAAGAGATGTAGCACAATTGGAGGAAATAGGAGTACATGGTTAATTCAAAAATACTGTCCCATGACATTTTGTAAGACAGCGTATAATGTTACGAAAACATTGCAATAAACAGCAAGTAATTTGTTCTACAAAGCAAAGCAATTTACAAGAAAGTCGATGCTGTAACTGAAAACTCAATAGAAACCAAGTCATTTTATAACAAGCTATTGTTATAGATTTTCTGCTGCTTCTCTTTAATCCATTTAGAAACCTAAACTGATGTCCTATTATCTGAATCCTATAAGCCAGAAATTGTTGTTAACTTTCACTAGAATTCCACTGCCCCCTAATCCAGGTCTGTTTTAATTGCTTTTTGTTTTTCTGGGTCCAATCTTTCCAGAAACTTTTAGGGATGGGTTTGGGGTGGGTTTCCTGGCTACTTGGCTAATCTGGAATTAATGGAGAAAATCTGGGGGGGACAGGCGAGTCCATTGTGGGAGCTGTTGACGGCTCCTTTGAGATGTACTCCGGGAACTACGGGGTAATCACCACAGATTTGTTCCTCCATATTTTATCCCCTGTGAGGATTAGCAATGCATGGTCTAATGGCTTCTTCTGGCAGCACACGTACAGACGCAGAAAATATTGGCAATTGAACTAATAAGAAAAACAAAAGAGGATGAGGGAAGGCTTATATATTTCCTAGTAAAGCCTGATGAATGTGAAAATCTACAGGCTTGTAAAAACATGCAGTCTTCATCCATTCTCCGGTTTATACATTTAATTTAATGAAGTGCAACATCTCTCCTGCCAAAGAGTTCTTTGTGACAGAGTACAAATGTAGACTGAAGGGTAAGTATGGAACCTATTAATGGAAATGTAAATCCAATTTAATTGCATAATCTCAGATGGTGTTAACTAGCCTGTGTTGAAAATTGAACCTCACCTTGAACTCTAAATTCCTCTTGAAAGGACGCACGGAAAAAAATTGGGTGACGTCTGACAGGTGAGTTAAATTCTCATTATAATCTCACGTTTGAGCTGGCAGACTTAGTGGCATACTGGTTAGTCGTAGTTCTTTTAAAGAGCGTGCCAGTTTAAATCAAAGACAGGTGTGAAGTTGTTTTTGGGGGGTGGGGTCCATTTGTAAACTGCACAATTAGCAATGGTGTTTAGGTGCTTAATAATGCAGGACGTGAGAGGAAAGACACTCGTGATTGGGAGTTTTGGAGAGAAGCAGCTCGAGGCCAGCTGGGCCGCGGCTCCATAGCCTCAGGGTGCCAGCTGCTTCCTGGGTTCATTCCTCCTGGTCCCAAAGGCGAATTTTCAGAGATCAAAAGCAGCAGGAGTACTATGAGGGATTGTTGACATGGAGCTCACTGCCTAAACGGAACTTCTGGGGTGTGTTAACTCGCCTGGAAGTGAGCCCAGCCGGCCATCAGCTGAGGCGTAATGCTGGTCCTAGCTGCCAGCTGACAGCGGGCGGTGAAGTCAAGCAGGGTATAGGAGTGTGTGTGGTTCAGTGGCTCGGGATGCTGACTCTGTGTTCCGAAGGTCGCTGGTTCAAATCCTGGGCTGGCAAAGTGGTTTTAAAGTTATGCCCGTTAACAAGGCCGTTACCCTCAACTGCTCCCGGTCCTGGGTGACCCTGCTTTCTGAGTCGTGAGTCACTTTGGATAACAGCGTCTCCTAAATAAATGCAAACTCTACATCCTCAACAGGTTGCTAATCAGAGAAGCTCGAGTGTTTTATGCGTTTTAGTATAGACAATCAAGTTCAATTCAGTACAGGACATTTTAATAGCAAGTTGTCACACAGTTGTTGATGACGGCTGTAAACTGAAGCACAATATCAACGCCTATAAGCTTTGGCCACCTGTGACCAATTTCACGTGACGAAATCACAAGGTCTTTATGTATGGCTACTGTAAAGACTATAAGCCAGATATGGTCCGTTATGGCCTGTTATAAACCTGAATGACAACAGCAATAAGATGCGTCTTTAGCTGCTTCATTGCTCTCAGTTACCTTGCTGCTGCTTTTATCGAAAGCCATGGCAGCCTGTTTTCATGGGGCAATTCAGGTTGAGTACCTTGTCGAACTGTATAAGGGCCAGTGACTCCGTAAGTGTTGTGCTCCCTGCTGCCCTCTGGAGAATGTTTTACAAAACAAGACAGCCTGAGCAGAAAATAATCTTCCACTTTCGTAGGGAAATGCATGGTCTGACACAGCTTAATAACAATACAAATAATGCTGATTATTATTAATATTATCTCTGTGCCCATGATCAGAAGGTCATCGGTTTGAGCCCCAGCCTCGACAGAACAGTCACTTGTCCGTGGGCCCTTGAGCAAGGCCCTTAACCCCCAGCTCCACGATGGCTGACCCCTGTTCTTTGACCCCCAAGCTATGCAGAGTAAGATGGGGGAGGCAAAGAGATGAATTCCTGTGTACCTGTACTTGTACTTGTGCAAAGGCCAATAAATGATTATATATATAGACGCTCCTCTACTTACAAATGTTCAACTTACGAACTTTCAGACATACGAACGAAGACAGTCTTTAAGTCCAAATTGTGTTCACTGGGCTCCCGTTTCTTGTCCGCCACATCAAAAAAAAATTTCTGCGTCTCAGTTCCACCTAGTGGAATTGGCCGCTACTCCCACCGCGCAACAGCGTAGCGTGCATGCTCCCGGCATCCTAGTTCTTAGTACTTGTGTATGCCTTTAAAATGATGGTGAATAACGACTTACGAACATTTCAAGTTGCGAACGGCCGCTCGGGACGTATCTCGTTCGTGAGTAGAGGAGCGTCTGTTATTATTATTATTATAAGCAATTGAAGTTGTTTGAAGAGAATGATCTGAGCTGTCTTGGGTTATGCTGTATTTTTGCTTATCCAAAACAGACCTTCTCCTTTCACCAGGCCCAGACACTGGTGACCTGCCACTATCACATGACCGGGAGTTTCCCCCTTAAGCGGCGGCTGCTGGGGGGGACGGGGGCCTGCTCGCCGCCCTGCCTCTCTGCCAGCACCAAGTGGGATTTCCCGCTGGCAGTGCCAGATAGACCCAGTGGGGCACTGCGAAAATATGTGCTTTAAAGGCGCCTTTTGATAGAAAGCTCAGAAATGGCCTGACAGGAATGCAGCTGCCCTGCGGCTCCACTACCTCCGCTTTTCATGCCAGTCTGCAGACAGAAACTATAGAAAAAGAGGCTTGTTCTTTTTTCTTTGACCATGAAAATGGCATAATGGCAGAAGAATATGGCAGGTGTTCAAGCCGTCCGAATGCAAGGAACTAGCATCACAAGATTATAAATAAATACTACCAGATGGTAGTTGAGGGCAGACCTGACGTCAGGAATACTGGCATTGAGGCAGAAGAATGAAATGCTGTTTCGGTTTTGGACTTCAGTTAACTGTTAACTAAGGGTATAGATTGGGTATGGACAGTAGAGACATGACCCTACCAATATTGTGGGAATACCGTGTGTGCTTAGGTGGGCGGGGCGTTTGGGGCATGAATTGGTCCCCACCAATGCTGAAACCAAACCTACAACCTTGCTGATAGCCCAGCCCACATGTGTAGTGTTAAATACTGTACAGGAGCACATTCTGGAAACAGGCAAATGCGAAACATGATAATGTCTGTAATGCTAACAAGGACAAGGACTCCTATATTGTCAACAATGGCCACTGATGAACTTCCTCAAAGTGAATATACTGTATACTGCATGCTGTAATAGACTCTCCCTGCTTGTTTTCGCCCCACTCTTGTCATCGATTTCAGCAGATTGTGTCATCATTTATCTTCTCCAAGAGATGTTTGTCTCATCAGATTCATTGATCGTCACAATCAGTGTTTGAGTCAGCTGTTGAAAAATAGTAATAACATTGTGGCTTGTAACAGCTACCATTGTGTCATTTCAGCCATATATAGGCCAACATATACACACACACATATGTGTGTGTGTATATATATATATATATATATATATATATATACAGACGCTCCTCTACTTACGAATGTTCAACTTACGAACTTTCACACATACGAACGAAGAGGACTGTAAATCCAATTTGTGTTACTGGGCTCACGTTTCCTATCCACAACATCAATTTTTTCCTGCGCTCCAGTTCCTCCTAGTACGACTTCTAACCACTACTCCCGCCATAGCATAGCGTAGTGTGCGTACTCCCTCACACACACATACACTGCGGTGTGTTGGCGCCCACCCTGCCTGCGCCCATTGCTCCGGGGCCTCCATGACCCCAGTGGGGCTTAAGCGGTTACGATAATGGATGGATGGATGGTTGGATGGATGGATGAATGGATGGATGGATGGATATATATATATATATATATATGTTTGTATTTTTTTTAATCAATGCAGATGGATGGAAGCTAATCAGTGTAAAGTGTACTGGTTCTTGTTTTTGTACTGGTTCAACTTTTTTTTTGGAAAATCCTTGCACAGCCATCATCAAAATTATTAATTACCATCAGTGTAACAAGTTTTTAGAAAGGCTTTCAGATGACATGGTCTTCAGTGACACTAGACAGCTATAAAAAAGTATATAATAATAACGAAATAATTTTTTGACAAACACAAAAGGAAAAGAATGCTTCTAATTACACTGGACTAAGCAAATACATAAAATGCCTGCAATTTGTTCAGACAAAACGCTGTCCCTCACTTTTATTGGCTTCCTGTCTTGCTATGAATCGATGATTATTTAAAAAAAAAACGTCGTTGTTCCGAAGCTGTAGTGAAGACTCCTCCTCTGAGGTTTATGGGGAACCTGAAGCCCTGCGCCTGTTTCACTCATTTTGGGGTATTTGTGTTGTTTATACTAAACCACAAACTGCTTGGACCTGGTACTTCAGTTTGAGAGAAGCTACTCTGTGAGATTACAAGCAAAAGAGAGAATTCCTTCCGTGTCTTTGTGATTTTTATTATTTTAATGGTCGTTTGGTCAACTTTTTATCTTTGTAAAATACTTCAGATGTCCAGAAGAGGGCACTCGTTAGCTAAAAAACCAATGAATTAAAAGTATTTCTGTTGAATAAAACATATTTTTTTCTGACGAATCTTTATAAGTTTTGTAGTCTAAAGCATATTCAAGAAACAGCCTATACGTTCAGCCTATTTCAATTAGATGGATTTAATAACATTTAATAATGTTTAGCGAATATTTGGAGAGTAAATAGCCGTGAGACGATGCTTATTTTTGTATTCATTAATAATTCATTCTAATCTATTAATTGCACCTTTTCTTAATTTTGATTTACTCTGTATTGTATATCAGACAATTAAATAATTTAATCTTAAATATCTGTTGGTGCTCCTGCGATGTACTGACGTCATGGCGTTATTTGTACCTTTGCGTGTTTGTGCGCCGCTATTACGTAATCTGCGCAGTATTTCAAATTTATGGGCTGCACAAAATCAAAATACGAGGGCCTCAGTATCTAAGCCAATAAATCCAACAGGCAAAGGTGCCCCAAATATCGGTTGGATATTATCACCAATTGGATATATTTCATGTGGTAACCGATATTGGGGTCATAAACAGCGCCCGACTTATCACCTAGAAAACACGTCAAAGCAGACACAAAAGGTAATGAAAGATAATGTCATGCTTACAAGCCGCTACTGCCAGAAAAACAAAGGGACGGTTATAGCGATAATGAAAAAAGAAAGCGAGATAAGAATATCCGCACAACAGTTTAGCGGGGACTGGTGAGGAATGTTTCCTTTCACAAAGCACTTTCTTTTTGCGAGAAGTGACAAAAGCTTTGTGACATTGCACACAGGGCTTTTCAGGAGCTTGCTATCGCACAAGATCTCCTGAATATATTTTAAAGGGCCGCAGTGCCTTTGTAAAGTAGAGTAATTACATGCTGGCTCGGTGCATTGAAACGGACTGCGTTTGTATTTCCCAAATTTTCATTTTCCAACAGCCTTCTCTCATGCATTCCCGCATTAGTGGCGCCTACGTATGAACAGGTTAGCCAGAAAAAAACCCTGCTGCGGACACGCGCAGATGCCGCGCGGAGGTGACTGCTGAAGACTGCATTGTTCATTTCAGGTGTCTGAATGCTGACATTTCAGATGGTGGCGACGGGAACATTGTGCATTGAAGCCATTTGTCTTGCTAACGATTCAGAAGCAAGACATATGGGCTCCGATTCTGACAGATTGGCACAGAATATCACCTCTTGACAAACGGAAAGCTCAGACCGCGGGAGTGCGCACCTGTCACCCTGCCTCTGAAGCCATTGAAAATGCACCAAAGGCTTGGTTGTAAGATCCCCCCCCACCTTTATATAACCCTCTATATGTAGTGTTGATTGCATGGTGGCTCTAGATTATAATGCCGAATACGAAATACTAATAAATGTCAGAGGTGTCAGGCTGGTCATCCCTTTCCCGGAGCCAAAAAAGTTATGTCACTTACTAAGAGAAATATTAATACTGACTAGGACCCTGGAGATCATAGCACCAATGCCTTTCATTTGCTGAAATATGAATTAAACATCAATCTAAATTCTGAATCCTGCCTACCATTACATAAGTGTCCCTAGCTGTTGCAAGGGGTTGCTAGAATGAGGTGTTGTGTCTCACTCCTATTTCCTTCAACTGATCAGGATCGGAAATTGGGAGAAATGACATTGCACACAGTGTTCGCCACAGACCGCTCTACTCCTCACCTCCTTTCCTCCCCTTGGGACTTTTTAATTCCTCTACAGGGTTGGCTGAGAAGAAGTGACAACGAAAGTTAAAATTGTACATTTAACAGTCCTTGGACAGATGGACTTTTTTTTTTAACAAACGTTATGTGGAGCACAGGGTTTCTTTCTGGGTCTCTGGCTTCGCTCTTTCTGTTTGTGTCCTGGTACCGCCATTCCCGCATTATCAGCGCACACGATGGGGCCGCCTGTTATGATGTGACGCAACCTATCAGTGTATTTTTGTAGTTGCCTGCATGTATTGCTCCAATCGTGTTTTTTCTCCATAGCCATTAAAATCCCCGGGGACGAGCGTCTCAACCGCTCCCTAAAATAGGAACACGGCATCAGCAGTGTCACAAAGGAAATGCTGCATGGAAGGAACTTAATGTTGCAAATTGGGGAAAAAACCCATCTACCCCACCCATCCCAGCACAGTTCAACAAACCCATCGTCTAGGAGGAGGGAGCACCTGCTCTCCATCACACTGCTATCGCTAACTGCAATGCGTAGTGCGGTCAGTCGGGAAAGTCATCGGCGGCAGGCCGGTATGTCCTCCATTGGACACCGGACAACCTCAGGGCACTGAAGCGAGCAGGAGAGACTGTCACTGATCCCTCCCATCCAGGCTACCATCTGCTCAATAAACTCACCTTGGGGAAATGCTACAGGTCGCTCAGAACAGGGGCCTTCCGGAATCTTCTCGGCCTCACTTCCAGGGCTGTCCCCGCTCCACCAAGCCTCCTGCGTCTCATCTGCGCTCTCTCAAAACTGATACACACTCTTCAAAACTCTGGATACATTTATTCATTGCAAAAGCCTACGGCTAATGTATGAGCCTAACACTACATCCATGTCTCACATGACAAAGTTACATTTTACAGCAGTAAGTACAATAATTAGCACAGTAATTTGATGTGCCGTATATTTTATAGTCTAATTCAAATTTGTTCACTGCATAAGCTGCCTCTTTAAGCATTGTGGTTCTTAGTATGAGCTACATACAAAGACCTGACTGCACTATGTACAAACCCCGTTTCCAAAAAAGTTGGAATGCTGTGTAAAATGTAAATAAAAACAAAATGCAATGGTTTGCAAATCATATCAGATAATGAAATTGAGAAATTTTATTGTTTCATGACAAATATATGCTCAATTTGAATTTGATGTCAGCGGCATGTTTCCAAAAGGTTGGGACTTGGGCATGATGACCACTGTGTTGCATCACCTCTTCTTTTAACAACACCCTATAAACGTTTGGGAACTGAGGAGACCAGTTCCTGAGGTTTTTGCTTGAGTTCTTGCTCGATATTACGAACACGGATTACGGATTTCGACTGCCCAATAGTTCGGGGTCTCCAATGTCGCGTAGGGAGCCATCCACTGGCCCAGCGACAGAATCATTTTGGACAGTCGAAGGTTGTGAATGTGCTAAGGTCTATCCAAGTGCTTCTGGAAAGTTACTTACTCTTTAAAGCAAAATCTAAACAAATCTGACTCCAGTTTAATTAAAGACTTAATTAGAATCCTTTAGTCATGACATTTCTGTTATTCAGATAACTTCTGGGCTGTCCTTACTAATGCTTCAGTTTCATTTGTTCTGGGTGGTGAACTTACACTGGATTCTCCTTGGCTGATGAGGTGATCTGCGGATCTGCTATGTAGGGCTCGGTTCACTACAACTAACACAAAGTCAGCTTAGATGGCCAGTCAGGGTCGGCGATTCATATAAGGCCTCAGAGGCTCAGCTGGTGTTCACCGTAACTTAGCTTGTACACGCCTCAGAGGCTCAGCCAGTGTCCAGCTTAACTCAGCTTGGGCACGCCTCAGAGGCCCAGCCAGTGTCCACCATAACTCAGCTTGGGCGCGCCTCAGAGGCTCAGCCGGTGTCCACCGTAACTCAGCTTGGGCGCGCCTCAGAGGCTCAGCCGGTGTCCACCGTAACTCAGCTTGTACATGCCTCAGAGGCTCAGCCAGTGTCCACCCTAACTCAGCTTGGGCGCGCCTCAGAGGCTCAGCCGGTGTCCACCGTAACTCAGCTTGGGCGCACCTCTGAGGCTCAGCCGGTGTTCACCATAACTTAGCTTGGGCGCGCCTCAGAGGTTCAGCCGGTGTTCACTGTAACTCTTGTGTAGTCACTCAAGGTCATGAAGAGAAGTGGTCGACTCAGAGGCTGCATGATAGTCTTTTATACGTAGCGAACCTAATCTCCACTTCTCCGAGCCAAGTAGCAGTCCAAGTACCTCGATTCATTCAGAGCAGTGCTTATCCTTACCCCATGGTCTAGCTTAGTTTTAACCCTGGCCAGGGAAGAGTGCCCCATCTATACTGAGAACATACTGAAGTTAACGAAGTCAGAGAACCGCAAAGTAATCAAAGCAACATTTATTCTCAGTTAATACAAGAAGACATACATTCAACCAGACATACAGACTCATCCAAGCTAAATCTAACTTGTGGCCACGACCTCTTAAACTATATACTATTAACTTGCAAACATTGTGAAGTCAAACGGTTACATAGCTCAGCTGGTGCACAGAGTGACCGTGCGAAGAATCTGGTTACAGATGTGAATTTGCGAAGCACTACATGGGAGCTGTAATTACACAGTGTCTCCTTAGTAAGGGCTACACATTGTGAGTAGGCTAATCACACCTGCCACGTGGGGGTTCTGGCTACAGAACGTCTCCCCGACTGTCTCATGGACCCTGCCTTAAATACCAAACCAAGCACTGGGATTTCTTTAAAGATGTTAATGGTGGGGTCATTAAGGCCCATTCTGTTCAGCCTGTGGGCTCTTTCTTACTTAGTGGTGGTTGAGGTGGGGTCACTGATGGCCCAGCCTCATCGGAGCCGAGTTGGTTTCCCCCAGGGTGAGATCCAGTGCAGGCCCAAAGATGTCCATGGTCACAGAGTTCTATGTGGCCAGTAACCTAACAGATGATTTGTTGTTTCATGATGCGCCAAATGTTTTCAATGGGTGACAGGTCTACACTGTAGGCAGGCCAGTATAGCACCTGGACTCTTCTATACGGAGCCATGCTGTTGTAATGAACACAGAATGCGGTTTGGCATTGTCTTACTTAAATATCCAAGGCCTTCTCTGAAAAAGATGTTGTCTGGATGGCAGCATATGTTGCTCCAAAATCTGTATATATCGTTCAGCGTTAATGGTGCCTTCCCAGATGTGCAGGCTACCCAAGCCATGGACCAGGACAGTTTTCCTTTGTGCCTTAGTCCATCTTAAATGAGCTTGGGCCCAGAAAAATAGGTGGAGATTCTGGATCATATTTAGATATGGTTTCTTCTTTGCATGGTTGAGTCTCATCCTGTCTTTGTGGATACAGCGACGAACTGTGTTCACAGGCAGTGGTTTTCAGAAGTGTTCCTGAGCCCATGCATGCACTGATTTCCACTATAGAATTGTGTCTGTTTTTAATGTAGCGTCACCTGAGGACCTGAAGATGGCAGCGATCCGGTTCTGGTTTTCGACCTCATCCCTTTGCAATAGTATGTTGAGGAACGTTATTCTTAAATTGTTGCACTATTTGCCCACGTAGTTTTTCACAGAGTGGTGAATCTTGTGCCATTTCACCATTCAGAGGCTCTTTTTAAACCCAGCCATTTTACTGACCTGTTGCCAATTAATCTAATAAATTGTCAAATATTCAACCAGGTGTTTTGTTTTTGCATTACACAAGTTTTGTCTTTTGTTGTCACCGTCACCATTTTTTTTAAATGTGTTGCTGGCATCAAATTCTCATTGAGCATATATTTATCATGAAACAGTAAAATTTCTCAGTTTCAACATTTGATATATGCTGTCTTTGTTCTCTTTTTAATTACATATGGATATATAAGATTTTCATTTCATTGCATTCTGTTTTTATTTACATTTTACACAGCGTCCTGACTTTTTTGGAGATGGGGTGGTCTCACAGATCCTATGGGACTTCATATTGCTTTGTACTTCAGCACCAAACATCCATCCATTCATCTTTCACACCACGACTCTAGTACACTTGTGGTGAAGCTGGAGCACATCACACAAAACACAGGACACGAAACTGGGGAACACCTTGGCCAGTTGGGGGCCCGTCTGACCCCGGTCCCTGTGTCATTTCCCTGTTTGTCCAGCAAGTGTCACTGGTTATCCCTTCGCCTGTCATTTCTCAGGTTGTTAGCTCCTAGTGTTTCACTGTCCCTCTGCCTGCCGTGTGGATTAATGGGCTGAGCAGGTGACTTTCACCCCCCTCTTCTCTTTTTGTTGTGGGTTCGAGGCTGGCCGGAGACCACCCTCAACTATGTTTGTATTTTTGACAGTTTGTTTCTTTATATTCTTGATCTTTGTATTTGTGTTATGGTTCCTTGTTGTTTCCTTTTTTAATTAATGTTTATTCACCCTTGTTTTTAGTCTCCCTTTGTGCTTGTCCTCTGTTGTGTATGATCTTTTAATTGACCTCACCTGCTCTTCGCTGCTCCTAGTTTATAACAGTCCACTCCTACCCCTTGTTAGCCCTGGTTATGCCTGTGTGTTATATTACTTGCCCTCATTCTGTTCCTTAGTTGGTCATCGTGACTGTTTGTCCTGTGTTGTAGTGTTCAGTTGTTTCCTTGTAGTTGTTACTGCGTGTTAGTTCCTGTGTCATTAGTGTTTTTATTCCTTGCTCGGTTCCCACATCTTCTTAGTATTAGTTTCCCTACCTATTAGTTTTTGTTAGTTCATGCTCTACCTGTTTTGTTTTGACCCCTCGCGGTCCCATTACTTCCTGGTTCTCCATTTGTGTTCTGTTTGTTATAAGCCCATCTTGTTGAGAGTCGCCACTTGGATCGTCCTTCCATCTTGATGCCTGCCGTAACACACCTTGGATGGGATACCAGTCCACAGCAGGTACACATGTGGCCGATACTGATTCTATTTAAATCTGACTAATACACTTGATTATTGTTTTGTTATGTTAGTGTCTGTGATCAGAAGGTCACCAGTTCCAATCCCATGCTTGGCAGAATGGTTGTAGCACCACGGGGCCCTTGTTCAAGGCCCATAATACCCCCCAAATGCTCCAGGGGTTACCAGATGAGATTCAAGAAGAATTCAAGAAAAGGTTCAAGAAAACTTTGCCTATTACAAAGTAACAGAAAAATGGCTGATCATGCAGTCCGATCCCAAGCTTTGCTCTTGCCTATATATGTGGGTAAGTCTCAGAGGAGAGCAAGACAGGATATGCAAAAACAAAAGAATTACTATGTAACTGTACTTGTAAAAATTGCAAACCATTTTCATTTCAAGTAATATTCTAAAAAGTATGGAAAAATTTGAAAAAACATTTGGAGTATATTAATAATGCAGGACAAGCGGAGTATTGGTTGTAGTAAAATGCAAATTACAATGTAATGGGCACCAGCTATCAATCACACTTTGGTGTGTATTGTTTCTGAAATGAAATGGCCTTCTGCCTGTTAATTTGATTCATGGAGGATCCTTCTGCAAATGGCGAAACTGTAAATCCTTGCTACAGACAGCAGGGGCACTGTGTTGGGGGTTTGCAAATGTTAACAAGTATAACAACCATTATAGCCTGACCTGACATACGGCTAAGCGTGACTGAAATATTCAATTTGCACACTTTTATTTTTTTTGGAAATAAAACATAGTCTCATTAGGCTCAGGTTATTCTATTCTTTCTCCATTTCATTCACAAGTTTATTGACTTGGCTGTACGTTGTTGAACTAATGATTTCTTCAAATGAATGTTTAAACAAATCATGAGTCACCCCTTTTGTTGATGTCAACAAGTAAAAATACAATTTTAGTACACTCTGTGTCTGCCTGGAAAATGGGTTTTTCTGTCAAGCTTAGAAACCTAAATTCTACTTATATGCTTCAACTTGCTCTTAGACTGAAGGTGACATTTTGTGGATGCTTTTACTCTCTGTATTTATGCAAACTGGCCTCTTATGACAGTGACAAAAGGCGACTTCCTGGTAACTAAGATAACTGATAGCCGTGCTCTTTCTCTGTACATGACACTAGAAGACAGCAAACAGCTATATGTTTCATCATTCAGCGTTTAGGTCTGGCAGATGGACTACAACTCAACAAATAGTTGAGATCTGTTCCTGACACTTCCAAATTAGAGTATAGCATAATAAACAGAACTTTTAACATCCATCCATCCATCCATCATCCATATTCCTAACCGCTTATCCAGTATCCAGAGTTGCAACAACAACTTAGTTGCATTGAAATTGAATTAAATTTTTCTACGGCACTTCTTTTACAATTCAACATGACACATGAAATTTATGCACTTCATGAAGCGCCTGTGGTGCCAGGCCTTCCCCCGCTTCATCCCGTGCTTCA
>JAODKC010000107.1:18836280-18861220 GCA_026777985.1 Mormyrops attenuatus
TGAAGCGCCTGTGGTGCCAGGCTTTCCCCTGCTTCATCCCGTGCTTCATGAAGCACCTGTGGTGCCAGGCCTTCTCCCGCTTCATCCCGTGCTTCATGAAGCGCCTGTGGTGCCAGGCCTTCTCCCGCTTCATCCCGTGCTTCATGAAGCGCCTGTGGTGCCAGGCTTTCCCCTGCTTCATCCCGTGCTTCATGAAGCACCTGTGGTGCCAGGCCTTCTCCTGCTTCATCCCATTCTTCATGAAGCGCCTGTGGTCCCAGGCCTTCCCCTGCTTTATCCCATGCACTCTTCACTAGATTCAGGGACTGGATGAGGCTTAATTAGAATACAAGGAACAGCTTGCTTACTAACCAATGATCAGATGTTCAGAGGAGCACCTACTTCTGCAATAGGGTTCTGGATAAGGCTGTACAACACTCAATTTTTTTGTAATGCAAAGATGAAATGCTTTCCTGGTTTTATTATTACATGGATGCTACTTGAGGTGTTTCTATTCATTTTTATTGAGTGTTTAGGTGCAGGGACTTGGGTGGGACTGATAGTTTAGACATGCCTGGGCCTTAAATACGTATTGAGAGTAGAAGTAAATTACAGAAATACAGCCACACGTTTATGTGGGCATTGGCATAGGAATATGTAGAACAAATATTTAAATTGGATTCATCCCCCCCCCCCCATTTAAATTGTAAAGCCCTCCCATATAAAACTCTCTCCTTCACCGTTGCATGTGGGAAAACACAACCGCAAGACATACCGTCAGTCTTCTTCAGTCTTGCAAGATAAAGTAGGCATGCGTGGGTTGTGTGCAGAAGTTTGTTTGAAGCTTTTGACAACCCAGAAATATTTGTTGACACTTTTTTTTTTTAACTTGGACGACTCTTGAAACTACGCCGTAATGTTATTTAAATGTGATTTGAATAGTTATGATTCTGACCTATCTTTGGTCCGAAAGATAACAGAGCCCAGTGGTAGAAAGCCCTCGTCGCTTACAAATGCATAATTGTGATCTTAAAACTTTAATAAAAAAAGCACTTCTCTCCAGACAACAATCTGTTTCCCTCCCGGTACCTGAACTGGCTATTGCTACATCAAAGGCAACCAGACGATTTCACGGTTGCAGAATAATACATCACACACTATTCCCAAATGTGACTGCACAGTAGCATGTTCGAAAGGTAATTTATTTTACCTCTAGGTGCAAGTAATATTCCCACAAATAGTCGTTAATAACTTAATCGGCGGTGCGATAAACGGGATGACATAATTTCATCTAACATGCTCACGATTTGATTAGGGAAGATGACCCGCTGTCTGTATGTAAGGCTCGTCTCTAACCCATCTGATGCTGCAATTATGAAGACGCAGCAGGTTCTTGGAAAGCATCGCCTTTGTAAAGCGCTAAAAGCCGCCTATCCAGTCCGCCTCTCCAAATTACGCCCGAGTGAAGGAGGGACTTCTCTTCGCCGGCGTTGTTGACTGCATCTCAGTCAGAGAGATACCGGGAATTGTCAGCAGGGACCGTATTCTCTCTTTTTTAATTTCCGTGCATTTGGTGGATTTTCATTTCCATTTTGTGAATCGTAAAAACGCGCACTCTTCACAGCGCTTTGAATCGCCATGAACAGTCCTCTGTGCTGGGTTATCCTGACCGGAATGACAATTCTGCTAATTCAGCAAGGTACGTTTTTTTTTTATTTAACAATGTGTAAATATTTGCGTAAACCCATGTATACTTGCAGAAGGACCAAACTGTGCAGATAATTGATATTTTACGAAGAAACTGCTCGCCAAAAAGTGTGATTTTCATTTTTTTTCTAAACAACCACGCACTTTGAGACTGCGCTAATGCCTAATGTTTGACGTGCGTCCATAATGTTTCACCGCCGTTAAAGAGCGATTACTTCTGCAACTTGGTGCACTGGCGCCGTCCACGATAAGTAATGCGATGTATATTGAGAATTATTGTTCATTTTAAAATCTTAACTCTTACCCTTGTTTTTAGCGTTTTATTTTTAACCTTGTTGTTGACGTGTAGTTAATCGTTTGCTTTATTTTCCTGTTAACAAGTCGTCCTTAGTTGTTTTTATTTTCATTATCACTGTAATTATCTTCTGACCGTCTTTCCCTTGTCCGTCTTTTGTGTATCTTTGAACCGCATGACGCATCTTGTTAAATCTTGTTAAATGAGAGTTTACTCGTTAATCCACGGCTGCAGACGTGTCCAGGTCACCAGTTTAAGTTAATCTCCTCCAACCCTTTTGGAACAGAATCACAAGAGCGTTTTCAGCACTTAAGATTTAGGGGAACCAATGCAGCAGACGCGGCGTGTAAGTGCAGCATGTCAGCAGCATATGAAACATCTGCGAAACTTATGGCGGTCCGTGTTTTTAAGATAAGTTATGAACAATGCATTTATATTTTCTACATTTATTTTTCTCTATTGAGATGATTTTAATATTTCGATGTTAGCAATACTATGTCCCCGTGTATACATATAGGACCTACATATATACAAGTATATAGTTCCTCAAACGCTGGTGTCTGTTATAATTTTAAAAGAAGAGAAAGGATTTTTCCTCTAAACAGTCATGATTTTTATAATATAGTCTGACAGGCGCTGTGCAATTTTAAGTTACTCGTAGCAAAACGGTGATAAATATGGTTTGGGCTATTTAATTCAGTATCTTGGAGAATATACACACTTACATAGTAAGGGTAGGGACATCTAATAAAAACAGATTAAAGAGCAACATCCCCCGACCCCTCGATCTCACGGCTGAGTTGTAATCGCCGCCGCTTGAGGACAAGCAAGGCGAGATGTGCGCGCTTATGCTCGGTGTGCGCGCGTGTGGTTCTTTGCGCGTACCTTCTGCCTGATAAATGTGTGGGTACTTTAGATATTCAGGCCCCCTAGTGTATCTACCTATCTAGATTAAACTAAACACTTTGTTGAGAATGGCGCTGGGAATCATCATCAATATTATTATTATTATTATTATTATTATTAGTAGTAGTAGTAGTAGTACTAGTATTATTATTATTATTATTATAAATACATAAACTGCGTACTGGGGGCATTTGGATCACGGTGCAGAAGCATTCTTGATAAAGTGAGCCCCTCTCGATGGGCTCTCTGGGAGTCGTTCCAGGGACGCGTTGCCAGGATGCGGTACAAGTCCCAATGGCGTCCGGGCGGTGATCCCCGGGTCCCGTCCTTTGTGTGAGGTCCCTCTTTCCGGCGGTTTGGTGAGAATCGTTTGGCCGCTTAAATCGAAATTCGGAGCAGCCGCCGCCGCCGCGGGGTGCAGGGAAAACAGAAGAAAGTGGCTCTACTAAGGCAGGGTTGCGCGGAGCGCCCCAGGTGGCCGGTAGGCGGCACCCTTTTGCCCCCAAAACTTCACAGCTACAGAGGCGTCCCAAGGAAGGGTATGAATGGGAGACAGGGAGGGGACGCACCGCTAGCTTCAGAATATCCTTCATCCGCCAGTCTTACTCTTTGCCAATGCATGCTTTCTGTTTTGACATATTCCAAATATACCTACACAGCATTGTGTTGTGGTGTCACTCTTGAGAAGAGCGTTGCACCATGAGTCACTATACCCAATTTACCGCAGTGTAGCCTATTGCCGTTCTGTTTTTTGGGAGGGGGGTTGAGTGTTGGGGAGGGCAGTGGGTAGATACATACTGGAAACTTGTGTGCAGTTTTCTCTCTTTGGATGCTGGAATGAATTGATTCCATTTACTTACGCCAACATTTTTCTGGTGTTTTTAGTGCCGGTGTAAGGGGTATACAGTGAAATGAGGTTCAACAGACTCTCAGTTTGTCATTAAAGACATAAAATCCATCCTCTTACGTGACAGGAATTTCGAACGGTTACATTTATCCCTTTGCATTAGAGTTGTAGCGAATGACAGCTGTGTGCCGTTCGTCATGACAGGCAAACGTTTGTCTTAGTCTTACTCTGTAGTTATCACAAGTTGTCTGGCTGCCCCGGTTTTAAGCCAGCGGCTGCCTCATTGGTCAGAAGAGTGGCCTCATTTTTCCGGTGATGCTTCCCAGTGCTTCCCAGCACGGAACGATATTAAGGAAATTAGGCACATTAGGCACACATGACATCCGTGAATAATTGACATCAGTTTCGGACCAGATGTGAAATTGCCACTTTGCCCGTTTTCATCAGAGGGACAGAGAGGTTACCCATTTCCTTAAGGAGGGAATTCTAAATTAGACGCTGGCATTTTCACGATGGCACATCAATGACAGAAACAGCAGAGCTGGGCATGGCTCTTTCGATGCGTGATCCGCAGAGTTCATAAGTTCTTCCTCCCAGGTTGTACTTTGACAAGGTGGTGCTTGGACGCCAGCTGTGTCGCCCACGGGTTGCCAGTGATGCAGCTTTTCAATATTCCAGAATCCAGTTCTAAACAGATTTGCTGCAAGGGTTTAGCTAAAAAGCGTCAAGCTCCCCCTGGGTTTGTTTACAAATCGCCCGCGGACCGGAACGGTGTCATACCAGCTTGGGAATTCATGCAAATATTTATTCTAAATGAAAAATCTGGTTGAGCCAATGTTTTTTTTTTTTCTTTCTGCAGTCAGATGTCTAATTTTCTTTTGGCCTGACACCTCTCGTTTGGCTATTAGAATTTAATTGGCGCTGCCATTTTACTCCCATATGGTTTGTACATCTTAAGAGGCTGTTTTAAATGAAATGCTGTTTTCGTGTAGCTAAATAAATGCAAACTTCGTTACTTATGATACGGTAGGATATGTGACAAATGAAGAATTGGCCTCAGCAAGTCCGGATCGCCAAGGTAGGCAAGGAACACGATGGAGAACATCAGAATGTTGGTGGATTTGTTGGAAGCCGTTGCTCACTCTCTCTCGCTCTCTCTCTCACTCACACACTGATACTCACACACACACACACATTCTCTATTTTCTTGATGTGCTCAAAGGAAAGACTACAGACTAACTGCAGTTTCTACTCACTGGAGTTTAGCCTTGACCATCAAGGTTCTGAATTCTAATTAAGTGACATAGTCATGACAGAATAGGATTATTGTCTCTTGTATGTTTATATTCCTTGAATTTAAGGTATTTTTTGACATATTTGCATGGTTGATCTTGCTGTTGGAGAGTACACTGAAAGTTTTGTGCTGGTGTTGGGTTTGAAAAGCCTCCGGACTTTTTAATAAAGGCCGACCAGAATTAGCCTGGTGCTGCAAACAAGGTTGAAAAAGTTTCAGTTAACAAAGAAGTCCTGTTTTGGTTCAGCATCAGAAATTCCCAGACGAAATGTCACCTTTGCCCCCCCTTCCCCATTTGACATATAATTTCACATATTCAAGGGGCCTTTGTGAATCGCTGGGCCCCCTGAATTTGCCAGGGTATACATCGAAATTTTGTCTTATATTTGACACATTTTTGCATACGAAATGGCTTGATAATGTCAGTCAGTTTCATTTATTTATTGTAAATGTAGACAGTTTGGTTTGCCGTAAAATGGCAGGATGAACAGATCGGGCAGTACCAGAAAATGTAGCATGGTGTGTGTATGCTCGAACATGCTGTGTATGGTCAGACATGCGAGGTACAGATCAGGCAGGTGGTACGGGTTGGGTAGTGACAGACACCCCCACAAAGCCCCGCCCACCCACACTCTGTCAGGGCTAGATAGTTTACGCAAAGAAAAATACAACACAAAGGGAAAGTAGTATTGCAAAGTACAACATACGTACCATAAAGAAAAAGAAGTGCCGAAAAAGTGAAACGTAGAGAAGAAAGCACAATAACAAAGATTATACATATTCAATAAATTTGGCAATGGAAAAAATCTCTCAGTACAGTATATCTGTTTTGTTCGCAATATCTGCATGCTTTTGTTTACGGTACACACATTTGTTTGCAGCACTGTGTGGCCACAGTTTGATTCCATACATTTCACTTTAGAACTACCTGATTGTTGTTAAATACTTGAAATACTTTTTTTTTCACATATTATTCAATTTCCCATTTTTGTGTTTTTTTCTTTTAAATGTTTACATCTTTTCTGATATTATTATGTTCAGCAGAGACAAACTTTTTTTATTTTTTCCAGTTGGGGAAAATTTGATGTGACTAAATAAAACCATAATTCATTCTGACTTTCTGTCTTTGACTGAATGTAGTAATATTAATATATATGGAATATCTATACAGTGACCCACAACATGACAATGCTGTTTTACAGCGTATCACACAGCCCTAGGTATTCGTGCCCCTCTGACGCTGCCCCTGTGTAGAATTCGATGTAGTTGTTTGCTGTAGAGTTATGTTTTATTTCAGTATTTTTAAGGTTGATGATGGTAAGCAGATACAAGTCTGTTTGTGGTTCATTTAATAGAATTCGGTTTGTGTGCCGGACTGGTGACTCAGAGGCTAGGGATCTGTGCCAGCAATTGGAAGGTTGCTAGTTTGAATCCCCTGAATGCCAGGAGTGATCCTACCCTGTTGGGCCCTTAAGTGAGTCTCTTAACATGAAATTGCTTCATCCTAAGTATGAAGTTAATCTACTTCTAGCCCTCTAGCTTTCTGGGAAAATTTGAGGGTTGATGGCAGGATTGGTACTCCATCCACTTGGGAAAAAAACTCACACTGGTCCATTTGGACTAGTGGGGTGCTAAGGTATCACCCACCACATGGCTGCACTCAGGTTCTCATCCCTGAGGTGGATTGTCGTGTGGTTGCTGCGGCAACACACTGTATCAGCACATGCTCCTTACCTCTGTGAGCACTCTCTTTTAATCTCACACATTGGAAACTATTTTCTTCTGTTTCCTACAGAACATTCATGAATAAATTATTGAATAAATTATTTCCTTTCTATAAAAAGTTCTTTCTGGGCCTAAAAACTGGTGCTTAATAGACATAGACATCAAAGTGAGACGAGATGCTAATTTTGGATTAAAGGATGTAAAATAAGGGTCTGTTCCTACTGTGGCCTTTAGAAGGAACTGGAAGTCGCTGCTTTCGTTAAGAGTATGGCCCAAGTATGTTTTGAGTATGCAGAGCTAGAGTGAGAAATGGGCTTCTTATGAGTGGAGATGCTTCATTAAAAGCTTTTCTGGGAAAATTTATAACAGACACTGTGACACATCTCTCTGCCCCTGACCAGGGTTAGTAATTTGAAGATGGATGGATGGATGATAACACATAAAGGTGACTGTATTGGCAATCAATCTAGTAAATACTAGTAAGTACTATAGGTTAGTGAATGCTGCGGTACCAAAAATGTAGTTATAAATTACTCCAGCGAATAAAGCCATGGAAGGAAATGATCCATTATTTGCCAGTTGTACAAGTACAGATACTGTGGGATGCTGGATTTGTCATATCCCACCTTGATGCTGTCTGTTGACAGACACACACACACACACACACACAGGTGAGAGCGAAGCTTGGGGTCTGAGCACAGGGTTAGCTCACATGGACCAATTGGGGGTTAAGGGTCTTGCTCAAGGGCCCAGCGGCGACCGCAGTAAGCCAGCACTGGGATTTGAACTGACGACCTCCCGATGTCAGTCCTAACCCACTGAGCCACACACTGCGCTCCAATCAACACTCCAACGGCAAGAATGAAACAAATAGTAAATTTGCCGAAAATATACTGTTTGCAGTTTCTTGACAGCTTCTGTTATTGTTTATATAGCAAGACAAAGTACAGCTGATTTAATATATTTTAAAATAGCAAAATTCATACCAGGCAACATCTGCTACTGTCTGGTTGGACACCAGCAGGCCCAATAATCTGTTACTATCTACAGGAGTTGATGCTCATCTAGTCTGAAGAGCAATTCGAATAGTAATAATAATAATCATTTCTGCTTTTGTGACCCTGACTAGGTTAAGTGGTGGGTAGACGGATGGATGGGTGTAATAGTTTGTCACATAGTAACCTTACATTTGTGTAATACAAATTGGAGATTTCATTTTTACGCACAATACATGTTGTGTCTTAACAGTTTGAAAATTCATAGATTTTCTTTTCTTTCCTTTTGTAGTTAAACCTGTTCACAGCAGTTTTAAAAATTATATTTTAAACTAGCTATTCGTGTACAGGAAGGGTCTGCCTATTCACATTTCTGTCTTCATATTTTCTAGTTCTCTGTGTTCAATCTTGCCCCCTCTCACAAATCTAAAGTTATTGTGTTCTTCTGGAAGGCTGGTGTGTCATTTCCTGTTAGCATGTTCCAGCTACCATTTCCCTCAGAAATGCTGCCCCTTAACCTGGGTAATGGTGTAATTATTGGAAAAATGTGTTTTGGTTGAGCAATAATGCTGACTCTCCTTGACACACAGAAGCGATGACTCTCTGCCCCTTTCAACAAACACCTAAACCATTCAAGTTCCCTTATATCCAGGGAGCGTTTGAAAGCACAACTGTGGCTTTTCCTTGCACCCTTTGTAATCGCATCGCACATTGTAATCAAATGCCTTTTAAAGGGTTACAGCCGTGGCACCCAAGGCTGGTACATGGGTCACATGCCTGATTCCCAGTAAAACATAAAATCGAACCTTTGTAACTATAAACATTGCTTTTGTAAGTTCTAAGTGCTGTTAGATGTTGGAATATTCGTCTTCCTACTGCTTGTCTGGCATTGGTTGTGGGGAGATTTCTTTAAAATGAAATAATTGCACTGCAGCCTCAGTTTATACCCCTGGCGTTGTGTGTGGAGTTTGGAAGTTCTTCAGATGTTTGCAAGGGTTTCGCAGTCCAAAAGCAGGTTTTTATGTCCCAGTCTAGGGTCAGGCAGAACAAAAAGTGGAGTGAGACCCCAACCTTGTTTGTTATAATAATGGTATTAGTAGGGGAAACTTCAGGAGCCCAACTAAATGCCTCTAACTAGGAAAAAATGTGCCCCTTTTCCTAAACCAAACGAGATGAAAATAAAAATGTAGAAACTTACCAAACTCCCTAACTAACCAAAACAGTATGAAAATAAAACAATATGATGTTGCATTCCCGGCTTCCCCAGCTACACAAAATGGACACAATATTTATAAATAACTGCAGACTGATTGTTTACAAAAGGGAAACAAGCAAAAAAATTCCAAAATGGCTAAGCAAAATCAAGTGTCAAACAGTAACAAGGGTCAAGCGAAATGGATGAGTGTTTAATAATAACAAGAAGCCCGACAAATTCAGAGTAATTGCCTCCTCTTGACTGTCTGGACAGGTCTTACAAAGGAAATGATGAAATATGAACCAGCCTATCAGAATGGAGAGGTATGGGATGTAACAGTGGGCGGGATCAGGGGCACAAAGACACACCCAGAAGAAACCCACCCATCTGGGGTCGCAAAAACGTGGTTGGATGATATTAATGTTCCTGAACTTCCCTTTGTTTCGTGTGTCCTGCAATAGTTTGGCATCTTGTCCAAGGTTGAGACTCACTGCAGCTCTGTACTGGATAACGCAGTGTAAGAAGATGGATGGATTATGTAATTGTTTCATTTATTATAAATTTTTCTTTTGAGAAACATTTAGCATTTTAAGGCGTATTAAAGGTGTTCCACTTCTGTCACATATATGGAAGTGTGCCAGTGGAATACAAATATGTGCAAAATAAAATAAAGATCCCTTAGTCGTACCTGACATAAGTACTAATATTAGTTTAACACAAATGGGGCAAAAAACTTTTGAAATCAAATAAAATGTATATCACCCCTTTCCCCAAACAAAAACGTGCTTAGATGATGTCCATTGTTAACTTCCTAAAGTGATTAAAGAATGAATTTATTACTTGCATGCTGGCAATGTAACTGAAGGTCGTTTGACTAAATTAGTGCATAATTAACGTCTGTAGCTATGTTTTTGGCTTAAACTTTTCTAATGAGTAATTTCCAAACAGTGATGAGGTCTAATTTAATAAATGCAGACTTTCATTTTAAGCTCTCATTTTAAATTTTTGAGGCACCTCATAATTTTTAGTTGACAGTTAATATTTTTTTTCCTGTTGTTATGTAGCATTCTCTGTGGCTTCTGGAACTTTACTGAGTGTGGAGCAGCTGCCTGTTTGGGGCTCCTCTGTGCTGTGTCATCCCCGTAGCTGGGAGGGGGGCTGGGAGGGGGGGTGGGCTCAGCTGGATTTATAGATTATTTTAACAAGGATCACCGAAGCATGAAAATTTGAATCCAAAAACCCTACAGTAGACAAGCAGACCATTAAGAAACCAAAGCTTTCTGCCTTTGTCCACACCGGCTCCTTCCCATGCCATCGTTGAGTTAATCAAATGAAAAATACACAATGCACAATGACCGCATTTATGGTTCATACATCTAACAATAGTTTATCCAGTACAGGGCCATTGCCAGCCTGGGCCCTGTTCAGGGCGTGCACATGCATAAATTCACTCAGTATGGGCTATTCAGAGAATTTCACATGAGGTGGAATTTAAGAATTTTTACTACTAGCCAACAGGGCTATTTAAGTAAAAGATGTAGTGTTTTATTTTAGTAGCCTGCAGGCTAATGTGTAGGTATTTCCTACTCTCCTTTTGTCCAAATGACTGGCCTCAGGTGAGTGGGCCGGCTTAGTGCATGTCAGTCACCCACATGTCTTAGGGCTGTAGGGGGAAATTCAGCCAACATTAGCAGAGCATGCGAGTTCCACACATGTGGAGCACGGGCATGATTTCTACCCCCCCCCCCCCCCCTGCTCTTAAGGTGTGAGGCAATGGCGCTAGGCCCCTGAGCCACCACGATGCTTGATAGCTCATCGGTCTTTAAAAACTCCCCCAGGAATATATGTATTTTTGTGCATGGTGTGAGTTCTGCTGTAGAAACCTTGTAGTCTTAATATGCAAAACCAGACAGACTTTTTTTTCTTCCAGGGAGTATTTTGACGCTTGAATGTTAGTATTATTTATTATCTCTCTTTTGTAACAGCCATCTTCCTGCATTATGTACATAATGACGATGTTCGCTGTAAATCGGCCTCATTAAGTAGTCTCACACCTGCAGGGTTGAGTGTGTTGGGTTTAAATGTTTGCACCTGGCTTCCTCCCAGTATACAAAGGTCTTATGAGGACTGGTATCTCTAGATCGGCTCTCTTGTGCCCTGTGATGGACTGTGTGCTGTCCAGGGTCTCCTCTGTCCTAGGAAAGGCTCCGGGCTCTAGGCTCTCTGCGACCCTGCACTGTTTGGGCTCTTATGGAAAATGAATAGGTGGATGACGACTAGATATTCATGCATCATGTCATGCACTCGATAATAGCAGTGGCTAATGTTTTTTTAATGATTTGCTGTTGTGGTTCCTGTCTCCTAATAAATGGACTTATTGAAGATTTTTATTTAATGGGGGCAATTTTTGAGTTGTCGAATTATGGAAGTTATTTTTGCTAGTTGTTACCTTGCATGGGGAAGGTAAAGAAACAGCAGGTACTGCTGTGAAAACAGTGTTTTGTTTTTGATGAAAAAGGCTGTCCCCTAGATACAGAGACACCAGACATCATTACCCTTGTCACATCTGCATTCCTTTTATAACGTTTTCAGAACAAATGCAGAAGCACTTGATGCTGCAGCATGTTGTTATAGCGCATGCTTAAGTTGGCCTTAAACAGAACCTTAAGATGCCAGACCTATGTGTCATTTAGAATTACAGGGAACACAGTTATCCTACTGGTTTGGTGCACTCCTTATTTTGGTTACAAAATACGTGCAGTTAGTCTTTTTTGCATTGTTTGTAAGAAAAGCATAATTATGACAATTTCGTGGACCGTTAACTCTTTCTCCCTCGAGGTACTGGGTCTGGGCCCTTTCAGTCTGTTTTAGGGTTAGACGATTTAGGCTTGATTTAGAATAAATTTCAGATATTTGCAAGAGCTCTTGCATTGTAACCTGTTTACTGAATATGGAGGAGTTTGATTTTTGCCTTACTTGCTTACTTGCTTACTCATTGCAATCAGACAGTCAGTGAGTACGAGGTGAGAGAGACCGTCCAGTATTAAGTGGTGTAAAAGCTTGACGCTGATTGTAGGTGAACTGTAACTCATTATCTCAAGTGATTTCCAAGTCTCACATAAGTGTTGAAAAACTTCCCAATTAGGTTAACAAAGGAACCTGGGATGGGTTTTCGAGGAATTAATAGAGTCATGACTGAAGCGTACACCCGTGTACACGACTCAGTGAGAATCTTGCCTTAAGGAGTTTGCAGGGTACATTAGCATATTTCCCACATGGAATTATGGGGGGCGGGGGGGGGGGGCAGGTAGTGTTTAAAGAAACGAGACCTTTGATCAGAAGTGTTGCGGATTCATCATGCTGGAGAAGACCTACCACTGAAGCTTAGAAGAAGATGTATAGTTTATGAGGAAGGAGCGGGATGCGACAGGAATTAGCCGGTGGCTCCTGTGCCCCCCCCCCCCCCTGCTCATTGGGGGCATTTCAACATGCTACTTTTCAGTGAACCTGCTGGGTTGTTTTGCTTACAGCGGCTTTGCCAGGATCTATATAAAGCAACCCCGATGACCGGTTTGCTGACATGAGACAGTCGTGATGGGCTCTTGTTTTTTTTGTTGCCGTCATCACCATGTGACAAGTGTGGACGACAGTGAGTGTGACGAAGGAATAATTGCTAACCACCAATGCATTTTAAATCGAATGTGTGTAAAATACAAATGTCAATGGCAGATGCTGCTCATAGCCTACACTGAGTTGCTATTGCTAAACTAAAGTGCAGTGTGGCATCCAGTGCCAGTGATCACATCATGTTTTTCCAAGTTCTGTCTAGAGTTGAGCTTCCTAGCTACACTGCTTGGTGTTATTTACTTGTCTGTAGAGGTAGCTTTTCTTGTGGGGCAATTTAGCTGCAACACTTTGTCCAAGAGTGCAGTAATAAGCCATTTTTCTGGGATTACTTATATCCTTATTTTAGTTAATTAATTTTAACTGTTACATGGTGTGTGCAAGCTGAACAAGGAGAATTGTGCAAAGCCATCCACTGACCCAGAAATGTCTGTACTGCATTTGATACAATCGAGGAACTCATAATTAACAGCCTTGCTTAACACCTGTCCGAGGAAGGATTTTTGTGGGGGATTCGAACCCATGACACCTCTGGTATAGAGCAGTAAAAACCATCTGTGGAGCCACAGGTTTCTGTACCGCGTTTCATAGAATTAGGGCGCTAATAATGAACAACATTGCATATTTACACCTGTTTAAGTGAGGTTTTTGTGGGGGATTTGACCCATGATACCTACAGTATAAGACAGCAACACCATGAAAATGGTACATCCTGTTCATAGAACGATGATGATAACGGCTTTGCTATTCAACATCTGCCAAAAGTGATGATTTTCGGTGGGGGGGGGGGGATTTAAACTCATGACATCTCCACTATAAAGCAGTAACACCATCCACTGAGCCACAGGTTTCTATACTGCGTTTTATACAATAATAGAGCTCATAATTAGCAGCACCTGCCGTTTAGCTTTCCAGCACCTGTCCAAACGATGGCTGTCGTTTTGAAATCCCCTCTCTGCTCTGGGCTGCCTGTCAGTGCATTTATTCCATCCATCTATCTGTTTTCCATATCTGCCTATCAAATGTGGGGTCACACTGGGCCCAGGGCTTCTTCCAGGAATCACAGAGCATTAGGCAAGGGACACTCTGGATCGGTTTGCCAGGTCAGTGCACAGTGAACCCAGACAAAACATGTAAGTCGATGTGTGTGTAGTTTCCTCGTTCTCTACCAGTCACACTGATTTCCTGCACGTACTCTGGTATCCTTCTGCAGGCCAGATATGTGCTGTTAGGCTAATCGGCATCTCTAAATTGCTCGTAGTGTGTGAGCATGTGTGGTTGTGTTCCCTGCAATGGTCTTGCATCCCTGATTTGTAACCTGTGCTTACTAGGGTAGCCTTCAAGTCCCCCCAACCCCCACGAACCTGTCCAGGATAAGTGGTTGGAAGATGGATAGATGGGTTATAAAATAGAGTAATGTAATAAATTCAGTTATTCCCCCCAATAAACAACTAATTGATGTTTGGCCGTGCATAACAGTAAGAGTGTCAGCGGTTAGCAGTCACACAGAGCAGTGAAACGTTGTGCAGATCCTCTTATCTTCCTCTCTCTGTGTGAAGTCCAGGCAGAAATAAAGTCCCACTAGTGGGGGAAATCATGTAAGGCAGGGAGGGCTTTATACAATGGACTCACTAATGATGTTACTGCAGCTATGCTTTGGGGAAGCCAGAAAGCGTCGAGTTTTGAATTCGAATACACACGGGGACAGCTGCGTTGGATTGAACCGAGTCTGATTATGAAATGCAAAATAAATAAATGAAGTTCCTGTTTTGTTAACTGGCCAGTTTCTTGCTATTCTAATTGAATTAAAATAGATTAAAGGCCGTTATGTTTTCCAAACTATTGGGAGTTCTTTGTGGTGTTATTTTTTTCAGTTTCATGGTTGTATTTCCAAGATAAGTAAAATTAAACGTTTCATTTGCATGCGTATGAGTTCAGGAATTCTTTAGTTTTGACATTTCCCGTCTTGTTCTCCCTTGAGACACATTGACACAGGAAAGCAAACCACAACTGAGACATGACTGCTGAGGATGGGGTTCGAACCAGTAACCTTCTGCCTATAGGCACAGAGGCCTAATCATCAAAGCCATACACTGTAATTTCTGGAAATCATACAATCACAGAAACGGTTATGGAAAATCATTTGCTGTCTCAAATCCTGCTCCAGTCACAGGGCAAGGGGCTATAGGCCCCCTATTCAAGTCTGGCCCTCGATTCCAAATCCAGGCCTTGTTTTCAGTGCTCCCAGGTAGTTAGTTAAATAATTACTGATTCTGATTGGCCACAGGCTTCACACCTGCCTCACAGCTAAAAGAAGGCTGGAAAATCAGCAGGACTCGACCCTTGAGGACCGGGATTTCAATCGCCCCGGGCTATAATATATGCCGTTGACATTTTTTAGAAGTATCTGCTTAGCTCCGGAATTATGGACATTGGCAGCTATGATCAAGTGGTCCATTCTTTAACGTCAGTGTGGCTTTCGGGTGGGAACTGCTTTATTGCGTTTGTCCATTGAGTCATAAATGCATACCCTGTTATTTATACAGCTGATCTGATTGGTCATTGTTTTCAGCATTCAAAAGTATGTGGCCTCCTGATTGGTCCTTCAAGTTGTAAACATTGAAGGATTCTGATAAATATGTGGGCACTGGTCAGCTGGCGGAGTATTAAAATTCAGAAAAACACAATTAGCTTTTTCTTTCTTTTATTGAATTTCAAACGCTACAAAACATGTTATATAATTAGCCAAATGAACAGGAGAGGGAAAAAAATGAACTATTAGGCACAGCTAAGGCATTTACTATTCATAACTCCACTTCATTTAATTCACTTAATTAAAATGGATTAAAACAAGGCAGTTAGTAAGTAATATCTCATTTAAATATGGTCAGCGCTGACAATAATAATCTTTTCATTAGCAAGTGTCTCTGAAAAAAGATATACATGAACATTGATTCCTCTGTAGACCGTTTGTTTCATTTCCATTTTATTAACTTTTAGCTAAATATAATTGAGAATATTATTATAGTTTTATGTACAGAATATATGGAAATTCTACATGGTATCTGTCTGTCTGTCTCCCATAACCCATACTGTGGCATGTCCCGAACTGGATTCCAGTACCATTGCCACCTCACTTTTAAGTACTACAAATACAGTGCATTACATTCAGCTGTGGAAAAAACTAAGAGACCACAACACAATTTTTGTTTCACTCATTACTCAATGTATGGGTTTGTGTCTGTGAATAATGTGTGTGTGTGTGTGTATGAGTGGGTATACCTTACCTTAGGGGACACAATGTCCCCACAATGTGATGAAAACCCGTTTTTTACTCAATTTAATAAAAATCTGTGACTGCAATGAAAACACAAAAATGCAAAAACTCTTGTATTTTGTTTGGTTATTTATGGTTATGGTTAGGGCTGGGTGGGGGTTAAGGTTGTCATAGTTAGCATTAGCATTTTTCCCATAGAGATGAATGAGCGGTCACCGTGAAGATATGTTTACCCGATGTGTGTGCGTGTGTGTGTGTGTGTGTGTGTATATATACTGCCACGAAGTGTAGCCTTCTGCCTGCAGAACCGGGATTAAACCAGGATTTAACAATGCAGATTTTTTCTTATATAGATTGGTCTCTTAATTTTTTCCAGAGCTGTGTATTTAAATGATGATTGCAAAATGCAGAATGTTGTAGCAGCATGGCCCAATCAGCCACCCCCGCTCTGTAGCTACCTGTGGGGGGGCTCACCCATTCGCTGCCCACTTTCTGAGACTCCAGCAGGGGGTTTCAACACTTACCCATAAGGACCACAAACCATTAAAATGCTGACGTCACATGTACAAAAAAAAACGCTTACCTAAAGACACTCATTCTTATGAACTGGATGCCCAGTTTGGCCAAAGGAGTTATTTTCGTTTCAGGGACATCATGACCAAGCTAAAGAAACTCGACATTTATGACTAGTTTGTCACACTCTTGCCATAATAATATATGTAATGTATCCCTTTGCGGACACTGATTCTCCCTGATCCGCGCTGAGGCAGATGTACTGTGCTATGAGTGCCCTACATTAAAAAGCAGCCTCTCCCTAGGCAACGAGGTGCCCCTCAAATGCCAAGGCAGGAAATGCCACTTGGCATAGCTAGCTAGTCATTTGCAATGGTGCATAATGGGAATTTGAATGTTGAATGGATCAGACATACATTGCTTCAGTTCCCCTTCAGGCTACAGTATTATTTACAGCTTTGAGAGGCTGTGTGTGAGGTGCGGAATTGTTCCTTACCTTCATGATTAACACTTCACAATGTAAACGGAACCGAGGTCTGCGAGAAACGGAACGGTCTGAATATAATTACGCCCCTAAGGCTTATCCTCTACTATTTACATCTCTATCCCTCCTTCACTTCCTGCTAAAAAAAGCATTGCTCTTCATCTACTGCATGAAGCTGAAGTAATAGGTAATCATTACTACCAAATGTGTAACATGAATGACTCATTTTAGCTCTCCAATAAAAGCATTTTTCACTCTCTGCTTAAAACTTTGATTAACCGTCACTATGAAGGAAAAAAAAAAGATTTTTCTATGATCTGCACTAAGGTGGACCACAACATCTACAGAGAAGAGAACACATTTAGTTGAAATCTGTGCAGGGAAAGACCCTGGTTGGCCATTGCATTGTTGGCCGTTTTGGTTGTAAGTAGTACAGCTTTCTGTATGGGCAGTGATTCCAGAGCATTTTGAAGCTGACTGAATTTAGCTGTGCAGCAAATGCCCTTATCGCTGATTGCCCTATGTTCTGTCGTCTAAACTAAACCGTCCAGAGCACTTTATGTTGCAATAAATATCTGTGCTGGAAAAGGAGAGATGAATCCAGAATGGGTGGGCTTCTTGGGGGCGATTAGTGCCCAGATGGTGCACTTCGTTGGAAGCACATGGTTAGGGCTTTAATCTCGATGTGTGTGATTACTGTATGATTGCTGGTCAGCTGTCAGATGTTGGGCGGAGAGCTTCAACGTTTCAATTAGTGCCATCGCTCGTCTCTGTAATCCCCACGCGAATCGTGGTTAATGGGAGTTTCCCGCCAGGTCAGCTTGGCTCAGGTCGTGCTGCCCCCCCTTTTGAGATGTTCAAGAAGATTTTCTCAGACGTTCTTCGGTCATGTCAGCTGATGTCTCACACACATTCAGATAACTGTGGTGATATCTTAATGCCTGCTGTATTTAAAAGAAGAGTAATTGCCTGATTTTATTGCAGTCGTTGTGTCCATAAGCCTAGTGTTATGCACACTGCACATCAGATACCTGTTACATCCATTCATCTGTTTCCCATAACTTCTTATCCAATATAGGGTTGCAGTGAACCTGGAGTCAATCGCATGTAGATTGAGGCAGGGGTGCAGCCTGGGCTGGATGCGAGTCCATCGCAGAGCATGTACTACAGACAATTTAGAAGAAGCATTTCCACTAAGCTCTACGTATTTGGGTTGTGGGGCAAAGCCATGTGCAGGGGTGGGTTTGTTGTTTCTGGATGCCCCCTCAGAAAAGTCACCTTGGAGTCAAATTTGCTCCATCCTCATCAGGTGTGGCAAAGAAACTGGGCAGCACAGGCATTTATTTCTCCTTTTAGTGACTTCCTGTCCCTGATTTTCTTTCTTTTTGTGGTGCCACCGAGATCGCTTTATAGTTGTGTATAATGTCAATATAGCGAGTACAGTCAGAATATCCTAGGTAGCTAGCTAATTAACCACGCCTCCTATATAAGGAATACATTTTAGTATTTCATGTAGTGACTGTTTGTGGCCAACAGGGGGCCACGTAGGCCTCGGGGGCCCCACGCAATTGCACCATTGAATCCACCCACCCCATTCACATTGCAGTGAAGTGGAGCTCAAAATCTCACACATTCGAAGAAGACTTTCTCTATCGAAGACTGTCTCCATGTCAGCCATTGTTCCATTTTTTTTGTTTTTGCATTTCTGACACACACTGTTCCCCCAGTAAGCATAAACTAAAGGGAAATCTGCTAAATAGCTCCATGACAGAGAGTTGCAGAAAGCATGGGAAGCACAAAATTTCCTTGTTGTGGCATGGGAGATGTGAGACAGGAGCACGCGTGATGCTATACAGAAACACGTGCCATTATTGTTAGCAGCTGATATTTTACGTCTTATTGTCATTAATCTGCGTGTCATGAGATTAGCTGTCTTGGCTACAACTAAGAAGATTATTGGGGGGAGATGTAGGAAGCCTTAAATGTAGATCTTGGTCCCTGTCGTCCGCGTTAGCATTGGTTTTCCACAGACCTGTTATATCTATAAGTGGAACTTATTTAATTGAAATTTCTAGCTCAATGGAGTCATGAATCTTCATTTTCAAACCATGTCAAATTGGTCTTCAAATGAGAGGATTCATAAGCTTGCTGAGAGACTTTGTTTTCCAGTCTCAAACAATTATGTGTGTGCTTGCCTTAGAGAGTCAATTAAATAACTAGGAACTTGGCTTTTTGCTTTAAACTTTAGACTGATTTTTCTTATCTCTAACCCCATCACTTGGACGTAAGTACCACTGTTCTTTGTTTTTAATGGTGCCTGACAGATAATTTAAAGGGATTTCAGTCTGTGCCTGTCCTGTTTCCCGTCCCTTATAAAACTGTCTGCAGTTGGGTTGTGTTTGAATGTTCAAACGGGTTCAGCATATCAATGTTCTCTGAAAGGTTTAATCCAGAAATATCGAGGTGATTCCAGTATCCTAACTGGGAGACTTTTGCCTGCTGGTGATGGCGCTGTGATTATCATCTTGGGCATGCAAGATTGGAGTTTTATTGTCACTGCAGGCTATCGCTAGCAGGGTCATTATGATATCTAATTGCACGCTGCATATTCATCTGTTTATAACGTTTTTCCCTATCATATTTCATATCATGGATACAGGAATTATTCTGTTACTTCCAGAGTTATGAAATGTCAATGTCAGTCCACCTTTTTATGGTGAAGTTGGTGCTGATGTCCGCGGCGCTGATGCGAAACAAAGTGGCAGCTGGTTTCCAAAAAACCTTTTTTGAACCCATTTAGTCTCAGGCTGTTTAAAATAAAAAACATTCATATTTTCAATGCACGTATTATGGGAAACTGCTAAAACGGCGGAAAGTTAATGAGCTAAGTTGGCAGACGTTGAGAAATGAGCCAAAGGTATGTCTGCTGCTTCTGTCCAATTGGACAACGTTTCCCAGCAAGCAGCAGGGATGATTGAAGACTGACTGTACTTGATATTCATGCTTTCGTACAGGAATGCAGCAATATTGGCAATTACCACCTGTCCGTCTTCTTACCCTGCTCATTTTCTGCTTCTTTTCCCAGTTTTCTCCATGGACTGACGTTAAATTAAATTAGGGTAGCTTTATTAAAAAGTTGAAAAGGTAGCTAATGTTTTGCCTGTCATTTACGTCACTTTTTGTTAGGGTGAATGAGTCACTTTGTTTAATCATTTAAATTAATGTGTTTTGCATAATCAGTAAACATTATTGGGTAACGCTTTACATTAACTGCACCTTCATAATGCATTTGTAGAAAATTCAATGCACCTTAATAAAGCATTCAGTATGCATTCATAGGATATTCATAAGCAGCATGTAAGTATACCTTAACATCCCAATATACCTAACATCCTAACAGCTTTCATGTACATTAATAACAAACATTATATGATAACAAACATTATTCTTATTGTAATATAATGTTAGCTTAATATTTTAAAAACAATTAAAGTATGTTATAATGTTATGTATACTTACATGCTGCTGATGAATGTCCTATGAAAGGATAATGAATGCATTATGAAGGCGCTGTTAATGTAAAGCATTACCCATTATTGAATACAATGTGAGCATTTTACATGATATAATATGTAATGATAGAAAAGGAAACCGGGGTAGAAATGGAAATGGCTTGATCCCTGAGTCTTCTCGTCACTTGTTTTAACATCTGCTGTCAGTTTACTGAAGCAAGTACAAACGTCTGTTAGTGTACTGCCTGAGTCACTGGGCATGGTTATTTGCTCATGGCGGACATGTTCATGATAGTGAAAGAGCCTTCCCTGAAATAGGTGACGAAAGTCAATAACACGAACGGATCCATGAGTATTTCTGCAGCATTGATCAGTCCTGTCAGACAGCATCTGCTTTTTCTGATTTACAGGTGAATTCTTCACTTGGCTACTGATTTGTTTGTGCTGGAATAGGCTGTTATATTCACGTTTAATAATTACTGGGGCATTGTAAAGGTTGTGCTCTTGACTGAGTGGAAACTCCATTGGTTTATCTAGGGTTGGGAGTTTGAATCCCGTCTCTGCTCTGTTCTCCTCGTATCATGATGATTTTTCTCGGGTTTTCTGTTTCCTCTCACAGTTTACAGGCACATTGTTAGGCTAGTTGGCTAACTGGCTAGTATGTCCTCCTCTGGCCCGGCATCGCGTGCAGGATGCTCACTGGCCTTGTGCCCTCTGCTGCCTGGGACAGACTCCATAGCACTACATGACCCTGACCAAGACAAGTGGCTTGAAGATGGATGTATGTACATTACGGAAAGTGTGACGTGAAACTTGGAAATTTATTACTTCCATCAATCTTCCAGCTTCTTATACTGGTTATGGTCATGGGGAAATTTATTTCTTTATTACTTAAAATTTGGAACTGTAAATTTTAATAATAAAATGATTTGCATGCCACATAATTTCTTGTTGGGTACATATATTTTTTGGTTAAATGCAGTATATAGGCAACATACTGCTTAAGTTTTTTCAATATTATGGTAATCAGAATTAAAAGTTTTTCTCTTGCTCGTATTTGAGTTACATGAATATTATTCATAATAATGCGACTTAATTTTTCAATAGATCAACTAACAAAATCTGAAGATGTCCACACAGATTCCCGAGAAGTGTAATACATTCAGTTTGTGCATTTAGCTTGAATAACAACACATATCTTCAGCTGAACGCTAAGCTATAAATACAGAAAATCACCGGGCGTAATGGCATTGTCACCAGCACTCATTAACGGTTGCAGATGGTGCCTGTACGGATTGATGCTGTTTTCCCTGTAGGATAAGGAGTTTGCTCCATTGTGAATGTAGCATGTCTCATGCCTGTTTGACCTAAGTGATGCACACCAATGGTCACTTGCTGAATTGATCAACATACTGTATCTTTCCCTTGTGCAGTCTTTCAAAAGAATTCAGGAAAGTCCTTGGTCTAATACACAGTTTATACCCAGTTAACTGATTAAATCTTTCAGTAGTTATCACTGATAAGTGTAAGATTTGGGCTTATGCTTCAGACAGTCTTCTTTTCATGGACATTATTGCACCATTGCTTGCTGTGTAGGTAGTTTAGGGTTGAAGATTTCTCCTCAGCAGCTGTAGGTAGGTTGAATCTCATATCAGCAGTTTTGCCAGCTGGGTCTACATGGTTATTCCACATGTATTCAGTAATAGTGTTATGTATTATATTCGTTTCGATGTCCCATTCAGTGAAAGTGATCCCTCTGTGGTCAGCTGTGACTGTTGATTCGTAAGTTTTTTTTTTTTTTTTTTTTTTTTTTTTTAAAAAAATGGTCACCTGTCAAAGATTTACTTTGTGTTTCAGCGTTGATTTAAAAATGTTTCTTGAAAGCTGCAAGGTTTGCCAACTCTCAATCATTCAACAGTGGCAGTATAATTGGTATCATATACATATTCACTATTTAGCTATCGCACCTGATACGTAGAAATACGGAAAGTAGCTTAGCTCCCCCCCCCGAGTGTCTCATATAGTCACTGCCATAAGCGTGGTAGCTGTTCTGGTTTTGGTTGCTCATCTATATTGAGAAACGTGACCTATCCAACCCTGATGAATCCATATTCCTTTAAATAACATCACAAAATACCTGCATGGTTTTATCAAGAGCTCTTGAATCTACTTTGCATATTTCATAAAACATTTAACATTGACCAACTGGATGCAAACATGGAGCAGGCCACAGTCCTGCACGTTTAGCCTGACCCTGATTAGTGATTTATGATTAGTGATTTATCCCATGGGCTAACATGATAGTGCTGCTTTGCATGTAGGTTTTCTGGTTTATTCAATGTACATTTATTACACGGTAAGCATGGCTTAGCTATCTGATGCTAAAGTACTGTACAGATGCCTGAGAAGCAGGGGAAAATGGTCTTCCAAACATCTTTTAGCCAGCCTGTGGCGACTTTGTATTTGTCTCGTCTCCAGGGCATCGCTGTGTTGTCCTACAAAACTGTGGGTGCAGCTTGTTTGTGACGTTCCTTGACACCAGGTTTCTCTCAGTCGTGCCGCTATGAATATGCATGCAGCGAGACCAGTGTCCCTGCGGGTTACTGGCAAGGTGGGGGGGGGGGGGGGCTTTAGATTTTCTTATGGTTTTGGTGACACATTGACCTTACAGTGGCACCGGCGTGGAATTTTTACCTTAATCCGGATGACAGATGACATCTGTCGTCCAAAAACAAAAAGGTTTTGCCCTTCATTATCCTCTATCGAGCGTCATGCTGGTGTGAGAAACGCTTCAGCATGCAGAGCCCTGGCACTGGTCAGTTAGTACCTCGTGCAAAATGAAGAATGAAGGTTCCAGAAGCAGAGTGTAATGCCATTTCATTGCACTGACAATATGCTATAGCGGTTGCCCTGTTGTAAGCTCTGTAAGATTTGATATGGCTGTTTGGTTTGAAAAAGAAAACAAACGCACTAGTGTGGGAGGGATGGAGCTTGGGGTGGAGGACATGGATGAGGAATAGACTTTGTTAGCATACATCCGTCGGCAGTTAATCTTGTTCCTCTCCCCTTCCCACTCCTTCCCCCATCTCAGTCACTCTTGCTTTTTGTTTGAACGAGTCCTGGAGGTAGGCTTTGATAATTGAACACCTTGTTTATGCATGTAAGGGTACAAGCCCCTGAATTAGAGAATACAATTCATAAAGGGCCCATTTGAGTAGAGTGCTTGATTAGTTTGGAGGGGGAAAAAAAAGCAATGAAAACTTGATATGATTGATTTGCCCCCTGAAATGCGACTAACGCGTTTGTGGGTGTAATTACTGGGATTGTTTATCATGCGAGAAGCCTGAGGTTAGCCTGCGGGGGACATGTGTCCAAGATAGAAGCACCTTCTGAGAGCAATTACAAAGTCCTTCAAATGCAGATGCAAGTCTCACTCATTCTGCATACAGGTCAGTGTAGTAGGAGCACAACAGCACTGCGCTCTTAGACCTGAACTTCATACTCATTTATCACAGAGAAAACATAATTCTTATTTTGCATAAGTAGGCTTGCTTTGTACATTATTAAGATATCCATCTTTTGGGTATGTACTTCGGTTCGCCAAGCAGCAGTTACAAATTCATCGTGCTGTTTGGTGTATAGCTATCTCACAGTTTACCATAAGGAAGGAATGCCGTAATTGTGTATTGACCTTGGGGTACACGTCTGTCAGAAAGCCTGTTCCGGAATGTCATTTTGATCGTAATGTGTGTTTGAGCAGCATGATTGTCACTGTTTATTTATTCGTACTGATTCATCGGCAATTTCATTATATAGTTTTTCATCATAGGAAGAATATGAAAACACGGCCCGTTATAGGAACTCCCTCGGAAGATGGCAGAGCCCGGCTGAGAGGTTAAAGCAGATATAAGCTGGGATGCTTTGGGAATTGCAACAGAAATGAGTCATTTATCTTCATTTGCATATTTTTCCGTTGCCTTTCAGATCTTTTGTCTTCTGAGATCTCCTCTGGCAGACACTGAGCCTCTTCCAAGTCCTGTACTAGTCTTCTGGCATAGCCATGAGATGCTGTAAATATGAGGCCACAGGGTGAAGAAAAATACGGGAATACCATGTCTTTTTTATAGCTCTCCTCATCCGGAAGCAGAATAATTTTGTGTCTTTAATCTCCTTGCTGGCAATCCAAATCGATAAGAGGTGACAAATTATACCATACCATTCTGTCGCATTGGGTACATATGCTTTTTCGCAGTGTCGCAGAATATTTCAGAATATTTCATTCCCTGCCAGAACAGTGTCTGTTGTATGTCACCTCTGAGATTTGGCTCAGGTGACGGTTCCTGTCATTTCTATCTCCCACCCGTCTTTATTTTAAAACGATATTAAAGTGTGTCACAGGTATAAACTAATGTCCTTCAGATATTCAGGCCATGCTTAGTGTTAAAAGGACCGTGTTTCTGTAAAAATGCCTCTAATAAGAAGATATATTAGTACAGTGTGTAAGTTAATATACACTCTCAGAAAAAAGGGTACAGATTTGTACCTTTGCTTGTCACTGGGGCTGTACCCTCAAGGGTCTGCCAATGG
>JAODKC010000107.1:18861320-18904377 GCA_026777985.1 Mormyrops attenuatus
GTACAATTGGCAGACCCTTGAGGGTACAGCCCCAGTGACAAGCAAAGGTACAAATTTGTACCCTTTTTTCTGAGAGTTTAGAGTAAAGCCCTTCTTTGCATTGATCAATTAAATCTTGAGATATGTATATCTGATTATATATTTATGTTGTACTGTGATGGGTTGGTGCCCCATCCTGGGTTATATCCTGCCTTGCGCCTGAACCCCTATGATCCTGCACAGGAAAAGGGGGTAAAGAAGATGGATGGATGGGTGGATATTTATACTGCATATATTTAATATTAACAAGCATTCCAGGTGTAGCACTGGGAAACAAGATTGCCTATATACTTTGTAGGATATAAAATTAAATGAAACTCCTAACACAGCAAAAAAAAGCACATTGGATCAGTTGTATGGCCCTGTAGGATGGCTGACATGGAGCAGAAAGCACAGCACAAATTGGGAATCTTTTGAATTTCACTACACAGCTCAGGAGTCTCAAATTGCAAGTCATACAAATGTCCCATAATGACATTCTGTCATACTAACATATAATTGCATCCTTTGTTTGCTTACCTTTACAGTTACTTGGATACCAGTCTGGTAAATTAAATGTGTATTGCAGAAGGGTTTTGAAAGTCAAAAGTGTTTTGTGTTCTTTTTTAAAAAAAATATAATTTTATATTTAATCACTGCAGCCCTCAAAAATTAATTTGTCCAACCGTAATTTCCACCACATCGTTATTTCAGGATTGATGGGTCATGTCCAGCCTTAAATGAATGTTCACATTGAAGCGTAGGTGACACTCGGTGCGTTCCAGCGATGGATGTGCTTGTTAGCGGCCAACAACTTTCTGGCATCCGTGCGGGGAGGCGCCGTGAAGTTCCGCAAGGATGTTGATCTTGCGCTTCCTAAAGAGATACTTTCCCTACTTTCACTGGACCACATGCAAATGTAGCTCATTAGCTTAGCTAACATATCTAACTACCCAACCAATAAATTAGCATCCTCCTGTCAGGCGTGGCAGTATCTAGATATGAAATGTAACTAGATATGAAAACTATGTTTACTTACTAACGGCTTTGCCCAGCAGATGCTGCTATAATGGCTTTCGGCTGTGAGACCTCAGTGTGTCCCATTTGCATTGCTTTATGGAATCTAGGTCTTCGGGGTAATCAAAAATACATGCGCAACTCAAAACAAAGTCAAAATAAATGTTGTTAAGCTGGTACAAGAAATTGGACCCACTGGTGCTTCTGGAAGATACAGGGATGTAGATGAAGATGATGATAAGGAAGATGGGGTGAACACTCTGTAGACTTGCATTTTTAAAGTCAACAACATCTCATAATCAACTTGAATTTCTTGAGATAAATGTGACAATAAAAACGTTATGAATGCTACCTATTTATCTTGTGAATACATTTTAAATCCCAACAAAAATAAACACATTTTTTTGTCGCAAAAAGTTTCGTATACAGGTTGACCTTGGATGGATGGATGGATTGATGGATGGAAAAACACAAGAGCCGATGGGTAGAACAGCTGGTGGTGATTGGCACCCTGGCAGTACCCTAGCAGTCTTTGATGACTCTCTGAGGGCCTTATATAACAGCTGTAAGAATCCCCTGAGTGTAATTGCACAGTACTGTGCCATTTATAAATCTGTGACCATTTCTGAATTAAGGTGAGAAGTTGCTGAGATCTTTTTTTTATGACATTTACTAATCTGAATCCACCCAAAAGCAATGCTGAGATTAGGATCTGCCCTGCACAAAATACTTCAAAAGTAATGCTCACAGTCATCTATTTTTTGGAATGGCTTATCCCATACAGGGTTATGGTGTTCTGGAATCCTACCCCAAGGTGCAATACTGCACGTGTCGGATGGGATACTAGGCCATCTCAATCCAGAACTTGGTCCCCAAATGTGATCTACTGACATTTGGCTCCCACAATGTAATATAAACATAATCCACACACACACACACACACACACACAGACACACACACACACAGACACACACACACACAGACACACAGAGAGAGAGAGAGAGAGAGAGAGAAAATATCTTTGTGGGGACTATCCTTTAATTTCTATGGGCAAAACTCTACTCCCAGCAATGACAACATTAACCCCTACCCAGCCCTAATCTTAATCATAAGTAACCAAATTACAAGAGTTTGCCATCTTTAGTTATTTGATTGGATTCACAGATTTTTATAAATTTGAGATTTCCAAGAAAAAATGTCCCCACAAGGTCAAAATTACAGATTTTTAGCACATTGCGGGGACATTTGGTCCCTACAATGTGATAGATGCAAACCCACACACACAGAGCAATAAGAGCAATTTAAAGACCCTGATTCACCTAACTATATGTTTTTCGACCGCGGGAGAAAACCCAGACTAACATGAGAAAGAACATGGAAACGCCACACAAACACACAGCCAGAGGCAGAACTCACACCTTCCAAACCCCGGAGGTGGCTTCCTTCAGTGCTAACTGCTAAGCCGCAGTGGCACCTTGTAACATACTTTGAAAAGCGAATCTGCTTTAATAACATTTTGCTGTAATGAGCATGTGTTTGCTTTTCATTACCCCAAGGTGGAAGCGTGGATCTTATCTCCACTCCTGCGCAAATAGCTGTTTGCTCATTCGGGTTGTGCTGGCAGAATTTGCTTGCAAGTCCAACTTTCAGCCAGCTGAACTGACAGGAGTTAATTTGAACCCGATAAATCAAGGAAACTCTGCAAAAGAAGTGTGTCAGATGTTGAACATCACAAGATGGGTAAGAAAAAAAAGCTCAGGCATTCCACTGGAAAAAAAACCACATTTGAACATTCAAACTTTTATCCGTTGCCACTTCTCACTCTTTGCTGTACTTCTGGAATTGTTAAGAAACTCTGTAATTATGTTCAGTTCTCTGACATGCCTGAATGAATTTGTTATTGGTTTTGCAGCTTGAGTCCATAAATGAAGTGGCTGAAAGACAATTGAATGAGACCTCAGTGGTTAATTGGGAAATTGATGTTCAGTCTACATCAAGGATCAATTGGCGTCTCCTCCTACCGGACAGAGAGATGCTTTACCTTTACCAAAGTCGTAAGTTGCTGTGGTGCTGTCAATATTCAATGAATTCATTTGTGGTTTTTTGTGTTGAGTCTGCAGTTCAGACTCAAGGAGTGAGCTGTGCTCATTTCAGCTCCAGCTTGAAACCCAGGTTTCATTCTTGCATTTAACGGAATTGGATTAACGTGCTGTAACGGGGTACATTTCCCAAAACAGTCCCGTTAGCAGCTTACATAGTTCAAATCATTCAGTTTGCATGGATCCAATTATGCTTTTGGGAAACGTGCCCATGACTAATAGTTGGTTTTTGAGTAGCTGTCATTGAGTTTTCAAGGCTCTCCATCATGGAAGAGGGTGTCTTGATCAGCAGTGCTGTTCTGGGATGTTAGCTATGGCGATCATTACTAAGCGGTCTGTGCAAAAGTACCCAGTCTGTTCATGGCTGTACTCCTTGCTGTAATGGCGGAAAGACCCAGCTAGACCCACCTCGCACACCCAGAAGTGCCCCCAGCTATGTTGTGTTGTGTAAAACGGGCAGGGATTCTAATAAAATTTTCTGAATTGGAACATAAATGGGTCAAACCATCTAAAACTTGAGAGGAGGATTTCAATATATTATTTCAGTATAATATTACAGCTTGTTATCAATACATACTGTATGTATATTTATGGTAACAAGTTTTAGTGTTATATTGACAGTGTTATATTACTAAAGTTTTGCTTTCAGATTTTAAGTAGCTTTGCCAATAACATGCGTGTATGTTAAATTTAATATAAGGATACAAAACCAGTATAATCTAGCATTGATGTTTTGGGAAAAAATTCTTAAATCCTTGGTAGTCTTCACTTGTTTTGAATCTGCTCCCCTTGTATTTTTCACGCTGGGACTGTGTGACAGAGCCAGCATTCGAACCCTGAAAATGTAAGCACAGATTTTGGGTGGAAACGGTGCCACCAGAGAATAGCGTGTAAGAGAGAATTTATATTTTTTGCTGGTGTTTACATTTCAGCAAAATTAAAGGCCAGGGGGATTATCAGTTTGCTTCAGTGACATTTTATGCTCGATTTAATTTTTTGTTGTTGCTGAACCATGTCACTAACACTGGGCCTCGCACCTCCAGGCTTTTGGTTTCGAATCACACCACACTTTGTCAGAGTGGAGTTTGTCTGCTCTCTCCATATTATGCTGGTTTACCTCAAGGTTTTTCAGTCCCCACAAGGGGAATCTCAATTTTATAAATATTTGTGACTGCAATCAAAAAACTAAAAAAGCCACAAGTCTTGTATTTTGTTTGGTTACTTATGATTAATGTTAGGTCTGGGTTGGGGGTTAAGGTTTTCATTGTTGGGATTAGGGTTTTGCTCATAAGTGAATGGACAGACCCCACAAAGACATGAATACAAACGTGTGTTTGTGTGTGTGTGTATGTGCGCACCTCGCAATGCACAGGTACCTCATTCAGCCTGTACCTCAGCTCCTGCCCCATGTTGCACAACATCTAGACCTGCACTGTATCCCTGATCAGGATGAGTGATCTGAAGATGGATGGGTGAATGGATATTCCTAACACCAATACGTTCCCCAAGTGGGACTCCTCCCAATGCTTTTTGTACCTTTCAGATTGTAATTACATATTCCTGTTTTTCTACTTCATTTCAAACCATTTTTGGTCCATTTTGTGAAGAAAATGTGTTTTATTTATGAATTTGTTCCTTAGCTGCAAACATATAAAGAAACAGTATTAAAAACAACTCTGTTATAATGTTATACAAACAAACATCTAATGATTGCCAATCAACCCAGTAGGGAAAATGAATACATTTATTTAAGCAGATCTCAGAATGGAATACAGATCAGTCAAAAGAATGACTGTTCAGTTAACAATCCCAGGTACACTTGTTTACTCTGAACTTCGTGTATAAATGCAGCAAACACAGCTGTATTCTGTTTGAACTCAGGGTGTCACTGGAAAGCCTGTGAAAAGCAAAATCCAGATGGTTTATTTAACTAAAGAACTTTTTAACGAAAGGAGCTGGGATGCCTGGAACAAGTTTTGGAAAATAATCACTGTTAATGAAGCCACAAAAGACTTTGATTACATGTATCGGGGCATCTGGACTCTGTGATTCAGGGTTTTGTCTGTATTTGTATTGTTCTTTCCCAGAATTCTCTTTTATCACTTGTGCCAATGTAATTATCACACTGAATACAAGGAAAAAAAATTAAGACGAGTAACAGTATTCTTTCCTGAATCATTTCCGTTTTTTTGTGGCCTCTTGAGCTGTTTTTCAATGTAGGATTGACCAGCAGGTTTCCCGCCGTTTTATACATATGGAACAAAACGTGCTCTGCGTTAAATAATTCATTACCTCACTAGTCCTCACTAGTGGCAGCAGAATCAATGTCCTTTTAAAGCCTTTATTGTCTCCGGTATTAGAGACCTGTTTGGTCATTAAGATACAGGAGGCGTAGAAGCATCACGTAACCACGTGGAGTGCCGATCCTTCAGTCTGACAGCTCTGAAATTCGCCCGACATGTGAGGTGAAAGTTCTTTCGCAGCTGCAAATAACTTTCACTCCCTGACTGCGCTTTGAAATGGGCTCCCAAGGTACCATTTCAGCTCTCATCTACAGTGGGAACCAGCAGTTTAACCTTATTACAGGACACATTGATATGCTGGCTTGTGGTGGCAAATATTAATCTGTTGTGGTGTAAGAGAAAATATTTTACGTTTTTTTTATTGAGATTAAGGTTGAGTTCCTTGTCTAATGACTTAAAAGATGAGTACAGTAATGATAATTCTGATCTCTGAATTTGCTGTTGTGTTTTGTCATTGTGGCTTGTGCTTTTAATGCAATGTAATAATTTAAGGTCAGGGTCTAACTTCAATGTACTATGGTATATATGTGCATAGTAAGTGGACTGACACACTTTGATTTCAATATTATCACTTAACAGCAATAACAAAAGTTACAGTTACACTGCTGTATCTTTGACATCACAGTTACTTAAGATATAAAAAAGAGTCGCCCAAGTTATATATAAACATGTGGGAATACATAAGTGATTTACATGTAACAATACATCAATCCATTATTTTTAATACAAAACTTATTGCAAACTTGTATAGTTGTAAGGTTTAATCTGAAGCAAATGTTTATGCTTTTACCACCATTTGCATAACTACACATCGATACTGAAGAACGTCGTTCGAATTTCTGTTTCATATGTGTAGGCAAACCCTCCACGCAGAGGGAAACGGTTTTGGAGAATCGAGTCTACCCTTCCCTCGGCTGTGCGCTAATGCCGTTCGGCTCGCCGTCTGATACAGTTACTGGAGAATTCCCACTTTGAATGCCACCCTGGCCTTATTGGCTGTGATCTCAGGTCGTCGGGTCGTGGGGGTGCTTAAAGATCTATTCAAGAAGTGCCCAATGGACTCACTGTCAATGTGCCAAGTTTAACAAAGTAGTATTTGTATCTTCCATCATGATTTTAATGAATTTTTTTTTTATCATTAACAAGTGACTATATGGTAGTCATTATACAACAATAGCATCATCGCCATTAATATATTCAAATGAAAATGTGAGGTCACTATTTCTAAAACTCTTTCCTCATTGAAAAATGTGCCCTTCGGGTGGAGAGGGAAACCTTCCCCAAGAGAAAGATGAGTGTCCCTGAGGTGTCTCTGCGTTAATAGCATACTTCATACTTTCTAACAGGCTAAATCCCCAAATTAGGATTAGCCAACAGAGTTTAGGGTTAGGGTTAGAATATTTATGGCATTTTCAGATTTACAAAGGTCTTTTTATAATAATTCAGGGCCCCTGTATAACAGAAAACCACAATTTAGCTTGATTTAATGTGTTATACCGCCACTGAGTAAGTGCCACATACTTTACTATGTAGGTGGGTCAGAGCTACCATCATTGTCACGGGTAGTACAAGTTCCCAAACGCAACGCAGTGTCGCCAGGTGAGATATCACCACAGTCACAGGGAGTACGGGCTCCCTAACCCAACGCAGTGTCGCCAGGTGAAACGTCACTACCAAGTGAGTGAAAGCTCACCATCGTCATGTGGAGTATGGGCTCCCAAACCCTACGTAGTGTCGCCAGGTGAGATATCACCACAGTCACAGGGAGTACGGGCTCCCTAACCCAACGCAGAGTTTCCGGGTGAAACGTCACTGCCCAGTGAGCGAAAGCTCACCATTGTCACAGGGCATACGAGCTCCCAAACCCAACGCGGTGCCGTCAGGTGAGACGTCACTCCCAAGTGAGTGAAAGCTCACCATCATCATGTGGAGTATGGGCTCCCAAACCCAACACGGTGCCGCCACGTGAGATGTCACTGCCAAGTGAGTGAAAGCTCACCATCATCATGTGGACTACGGGCTCCCAAACCCAACGCGGTGCCGCCAAAAAGTTCACTTTTTTTGTTGTTGGATTTGTCTGTGTATCTGCATGTGCTGGAAGCATGTGGGACTTACTCCAGCTGGTTGCCAAGAGTATGGAAGCTGTGTTTCAAGGTGCCAGAGCTTACTGTCAAATGCACAGTGAACAGTAAGTTAAACTATACAGCAGGTGGGGAACCTGATCCATGGAGAGCCGGTGTGGGTGCGGGTTTTTGGGATGGCCTCAAACACAAAAACAAATGTAAGGTGCTAAATGCAGAGTACATTCGGTAAGATGATAAATACCAGTATAATCATGACAACAAATGTGTAAACACAGTGCAGAGCAAACAAGCTGTAAAGTGCAATGTAAACATATGATGCAAATACCATGAGTGTTGCATAGGAGTGAGTAAGTAAGAGGCATGTAACTGGCCAGTACCATGTACCAGGTTACAGTGTGCTAGACAGACCTGCGTGCAAATGACCAGGTGTTTCTCAAAGTATCTAGCTGAGACATCCAGCAGAGATGATATATTCCTAGCAGGTTGATTCATTCAGGGCCGGCTGGGTGTCATCAGTACGGAGAAGCTACATGGGCCCCAGCCTGTCGTCTTGTCATGGCTGAAAGCTCATGGCTTTACTCTGGAGTCACCTTACTGACTAGCAGATAATTATCACGGAGAACTTCAGACACATTCACTGCACAGAAATACAGCTAAACGCCGATCGACACTGTTTATTCTTCAGTTATATCTATCAATGTGTCCTTTTTTATTCCTAGGGGGCATTTTTCTGTTTCTGAACCTCTTTGAACAATGTTTTAAATTGACACTGACACCCTAGAAAGCCATTACGATACTCGACAGAGTTGACATATTCATACACAGGCTGTGCAAGTTGAAGCATGAAATACAAAGTAAAGCACACATTAGGCGAACAAACTAAGTGATTTTGAGGAGACACATCCTTGTATTAGTGGAGTCTGGACGATAAGAGTTTCCTTAGCACTGGGCTTAAAGCACTAGAACAAGTTTCAGGTTAGTTTGTTAACTGGTTTCTGCACCATCTGGCTTGATAGAAGGTGCCCTGTGAAGTTGGAATGGGATTCTAGATGTTGGAAAATAAAGGGTATGGCATGATGTAGACCAGCGATTCTCAACCCATGGGTCGCAACGCAAATTTGGGTCACAGTAAGATCTGAAAGGATCGTGAGGCAGAGTTGGAAATGTAAGCATTTTAAAACTGGCAAGCTCCTACGCTGATCAACGATCAGATTTCACAGCCCTAATCATAGAATTAACCTATATAAACAGGTCTTGCGTCTGAAAATGCTTAGCGCAAAACTAGTGAACACTCAACCAATCCATGAAACCAAACCACAGATGCTTAATTTAAAATTCATTGGCACATCCAATCAGAATTGTGCGAGAGGCATTGATTGGCGTAAATTGCAGAATGCACTGCGCGCTTCATAGCGTTGATTTAAAGCTATACTTGATATATGGTTGTGAGTGAGCTGTCATGGTAAAAATTTTTAGCAGTTCAAAAAAGGTTGAGAACCACTGGTATACTGTAGAGGTGTACAATAGTAAGGGGAACAAACTGTGGTCACTCACTAATGAGGTGACTCTGCCTGTGTAAAGTTAATGTCACTCAATTCAAATGTATAGCAATTACATCAGGAAAATAATGAGGGGATTTTAATACTCCGCATGGTCACCTAAGACCAAAGTGCAGATACCGCTAGCTACAATAAAGCGATGGATTTTTAAAAAGGAAAAAATAAAGGAACATAAATACGCTGGTCGATAAACTTCAGAGCAAAAGCGACCAGATGACCAAAATAATGCACTGTGAACTGTGAAATGATGGCCTGTGGAAAAATTGCTTAATTATGACATCAGTGTATAATTGCGAAATAAGATGGTGTGCAGTAATACTCCCCCATTCATTTTCCGTAACTGCTTACTCAGTACAGGGACATAATAAGGCTGCGGCCTATCCCAGGGAGCACAGAGTGGGGTTCATCCTGGGCAGGATGTTAGTCAATATATAATATATATGCAGACGCTCCTCACTTAACGGCCTTCCTGATTAACGACCGCCCAGACTTACGACCAGCTCACCAACGCTGTACAAGAGCTTTGGCTGTGGAAGTGGCAGCATGGTGTCTGAGCGTATCTCGCATCACCCTTTCTCAGTCCCAGTCCCAGTCTCATTCAAGATTTCACTACGGTACTGTCCAGAACTGTCCGATTACCTGTATTTACAGTATTCAAACCTAATGTATATTAAAGCTCTATTCTGTTTATTACAGTATTCAGTACACTACTATATAAACTTTAATAAATATAGTAAAAATGTTATAAATTGTGCAAAGTGACACTAAAACAATTTCAAAGATGGCTGACACAAAGCCACTACCAGTGCCATATGTTTGAAATATTGGTAAGCAGCGGGTCCTCACTTATCGACCGTTTCGCTTAACGACCTATAGCCGTAGGAACGTAAATTGGTCATTAAGTGAGGAGTGTTTGTGTGTTTGTGTGTGTGTGTGTGTGTACATATATAATAATTTAACAAAATTCCTAATTAAGCCGCACCCATTGGTGGCACAGCTGTATATTTCAGCATGCAGTCATGCAATCTCCGGTAAAACGCCTTGGCAGTAGACTGAGCAGTCATACAGAAGAGGTCACTGACCTTCACTTCAGCACCATCTCTCCTAACAAGTCCGTTTGCTGTGCTTATGCCCTGTTAGAGCTGCCCTGGTCAACCATGACTGAAGTGATAATAAAATGGAAACATCTGGAGCAAGATCAGGTGTGAAATGATCAGTCACACAGACTCACAGAAAGGGACCTGCGTTCCCAACATCACTATGAAATATGAATGGCAGCAGATCCCACCAGCAATGTTCCAGCATCTAAAGCCTTCCCAGAAAGCAACAAATGGTGGACCAAGTTCATCTTAACGTTGGTTTTGAAATCATATGTTGAACAAGTTGGTGTCCATGTATGTCATATTAGCCATACGGTGCCTTTACAATTTTCAGTGCAATTTGGATGGATAGATTTATGAATGTGTTTCAATTTCAAAACATTTATATATTAATCTAATCTGCAGTACCGCGCTCGGCAAATAAATTTTGGTTCGATAACTGCTGTCATTATGTTTGTGAAAACGCTGACATGAACTTGCATATGCTAGCATATAAATGATTAACGACAATCTGACATTTAATTAGAGTTACGCCAGCTGGTCCGGATTTAATTATGCTACTGTAATGTTCATTTTGGTTTTGTACCCTTCACTCCTAGAACATTCTAGCGTAACTGGGCTGTGGATGCCGACATACACATTTCTTAACGAGGTATTGGCGCATGATGTGGATATGGTAGGGGGGCACCTAGCTTGCCCACGTTACCCTCTAGGGCATTTTGGGGGGGGGTGAACACAACAGAATAAGACTGGAGAGTAACCTTTGGAGTGTACCCGCAACTTTTTTTTTTTTCTCCCAAAGGTATACATGCACACAATTATAATTACTGTAATTGTTAATCTTTTAATTTGTCAGGGAACCCACAACACTGTACCCATCTGGGTTTCAACCTAGCAACCTTCAAACAACCTTAAGCCTTAAGCAGTTTAATAGGGAATAATGGACAGAGCAGAGCTGCAGATCATCAGCTGGTGTTAGGCTCTCTTTCGTTGTATGCACACCTCAATTGAAGGACGTGATGCCATCACAGATATTGTAAATGCACCAAGACCGATGGAAACCATGGCTAGCACCCTGGTAGACACGATAAATGGACTTTCGGGTGACATCCAAGCCGCATTGCAAGGGTAGTAATATTTATGAGCAAGTGTACCGTGGTCAGAGTTTGAAATTAGAGTCTGTGAAAAGCAACTGCAGCCTTGCGATAACGTCGCCGGCCATGGTCAGGGGGGTTGATTCCTCTGCACCCAGCCATTTAAAAATACGGGGAGCGATAAAGGGACACCACTGCACCCAATTCACTGTCATCTTTTGTGATGGGTGGGCGCCTGGATAGTCTGCTGTTCCTTGTACCCACTGGCAGAAACGGTGGCACCTTTTATGATTATATTTTATGTTACAGTTGTTCACCAAAGAGCTACAATTATATAGCTGTAATCTAATCTCCAAGTCTGAGACCGTGTCTCCTCAAACTTTGAAAATACCTTTGTATTTAGCCTCAGCCAACCATGCAACCAAAAAAGACAACAGACCTATTCAGGGTAAGCCTGTTTATGCAGGTGTTTCAATAATCTAGACTGCCAATGAGATACCTTTATGAAAATATGGAGGTTTTTATTGTCATGAATATTTGAATGTGTCGAGCTGTTTATCAGTGAGAAAGCATTGTAAGTAGGCAAGTATTGAAATGAATGGAGGTCCATTCGTATGCTAATTAGATTTTAATAAAACTAACGCAGTGTTCTCTCACACCAGCTGAATTTGGCTTCAGGTGTGATTTAGAGGTTTACATTGGAAGTTTGTTTTCAAATTTTTTAATTGTATTAAACAATGAAATAACATTGTTACTTGGTTAATTTTTTCCCCTTAAGAATTCTGTGTTAATAAATCAGCATATGGTAAAATAAATGTTAAAGTTCTTTAAAAACTTCAATGATGAAACCTGTTTTTTTTCTACATTTTTACTGAACAAAGTTGTAAGCAGGATTTTGCTTGCCCCCAAAAACTTCTATGGTAAAGGCCAACAGGCTTGGTATTTTCAAGTGCATGGTGACATTTTTTGTTGTAAGGCATTTTTGTGTAAAGCTTTTTGTTCTACAGTGTTCACAGTGCATTACTCAGCAAACTTCAACTTTTATTTTGCAGCTGTGCTGTACTGCTGTTTCCGCATGGCGAAATGGGATTGCCAGAGCATTAAATAAAGTCACTAACAGAACTCTGGCTAGTTCTTCTAGAACTGTCTTCGTCGACATCGTCACGCTAGCCTAATTCACAAGGCTAATACACCGATTGATCGTAGCAACCTTTAAACACTTGATAGACTGGAATGATTCATTGTGCATTTGGCGAGCTGTCTGGCTGTTAGAATAGCATGCTCTCGAGGGAGCGCAGCTGGGGGTCGATCTGATCTTGGACTGCAACCTTGGCTTGAGACGGACAATCTTTTCTGTCATGCTTTTGAAGCGACAAGCTAGTTCAGGTGCTTCAGAAGGTAATCTGGTGCTGATAGCTTTGTATTTCCTTGGGTTGATTTTCAATAACTACCATTTTGCTTTGTCAAGTCAAGCAGGTTTATTGTCATTTCAGCCATATACAGAGTACACAGTGATATGAAACACTGTTCCTCCAGGACCAGGGTGCAACAAAAAGAACAAAAACAGAAACAACACAAGAGCACACAAGTGCAGGCAGGACAGCACTATAGTGCAAGGAGCACAGAGAGAGAGAGAGTGCAAGATAAACACAAGAGCGACAGCACAATATTACAGGACAACATACAGTACAGCCGACAAAAGTAGTAACAGTACTAGTTTGAATGAATACAGTATTATGACAGATACTGAATTCTAGCAGCAGAAGTGTGCAAAATGCAAGATTGAAGTTGTTCATGTTCATGCATATGTTTTATAAATTATTGTGGGTGGAAAAAGATATGGTGACCCCAGGCAAAGGGTGCAAGTGCTCTGGGTACTGGTCTGATTCCTGCAATCCAAAGTGTATTTTTCTTTTGTGCAAATGGTCCAAATTTCTTTGTCATTCAAAAGCAATTTTGTGCACAATGCAAAGCAATCTGCACTCCTGAAAATGTCAGAATTTCAGTTATGCTGGTGTATTGTGGAAATAAGTAATGCCATTTTTTAGAAGGTTTAAAGTGGAGGTGGGGAGCCTGATCCATGGAGGGCCGGTGTGGGTGCAGCTTTTCGGGATGGCCTCTCCATCAGCCAGTAGCAGTGAGTCCCCAGGATTTGAACTGAGAACCACTGCCAATAATCAGCCAGAAATAAAGCAGTGGTTCTCAATTCCAGTCCTCAACTCCATCCCAAAAGTCCACACTCACACCGGCCCTCCATTGATCAGGTTCCCCACCCCTGGTCTAAAGAAAGGTTATCCGCGAATGACACAGATAGCTAAGTTGTAAAGCGATAGCTGTCTATAAGTGAATCTCACCCAGAAACATACATTTTTCTGGTCAGTATGAATTTACCAAAAAAGCAACAATGAAACCGTATTAGAATATTTTATTTGCCTTTTGTATAGCACTGTTTGCAGATGGAAGTGATATTCAGAAGTGTACCATCCGTGAAATGTCTCCAGAATATTCCAAAATAAATTGACTGATGCACTGATGAGTTTATTGGAACATTATAAATTAGTTGGGCTCTATTTTTAACCAATGGATTTTAAGAACTACACACTAGTTCAGCACAACTTGATTTAATACTGACGCGTTCCGTACAGTCTGATTATAATACGGTTTCCTAGAAAACCATTTGTTACTGAGAAGTTTGTATACTCTTTATGACTATGTAAGGACAGTGTTTTCTTTCTCGATTCTTAATTATAATGCAACCACAATTATATATTGAACTGTCACAATGACTGCTCCCTAAGACCACTGAATCTGCAACTGCTGAATGCTTTCCAATTTGTCTGGGAGCCTTATGATAACAGGCTGTATTGTCAATTCATTTGCATAACCTTTGGGTTTCATCATAATGTTTATATTTGACAGGAAGTCTACGGTAGTATGAGTTGGACTCACAAAGATGAAAAAATCTCAACCACACAATATTTCAATAATACTAATCACATCCTTTACATGTGGACAATGTGTGGCTCTGAGGGCTAGGACTCATGATCAGAAGGTTGTTGGTCCAAAACCCTTGGCTGGCAGTGTAATGTCACTGTTGGACCCTTGAGTAAGACCCTTAACCCCAATTGCTCCAGAGACTGTTCCCTGATCCTCACCTATATGTCGATTTGGATATCTGACGCAAGTAAAACTTTATGTCGTGTGATCTTTATCTTTTTGTTGTATCTGTTCTGACCAGATTGCAATAATTTTTGTTAGCTTCGTGTTTTTCTGAGTTTTTTTTTTTTTAGTTTGCCGTGTTTGATCATTGCATTTCCTTAAGGCACTTGTAAGAGCCAAGTAAGTAAGTTATTATTTCTTTGCAGACATTCAGAAAATTGTAAAACACAAGTACCTTTGTAGGTGGAGATATGTAGACAGCCTGTGTAGGTGTGTGTGCCTTTAACAGACTTTAATAATTATGAATTATGGATAACTCTTGAGAGGTTTTGAACTTTCGAAGGCTGACAGTTCACTGATTTTGAAGATACAGTTGATTTTACCTGAATTTGAAGATGCATTTTAGTAACCTAATGCTTGATTGTGGTAAATTTTATACCAATGTAAGGTTTATGCACATCAAAGATATCCCAGAACTGGCTAGTAGGGCTGGGCGATAAAATGATATCGATAATTATTGCAATATAATTAGGGTGAACGGATACAGTGGTACCTTGGAACATGAACTTAATTCATTCCAGAAGGCTCGTCGAGGTGTAATTTGGTTGAGGTCCAGGTTGAATTTGATCCGTTCCAGACCCCCTAACTAATGATAAAAAGCATTAACAGTCAATCTAAAACTAATACACACATGAAAAAGCACACATACAAAAGCAATAATCATGAAATAAATGAGAATTTATGAGCAATTTACTTGTACTGAGGTGAGCTGCTGACGGACTGGAAGTGGCAGGTAGACAGGAGGAGGGATGGAGGAGTTATTGTTTGGAAGGGGAGATGTGTCTTGATCCATCCAAGTTTTACCAGGTCTGTTTTGTTTTGTTGTGTCCCAAGTTTTTGGTCAAGTTGTGGCTAGATTTTTCCAACTGAGGTCCGAATTTGTAGAGTCAAATACATTTCTACCAAAGTTTTAGCAGGAATGGCCAAGTTCCATTATTTTAGTGGAAGTCGAAAAAAAAGAATAACAGACCCGTTTGATGTCCGATTGGTCAAATTAAGTGGCGTTTTGAGTTCCAAGGTTCGACTGTGATTCATTTCAGGGAGGACAGGATTTGTAAACTATCATTTCAATTAAAAGGATTTGGATTTCACTTAAGTTCTGAATTCTTACTATGTGCTGATTGGCCAATCTCCTTACTCGTGCATGTGTCACTAATGTTAATGTGAAACAGCTTCCAATCAAGGAAACAAGCCAATCAAAGCAGTAGAAGAACTGGGGAGGGGTATTCTTCATTTGTGGTTTAAAACATCCAAGATCAAAGGACTCATCTGGGATTGTCTAATTGTGATATGGCTATATAGCTATTTTGGTTTTTCAAAGTCATCGGAGAATCAGATTAGCCAAACTGGATTAAATCATCTAAGATAACGGTGCATTCCCATGGACACTGATAAGGCTACATATATCGACACGCGAAACCATGATTGGCAAGTGTATGATTGCCTGCCAAAAATGACAAAAGCGAGAGCGCAGTCCTTCACCCTGAGCAGAACGAGCTGTTACTGAAGGAATACGAGAAATCTAAGAAAATGTTATGCAGGTGAAGGATGTGCAGATTTCTGTCTGCTTCCATTACTTTTTTTCTAACCTTGTTATAAATACATGGAATGCCTAACATTAGTAAGAAACCTCTTTGATATGAATATATTTTTAAAACTTCCAAACAATATTTTTACGTCAAAAAATGTCAGGTGGTGCATCCCTCTGAACAAATGAGCAGAGTAAGAAAACAATGAAAATTGGTATTTAACTAGAAAAAAAGTTTGCCAGAATTGTATGTTTGAAACTTTTTGTCTAGTTTCCATGCCAGGTGGTACAACCATGACAGCCCATCACAACATTGCAATATAAATGTGATGAAACAATTTGTTTTTAACATTGTATATATTAACTTGATATCAAGGACAAAAGTAAAAATTTTGCAGGTGTCCAGACAGACGCCTTAATTTTAATTTGAAATGAGCTTGAAAAGGTAGGTGGTGCTATTGCAATCAATATTACTGTTAATCCTAAATGCAACATACAAACAGGAATTAGCAATGATGAAGTGTAGACACTCAAATGGTTACTTTATGATGGTTTTCATTTGGGAAAAATAATTCATTTGTGTAACTCTTTTATTTTATCCAAAGTCTAATGTTTTGTTGATAGGCTTTTGTATTTTAATGTTGTATTTTATGTTGTATTTTAAATAGTTTTTCTGGCTTATGTGGCCCTGGTGTATTGTATTTGTACTGTAATATTATGCAATACAGTTCTATTGAAGAAAAAAAAAGTGTTGCTCTTAATATGATCACTCCGATTGCAATCGATTGCTCTCGTAGGTAAGGCTTGCCGATGGTTGGATGGGTTTCCTGAGTGGACAGAGCTCTGTTTATATCTGTGATCTAATCTTGTTTACATCAAATAAACCAGCTCCTAGCAGGCTTGAGCTTTCGGACTGGTTGCTGTGACAACCAATCCAGCACGAGTTTGGAACAGCAGAGAAACCCGGGATTGTCAACAGTTAAATCCAGATGACTCATTAATCCACGTACGAAAAACACCACCTGAATTATGTAGCCAAACACTGGAGACTTAAAGCAGTTTGCATTGTATAACCTGAAGTAGCTCAAAGTGTCCTCTCTGGCATGGATTATCTGGTCACCTTGGATATAATCTTCCTTGATATCCATATAACAAATGCTTGATACAAATTTGATATAATTTAAGACCAAATGTGTCGCCAATGACACATTTTGCATCACAATAAAATTGCATCACTTTCTCTATGACTGTTTGTCCAGACTGGCAATGGAGCACAAGCACAGACACAGCCATAAAAACAAATGGGGGACTTATTGAACAAATAAGAGACTGCAATAGGGCAGGTAGGCAGACAACAGAGTCAAAACAGCAGGGCAACTCACCGGGAGAGCAGGTAAGTCCAAAGCAACCCATCCAATAAGGTAATTCAGTAAAATCCAAAATAAAACTAGACAATAAAATTCAGTGCATGAGAAATCCACACAGTAATAATCCACAGAGAAGTCAGAAATGCAAGGAAGTGATGGGGTTTTGTCAGAACTGACTAAGATAACATATTCAACCCAAGATTTTTTATTTTGGCAAATGTTTGTCATGTCAAGAATAGTTTAAAACCACAATTAACCATCTGATTTCTTCAGCTTTCACACAGGACCAAAAATCTGCCTTTAAACTGAAAAGAAATAATGATTTGACATTTATCGTGATAATTGCTAATATTGACTGATACAAACATTTTTATTGTGATAACATTTTTGCCCTGTTCGCCCAGCCCTACTGGTTTGTCTCTCTGTGTAATGTTGACTTCCTTAAGACTGACAGCATCCCGAAATACCTTGTCAACCACTGCCTTCAGGAAAATAACTTTAGTATCTTATGTGTTTGAGTATGAGTACTCAGAACGTTTTCACTAGAGGTGAAATGGTACACAGAATTCATGGTTTGGTACAAAAATTATTTCTGGGTTCATGGTTCAGTGCAATTTTGGTACAGCAGGGAAAACAGAATTTGTTTTGAAATTATTATTAAAAGTGCAATCATGATTAGGAACAGTTGTAAACCTGTTGTAAATGCAAAGAGTCTGTTGACATATCTGATAAAAAAAACATGAGACACTTATTTGCACACTTGAAAAATAAATATGTACAATAAAAAATGAAAAAATACCATCATAACAATCTTGATGAACTAAATCCCGTGTTCTCTAATACCAAGTATGGTTGCGTATCTATAGCGATAAACTCCTCTATTGCTGTGATTGTTTTTTAGCCTGGTCTGAACTTTTATGAGAGGCACTTAAAAGGCAGCTGAGACACTAGCTTACAGGAACTGTTTCTGCGTTGTCCTGGTCATACACACATTCGGATGCTGTCGTTTCAAATGAGTTCTCACATTGGATGTGTTTCCAGCAATATATCCAAGTTCGGTTCAACAAAGCTGCCAGACAGTCTTAGTCTTATGAACTACTCTCTCTCCAGTGCTGCTGTATTTATTGGGGATGGAAAATGTCCCAAACTGCTGATTATGTGACCAGAATTAACCGCAACCAACACACAGCCATAATTAGCATAATGTTTTCAGAGTTGAACATCAACTTGTGAGTTTAGGTTTTGTGTCAGTAAATGTATCCATTTGTTTCATTGTGCGTACCGAACCAAAAATGACGTACTGTACGGTACATGACGAATACGTATACCGCCTCAGTCCTACTTTATACTATGGTGAATCTGCACAATTCACAACATGTGGTATTATACCCTCAGGTTCCCCAAACACTAAACGAGGACCCTTCACAGCTATCATGCCAATTTTATGCAATTTGCTCTACTCCTCTCTTCACAGTTTACATCATACTGACATAAACTGTCTTACGTAAATACAGTTTATTGCATTTTATGTTTACTGTTTTATTCTATTGCACTTCATACCAATAGCAGTCAGCCTTTAAAACTCCCTTTCTGTCACCAAGCGTCAGGCTCCCATGAATTTTGGAGAAGGACTGATAGATATGGTGGCTGACTTTATTCCTCTCCTGTCCTGCAATGTGATCGCTTTCCTTATTTTGCTGGCACAACTGAAGCTGCAGAGAGTGTCACATTCACTGGCTCTGAACTCTGATTAGGTTCACCAAAGGGGTGCGGAGCGTGGCGTCGGTCCGCAGGGGTGCTGAGCGCGGCGTCGGTCTGCAGGGGTGCTCGTGCTCCTGTGCTGCCTGGATGCCAACTGATGCATCTTATCAGCCAAAACAATCTGGTTAGAAAAAACATCTCGTTCTTGGCCTTTTTTTTGTGACTGGTGAGCGAATCCACATCAAAAGAGGGTAATGTCAAAAATCTGCGTGGTGTTAACAAATACATTTGGATACACGATATAATCACAGTGCCATAAATACACAATTAGCTAAATAAAATGCCAAAAATTTGTGTAAGAAATGCCCCAGAAATTCAATAATTTAATATACTGTTGTTAATCTAATATGTTGATCCAAACACATACAGATACAATAAGACTTCTGCTATCTAGACTAATATATACTTTTCTGTTATATCAAGGGTATTCAGGAAAAGACCAAGATCTGAAAGCAGGACTTTTTTTTGGGAATTAAAAAGCATTCCAAACCTTTCTGAATGTTTAATCCATTAGCACACACATTTTCACTACTGAGTCCGTGATCATTTTGCTCTGGTCATAGTTGGGGTTGGAGACTGGGTGTAATTTAACACTCATATAAGCCAATTTGCAGTGACTTTGACAGGGAACATATTGTGCATGCCGTGTCAGCAAGTGCAAGGTTAGCCATCTGGAGGCTAATTTAATGCTAAGGCAGGATAAATATTTCAGAAGTATGTAACCTTATTTTGAAATAACAAGGCTCTGTATTATATAATGTATCACTGCATATGAGGGAGATTCTGACACGTATCGTTTGTTGAGCTCTCTTATTGGGTTTAGTGTGAGGAGAATGGCTGCAAGAAAACCTATGTTTATTGGTTATTCTTGGCCAATAGAATTTTGCTGAGGGTTCATGGCAATTGATTTTACGGTGGCAAATAGGAATTATCGCTTACTACACCTCATGTGGCAGATGCTGGCAAGTTTTACTGCCGCGTCTGTATATAATTTACTTTGGGAGGGATACCATGGCAAATTCCATGTGCGTGATCCCGGTCCCAATCCTTCACCTGACGTGACACCTAGCACGCTGACATAATACTTCGTAAACACAAGCCGAGCTCTCCAAAGTCATTTTGATGTACGTTCTCACCTTTTATCGCGCTGGAAAGTGCAGCATGGGCGAACAGGGGGTAAAATGATCAATGCGATCTTGGGAGTTCGTTGTGCTCTCAGAATGTGTCATCCGTTATGTTACTGAGACAAAATGTGCTCTTTGGCGGCTGAAATGACCTCTGGTCAGCTCTGCTGGTACAGTGATATTGACAAATTTATTTTTTTTTATAGAAATGGGTCTACTGTTGTAGGAACTCGGTGAGACTCAAAAAGGCATTTATGTATTGTTGTGTGCATATACAATACAGCTGATTTTATGCTAGTTCACTGAGCTAGATGGGATGCAATGAGTTTACAGACTATCTGTGGCCTTATCGTATAGAAGCTTGTTTTGCATTTATACCTGTCAGGTATGGCACTGAGCTCAGTTTTGCTTCCATGGTGCAAAAATGTGTGTAGGTTTTGTCATTCTGTTATTGTCTACTCTTCTGTTTATTTATTTATTGTTGAACCAGATACGTTTTGCCCATACATGTGTAGGGGGTCATTTGTGTGTGCCCTGCGATGGACTGGCATCCTCTCCAGGGTGTAGCCCCACCATGTGCTTGATGCCAGAGTTAGGCTCCACCCTCCTCCATCCCTGGCAAGTTCTTGTAGAAAGCATGGATGAATTGATCACTGTCATATCCTATAAATATCATATATCGATTATATAACATATGGTCATCAAAGATGCATCAGACAGATACACATTTGCACGCACGATTAGGGCTGAAAGTAGACTGATGAAGCCGCGGCATTAAACTCTCATAGTCGCCGTGGCGTGGGAGCTGTTAACACTTGAACAGCACAAATTACACAGTTCTTCCTCCAGGGAAAATGGGGAAGGGGAATGAGGCAAAACAACAGCCCTGGCATATTTCTTGGCAGCCACCCCCGCGCCTCCTCCGTACCCTTGAAGGCTCTATCCTGGATTAGCGAGCCTCGGGGAGATCTTTGATAAAGGCTCATTTTCTCTTTCGAGTCGCTTCATCAGGGCCTGAAGGTGCACCGTGGTAAATCACCAAGCCCACACCCCTCTACTGCTGAGTGGCTGATATTAATAGAAAAGATCTGAATGAGATGGTGGTTGTTGTGGGTTTTCCGTTGATATTAGCTTTCAGATGAAACGAAAGATTCAACTGCAGCAGTTAATGACTGAGGACTAGGGCCGTATACAGGGGCGGAGCCACAGTGTCACTGCCCTGAGCTGAAAGCTGATTGGCCTCTACAGTGCCCCCTATCCTGTCACTCACCGATTCCGAATACATCATTGGCTAGGGATAAGGTTAGCTTCTATATATGAATTATGACCCCTCGTATGCCCCCCCCCTAAAAATTTCTCCTTGCAGATGCCCGTCTTTGCAATGCCAGATAGCTTTTAGCCACATATTGGCTCATATTGGCCAAGAAGGACTGATTTATGTATCATTTTCCATTTGCAAGATTTGCCTATCAATTTTACATTTTGCCTTGTTTGTTTAGAGGCAAGGGAGCAATATAGTCACAAAAAGCAGCTATTAAATTCGCTTTGGTAAGAAAACATGCATTTATACATGCACCACATTTTTTGAGGATTTTGCATATCAGTTTGATCTTTCCACTCTATTTGTATGTGTGGTTATGAGGTGGAACTGAACCGCTGTCATAATTACTGTATGTTTAACAGTAAAGCATAACTGTGGTTCACTTATGACTGACTACATTGGACTTAAAGTTGATTTGTACAGTTTTGCATTAAATTTCAGTGGTACAAGGTGGATTATCTCCTGCTTGCGCATAGATTTTGTAATACTGTATTTTAAAAACCAGTGAAGAATGCTTTTTGTACGAATATTAAGTTAAGGGATGTAGCTGGTGTAATGTTCCCAGTATCCCAAAATATTTTCAAGACATGGTTTTGTTTAGTTGTTTTATTACCTTTAAACAAATTCCTTTACATTTTTGTGTAGAAATACTTGTATAGAGTGGAAACCATTTTTTATTTTCATTATATAAGTCGACCATCTTCCAGCTGCTGGTTTTGAGCAGGGCAGCTGTGGGCCTGAAACCTGTAGAATAGTGATACTTCATTCATCCCTCAGGACAAATTCCCTTTTCATCTACCCCATCTTGCTCCTCCTGAGACACACAGACACATGTGCAGGTAAGAGCAAGCTTGGGAGTCACGGTGCAGGGGCAGCCAGCGTGCCGCATCCTTGGAGCACGTGGTGGTTTGGGGGCTTGCTCAAGGGCCCAGTGGTGCCATTGGTTTTCCAACTGTGGGATTTGAACCAGCCACCTTCTAATTACATGCACAGAGTCCTAACCCACCTGACACAAGACACACTCACTACAGGTATTTTTGAGATGCTCGTTCAATCCTTTGAATATCTTTGGACTGCGCGGGCAAGCCTGTGTGCCATGGGAGAACATGCAAAACACAGATACAGACTGAAGTCGGGATTCAGAACCCAGCCCCGTCTGGTTAGGACTGTAAAGGGCCGGGATGGGATGCCAGTCCATCACAGGACACATACACACCAGGTCATATGCAGTCATACACTGTGGGTAATTTAGAGATACCTTTAAGTCTAACTGCATGTCTTTGGTCTACAGGAGGACACCTATATGACATGGGGAAAACAGGCAAACTCCACGCACACAAACCGGAGGTGGGATTTGAATCCCCAACTCTACCCACTTGAGCCCGCTCTTATCAAATATATATGTATCTCTCCTGCCTCTATTAAATTCCTTTCCAATCTGAACTACTAAACAGCTGATCTAATATTTAAAAATTGATGTCAAGGGAAAACCCTGTTACATGTGTAAGATGTGTATGTTCCCAAAGATACAAATAAAAATGTACTTCTTTTAACAAAAAAGAAATGGCAGTTCTTAAACTATGCTAATTTTAATGCTGACAACTCCAGTTCCAAAGGTCTGTACTAGTGAAAGTTTTTCTGTTTGATCTGGAAATGTGTGCATTCTTCTGTATAATTTCATACCCTCTGCAGTATATGTGATGTGCATTGTTGGCAATTTCAGCTCAAACACTCACAGACTGTAAGTAGCTCGATAGAAAAAAGAAAAAAAAATCCTCTTCAAAGAGGCTAATGTACGCACATATAATCTTATAGGCCTCTAAAAAGAAAAAAAAATGTTCAGGTCGTTCAAAAATTTCTGAAACTGAATATCTAACTGTGAGGAAAAATACATTTGCTGTGTTGCATTACAACATTTAAAATCCTGGCCTGACAAGAGTATTAAGGAATTTAAAAGGCAATTTCTAAGGCTAAATGGAACAAGAGGAAAAGGAACAAGCAAGTCAAGAATTCTAAAAAACGCATTTCACCAGCAGCTTTTCACAGTGCATTAATTGCATTGATTTTACAGCCATAGGTCCCTGCCAGATTCCTTCTGAAATGTGAGCCACACATGTCTTAGAGAGATTTCAGGCTCAAATAATCCAAAGAAATTAGTCAAGCAAATGAATTGCAGTTTGCCAATAGCGGAGTAGGTAATACACAAGGCTAGGGCAAAGTTTTACTGCAAGACAATATTGGAGGAAATATTTTACCCCAACCAAACCCTAGTGGTCGAATGCACACTGAAATGTAGTACTTCTCACCCAGGTCTACTTGCCATTTTTTTTCTTCTTTTTTTTCTTTTGGAAGCTCATGCTTTAATCATGAGTGGTGTGGCTGCTCAGCGGGAAGCCCCGCCGCCTCATATCTCCAGCGCTGGGGGGTTGAATCCGGTCCCTGTTCTGTGTGTGGAGTTTTCATGTTCTCCCCTGCCGTATAGATTTCCTCTGGCTACTCCACTTCGCTACTGCAGTCCAGAAAAACAAAATGGGTGGTTAGTCTGTAAATTACCCATTGTGCGTATGCCCGCCTCATGATGGGCTGGCTTCCCACGCGGGCTGTCTCCTGCCTCGTACCCTGTACTCTCTGGGAGAGGCTGAATATGCCGCAATAAGATAGATGAACATTTCTATCACAGGTTGGCTGATATGGAGACCATTTGGATCCAATACCTTATTAAAGAAGATATTCTCTCCAGTACACATGTCCCTGTGATTGACTGGTCTTTATTTTGACTTATTTTGACTTATTTTCAAGCTTAACAATTTTGAATATTCTGCAGCGTGAGTTTTGCCTTCTGTTTTCTTTAGGAGAGTAGAATATATATAGAAATGGCAACATCTATCAGAATATTTTGTAAAATATCCATAAGTAAATTAACTGAAGTATGCTTCAGTGTGTCCACCGCACACCTACTGCATATTATCCATGATGTTTTATTCATAAACAAACACAAAGTTTTGTACATGGTAATATCTTAAATTTTGTGCAAATACCTTTTCTGTTTTTAATGTCACTTTTATGGCAATGATACGAAGAATTTTGTTTCAGTCATTCATTTGATTGATCGGAAGATCAAAAAAGCTTAAACATAAGCTTTAAGCGTTTTACTCAAACAGCCCTCAGAGCACTCAGCTCTGGACTCATTTTAAATGCTTTACTTTGATCTGTAAGGTTCTGAAAATTGTGGGGAAAGCATGGCAGTCTTGACGGTAAAGTGCTAGCTGGTCGTCAAATATTAGTGTCAAGGTAGTCACTGCTATATTCAGTAAGGCGACATTAAAATTATGCTAGCTTTCTGCCAACGCTAAATATATTAATAGCTGTATTAAATTTGTATGCAAAAAATAGAAAATGAAAATATCCATCCATCTAATATGTGAGTGAAATACATGAGGTATTTCCAGCGAGTAATGAAAATAATGAACTATAATTTGCTTGCCGCCCAGAATAATATCAGAGGGAACAGATTTATTGAAAATGACTACATTTGCAAATTGAATCTTTCATCTCAATCTTCATATGTCATAAAATAATTAAATGTGCCACATGCTTTAGTCTGTTTAATGCTGATGTCGAAGAAATCTCTCTACCTTGTAATAACATAGATTGTTGACAGTGGACTTTTTGTTGTGGTACGCCAGTATACCCCTGAAACCTTTAATTATGAAGAAGAGGTGTCCTTCTCAGATTTAAAGATACGGTGTTTAATATTCACATTAGGAAAATGGGTCAGTGAGTGTCCTGAGACGCTCACTGCAGTGCATGTGACTGTGTTGTTCTTGTTGTGTGTGTCCTGAATGTGTAACCACTGTATAAAGTGTTTTCCAGTTGGTCCCCGTGGTCCAGGGTCTCATCCACACCTTCAAGGGTTCCTCATGTTCCCCAGTGGTGCTCAGGCTGTAGTTTCAGCCTAGCAGGCTACTGCTTGGTGGTGATTCTTCACTGGACTCTCGGCTTCCCAACACACTCGATGTACCTCGATGTAAGACGGCCGTTACGCGCCTCGCTAGCCCTCGGTTCGATACCGCCGTGCCTGTTTAGCCTTTTGTCACTCTGTCTGCACCGGCAATGACTGGCCTTGGTCTTTGATAAAGGCTGAAGTGCCACCGTGATGGAGCGGATGGAGCTGAAACCCTCCGGGGGGGGGGGCGATTCTGCTTGCTGAACTTGTCGCTGGAATCTCTTGGTGGAATGCTGCTATGTGATTGGCAAAAGCAAAATTTATAGCCCACAGTCTTGCATTTCTTTGGATGGGTGTCAAGACACTGATTGATTAGCTCTGTGGCTTGTACAGTTAATACCGTATTCTGTGCTATATGAGTAGGATGGGGGTGTTTCCTGAATCCATAAGTCAAGGCAGGCCTAACTCCCTTGGATTTGGCTGACAGTATTGTTTTCTAAATGTAGTGGAGCCCTTCAAAGCCTTTCAGTGCCTGTGGATTCCAGTGTTTTGAGTGCTGTGGCTAACCCAAAAAACACAGTTAATGTTAACTGAACCCTCAGCACCATGGGCTATGAGTTCCAGCACAGATTGCTTTGCTGGTTCATTGACTGAAATGTTTTAACATCAGTTTAGTCTTGGGTTTAAAGCGTTATATAAAGTTAAGCATTAATATTTTATAACTGTTTATAAACTTAAACATATAAACTTGTTTATAACTTAAAGAACAGTTGTTACTTGTGGCAACACAGTTGAATTGATATTTAGACAACCATATTTTACACTTGTGCTAGTGTTTGCACTAAAGATTGATGTGTTTGCTTCAAGTCATGTATTTTAGGAATATTAAAGGATATGACTCAAACACTGTACTCCTAAGATTGTGTATGTTGAGTTGTTTTTTAACTTGGCTACTTTTTTAGTTAACATTCCTCATTTATATTCCATAAATAGTACGATGCTGAATCAGGTCACAGTTTCAGCTGAGATGGTTAGTGAAGCTTGTCTTTTCTTTGAAATGGTTAAGGGTATGATTGACAGATTTAAGTAAATCTCTCACGCCCAGTGGATCTCACTGTGCCAATTCTGAGACGAAATGCGACTGTCGTTTCGGCGCTTTGATTTGATTCATAAATGGTTTTCTTTTGTTTCAATAAACACCATTGGTATCATATGAGATTTAACAGTAGTGTCATTGACGACCTCATGCATAACAGCACAGTCCATTGTGAAGTTGCTGATATGCTGCTGTTTTGAATAGCTGGCCAACTGCCCTCCTTGAGGTAACCATGCCACTGCCGGATGAATCACCTTAATGCCTGGAGTAATGACCCTGAGATTCACCATTCTCCATAATGTCACTCTCAGTGGTTTCAGAATAGAAATGTGTATTTTTTTGCCTCAGGTAATGTCTTAGGGAAGCGCTTGAGCTGATTAATTTGGTTATACTTCATTACCTATGGAGTAAAAATGTAGTTAAACGTTAAATTAGTTAAATGCATCATCACCACACATTAAATGTAAAACTAGGCTAAGTGGCTTCAATTTAAACTTCAAGGCTTCGTCTGTGTGGGCAACACAAATGGCTTTTCTCTGTAGAAGTTATATCCATCCATCCAACTGCTGAAGCTGCTTGAATATACATTTATTTTAAAAATAAATAGGATTGTTTCGTTTTACCACCTTTTAGAAAAGATTTTGTCATGTCTTTGTTAAATGTTTTATTATGAAAACTCTGTTTACTGCATAGGAGTAGATTTGATTTCACAAAGATAAGCAATCGCCTAATTGCTTCAATGAATGCATTCTTGAATGAATTACTTTTGGGAAACTGGAATATTTGCTACGCAGTTGAATACTGGATTGACATCTACGGTCTTGTTTAAAATGGGCTGCTCGTGATTCTTTGGAAACATTTTTTTAATTAGAAACCAGATGGTGAATGGCCGCCCCAACGATGGGCAGCGCTGGCCCATCTGCCTGTTTCCAGATTAAACACAGCATGTGATTCCTGCCACTCCTTAACAATCCAGCCAGACCTGAGTGCTCACCACGTTCTTCCTCCCGTAATGACTTATATTATACTATACTCAACCTTGGAAACACCTCATTTTTGACCCTTCTCAGTATCCATACCTGCCTGTGCATTTTTAAATTATTTCATTACATTACCTAAGGATTTATTAATGTAAATCCCTTGGAATTCACTCAAAAGCCAGTCTTAACAGGAAAAAAATATTCTTAAGGTCTGGCTATTACTGCAGCGTTAACACTTTATCAAATTAATGTAGCAAACGCTTTTATCCAAAGTGACATACCTTTGAGAAAGCAGGATCAGACAGTCACTGGAGCCAGTTGGGGTTTAGTGCCTTACTCTTGGGCACAAAAGTGACATCATTCTGCCAGCCTCAGGATTCAAATTGACAATGATAACATGCTGCACTGCCCCAACTGAAACACAACACAAGCATCACTACTTCTGCAATGTTCTTATTTTATTTAAAAGTTTTTCAGCGTGTCTATCTCAATTGATATTCGAGGGGGGAAAAATGCATGGTTTCCTGTGTTTTTGTGAAGATCTTTTCTTCTCTCTATGTCTGATAGAATGATGGAAACGGAAAGTGTGTGGCATGTTCTCACTCAACATGCTACCATGTCAAACAAACCTAAACTGTGAGAAAATCCAGTACCTTCTAAATGATATTAGCTTATTATATAAAAGTCAGACAGTCTAAATGTTGCCTGGAGTCACTTGTAGCCAAACCATTGATCTTTGGAGCAAATGCTCTGTTGATTGGAGGAGTAGAAGGAATTAAGAATCACATCCTGGCAATCAAGCCCGAATAGAAAGGAAACGGAGTCAAAGCTAGAGTCCCTATGCAAGAGAGGGAGCCTTTATAGACTAGATTAAACCAAGATCCAGACACATTTGTGAGTCAGGATTCCTAACCTGATTGAGCTTCCCCCTGAGGTGATGTCACAAAAAGTCACAGCTTAAAAGAGTACCTCTACCGGCACTTTCACAGTTTGTGGTTTGAGATTCGCCTGAGCTGGGATTTAGCATAGAGATGCACTTAATTTTTGAAGTTTACCTCAGTGCTGAAGAGGGCATGTGTCATCGAACCTATAGAACTTGACTTATTGAGCGGCTTTGGTGTGACTGACGTGAAAAAGGAATTTTAGGAAGGAATGCGATACGCTAGGGTTTGTGGTTTGCCAAATGGGCAGCTGGACTGTCGTGTTCTGAGTCTACTGGACGAGTTGGAGGATAGTCTCGTTTCGTTTGAGTTTGGGTCCCAGTGCTTTCCTTTGGTCGTCTTCTTGCCGTGACTGGCAGTCTCTCCCGGAGGGGTGGTCATGCCTGGGCCAAAATGGGCCACGTTTCATCCAGGTAAAGGAACTGGAGAAGGTTGTCTCCACAGTACATCTGCACTGATGCTCATCTGTGGATGGAAAGTTTAGTCCAAACTTTAGTCCACCAGGAGAAGGATGTTCTAGTCTTTAAGGCGTCAGTGTCGAGTACAGCAAAAAGAAATACCTTTGAATTGAGTGAGCATGAAAATTCGTAGGTCAGTCAAATACAGATCAACACAGATCTGTCAAGATGATTATGTGATTTCTTTGGTAACATGGAAGGACCAGAAAGGCTGGATTCTTGTCAGTAAATGGTTAAACTGTCATTTATGTTTTCTGGGAATCTTCAGACTTTCTTTGGAGTGTAATTATTGTAAGGAATGCAGAGTTTCATGGACTGTGCCTTGAATTAATTAGGTTTCACCGTGTTTGAGTGTGGTCCAATCATAATTCTTTTTGGAATGCATTCCAGTTCTATTGAAAGACTATGCAGAAAAATATATGAAGGCAAAAAAAATATTGTATTCTATTGGGTATCATTTCATACTACGTGTAATTAAGTTGTAAAATGTGTGTTATATACATACAACCTATTTTTCCCTTATGAAATGTCTTGTGTTCATTTCACATATTGCGGTGAAGACAGGAATTTGTACATGTAGCTAAAATATTATACATCTCTTTTACACTGGTCCTGATGTAGTATTGATTTTTTCTATTGTAAAAAATACCTTGAACAGCTCTTTAGATATATGGATCAAGTACCTTTATCAGACCAACAGTAAAGATTCAAATGGCTTAAATTATTCATGCAGATCTCTTCATTCATCATAACTCACTATTTTTATAAGTTCAGTTAAAATGAATGAATTGCCAGCAAATAAATTGTTAATAACCTTTGTCACTGTCTGGCTCGGATGCTGCTACTTGTTCCTAGCATATAGTGTATTTGCAGTGTTGTAGCATATTAAGAAGGTCAGGTTGGTACACAGACAGCCTCAGTGAGCCAGTAATGTGTGGGGATCGTTAGCTTTTGAAACCAGGAAAAGGGAGAGAAAGAGAAACCCTGAAAGAAATGACAAATCCGTCTATCCATCTGTGGTAGAATTTAATTATAAATATTTGATAAATATAATTGTTCTACTATATTTTTGCTTTAGTTTACCAAATATCTTTATGCAATGCGTTTTATGCGGTTAACACAACCCTGCATAGGACAAGTGGGTATAGAAAATGGATGGATGGATTTCCAAATTAATGGAGGTTCTAAAACAGGGACTGCTTATAATGGGTTGGTGCCCCATCCTGGGCTGTTCCCCACCTTGCGCCCATAGCCTCCAGGATAGGCTCCAGACCCCCCTGCGGCCCTGAATAGGACGAGCGGTTACAGAAAATGGGGAGGAGGATCCGTGTTTTAAAAAACACACCTAGCCTTTAAACCCCAAAAATGGTAAGGCTCTAGAAAGCTCTAGGGCCCAAATGATTGAACGCTTCCATTAGCTTAATTAAAAAGTAATGCATTAACTAGGTGCGGTTAAGACGGTTTTGGTGGATGGTTCAATCTTCGCAAGCTTCAGATTTAGGGGATTAAGGTCGGCTTTGTTGCAAACTAGTATTCTTCAAAGCCAGAGGAACGCGTCTCTGGGCGAAGGCTGATAAATGCAGCCATTGTAGGTGCAGCAGCTGCCCATTCCGTTTCTGTCTTATTAATTTGAATAGAGGAGATAATACTGGGGTAGGGGGCTCCTGGGGGGGGGCGCACCATTATTCTTGCTAGAGGACATGAGACATTTTGTAAAATTGCATGCTCGGTATTTGCATTAGGAAGTTAGGCTCGTAAATGTAAACACATAAGAAATGGCTCATACCTGTCTTTTTTTTGTCTTTTTAAGTATAAGGGTCTGCCTGGCTGAGTTAATGAATAGCTTGGAGACTGTGGTAGGAATGGCAGTAAGCTGCAGTTCTGTTTGTTCCCCTTTCATGGTTGAATGAAAAGGGGCATAGAAGATGAGTCATTGTTACTTCATTGCTTAACCTTGTGGGTTTTCTGTGGCTGCATTAAAATGCCCCTAAAAATACCCAAATTAAAAGTCATGAGGGACTAATGCTTTGTTCTGGCCCTGCTATAGGTCATTAAGGCTAGATGCGTGTGTTCAATTAACCAAAAAAAAAGTCAATGAGTCGTGGTGGTCATTTGAAATAAAGAGATGAGGAACCTTTTGGATAAAGGCCGGCCTTCATTAATTTTGCCAACCTTGCTCTCCGATTTAATGATTTTAATGTGCAGAACTCCGCGGCAGCATTATGTTGGCTAAAATAGAGCAAATTGGTACACACATTAACTGTCCGTGTGAATAATTGCACATGTTGTTTCACATATTCTTTAAAAAGATTTCTTAGAGTAATGCAGATTTGCAAGTTAATTTTATCTTGCCCTGGTATGACAATAAGCATTTTTTCCCAAGAATTCACACAGAATTTTGAAGCTTTAAAAGTCCTTTGGGCACTTATCTTTTACTCCACATGTTATTGAATTCATTCAAATGTAGCTACAGTATTATTCCTGACCATTGTGCTAGTGCCTGAATAGTTTCAGTAAGTGGGACGATTCAGGGCCCTTGCTGGAAAGCAAAGGATAAAATGTGGGTTTGACCGAAGATGCAAGATTCAAGATTTTTATTGGCCGTGTGCAACAGACGCTGTGGATTATTTAGCTATTCAGCCTTACTTGGTTACGAAAGTGTAACTCAAAATACAGATGGTGCAAAAGTGATAGAATCGGATAGTCCACAGCAGGATTCACATACACGCACACAATACCACACAAGTTTAGAGTAATCAGTTCGCGTGACCTACGTGTCATGCACGAGGATGACGTCAGCTACTGCTCTGAGGCTTTTGTGACCCTCCTGTCCAGTTCCTGCCATACTGCCAAGCTGAGTACTGGAGACTGGGATCCTCACAGATTCTCCACCAGGATCCAGCTTGGGTTTTGACTGGATTCTCTGGGATGTTCTCATTCTTGTGTTTAATGCGACGTTCAAATAGTACTAGAATCTGTGAAAAATGAAATGAAGTATTGTTAAAGAAAATAAGTAAATCAAACACTGTGGGCTTTGCTTCATGATATTCTGAGAGTCTACAGTGTTTTTTTCTTTTTGAAGGTTTCAAGCCATGAATATGATATTTGGCATTCTACGCCGCAGTTATAGAAGCTCGGAGCTCAGGCTTGTCTGAATCTGAGGTGTATTATTTGTGGTGATGTCTCTTATGTAACTCTGGCTTTTTCTTTGGAAACTTCCCTCTTGTAATGTATTCTGGAATCACAAGGGATTTTTTTTCCCTGAAAAAAGTAAAACTATATGCATATGTAAATAGGTAAACGAATAAATAATAAAATGCAGTACATCCAGTCCACTCTGTAATAGTGAGATTGAAAGCCAGTGAACAGTAGATGATAAATTGGGTAGATTGTCTTTGCACTGCATGAGGTGCTGTACCCGGTTCATGACTCAATTTCCATATTTTACAGTGCAATTTCCCTGCAGAACCTGAAATGCAAGGGAACTCTTTTTTTATGACCAAAGCGATTGCTCGTAATAGTTATCCTCAGAAACAGATCAATTATTTATGATGGCTATGCAGCTGCAAGAAGGTGACAGGCGTGTTTGACCTTGTTGGGCCGAATCATCCAAAGATACGGCAGTGAGGCAAAACAGGATCTCTCTCTTTTGACAATCTCACAGTTATTATGTTTTTTTGGAAATAGGCCTCCCTGAAATATGTAATCTTATGTTGTTATCCATTCTGGCCTAGAGGTTTTCAGTAGATATAAAAATCCCCCCTCCCCTCCCCCCACTAAGACACGCTGGGTAGTTCTACAGGTGTGGGATACATTTACATCACCTTTATTTATTTAGCAGATACTTTTGTCCATAACGAAATACAACGGAGGATCAGAGAGAAGGGTGTAGATTTGGGTGTGGATGGTAAGGACGTGTCCCTATCAATATTGTGTGAGTACTGTGTGTGTGTAGGGGGTTGGCGATGTTGAAACCAAACCTACACCCTTGATCAGAGAGCAGGGTCAGACAGTTCTGGAGCAACTGGTGTTAAGGGCATTGCTTACGGGTCCTGGACAGGCACAGGATTTGAACCAGCGACCATCTGATGACTGACAGAAAATCCTAGCCCAGGGAGCGCAGGTTTTCTCCTTTATGGTTTCCGTCAGAGCTGATGCCCTCATCAACGTGAGAGCATGCACATGTGTTGAACGACTGCACGACACTCTCCTCCCGGCACTCATAATACCGTAATCCCTCTCTTCCACAGCCCGTGGGTTTGGAGAAATCACACCCAGTGCCTCTTCAAGGACAGTTACGCAGACGGTTCACTGCTCAAAGCGCGTAAGGACGCTCTGCATCATAGCGTGGCAGGCTTCAGGGCAAATGGTGGGGTGGTTTTGCTAGACTTTCCCTGACTGCCTGGGAAGTGGACGGATTAGCGAGGCCAGCACAGCACCTTGGAGTTTGACTGCCCTGCTACGCGTCAGTGGATTGGCCAAGTTAGCTGATTAGATCCATCACGTGGATGAGGTACATGGAGCAGACTGTCGTTTGCTCTTCCGGAAGCCTCCCTGTAGACCTTTGCTCTTATCTTCTTACTGCTTACTGTGGTTTTCTAGGAGACATAATGCTTGTTAATTGGATATCACGGTAGAAAAAAATTCCCAGTGGACCATTCGCAAAGCACATTCTTTACACTTGGAGAGTAAAATTAAGAAAATGAAAGTTGCCTGGAACGATTCCTCCTTCAAAATGCAAAGCGCTGAACGTTTCGGTTCCCGTGCTCCTAGTCTGTTTGACTCTTTAATCCTAGCAAAGCCCAGATCTTGTTCTCTGAGCAAAGAGTCAATTGTCTGCAGTTTGCCAATTACAGTAGGAGGTTATTCTCTCTCTCTCTCTCGCTTGCAGCAATGACTGTCACCAGCTGTGCTCTTTCCGCTTGAATGTCTTTAATATGCAGGTCCCTTAGATAACACTTATGTTCACAGGACACGATCTTGTCTGTTTACTTTATGGCATTTCTCCTTATGTGCTTTCATTAAATTTTTTTTTTATGTTTCACTTTTTCCATCATTGCATAAAATGTGTAGTAGTCTAACTTTAATTCATTATTATTTGAATTGTTAATTTTATTTGCCCGGATGAAACAAAGATTTAACCCTTTGATGGTCGGTGCTCGTTAACATCGGATGCGTCGCAAGCCCGGGGCATTTGAGGGCTGAAGCCCCTACTGAATCCGAACAAGCCCCAAATGATTTGTTTAGTTCGGATCTTTTTCTAGTCATGCTCTCAGTTTGAGGATTCCATACATCACTACAATCGGAGTCCGGGGCTGTGTTTCTCAAAAGCCTTCATAGTGCTACAATCATCGTAACTTCAGAGAGAGAGGATTCAATACGATGACCCTCGGCCAGATTATGTCTCTGAGCTAAGCCCTGAGATCTTAAGATCTTAGAAATGCCCCTGTTTACCATAATGACTGTTCAGCATGATTGCTTTTACGTTTTGCTCTTCAGCTAGTGTGCAAAGCAGTGAATTTGAATGGTTAGGTTTCCAGGTCTGAAATACATTAAACCAGCCAATCGACTTCCACCCATTTATCCAGGTAGTCTGGAGCCTTTCTCAAGAAGCAAGGGACACAAGGTAGGGGAACACCCTGGATATTTTAAGACACAATGTGCCATTTTGAGATTCCTTTTTGCCTAGCTGCATATTTTTGGACCGCAGGAGGAACGCGGAGGGAGTTCCCGGCGGAAAGCCGAGTGACACGGGATAACATACAAACTCCACACTCGCAAAAAGAGGGGACTGTATTCCAACCCCCAACCCAGGAGATGTGAGGTGACACAGCTACCCACTTCAGCGTTATGCAGCCGGTCTCAGAAATGTATTCTCATGATTAATTAACACGTGTGTGGGAGCATTCGTGTTGCCGAACATCAAACTGAGCTCCTGTTCTACGATTGCTTATTCATTATTTATAGTGCTTAGGGTTTATTAATTTACGGAGCACCCTGAGGACTCTCTCTTCATCTTGGCTATTAAAGCTTTCTTCAAAGGACATCTTGTATTAAAATATTAAGACATATCTTTAGTGCTGCATTCAGTGTGTTCTGTAAGGGAAAAAAATAAGCTCTGGAAATTTACATTTGGAATCTTCTTGTCATCTTCTACTATCAAAATACAAAACGCATTAAGCATTTATATATTATTTCTTATTAAATGTCTATGTGGGTGCGGCTCTCCTATTGTTTTTTTTAGCATTGTGTTAAATTGCACTTCTACCGCGAAATGTTATGAAGTTTTATCATCGAGAGCTACACAATACAATCCACTATGAATCCAAAGGACATTTTTTAACCTGTACCCTGTACATGGTGAAGGAGCAAATGAACTCCTCTGACGTCATCAACTGGCATCTGACTTCTGGTTGGCATCCCAGGTCCCTGGAGTGAGCTATTTGGAGTTTGAAGGTCCTTCTCAGTTTCAGCAGTTGCATGCCTGAGGGACTTCTGTTGATTTCTTTTTTGTTTTCTTTTCTTTTATTTTAAAATACATTCCCTTTGCAGTAATATACGGCAGGAAAGACAGGGGGCCCCTTTCTCAGTTTCCCATGAATCCTTCACGCTGTTGAACAATGAAGAGTATGCGATTGTTAAGACGATGAGGTGGAGAAGACAGTGTAAGGATGGTGTAACGTCCACCAATGGATGCGATGCAGCCGCTCAGCGATGGCTCTGATTCCTGCACCAGGGAATTAACTGCTTATACTCTTGTGTAAGAAAACCAAATGGGGAGATTCGGTGAGGATTCCTATCTCCGTGTGCATGACTAATATTATAAATAATTATGATAATTATAAATATGTGATAAGTGATATGTGAATTTGGGAGATAATTTCTCTTTAAAGAACAATCGCGCAGAAGCTGATGGATGCAGGCAGGCCAGGTAAACCATTATGAAGCTCTGCTGTCAGGGAAATGGAATTCTCCTGTGGAAAGTCTCATGTGGAAAGTCCATGCAAAATGCAGAAAGCCACCATTAGCTTGTTTTTTAAATTTTCTTTTAAATGAAGACTAATAGAAAGTCGTGGGCGTATTTTTCAAGTCTGCTGTTCAGGGGTGAATTGAGGATTAATTACGGTTTATTCTGGGGAAAAACACATCTAATATTTAAAAATAAAATGATGTAATTATAATTTATTCCGCATATGCTTTTATCTGAGGTAATGATCAATTGCAATCAAGGTTGGGCAGTCCCTGGAGCAAGGGGTGGGGGGTTATGGGCCTTGCTCAAGGACCTACAGATGAAATCGCTCGGCTAGCTGTGGGATTTGAACTGGTGACATTCTGATCACAGGCAGTGCATCCTAACCTGCTGAGCCACACGCCTACGCTGGTTGTGTGATGCATGGATAAGTAGAGCGAATGCTTATCAAGTTCTGGCAAAACGGTCACGTAATGGTGCAAGAAAATAAAAGAGGGGAAAAAGTAAGATGTTTAGAACAAGCAGTACCTGTCGCTTATTGGGCTGCCAGTTTAGTGGTGCCGTTGCTAGGAAATATGACGCAAAGAGCGTGCGGCACCATCGATTCCTCTGGAAATTCTTCCGCTTTGTTAGCTTTGATAGGCTCAGTGCCTGAAAGTGTCTTGGAGATTGAAATTACATTTCCCCACTGAGGTCCGCTTTGTCAGCACGAGGTGCCAGAAGGATAACAATGTGTATCCGCTGCTGTTTAGCATTGTTAGCTTTGAAAGCAGCCTGGTCCCATTGAAAAACATTATTAACGCCTCACTTCTCGGATATAATTCATGAGGGGACTGATGTTTCAATATTGCTGTAAGTCTGCTGTACTCAGGAGACTTCATTTAGATTATACAGTCGCTGAAGTCACCTGTGGGTTTGGTGCCTTTGTATGTTTACAGTAATACCGATGCCACTCTTGTCACTGTGATTAAAAGAGATAAAATAGAATTTTATTGATGAATAAAATACAGTACATGTCGTCATAAACTTACAGCCGCGATCGGGTCCGACTGACCAGTTGTAAGTTGGCCCTTTATTTTATATGCAAAAATGATATGTGTGTAGTATACTGCATAATAAAATTATATCTAAGTCATGTTGTTTGGTGTTTTTAACCTGTTTATCACTATTTTCCTAGTTCATTACTGCCAGCAGTTGTGGCGGAAAGTGACATGCGCTCACACTGGGCAACACTTGCACTGCCAGATACGGGGCAGTCGTTGCCGCATATTTGCCGTCTCGGAACAGTTTTGAAGTTCATCAGCCGTAAGTTGTGTAGGTGGTAAGTCAATGACGACCTGTATATAGCTCAGTGTAGCTGGCACTAGTGAGGTAGACGCTTGTAATTATGTAAGTTGTGTAATTTACTGCAGGTAGAACAGTACTGTGAGGAGTCAGAAGGCTGGGTCAGTGTCATCAATGCTAGGTTGGGTTAGGAATATGGAGACTAATAGTACTGAACAAATGACTGTTATTTGGCACAATGGAGCAGCAGAAGTGCTTCATTGTGCATCTCAGGAAAATGAGTCTGTGGAGGAAGGTGCTCCTGAACTATACAAGCTCTCTATTCAGGGTGGGGTATAGTTTTGGAGACCGTTCTTCCTTCCATCCCTACTTCCAAAGAGTCCAGACTCAGTCCTGTGACAGAGTTAGCTTTCATTTACATTTACATTTACATTTATCGCATTTAGCAGACGCTCTTTTCCAGAGCGACTTATAACAAGTGCTTAGTAGTCTATGACTGTTCTTCAATTTATAAGCTAGACGTGAAATCAACAGCTGTCAAGATCAAATTACCGCTAAGAATGTTGTATAAAAGTTGTTAGGAAAGAGTGCACAGGAAAAGGAAAAGATTTTTTTTATTTTATAGAGAGAGTGGACAGTAAGGGTGGTATTAGTCTCCAAGGTACTCCTTGAAGAGGTGTGTCTTCATCAGACGCTTGAAAACAGGAAGGGACTCGGCCGTTCTTATAGCAAGAGGAAGTTCCTTCCACCACTGAGGCGTCAACATTGCAAAAAGTCTTGATGCACGTCGTCCTCTTTTAAGTGTTGGCGGTTCGAGAAACTTTCTTTAAGAGTTTGCTTAAACTCCAGCTTTCCTCACCTTGACATTAACCCCTCCCCCCCACGGCAATGAAGAATATGACACCAGCCACAACGGACTGCTGACACATGTAGCAGTTTGCTGACTTTGACTGATGCTCCCTTGTAAGCATGTTCAATGGATCAGGGCACCCTGGCATGTGGCTACTGAGGTACCCATGATGCATCAGTGTTCCAGACGACTTAAAGAATGTGGCGGCTTAATGCCTACCCATGTGATTTCGCAATCCCCACAGCCAACCACGCTCGGGGTTTTCGCTGAGGGTTGCCCATGCGCTTTTTGTGAGGTATATAAAATAGCTGAAGAATATCAGAACGTTATGGTTTTCGTTTTATTGTCTTTAATACTGTGACCACCATTGGCACGATTTTATTAGCTTATATAAGAAAGCACAGATACTGTAATGTAGACTTTGTACTCTTGCCAACCGGGCTATTAACTTACTGATGGTTTTGAACAGGGCAGCTATGTGGGTAATCATGTTCAGAGCTGGGGGTTTGATCCCTCCACCCCCACTGTTTATGAATAACAAATGGCATAGAACAGGGGGGTATTTTCCGTACGTCGCTTAAATCATCCGAGATCAGATGCCTCATCTTGGATGAGTTAATGCCAGTGAGACTCATCCGGGATAGGTCGGTTTTTCAAACGCAGTTGTGTAGTAGATTAGTCTAGCTGGATTCAGTCGTCCGAGATTATTGCGCGCGCCCGCGCTGCTTGAAAAGCCCATATATATAGAGTCTAGAAAACATGATCAGCAAGTCTTTCATAGGCTGGTAGAAAATGACGAAAGAACGGGCGCATTTTTTCATACCAGCGGAGCAGGACCTTTTGCTCGAGGGATACGAAGAATTTCAAGATTTAATATGCACAAGGGGTAACACAGCAAAAGCAGCCCAAACCAGAAACGAAAAAAGTGGCCGACAAATTAAACACAGCAGTAGTGTTCATTCTACTTACTGAATGCAGCGTTTCATTTCCTATGTGTCAGATTAATTATTATTTAATACAGTAAAATCTAGTTATAACTGACTTCAAGGGACCTGGCAAAACAGTCCGTTATATCCAGAGTTGCTGTATGTCCAGAACACCATTTACTCATGCCACACCCCAGCAGACACACTTGTGGTATAGATTATTATATTGTACATGTAGTAATCCAACTTTACCTGAGCAGATGTGTGACTCTTAATAATCCCGACTACGTATCTGCGCTGTATATCACCGGCACGCCACGCGCCTTGTAGGCAGAGCCTGCATGTCTGTTATAGCCGAACAAAACTACAGCTAAAAGCGGCCTTGGGGACCATATTGTTTGTCCGTTATAAGTGAAATTCCGTTATATGCGAGTCCGCTATATCGGATGCTTTTTCTGCATGTTGTTAAAGGCGCACAGCCAGGATTAGTGGACCTCGTCTGTTATAGACGATATTCCGTTAAAAGCGTGCCTACTATAACACGATTTCACTGTGTATGTATGTATGTATGTATGTATGTGTGTGTATATGTGTGTGTGTGTATATATGTATATATATATATATGTATATATATATATATAGATATATAGATATATATGTGTGTGTGTGTGTGTGTGTGTGTGTTTGTTAATTTTATGTATATGAAATGTAGGAAATCTTTAACATTTATAAAACATTCCTTTTGAAGCTAATAAGAAGGCGGCAGAGAAAGCCTTTGGAAATTCTGAGTAATGAGAATATTAGTGTGATTTTTAAATTCTTTATAGAACTGTAATTTTATTGTGTATACATTACCTGCAATGGCATAAAACGTCTCTTTAATTGCGTACACTCGCAGGTGTCCGGGAAAAACAATGAAAACCCAAAGGAAATATTTCAGGCCCAAACAGACTTTGCGAATTGCCAGGCAAACTCGCCTACAGTATACAAAAAAGTGCCCCATGCAAGATATCTCAAGGCAATGCACATTGTCTGTGTGGCTGTGAGAGCCCGACTTCGCCTAGTTGGACTTCTACTATACAGAGCTAATAAGTCTTTAAGATATAATATTCCATCTCAGCTGAAGCGATATCTTTCGAAAAGAATGTCATCCGGCAACAAAAAAAGGATCTTGCCGAACACGCAAAATTCTCTCAATTTGAAATTCCCTTCTTATTATTTGTGCACCGATTGCAATTGGTCGCTCATCCATGAATGGCGAGGCCATGACTGAACGGATTTCCATGCACGGACACTGATTAAGTGTGTAAGCTAATCCTTGTTTACATAGAACAAACCTGCTCCGAGCAGGTTTGAGGATTTGGATGTGCTGCTATGACAACACATCCAGCAAGAGTTTTGAAAAACCGACAGATCCAGGATCAGGCCAAATCGTCAACAGATACATTCGGCTAAACAAGTAGTCCATGTACGGAAAATACCCCCCAGGTATATAGCACTAGGGAGGTACAACTTTGGATGCGTGTATGAGCCATAGAACTCCAATTCATAGAATGTGCACTGTAGTGCGATACTAATGACCTCTCCGTAAAGGTAGATTGTGGAGACATTTTAATCGTTCACAGTCTCATAATTTCAAATCCCACACCCCTGGGAGGAACAGTGTGGTGATGAGTTGGAGACGGTTAAGGTTACAGGGCTCGCAAAATTGCTAGTTTTCCTGTGGGGCTACCAGAATGCAACAGCTTCAGAAATGATCCCCTAAGTAAAATAAAATTTCCTTGTTTATTCACCTTTTTTTCTTACTGTTTTGACTTGATATTTGGAGGAAAACCCAACCACTGTGCCGCCATCTTGGTGCATTGTCAGTCATGGTACTCCGTGCACATTATATAAAAAATAGCTTTTTTAATTTGGGCTAGTCAAATTACACTTTGGGCTACCAAAATCTGAAGAATGCCTGCCTGAAGGGCTACCAGAGACTTTGCAAGCCCTGGATTAGCCTCACCTGTGCTAGACTGGGTTAGTGACATAGAGACCAGTAGCACTGGACAAACGATTGGTATTTGGCACAAAGGAGCACCTGAAGTTTCGGTTCATGTGTCTCAGGGAGTTCTGTCTGTGACGAGGTTTGTTTCCCCCCCAGTTATGGGCGTGTGGAATTTGTGGGTTTTTTTTTTTGGCTCGCTCCCTCTGTCCATTTACATACATTTAGGCTAAGTGGCATCTCTGAATTGCCCATGGTATGTGTATAAAATGTATGTGTGTGCCCTGCAATGGACTGGAATCCAGTTCTGAGGTTTCCCTGTCCTTCCTGGAATCTGCCATAGGCTTACTGTGACTCTGTACTGGATAATGGTTCTGGGAGATGGATGGGTGTGCTAATATGTCTGAACATGTAATATGGAATCAGATTCACAAACTGTGCTGTGATGGGTTTGGGGAGACGTGTTTAGAAATATGGATCAATCTTCTAACATTCATCATACCACGTGGGCTTGGTGTAATGCTGTTATCTCCCATAATACTGTTATATTGTTATCTCATTGCAACATTCATTTGTTTGTGACTGACGGTCTGTAGTTTTCAGCAAATAACAGGCAGATAAATGAGGGATACAGAGCCAAAGATAAATGTTACTGGCTTCCCCATTTAGCTGTGAGGCTCAGTTTGCTGGTAAGATGCTATAGGTATTTGAACTTTAAACATGTGGTTAATAAATGTTAAATCATGTTGCTTAATTTACATGTATACAAAATCAGAATATCAAAGCCATTTTATTTTTATACATTGGAAATGTCAGCTGAATAATATCGTTTCTGTTAATTATTTCTGGTTTATATTTCAAAAGAATAAATTGAAAAGCATAACTCTGTTTCTGAGGATGTCTCTGACTTTAATTGGCACAATTTTCAATTATTCAACAAATAACTGCTGGACCGAGAGCAAGTATCCTCATAACTATAAAACTTCAGTGAATGTCCTGCTCAAATAATTTGTCTCAGAATTTATGCATTTCTCTTGAGTTTAATTATGCCCTGGAATAAACTCAAAAAAGGGAATAATGAATGGAAAAAGCAGGAGGACTCAATCATGACTCAAAGCGCAGCAGAACCTTGATTCGCTGAAGACCCAGGGTGATGTCGTGTGATGTGATGGAACGACGATAACCCCCACAGCCAGCGGGGAGAGGGTCCTATACGGTGCTGTAGAACGACACGGATCAGTTTAAAAACAGTGATTGCAGTTAAGCTCAGAGAGATGATCAGCAGGGAGATTCAACAATATATGAAATGAGCTGTTGGTAGATTTTGGGTCCAGCTGTCACTTCCCCTGAGGAAGCAAGAGAGTCAGCATCGCCGTGGGTCACACCACGGGTATAAGAGGACACATCGCGGTGCCACTTCATTGTACATGGGTCCCTCACTTGTCCTTCGCACCAGACTCCACATAGACTAATTACAGTCTGCAGCCGGCAGCCAGCTGCTTCTAGGATTGGCTTTTTATTGGCTTTTGTTGGGTTTCTAGCAAAGTCGGGTCCTCCACGGCTGCCCTGACCTGAAATGTCCCAGACGATAAGCTCTTACTGATGGCGTTCCTGCCCTGCTCTGTAAAGTTGAAAAGCAAACATTAGCATCGTCGTTTTATTAAGCAGAGGTCAACTATTGAGATGTGGTGAATAACAGCAGTTCCCCAATTAAAATGGAGGATAATGATATGGATTCTGTTCTTATACAGGCGAAAGTGCTGCTAATCTGTATTTTTAATTCATTTTGTTTTCCTGGTACAGTCAAGTGGCCTATTTCACGCTCGAATATGGAAATATGGAAATGAGTGACAGATTTGTCCTGTTTACCTTCGCATCAACACAAGGGTAGATTGTTTAGAATGCTCAGATGTTGTCTTGGACCTTCAGAAGCATGGCAACGCTGCCTCAGAACTGTCAGTACGCGGTCTCCAGCATCTCTCCCTGTCTCTGGCGCTTGGAGGAGTCCAATGAGAAGCCTTCTC
>JAODKC010000107.1:18904387-18927630 GCA_026777985.1 Mormyrops attenuatus
CGTGGGGCGTGTCGTGTCTGCCATTGACACGCGTCCACTGGTTTTTAGGGGCCGGGTGGGGGGGGGTGGGGTGGGGGTGGGCGGGGGCGCACAGTTTCCACTTGCCTGCCAGAAGCGCAAGCAACAGTAGTGGATGTCAATCTCCAGGAGGCTAGGAACTCGACAACTTCTTAGTACAAAAGAACTCTGAGCCCAAATATAGAAACCCGGCAAGACGGCAGCCGGGCGTGTGTGCGTTGTAAATCATAAGGAGGGCAACTGCGGGCTCCTTCTGTGTTGAGGAAGACCTAGAGGCTGTGGCCCTCATCCAGGCCCCTTGGCTGGCGTTTAATAACCTTCTTCCCCACGATCGAGAGCTATGCTTGAGTGAATAATCATCATATGAGAGCTGTATCCCTGCCTGATCATGTGTTCCCTGGCTGTCTCCACACCCTTGCAGTAAGATGGATGAACAGATGCCATATTATTACCTCCAGCTAGACAGTGTGTCTTTGGAAATTGCCTGGGGCGTCCTGGCTTTACCTCCCCCCATGCTGAGACTTAAGCCCTGAGTATTTAACACCGATGCTGTTGACTCAACGCCGGCTTCCGTAGCTCCTCACCTAATGGCAGGGACGGATGGCTCCCCGGCTGTGCACTGGGTGTCTAATCGGGCAGCTCGCAAGACGACTACTTCCGTGCCTCCGGCTTTATTACCAACCCACACAACACACTGTTTAGTTAGAACCATAGTATACATATTACCAGGGTCCATGTCATGTGGGGTGGGAGCCATTGCGCCCCCCCCCCCAAATGAGGAATTGTGGCCCCCCAAACGACACCCACCCTAAGGACACAGTATGTTATTTTAATTATATTTTTTAATAAAGGGCTTCCTCCTAAAACACATACTTGCAGTCTCCCCCAGGAGCATGGCTATGGATCGTCTGCATACTCAACACTTCGCCATCCCCAAATTCCCCGCCGTCATATTGGTTCTGGCACAGACTCTGCATACTGCACAATGCAACATACGTAGAGTACAGAACAGTGTAAATAAGTTACAGTGAGGTAGTTGATTCTCTCAATGATAAAAATATTGAAAAATTTTGTTACTTTTTTGTGAGGCTGTCAAATCCATTTTGGCAATCACTTGATTTTAAGGTGAAGCAAAGTTTTCACATTAAATAAATTCTTGCACATGAAGTGTTTGTCGTAAGCTGACATTAAAGCTATCGACGGGTTTATTTGACTGATTTGTCGATTTTGAAATTCGGATTTTAAAATTCAATGTGATGCAGACAATGGGAAAAGGTATTTGGTCAAGCCCTGAAAGCTGTACTTTTCCATGACATTAGATGCCTAACCTTTTGCTTTGATTTCATTGGCTGTCCTTAACTTCTAGAATGTCAATCTTTCAAATCCGGTCAAGTCCTTCTTTTTGTGCCTGAAAAAACAACATTATATCTCAGAACTGAAAGACAAAAAAACGCAATATTTCTCATCCATGCTTATTAAATTAAATGAAACAAATTGCTTTAAAAAAATTTTAATTATATTTTGGTTTATTAGGACGATTGGTTTAATGGGAAAAAGAAAGCGATATAGATTCAATGTTCCTTCACTGATTTGATTACACTCCAGAAATGTAATCGTTTGCACAGTGTCTTAAGTCAAAAATTTTCCCCTAATAGACCAATCTTTGTTAGCATTTAGACATAAAATAAAATGTGAAATCCAATTGCATGGTAGCTGCTGGGGAAAAATAATTGAATGTTAGCATTTAGTTTACATCTGATTAGGAAATGCTGTCGAAAATAAATCTGTTTTGCAAGTATCTACAAGCATTTATTTCTAAACACGTTGTCAGTTTTTATGTTGTTCTTATACTTATTATGACTATGCTAATATATTTATTTTAGAAGGTTGGGGAGTAATATTCAATTCAAATTACAAAGGACTTACATCATGCAGGAAAAAATGTATCATACTTACATCATACTGAAAACTGCTTTGTTGCATCACCTCTGAGCATGAATACTTGCTGTAATCCGGTCTGTCTTACGTGAGTAACAGGGCTGGTGTGGTGCTTCGCCTACCTATAGGAGTAACAACCCTAACTAATCAGAGAGGAGGTAGGAGCTACTGTCGTTGATTACCAAGCGGTGGAAGATTTGGGTCAAAAAGTGAAAGGTGTTCACTGTTGTATTGACCTGTCTCTCTCCACATCACTATGTGGGAATTCATCTCCTGTGTCAGCAAAACACTCCCTGATGCTGTTGGCTTGTGTTGGGTGTCCATCCAGGCTTGTATTCACTCGCTCTGCCTACTTGACAACTCACTGACAAGTCCTGTGATAATTATAGTTCTTTGAGATGCAATGTTGAGAAGTGCAGATCTCCGGCTGTATCACCGGTGTGGCTTCAGTTGTGTCTCGTTTCAGCAGTTTCTTTGTAAGACTACAGTCTCTAAGTTCCGAGGTTCTCACCGTCTACGCTGGTGAAGGATAATGGGGTGAAGTTGCCCCCAGTGCGTTAAAGGTAGTGCTGAGCCCACCATCAGCTCACCTCCAGGCATGCGAGAATTCACTGAGGGTGAATCAGCCTGTCCATCACACCTCACCGAAAGCCGCAACGCCTCAGTGATTTTGTAATAGATGAAATCTCCATAGTGCATCCCAGCACCTGCAAACTGGAAAAATAAAATAAAGCACAAAAGCAGCTGGAAATGATGACTTTATGAGCAAAAGTCAGCCCTACACTCCATGTAAATGAAAGCCATCACTTATCTAAATGCACAAAATTGAGGTGGGATTGTAAAGTTTAACACCCTGCCACTTACCGGGTCAAAAGCAAGCTCACCTCTCCACTCCTGCTTCATTCAGGGTGTAGTGTTGTGCCCTGTGCTTTGATTGATGTATGGAGGGATGGATGGAGGGATGGATGGATAGATACCTCCATCTCCCCCTCCAAGACACATGCCCTACCTCACTCCTGCCTTTTTCCATGTTCAACAGCCACCGTGGCTAATTTTCTGACATACATTTAAGATCCTTGTGATGCAAGCAGATATCATATAAGGGTTTCTTTAATTTAGATTATTTTGATTCATTTTCTGGTTTATTTCTGTCTTAAATGTCCTCCCTGAAATTGGGCACTGTGCTGAATTAGATTCCAGTACTGTTTAGTGTACAGGAGCGTCACTGTGGAACACAGAAAATAATATTAGTGTATAATATTGGTTTTGGGTTCCCCCTCACTTGGCCTCATAGGTACGTGCGTTGCCTGTGATGTATAAAATCTTATCAAGCACTGATTGCATCCTGTCGGACAGACTTCCTGCCATCACTGGGTCATTAATTTAGAATCATTCTGAGAAATTGCATTTGCAGTATCTGTATGAGTTATGACAACTCGCGTGAGTGGCACGATGGTGTCGTTGTCTTGCGAAAGTGAGACAGTTCAGTGTTTTTTAATGTCACAAATTATGTTTGGTTTTGATTATGTGGATTGAAAAGGGATGCATAATTCTGGCATTTTATGCATCCAAATTTATTTGTAATAAATCAACTGTCAGTGCAAGATTCGTGATGAAAGTGTGGTGGGTATAATACTGGAAAAAGATGGTTTCATGCAAATTCTGAGCTCTAGGGAATTATTTGTGACTATGTAGACAAACTGGGCATTCGTTGCTAATGAGGAATTAGATTATCGTAATTCTCTGTGGTGTATAGATGCGGCCACATTTAGGTAGCTTCTCGGTGTGTAGAATTAGCAGAGTGAGCATTTCAGTGGCATCTTGATCACATCTTCTGTCTTTTATGTGTAAAAATCGCCAGTGAAATGTTTTCGTAAATCGACACATCCGGCCCTAATGTCACGACTTATTCCGTAATGGCGACCGTTTACACGCCACAAGCGACACTCTTAATAACAAAAAAGGAAATTCGCAACGCGTCCTCTCAGGGGAGGCTGTTGACGGCTTGGTGCAGCTCGTTCAGAGGTTAAAATAAAAATGCACGGTGCATACCATGGTTTGTGCTGGCTGGGCGATGAATGAGAGCGGAGGCAGTGTCGGGTTGTCTGATAAATTCGCTGGGTGACACCATTCTGACCTTTGCATTCGCCTCCTTGGAGACGTCGCTATTTATTCCAAACTAAATGTTATCTTCGGCCGAGACAACCACCTTTGGGAATATTGCTTGTTTCCCCCATTAAACTGAAGGAAAAAATGGCCCAAGACTTACCTAATCTTTTTTCCCCTGAGAGATGAACCAACTCTTCACCGTCAGTGTAGGATCTTCTCTTGAATACATAGTACTTAGAGTCTATCTGCTTTAATTTTAAATGCATAATTGACTTCTACCTCAAAGCAGAAGAACTTTCACTTTTTTATTTCTTGGCCAGCTGCAGTCAGCCCCGTTTAGGTGTGATTTTAATTAAAATTCTCCATCTGCCAACGCCTTCGTCACTTTAAATGTCTGATTTTGCTTTTGCATGTTTGAGTCAGATCAGCTGCCTCATACTTCATTCTGGGACTGAATCCTGTTGTGAGCTGCCACCATGAACTCATTTTAACTGATCTCAAGGATACAGTATTAAGTCTGTAATGTGCAATGCTAAAATTATGATGTATAGTTATATGAATAAAACTTACCAAGAAACCTCTTTTAAGAATAGATTTCTGTCATTTTTACACCACTATACATTCTAAAGAAAGTAATACATAGTTTTTCTGTTTTCTTTTAGCATACCGTGTCATTCTACAGAATAATCAGTCCATTATGGGAAAATACCTAGTGTGTTAATTTTAAATGTGTTAAGTTTATATTGAAGTTAGGTCAGACGGATATTACCACATATCTATTTATGTTAAATGGTTTACATACTCTATATAATGTACAGAAAGTTTCTTTTCAGTATTATGTACAGATAGTTACATCATCCTTTTTATGTCACATGGTTTATATATCATATTTATATTCTGCTGCTATATTATGTACACTCTATTGTTATACATGATATACTGTGTGTCTACCCTCCTATCATGTCATATGCACTATGTGTTAATCTGCACTTTACCCCTGTAATTTTGTACTTCCCCCCCCTATGTGCCTTATGTTGCACCATGGTCCGAGGGGAGTTAGGGCTCATATCACGCTATACTTGTGTATGACTGGCGTGGCAATAAAGTCCCTCTTGACTTGACTTGATATTAGTAAACTAACTATTTGCTCATGGATTATTGGGAAACAAAACATTTAAACAATTGACTGTAACTTCATTGAAAGTACTCCAAAGGGTATGTACCTGTACTCTTTATTGTCTGATCCTGCTTTAAGTGCCTAGTAATATGTTGAATGTTACATGTATTTCAAGCATTGACATTTTTTGCACAAGGTGCTGCTATCAGCTTAGATGGGCCTGGATGTGGACCATCATTTTCTTAAATGTTTTATACTTCAGAAAACACACGGGTTGTCTTGTGGTCAAACCCCCATAACTCCACGTGAAAATCGCTAGCCTTTGCACCTAAGTATCCGATTTATTAAATTAAATGTCTGAATTAGAGGCAGGATCAGCGCCTGCCTGGGATCTGGAGAATGATGAAGGAGGGGTGGGGTGGATGTCACTGCCTCCTGGTGGTCACACGGAGAAGTGTAAGTTCTGCAGGAGTCGCTTATCTGAAACCCTTGCCAATGAGGCAGGGCGAGAGGGCCCTTTGCTAAGCCGTGGGATAAAGGGAGGACAGATTACTGATGTGCATCCCTTCGTGTTCGGCTGTTACAAACCTCAGCCCTCTTTACGGCGCTCTCAGAGGGATGCGGTTTGAATGGCATGCAATTACTGCAGTGTTTGATGTACCGCCTTCCCCAGTTTATTGCCTGACACCCTCATAAGGTCCGAGTGCAAGTCTTGCTATGAGAGGAATGTGAGACGGTTTTGTGGTAATGGGGAACATGGATGGGCTGCTGTGGGTGGGGGGGTGCCTGTGGATAATGCTCGCTGGATGGGGGATGTGCCAAACGCAAGTTGTCGACAGAGTATGCAGATTTACGGTGAAGATCTTGAGTCACCGTGGAAATGAAATGATAAAATGGCACCATGGGGAACACCTTGCTTCGTGTAAATATCACCTGTTAACCTGAAACGTTAAAGAAAATGAATTTTTCAATACCTACAGGATTACATACATGCGTATATTTTATGGTTTCAGTCTCCTGTTCCTTCTGCTCAAATTAGCTATTATATTATTTACGCATGAATTTAAATTGCACTTGATTTAGTGTGAGTTTCTTGCTGTTACAGATTGATTGTTATCCTTTTTTTCCTCCTGATGTGATTAATTTGGTTTTCCCTACAAGAAACGTAAAGAAAACAAATTTAAACGGTGTTGTGACGTACACCCCTGTGCAAATTAACTGAAACAAGGTGTCACACGGACATGCATGCAGTGGCCTGAGACCTGCTGGTTTGCACAGACAACAGGGCAGAGAGCACACAGACTGGCAGGCCTGCTCAGGTGGGGTTAGAGCTGGGTGGATGGACAGAGGAGGCACTGTGACGACAGACTGGCAGGCCAGCTCAGGTGGGGTTAGAGTTGAGTGGATGGACAGTGAAGGCACTGTGCCAACAGACTGGCAGGCCTGCGTGGGTGGGGTTAGAGCTGAGTGGATGGACAGAAGAGGCACTGTGCCTACAGACTGGCAGGCCTGCTCGCGTGGGGTTAGGGCTGGGTGGATGGACAGATGAGGCACTGTGACGACAGACTGGCAGGCCAGCTCAGGTGGGGTTAGAGATGAGTGGATGGACAGTGGAGACACTGTGACGACAGACTGGCAGGCCTGCTCGGGTGGGGTTAGAACTGGGTATGACTGTGCTTCAGCCATCCATGTATGTTTCCAGTGAATGCTCTGGGGGTCAACCACCTCCCCGTGTCATCATGGTGTTTCTTCCAGGTTCTCTGGTTCTCCCCACAGTCCAAAGACATGCTAAGGTTAATTTCAGTTGCCAAATTCCCCATAGGCATGAATGGTGTGTGTGCCCTGTGATGGATTGGCTTCCCCATCCTGGATTATTCCCATACAATTTTAATCAACCCTCCAAGTCCTAAATCCGGAGCAAAGGCGATAAGTGTGAATTAATGTGACTGTAATGTCCATCTTAACTGTGGTCAGCCTGTCTGCGTATAGACGCGACAACTTGTTTCAATTAATTTGCACAAGGGTGTATGTGTAACGGGGAGACCACAGAAGGCACGGGACTGCATGAGTGCATAACTAGCTCCAGCTTTTTAAAGTCTGTGTAATTGGTAGGCCCAGAGTAAACTTGAAAAAAGTAACTACTTGTTATGTAACCGTGACCAAATCAGCGTGGTTTTCTAAAGCCTTTAATTTGTGGCTGCGGGCAAAGCACTCCAGCTTCTGTGTAAGTCGCATGCCAATTTAGATTTATCGTTCTTGCGGACCGTTCGATATTGTGCCGAGTGAAGGCTTCATGAAGACTTGTTCCCTGCACGCCTGCCAGCCTCACTTCAGACAAAGTGCCGGGTATCTGGTAGTCAGCAATTCTCGCAGCTCGAGTGAGACGGAGACGCACTTCGGTTTAAGCCTCGTCCTTATCTTTGTGTATTTGCATAGATCTCTGCATTCAGCTGAGGCAACACTGGCATTCTGTGGAAGGAGAATTTGCACTTTTTTTCTTGTGCCATGGTGAATTAAACGTTTTATGAGTGTGTTTTGGCAGATGGGTAGCTCAGATTGTTTCACGAGAGTCCCTTTATCCTGCGATTTGGAGAAAAGCAGTATAATCTGTCATCACTTCTGTATCGAGCGGCGTCCTTAAAGTGCACCGCGGATCTTGCGGGGTCATTCATTTAGTGATTTTGCCCATCGCAGGGGATTCTGATTAAATTTGTGGAATTTAGATCAATTCCACAGCGTGGAATGTTCTGGCAGTCGTCTTTTATGGAGCCTGTTGTATGATGGGCAGGGAGGTGAATGGTGTGGACACAGAACTGAGGAGGAGGGGTTGGGGGGCGGAGGTGTGTTGACTCAGAATAAAGTGTGTGTGTGTGGGGGGGGGGGGCAGCCGTCAGTCACCTTGATGTGAGACAGGTTGACAGACGGCCGAATACAGAGTAGCAGTGGCATAAAGTGTGGGGCGGTCGTCGGAGATTGATTGATTACATCACAATCGGTGTTTGAAAGGGAGCCAATCCTGTGCTGCAGTAGATATCCATCCCGTAAGAGAGATACCTGCCTAGTTTGCTTAGCATGCTCCTGCCAGTAGTGTCTGTCATGGGCTTATTCCTTCTGGCGTATCATTCAGGCTGAAAGCGACAAGTTCAAACAAGTTAACACAGGGCCAAATTTTGCAAACAGAGCTGACTCGAACTCCTGAGCGGTGGGCGCGAGACCAGGCCCCTTATTAAGGAAATATCGGCTGGATTGATCTTAAAACACTTGTGAGTGGCGATAACACTGACACCATTGTGCCGGCTCGCGTTCCCACCAGCCGTGTGTTGTGTTGGGGGCGGGGGGCAGGGTGGGTTTCTCCCAGAGAAAAGGCAATTTATTTAAACAGAGGCAGGGAGTGCAGCGCACGTAGGACACTGCAGGAGCCCTTGGCGCCCATCTTACCTCAGCCGCACGTCGTTTGTCATCGCCTGGCTTATCTGTGAAGTGTGCTCGAATCAGGCACGCCGCGTCCCGATAGCCCTGCCAAAATAATCATTGGAAAAAGGCTGTCGAGCCCGTCGACGTAGCGCTTTAAAGCGGGCTATTAAAGTACTTTAGCATCAGCTAGTGCCAGTGGAATATTTACATCACATCCACATTCAGGGTCACTGGGCTATAAGAACTTGACCAGGAGAAGTGGATGAAAGATGGATGGATTGATGGAAGAAAGATAGATCACTAGATCTGTTAGCTGAAATACTTTTATCTTTTATCCAAAGTGACGTACATTTTTGAGAGAAAGCTGGGTCAGACAATGCCTGGGGCAACTGGGGGGTAAAGGGCCTTGCGCAGGGACCCAATGGTGAAATCACTCTGCCGACCCTGGGATCTGAACTGGTGATTTACCGAGCCACACAGCCCCCCAGCTAGTAAATGGAAATGGAGACACAAAAACACGTGAAGTCATGTACTGCGTTCTGCAGTGAGTTTTAGAGGTTGTTAATGATGTCAGATTATCCTGAGGTTGCGCCCTTTTGAAGATACAATTGAAAGCATTCCAGCTACCCCATAATTCCTGTATTTATAAATACCAGCACGTAGAAGGTAACACACGTAAACAAACAGAGGGATATTTGCTGGTTTCTAATGAGGAAGCCAATGTGGTTTTTCTGTTTGACGATATATTTAGAAAACTAATGGTTGAAGGCATTAGACGTCAACGTGTTTGGGAGCGATAGGTTTTAATGGCACCTTTTTGGTAAGCTGCCTACCCTGTACTTCTCCCCTCAAGCCATCAGCATTTTCTCGAGAGCTAGCTGCACATCTTGGCGTCAATTTACGTTCATCAGCCCGTCCTGCACGTTTCCCGCCGTGTTTGAAGTGTAATATCGACATCACATTTGATGTCTGACGAGGAGCCGGAAGACAAGCCCCGCCCCCAGTTCGGATGCCACGGTCCGAGTCTGCCCACCCTGCTTCGTGGCTGAGAGGCCCATTTTATTCCGTCGACATACTTTTTTACGCTCTACATTTGCTCCAGATGCTGAGAAACCGAACCGTAAATTAGACAGGTGCTAGTACTCACTGTAGTGTAATTTGAAAATTATCCCTCCTTCAAGGGTTAGTAGATTAATTACATAAGAATGCACTGCAGTTAATCTGTAACCCTTTCGTTAATGTTTTTATTGCTAATTGAGCCCTTAATGAGTGGTGTCCATTAAAGACTATAGCTGATCTGCTCGGCGAACACCTCGAGATCTGTTGTTTTCCTTGATTTGGGCAGAGTGCACTATCACTGGCGCAGAAGTGCTTACACTTAGCATTTCTTTAGAAAGCCACTTCTGATTCGCCTGCTACAGAAACATCCCATTTTTTTTCACTCGCGGGATATTAATTCCGGATACGTTTTGAGTATGGCTGGCCTCGAGCTCTCACGGTCATTCGGTATTGTCCGCATGGTAAATTAGATTTTTACGTCAAAGCAGAAATCTTGAGGAGCGTGTTGGTAGAATTTTGCCAAGCAAAAAGCCCTTCTTCCATCCACAGAGTTCAAAGGCAGTCTTAAATTGAGTGTGTTGATACCATTACGGCTTCTGTTGTTCCCAAAGGATGAACAGCCACTTTAGTTCTCATGAAGCTACTCTCTCCCTTAGATGGCATTATGAAAAAAAAAAAGCGTAAGAAAAATAAAGAGATCAGTCTTCGTCACATTACCCACTTAAAATGCAGGTTTTGTTTGCGGAAAAGCCCTCCTGGTATGTCGTTTGATGCATTTCCCTATCATGGTGAAACGATGCAGCATGTTTTACATTTTATTTGTTTAGCACAGGGGTGGCCAATCTTACCTGCAAAGGGCCGGTTTGTTTGCAGGTTTTGGGGTAACCTTTATGTCAGCTGTCAAACCCAGGTGCGGACTCTTTGGCCAATCAGTCCTCTAATTAGTAATCTAATAAGGGAGTTGCGGGCCTTTCTGGATAAGATTGCCCACCCCTGGTTTAGTAGAATCTTTTATCTAAAGTGACATAGATCTTGGCGAAAGCAGGGTTAGATGGTTAAGGACTTTGCTTATGAGCCCAACAGTGTTGCTGCTAAGTTGATTATAGGACTTGAAACAGCAACCTTCTGATTACAGACACAGCAGCCTAACCTACTGAGCCACACACTGGCCACGAGTGGTTTGGTTCCAGACCTCGGAATTAAGGAACCATACCCCTTATCCATTGCTCCATCCTGCCTCTGCTAAAAGACTGGGTTTGTCTTATTCTGGCAATATCTTGAACATATGTATCATGATATAGTCAGTTTTGGGGAATCCTCATCGATGACAAGGTTTAAGATAATATGTATTTCCTGTTCACAGAATTCACCCCTAAGGTTCGCCCTGGGTCAGGGTCTGAATGAAAATATAATATTCCCACAGCCCACCATAATTTTTTTCCGGGAGTTATGTTACATTGATTGAGCAATCCATCAGCACGCTCTGACTTTCATAACCACACTAATCAGTAATCAGCAATGACTTCTCGCTTGCCCTCATGAAGGAACTCCACTTTTTTATAATTTTTTTTCCTCCCCCAGGGCATTGGTGGTAAGCGGCCGAGATAATTCATTCATAATTGACCATTCATAATTCTCTCAGGTACACGACAGAATCGTGTGAAACGCTGCCCCCTCATGGGAGCACACCCGTGGGATTTTCAGTGTTCGGTGTCCGGATCCGTGCCGATCAGTGCCAAGAGGGTGCAGAAGTGCATATGAATCAAAATAGCGATGCAAAGTCATTAAAAAAATGATTCATTCTGCATGCATTTCAGTTTTGTATGTTTTCATTTTGAAGGGTACAAGGCTGAGGAACTCCCTGAATGAGATGCCACACACAACGGTTAGAGGGCAGACGGACGGACGGATGGATTAATCGATTTTATAAATTTAGTGGCTATGGCTAAAGATAGGCCAGGCTAATCCAATATTTTATATAATAAACTTATGTATTGCATCGCTGTACAAAGTTAGCATCATAGTTATTCATATATATCTGTGTACTTCTCCAAACTAATATTATGTGGCAACCCGGTGCTGCATAATTACCATAATTTTCTAGGAATAATTGAGTGAAGATGCACTCACATAGCATTCATTTACTCTGTGTGTGGCAGCATGTGACATTTGAGTGTTTGCATAATGATGTAATGCAAACATGAACACATTTCCACACACTCTGCATCCTGGTCAGCACCGTTACACAGCTTGTGGTGTTTGCTTTATTATCACAATGCTTCTCTGGGATTAGCTGGGCTTCTGAGGCCCCTCCTGTGGTACAACAAAAAAAAGAGAGAATACTAAGGACTGGCATCGGAGGGTGGAGGTGAGGTGTCTGCATGGAGCCTTGTGGTCACTGCAGGGAGTTCACTTTGGGGACCTGAAAGGACATTCAAGCTGGGCCTGTACTTTATCTGGCCAACTGACATCTTTCTAAGGGAATCCTTGAGGACTGAGCTTCTCCCAAACCACCCCCCCCCTCCACAAGTAATCACTGATTAATGCTATGTTTATGTTTACCTTAAAAGGCAAATACAATCATTATCTGGGAGTACTGGTTTGTGCAGAGGTATTCATTCCCCTTGGAGCCCTTAAGAACTTGATTGAACCAATTATTTATCCTAATTGAAACCTTCTTGCAGTCATTCCTGTCTGTTTTAGGACATTTTATAAGATTGCAGTCATTGCAAGCTTCCAAGGTCCAACCTGAGCATTGCAAATATACCCAGATGTCTACACTATGCTTACTGAAAACATGATTAATGAATAGTTTACAGAAGATGCTTAAAGAATTGACAGGTAGTGGCATAAAACAAAGGTTGAGTTGCTGTGGGGGCAGTGTACAGCTCAGCAGCTTGGGATTCTGTGCCTGTAATCGGAAGGTTGTCTCTTCAAATCTTGGGGTTTGAAGAGCCGTTATGCTATTGGTCCCTTGAGCAAGGCCCTTAACCCCCATTGGCTTCACCGACGGGCTGAACTCGCTTTCTCAATTGTACGGCGCTTTGGATGAAAGTATCAGCTAGATAAATAAAATGTTTTGACTTGGGATTTTTTTGAAGATCCATTGTGTCAGAATTGACTTATTGCATGGAGAAGCCCGTGGCCAGAGGCTGACAGTTGAGTTTGGCCTCCTAGACTGAGTTGGTGAGCCCTCTCTGAGTCTTTATTTGCTGTTCTTCCACTGGTCGGTCTGTTCCTGAGGTCAGTCTCCGGGGACCCGTCTTCCACATCATGTAGACGGCAAACGGGCCGGGCAGTAAGAGAAGGGCAGGTGCCTGGCAGGAGATGTCTCCTTTTCCTTCTCCCTGATCCCTGATGCATGTCTACTGCACACCCTCCCCCATGTACCGTGACTTTAAGGTCGGCTCTCCTGCGAGTCCTCTCCCCGCTGACTCACCAGAGCCGTGCCTCGCTGCCCTTAAGAAATCCCACAATGCCTTGCTTTCTCTCCAAAGTTCAGCTGCTTCCCCACTTTTGAGGCTGAGGGCTTGATCGGCGATTACGATATGTTACATAGAGCTCTCTTTTTAATCGCATCTAATGAGAAGCTGCATGACAAATTAGTTTATTAGCTCCTCAGTTGTTAGCGACAGCGATCTCCTCCGTTCATATTTATATCTATCGTGCGGTTTTGGTTGCGATGAAATAAACCGTTCTTTTTAACCTGAATATGGGCATACTGTCCGTTAAAAGCTAACAAAGAGAACCGCTAGAGGTGTCAATTCAGTGGTATATTAATTCATCATGCAGTAGATTCTCTCTAAATCTTAACACCGTAATTAAAATCTTTACAGCACTTCTGCATAGCACTCCATATGGGGGAAAGCTCTTTGTTTGTTTATTTTTTTGTTCTGGCTCTTTTATTACATCCTTAACCTGTCATGCGGCTAAATCACTTGGCATTTCGAAATTCCTGTGACATGTTAAGACTCTCAAGGAGAGTCAGTTGCTCACAGTGAGATCTGTAATCGCACTGCCACTCTTAATCTGATCAGGATCAAATCCACAAGATCAAAACATTTAAGAAATGCCTAGAGATTTGGTTCCCCCCCCCCCCCACTGAACTGTAATAAGTTATACGAAGTCAATATGCACTTTTGAGCTTTCTTGACACGCATACACTGACATCGTTATATGGGCATTATTTCCTGAGTTTGGCACAGTATTCATTCTAAGTTGGCAAAGCACTTGCGATTCGTAACGCAGAAGAATTTCTATTATTTTTAGCCTTCTCTCCTTTAAAAAATTAGCCACATCTTTGTGTCTCATGGAGCTACTCTGATGTCTTTGCCCTGCAAGGTCAAGAGAAGATGTGTGTTCCTAAAAATGACAATTTTGATATTTCAAGGCGGCGCTTAGGATCCCGTGAAGAGGTGAACCCACCTGCATGACCCTAAAAACAATTCCATGAATTATGCTTGCTCTTTGACAAGCACGGTGACTCATCTTATTGAGCTTCTCTGGATCTGTGCGGTCGGTGGGGGCGGAGTTGAAGCAGGAGATTAGGGAGGGAGGGAGGGAGAGAGAGAATGGAGAGACGTGCCCATGCCTGTGTGAGGGCTCGTAGTGTTCTCTGTTGCAGCATTGCAGCGCATCACAAGTGCGGCCTGCTGAATAATGACAGAAATTGCACCCGGGGCATTCCCAAAGTGTTGCTGCCAAATCAATTTTGGCTGATGCACCTGGGAATGCCTGTACTAAAGTGCTTATTTAATACACTGAACAGTCTCCCAGCCGAGCCCCCAGACTAGAAGTTACGGATTTCTGCCATATATTAATTTTGTCAAATGCTTTGATTTTTTTTCCCTCCCTCTGGGAGCTCTTCTCAATTTTTATTATTATTATTTTTTTTTGGTGAGCCGGCGAGGCTTTATGATTATGGTAATGTCTGCTTTTTTGTCTCATGAGTACCGAGGTTGGAACTTGCCGGAAGGGAATGTAGCCTGAAGCGGTCTCAGGTGTCTGGGGTTTGACGTGTTGATTAATTCTTTATGTATACACTGAGAATTCTGTGTGCTTCTTTTGTTTGGGAAGTGCAATTTTGATCACAATAAGAGGTTAGAGGATGGAAGGATGGATGGATGGATGGATGGATGTTCTGTTTGACTCTTAGTAAGCTGGGATAAGGTTTCACCATAGCGACCCTTATCACACTGCCTGTAGACCCTTTCCTGTCCCTGTCATGAGTGGCTGTTTTTCACTCTCACCCAGAACTGCCAGTTATCTTTTCATGTGCTGCCAGTCACGTCCTTCTCCATATCCCAGTCACCCCTGGAAACGACCCTAGTTTCTCCAACTAAAAATCCTAAAAATGCCCAGCAATGCGTTTTGTGCTTCTAGAGACTGTGCAGTCTGGGTATGAGGATATTTTGTGAACCTGCTCTATTCACGCAACAATGACCAGTAAATGTATCAATAGACTTTGTGGTATGTCCGCTAAATTCAGGGGATGAAAACTGAGTCCGTACCATAACATCTTAATTGCTTGCCCACATTGTTGATTCCGTAACACAGGATCCACTTGAGGTATGTTCATGGCTAACGTGCAACATACAGGTTTTCTTTGTTGGGAATTGTCATGAAAAACAGTCGCAGAACAGGAGAGGGCCAGAAACGGTGAAGTTCACAGTCGGGGCACTGATTTCATTCACCGCCAGTGTTTAGGCTCCAGAGCGCACGCTGCAAGGTGCCCGTTTTGCGGCAGAACGATGGCTGCCCTTCCCAGGGATGACATGAGGAGTTATTTATTCAGTTGCTGATGCTGATTGACGACTGTGGCTTTCTGAATGGAACTGAAATTCAGCCAAAGCACTGAGCCTGACACCCAGCTTTTATTAAAACCGAGTCTGAACCTTTGTTGATATTGCATTTGGTCCACAGGGAATTCTGCCCCCCCCCCCCCCCAGTGGCCCACCAACATTTCTGAGGGCTATTTTTCTTATATGTGTCCCAATTGGTAACCAAATCAAGATCTTCCTCTGTAATTTAGCATGTATCAGTGAGAGGTGGTTCAGTATAGCTGTTGCCAGCTGTATTTAAACGCTTAAAGCAGGGATCCCCATCTGGCTGGGTGAGTCAGTGTGTAGCTCTTTTACCTCACACCTCCTGCGTTGGGGGTTCAAATCCCTTCCTAGAATTTGTGTGTTCTTGCTGTCTTGTGAGGGTCTTCTGAAGTTCCCGGGTTCCTCATCAAAACATGCAGCCAGGTTAGCTGGTGTTTCTCTCGACGCTGAATGTGCCCAGTGCCGGACTGGTGTCCCTGCATTGGATGAACGTTTCAAATATGCACGCTTACCTAAAGTAGTTGGATGGCCTCCTAATATAACGTATGATTTTTGCAGAAAGTGATTTCAGATATTTTAGCTATCCTTCAAACCAAATGCACTCCTTTACATTTACTTCAAGTCCAAACAAAGACTTATCTACGTAAGGAAACTGATGTTTGCCATCCATTATAGGAGTTACAGGAAAGATATTTAATAAGTATTTCACAGCCACAGCTTCCAAGTGATTTTACACGGCATGCGTACGACTTTTCATATAATACCCATGATTCTATGTTCTTCTATTGCAGATTCTCCCAGCATGACTTACTGCCGCAACTGAAACTCTTTATTGAAAGGATGAATGCATAAAAACACAAATAATGTGTTTGCTTCGCCAGAAATTAAAATGAATATAAATATTAATAATGCAGTATTTCATTATTATTGTTTCTTTCAAAGATAGAGATCTATTATGGATTTGTTTGTGATTGCAATATGAATGTTTAAATTATACATTTGTTATCATTATCAATCATCAAAAAACATATAAAGAACAGAAAAATGGTCGCAACGTGCCATTAATGAACTATTTACTCAGGTGAAGACATACATAAAATAAGACTTAAATAAAACAAAGCAGTTTGGTATCCATAGTCTGAACCATGAGGAGTCTGGTTGCAATCTAAGTGAGTCAATAGCATTACTAAGAATCACTCCCAGATGCAGCGACATTTAATTTAACTGTCAAGAAAAGAGGAAGGCATTTGCGATTAAATATACAAAGTCCATCAACTTACTCCCCATTGGCTTGAATTTGAAACCATTACTCTCTAAAGAGTTACGGTGAAAGTCGTCTTTGCCAAATTTTCAACGTATCTCTTTACAAGAAATGACTGGGTGAGAAACTGAATTTGGCATTGAGACCTGGCTTTCCTTGGGAAAAGGAGTTAAGGCAGGAAGGATGGTGCACCTGAAAGCCGGACTTGGGTTCTTTTGAAGAGGAAATTTGGGGTGCCTCAGTCCAGAGAGCACCTGCAACATCCCCACATTACTGATGGAGCCCCTCGAAACCACTGATCTTTGGGTTTGATGCATGATGAAAGCTGTGGCTCATCTCCTGTAGACGGGGCGAGTGCAGGCAGCAGCAGGTGTTTTGGGGTCGGCGATGAGGGGGCTGGTTTTGTCCGTGGGCTGCCACTCCACAGTGTGCATCTCGTGGACTAGATCTGTCACCAGCTCAACTGAGACTCTGTCTTGGTTGCCCGTCCTCCTTATGTTAATGTTTTTCTTCGGGGAGTAGCTTGGGATAGCTTCAACTCAAGGGCCACATGTCTCTGTCACGCTGACAGTCGGCCTCCCTATTACGGTATCCGTCTCCCCAGTGGCGGAAAATCCTTCAGCCTACCTCGCTTGTGCACCTATCTCCGGCACACAGACACACGGGATGGCCTGCCCCCATCTGAGCCTCATGAATTTTCCCAAGAAGCACCCGTCTGCGCGAGGCATCCCTGTATCTCCGTTAATGGATCGGACACCTTGTCCTTGTTGCGTTGTCCATGTGATTCTGATAGATGAGCAGGGCAGTCTGAGGGTGTCTCGCAGGTTGGGGGGGGTTCATCTGCTGTCTCTGTTGATATAGATGTCTGGGTTTAAGGAGAGGCGTCTTAATATAATGGAATGTTATGAAGGGGATTAAGCTACCTGAGCGTCTCTGTCAAATGTCTCCAGGGGATGTCAGCTTGAACAACAACTGAAGCTTTGGGAGGGAATATGTGAACTGACTGTTTACCTGGTAAATACAAGCCCCCAGTTGTTTGTCTTCTGATGGTTTTTTGGAAACTGTCCCAAATTAGGATTTTTTAATATTTATTGATTGAAGAATGTTTTTCTTGTTCTTCAGAAACTTAAGGCAGACCTTGCGATTAATGCATTCTTCAGTATTTTACCTTTGAAGTTCGGCAGGTAGCTCTGTCTGGCTGTGATGTTCCTGTCAGTGATGACCAGACGTTCATTGTACGGTACGATAATCCCACTAACTGCACGGTCTCTCCTCTTTGTTCCTACGTTTCAAAGCCTCCCTCTGCTCCTTCTTGCCACCTGCGCGCAGCAGACAGCCTCCTTGGCACGGCCGGCGAAGGTGCCCCTGAGGGCGTCTCGTCACGTGCCCAATTGCGGCTGGCGGTCCCACAGCAGCAGAACACAATTAGCACCGTTATTTCAGGGAGTGGAGGTCCTACACTGATCGGCGTGCCTCGCCAGACCACGATATATCCACCTTCTCTGGAGCTGTTGGGTATCTATTAGATGGCAGGTCTTGGGTGGATGACACATTCTCTGTGAATAATGGTATCGGGGACACGTGGCATGAGCGAATGTGGCAGCTAGTTAGTCACAGAAAAAAACTATGGAGGATTGATTTAGGAGTGAGAAATACGATTTTCAATAAGGCTGTTTTGTAGAGTACTCTTAAGTGCGTCAAATCAAATATGTAACCGCAAAGACAGAAAGTTATATCAGGAAATAAAAAATTGGAGGACTGATTTTGTGCTAAGCTGTCACAGATGTACTACCTTTATTGGTCAGGAATTTCACAAGAAACTTTTGCCAGTGTTCGGAACTGTTTCTGTCAGACATTGGGTTGTGTCGGTAAGCAGTGATAGCTATACACAGAATTTCAAGTAAGACTTTTAAGATGTTTATAAGGTCTTTTCATCATGAATCTATGCTAAATCCAGTCTTAAACCTTTGTCAAAATGCAAACAGTGGGACCTGGGCTTTTATGAGATTTAGATTTATTAGCTTTTTTGGGAACTTTTACATGTTTTTTGCATGTGTTCATTATTGTCTATGCGACAATAACAAATTCACTCCGTGCACATCTTGAAATGTCTTGCTATTCATCCATCAGTTCTGTGGGCTTCATTCAAGTACTATATACAATGTACATATAATTATGAGTGTAATTTTTTTTTATTTTAAAAAAACAGCTTTAACCCGTTGTGATACTAGATCAGTTTTCAGTGAAATTTGCATAATTATTCATTAATATGCAAATGAGCACAGATGTTCAGTTAGCAACAGATGTGTATTTGTTAAACATGAAAAAGGCTGTATGATAAAGTTTTAAACAGTGGACTATTGACTGAATAAAAAGCATGGGGAATGTTACACTGTGTTCCAGGCGAGAATTTTTGCCTGGGTTTTGTTTTGATCCTATGCAGACCTACAGATATATAAGGGTGGTTTTCCTTAGCCTGGTTTAATGATGAGTTGAAATGACATCAGGCTTTTTTAAATTTCAAAAGCAAGCTCACATCTGCAGTGATGGATTCATTTCACATTTGCAAGTTAGAAGTGTCTTGTAATTTGGCAAACCTCAGGTCCTCTAACCTCGCTTTTGTTCTGTGACTATTTGTCAGTTCTCTGCAAACATATTTACTTTAGAAAAACCATTTACGTATAGTACATAATAAATACACCTGTTCATCTTCTAACTGCAAGGTCAGGGTGGAGAAGTGTATATAATATGTATGTGAATTGACCATTTTGGCATGTAGTGACTGCAGCCTATTGTGGGCAAGAAGAAGCGTTCACTTGTTAAACGGTAAGTTGTGCAGTTGCTATAGTTACCTGAGCAGTATGTACATTTTCTCCTGGAAGGCTGCCACTGGTGCTCAGATTGTTCTGTTGTTTTTCTTTTTTTTTTTTTAGAATATAGTTTGACGTTTCTACATTAAGCGCTCCACTGACCTTCTGGGCAATTTGCATGACGTTTTATTTTGTCGTTAATAAAAACAAGCAGTGCATATGGGTGGCTTTTCTGGCGGGCACCACGGACAGCCCCGAGGTCCTTTGGTTTAACGGACGGCAGTGGGTGCTGCTAACAGTGGGCTCTGAAGTCATCTCTTCAATCAGCCGGCATGGGTGGGGATGGTCAGGTTCGTCTGGGACCTGGCGTTGTGACAGTCGGGCACGGCCACACGTGCCTTGTGGCAAGGTCTCCTGCAATGGTGACGTCAATGTGATGGAGAGCCTGATGAGTTTGACAGACGATACAATAAATGCTGAGAGCAAATGCTGTGATTGACACTGACAGGCCGTCACCTGACAAAGGTGTCATTTACCCAGGATTGTACAATATTTATATTCAGAACATCTCAGCAGGTTACATTTACATTTCATTCTCATGACGTTGCTCTCCAGACAAGCCTAGATACCTAAAAATAATTTAAAAAGCATCAATTCTCAATCATGACACTGGTTGACAGAGTGCATCGCTGAGTACTCAAAATGTTGAGTCAAATTACAGTCATCGCAACTGGGCTTGAAATGACTGTCAGTGACTCGATATCCCATGCCAAGACCTTTCCGGAAAACTTATACAGTCTTCTCGTACTCACAATATGCAGTCAGATGTCAGGCTTCCAGTAGAAGGAATATACGTTCAATAATGTCACTATATGTCGATTAAACATTTTAACAGATTAAAGTTCACGCTGTGGTCCGGGAAGCTATGATAATCCTTTATTTTTATCCTCTGTGTTTCTTTTTTCCTGGTGTAACAGGTTGTCTTTTCTAATGGCTTCCCATTTCATTTTGCTGTCACAGTTTGTTCTGCCTTTTAACGAAAATAGACCTGACCATGCCACCGAAGTGATATCCAGCCTGGCTCAGGCACTCCAAGCATGATGGTGGGAAATTTGACAAAAAATGCTCATGTTTGGTCGACACGTCCCATCGGCGCATGGCATGGCAAATTCGCAGCCGGCATTAGTGCCCCATACAACGGTCATAGAAAATCAGCCCTAGGAGGGGCAGCCGGGTCGTTTCTGTGGGCACACTGGGACCTCGTCAGAGAAGCCAGAGCTCCGATTGCTTTTCACAGCGTGAATTTTAATGTGCTTAATCATGTACAGCAAGAATGACTAGGCTCATATTCATAATGAATTTTCACAGTTCTGTCTTTTGCCTTAGATCCCGGCAGAGGTATCGCTCCAGCGGGTGCTGTGTGGCTCCGTGGGTTAGGGCGCTATGCTCAGAAGGTTGCCAGTTCCAGTCCCAGGGTTAGCAGTGATTATTACCCCTATGACGCGGCATAAGGCCCTTAATGCCCAATTGGTCCAGGGTCTGGCTGACCCTCCCTGCAAATAATGTGCATCTCTTTTGATAAAAATTTATGTTAAATAAAATGCAACTGGCATAAATGGATTCCTGTGGAGCAGCAGAAAACAAGGAATTTTTAAGTATATGACGACGTGGCCAGTGTCTGGGAACCATGAGTCAGGCCAAACTCCTGAAAATGAGTCACGCTGCGCTTTCCAAGCTTGCACATGCACTGTTGATTTCCTGCCGCACAGACGCAAACTCAGCACTACTCCACGTGTAATTCCAGATAGTTTTGTGAATCCACAAAAGAAACCGCTGCTGAATTGTTCCCCCTTACCAGAGGATTGCTAAACACTGTGAATTGCAATGTTTCATTTCATTGTTATGCTGCCACAGCTTCCGTGCAAGACTCTGAAGGCTTGACTCATCCTGTAACCACATGCATAACTGCATGTTCCCTCTCCTTCTTTGGGATTTTTGTTGTGATGGGTTCTCTTGCTGTTTCCCCAAAGGTAATGGCAGTTGCGCATCCCCTCCGTTTACCCGAAAGATCTTTGTTCTTTTAGTTGAAATATTTATCTGCAGAACTAGAAGTGCTTCAGTACACAGCTTCAAAATAAAGCCAGCCAGCTTCAAGCATTCCTGATTGGTCTGAATTCTTAATCATTATATGTTTGTTATCCGCTTATGTAATTGCTGTATAAATATGATGAAAATAACGTCCATCGTGCAAAATTATCCATACAGGGTAGTGGGTCACACAGAAGTTTCTATTTAAAAACCTTTGGGTATATTTGATGAAATGTCATCCCCATTGATTGTACAAGATATATAATGAACCTGGGTTGCCAAAGGTGTCCTGAGTAAGATATTAAACAGTTTCACAGCCTATGTTAAAGAAGCCTCTGGTCGGAGGACAGCATGTTCATGTGAAACTGAAATAATTACTCTTCATATTGCAAAGTCACTTTTTAAACTGCAAGTTTACCAATGGGTCTTAGAATATGGGGGCGGTGAGTGGTTCTGTCCCTCTGATCGGATCCCTGTGTCAGACCCAGCTTCAGCAGAACAGTTACATGTCTGTGGAGCCTTGAGCAAGGCCCTTAACCCCCGGCTCCAGGGCACCTGCACATTAGTTGACCCTCCACTGTGATCCCCAGTCTATGGAGAGCAAGATGGGGCCAGCAAAGATAAGCGTTCCAATGTGCCTGTACTTGTGCAAGTGAAAAATAAAGCAAATTTGCTTGTTCCATTTGTTTTTTGAATAGTGTAAAACGTAGATATTCTTCAGAGCACAGTTCATGATCGGAATTAAAAGGATTATATGTGGTTGGTATTTGAGTGCTTTCCGTGAATTGCACAGGTGATTAGGAAGTTTTGAGAGTGTTTGTGGTGTTAGCTGCACTGATTTGTTGTGTTCAGCTGGCTGTTTCTAAACTAAGGTAACAAATATGGACTGATCGACGACTGCCGAGTTGGCCAGTCAAATTGGTTTATTGTAGAGACCAAACTGCACAAAACACTTACATTTTTCCAGATTTGTTTGTTTTAAATGGGGCATAATTTCCCAGTCTATATTATGATCTCCGATCACAAGATCCTGATACCCCCTCTTTGCCTTTCTTTGCCCTCCGTGGGGGCATTATTGTGCACGATACAAAATCAGCCATGTTGCACATCTCGCATTTCTGTGTGTTCCAGTTGGTGCTCCCCGACCTGTAGACCACTTGTGTACATGAGATCAAAACACAGCCCTTAGCTGAAAACACATTAATAAAGTCATATATTCTGAAGTACTTGACTGCATTGTTGAAGTGGCATGATCCAGTGTAACAAAGTGCTATTGTAAGTTCAATTCAATTCAGTTTCCTTCAATTCAATTCAATTTTATTTGTGTAGTGCGTATTCACAACATTACATCTCAAAGTCCTTTACATTATCCAGCCCAAAGCCCCCAGTGAGCAAGCCAGTGGTGACAGTAGCACAGAAAAACTCCCTAGAAGGAAGAAACCATGGGAGGAATCAGACTCAGAGGAGGAGCCCATCCTCCAGGGGCCAGCTGAGGAAGTCAAATGAAGAAGGTGACAAAATCCTAACTTACACAGTCCAAATTTTAAGATTTGAGTTTCAATGTGGCAGGCAGGTGCTGGTGCTGCTTCTGATGGCAGGACAAA
>JAODKC010000107.1:18929128-18968435 GCA_026777985.1 Mormyrops attenuatus
TAAAACCTATTTTAAATATGTTGAAACTAAAAACGTTCACTTTACTCAAAACAGCATGAAATGAAATTATAAAAAAAAAACATTCCCCACTTCCCAAGGTGGTTCCTCCCCAAACTTACCGGGAAAATTATACAAAAAAACCCGCTAAACTGAAGGGTCAGAGTTGATGGGATTCTCTGACAAGAAACCCCGCCCCGTTGATAGTCCCATACCAGTCTTTTCCCATTAAGGCAAGTTAGATGATTTTATTTGAATATGAAACCATCACAGTGAATGTACAGTATTGCAACTTATACATAAATAACCTGGTAACTTTGTTTTTAAAATTTGCAGTATGTATTTTAAAATCCTGGCAAATAATTGGTAAATATGTTTATTGGAACTCATATTTTATTCTCCCTAACCTGTAGTTGTTGTGATTCAATTGGCCTGTTTTTCAGATGGTTAACAGTCACTGTTTACCAGTTCATTTCATTGGGTAATTGTCGTGTAAATGCCAAGAAAACACTTAGCATTTCTTGGGGGGGACAAATATTAAGCCTTTAAAAGGTTTTACTGTGTCACATGAATGTCTAATCTGATGTCCCTGTTGGCATTTTGCTGCATTTCTTCAAACCCATTAAATGTCACAGTGTCTGTGAAACTCTGATAAACATTTAAATGCTTGTCTTGGCCAAAATAATCATTCAGGCTCATCTTCTTCAGATGAACAGTGGTTTCAACACACTGATGATAATTTTAAAAACGGTATTCTAACTGGTCTACAGTGTGCGCAGCTGTGCCGATGAGTGATGTTAGAATATGTTGAGTGTTGGCATAAAAGATGATTTCAGTGATGGTGGTTGGGCTGATGAAAACATGAATGGAAAATGCATTTGTGCATTGAGTGTATTCTCATATTGTATTTAAGGGTGAATTACCACTGAAAAACTTTCTTGATCTGAAGCTGCGTATGCTCTGCTATTGATTGCTTTTGCCTGCAAACACGGCAGATCGATACGCGTCTTGTATCTCTGAAGATGATTGAATAAACATGTTTTAAAAGCCATTTTCTTCCTTTTAAATGCTTGTACTTATACATAAGTAGGTAGCACCATTGCTTTGCACCTCCAGATTGGGAAGTCCAGTCCTGCCTCTGTTGTGTGTAGAATTTCTAGTGTTCTCTTCATGTCTCTTCTTCTGAGGACTGTGGTCCAAACGCTTCTATTTTGGTTAACTGGCATCTTACGTGTAAGATTGTGCTTGTGCATGTTCTCTGGGATGGACTAGTCTCCCTCCCAAGGGTATCCCGCCCCCCACCCTATGCTCCACGCTGCCTGGGGTGAATGGTAGCCTCCCTCCACGATCCTGACAACGATAAGGGGTTGCAAGATAGGCGGATAGTTCTTTCTAATTTTGCAGTGTTTTGAGGCAATTTTCTAGAGTCAAATTTCCTAAAATGCTGCAAAAGGGCAATAAATTTGCAAGCACCATCGAACAAATTACACATATAACAGATGTTGTGAAAACGTTGGTGCTTTAATATCACTTGGTTAAACTAACACCACAATTATTGAAATCAAGTGTAATGTGGACCTGGAACAGCTCAAATATTATTTTCTTCTCACGGTAGCCTGAAGTAGATGCATATTTTGTGGATTCTTAATGAAAGGTACTGGAAAATACATACAAATCCATAAAATTGTACTTGTAAATTGACCTAAGCCAGCCTAAGTAAACATTATTGATGTGCAAGCTATGTAATGTAGCTGACGGCCCAAACATATTTTATAAGGGTATAATAAATAGTAGCACAAATTCAGGGGGTTTCCCAGCTGAGTGAGCGCACTGGCTTAAGAAGTGGTGCCCCTTTGTCCTCTTTGGCAGAATCTACTGTATTTGCCAAGTTGCCGCCGTTGAATTCGGTTAAATAGAGTTGAAGTAAGGAGCTGATCCAGCAGCCTCTTTCCCAGAATCCTCGGTGAAAAACAGCAGTATAAAGCTCTACAGTGCAATAAAGCTCTACAGTGCTGAGCCTGCTTCATTTTCCCCTGCTCTCTTTCTATTCAAACGTGTGAGCTGGAACTATGTGGTCCGTAGCATATTTACGACAGACTCTCATGGAATTCATCACAGCTGTTACATCATGCTAGGTATTAAGTGACAGCATTATGTGCAGTAATCTTCTAAACTTACTCAAGTGTCTTGTGTGTGGGTTCACAAGGACCCACTCATCAGACCTCAGTGAAATTTTTTAAAATGATGCGGCTAGTAGACAAATATAACGTTCCATTAATTGTGCACCGACGTATAATTCATTTTAAATGTGGTTCACAGCAAAACAGTGTTCAATATTTTCTGAAAAATCATGTGAATAAAATCATATCGTATATGAGTCTCAGTATGGAGTAGCTCTCAGTGTAGAGTAAGTGGACAGTTTTGTATGTTTGTCAGCAGGGGCGGGGGGATGGATTGTGACTTGGCCGGTTAAGATGTTGTGATTGTGATCAGAAGGTCACTGGTTTGAATCCCATGGTTGGTAGGGCCATTGGGCCCCTGAGCAAAGTCCTTAATCCCCACATGCTCCAGGGACAGTCTGACCCCACTGTCTCAATTGTACACTGCTTTGGATAAAAGCATTTAAAGTTACATGAGGACATACACACATCACCACTCCAGGGTTCCAGAGCCCAAATCCTCAAACACTATCTGTGCTTACATATTTACTTATTTTAAATACATCTAATGAATAATTCTACATTAATGTAATCTATTATTTATGTGTTAAATGTGGAATTATTTATTAAATGTTGAAGATTTTCAAAACCTTATTTGCTTTTTAAGTTTACAGTGTAAGTGGTACTTGATATTTATGTAAGTTAAAAAGTTCCATCGTTCATTATTTAACGTGAGATGCACAAGTGTGATATTTAGTGTGAATCCAGGACAAATCAGCTTGGAAAATACATATTTTTGTTGCCTTCGACACCTTTGCCTAAAATGTGATCTCTTACATGACGTTACATTTTGACAAAATTGCTGTGCAAATACTTGACAAAAATGCTCATGGGACACAGATATAGTCATATAATAAGATGACAGTAATGGGAAACAATAAATCACCTCCCAGATCGTGGTTATCAGATTGCACTGTAGATATGTGCAGAGATGTGATTATATCCTTCATTAGCGAACTGATTCGACTGAAATGAAAGCAGGAAATGTGTCGATGGAAAAAAAAATCAAAGCTTTTGGAGGAGTTTCCAAGGTTATTTTCCAGCTTTTATCTGTAACTTCACATTTATTTATTTTCTTAGCAAAAAATAAAAAATATGAATGTTGTTTTCATTTTATTAGTACTATTTAGCAGACACTTTTCTCTAAAGTAATGTACAAATGTAGTTCAGAGAGCTACACCAGTCAGTATCCCGGGAGCAACTGGTGCTCAAAGGCCCAATGGTGAGATCACTCTTCCAGCCATGGGATTTGAACGAAAAACCCTCTGATCATGGCCATGGAGTAAAGGGCTCTTCAAATCTGGACCTCGATTCCGAATCCGGGCCTTGTTTTCAGTTCTCCCAGGTAGTTGGTTTGATAATTGCTGATTGTGATTGGCAGAGGCTTCACACCCAGCTCACGGGTAAAGGAGGGATGGAAAATCAACCGGCTCAGCCCTTGAGGGCCGTGATTCGAATAGCCCCTGTTATAGGTTATCGTTTCAGGTTTCAGCATGGATTGCACTTTCGCTCCTGTCTAGAGATCACACTCTGAGGTGATTTCCTACAGACATTTTGGTCGGAATACAATTGTTATCACAGATATTGTATGTAAAAGAGTCGCCTGTAAAGTTTTTCTCTCTCTCTCTCAGTCAAAGCATTTATCCAGAGACTTTTGAGGCTTGCCATGGCCGTTTTGCCCGTGTACGCAGAGGCCGCAGATCCCTGGGCCTGAGTGAGGCACTTTCTCCAAACTGCTCCTGTAAAAGAGCAGTCTGCCTGTGGTTTTATCCCATTTTAGCCAGCCATCTAAATGCCTAACATTCTGAGAAAACGTCAGGTAAAACCCACATTCACTATAAATCATTTTGATCTATACTAGAACCTATTTTTTTATTTACAATATACTTTATATATTTCTGTGTGTGTATGTATGTCTGTGTGTGTGTATGTATGTGTGTGTGTATATATATATATATATATATATATATATATATATTACACACACAGTATACACACTGTATTTATGTATGTATGTACACCACCGGCTCTTTGCTCAGTATTGCCCTTCAAAGCTGTCATGGTTTGGTCCTTAGCTGGTTAACGTGCCGTGTGACAGCATTTCAGCATCAGTCTGAATGAACTCGACAGTAAATCACTTGCCGTCTCCCTTGAAATGTAGCCAAATACGTTCTCCGTAACCAGTGACGGTGTCATCCTCCTGAAGTGAATAAAGAGTCTTCAGACTCATCCCGATGTGTTCTTCTGAGCTATTTCTCCACACATGAAGACTGGAAGCAGTTCGGTCAAATCCATAGAATTTGAATATCAATAGCCCTTTTTTAGTTTCCACATATTTCATGTATCCTGCGCAACTTCATTTGAATTCCTTTGAGTAGCCTGTAACTTTTAAAACAAATTTGAAAACTGATCAGTAAGTCCTTAGAGTTTTGTCTGTTTATCTGTCTGCTTGTAATTATTTGTTTTAACAGTCCTGGATTTGGGAGAGTTTGGGGACTGTAGTAGCACATAAGGTAGTTATTCTGCTTTGATATAAGATGAAGCAAAGTGATATTTGTGTGGGTCCATAAATACTAACCTGCAGCAGATGGTATTAAAGCTTTTTTTTAATGGATGTCCCACTGACATTAACCCAAAATAAATGTAATTATAAAGACCGGCTTCTGCAGAATCAACTATCAAGTCCAGTCAAGTGGACTTTATTGTCACGCCATCCATATACAGATATACAGTGACACAAAATAGTGTTCCCGCAGGACAATGGCACGACATGCAGGACAAGGAGAGGGTTTTTGCTTATAATGCAAAAACACAGCATAGTATGAAACAGGGAGGCTGGACATGAACAGGGGAGTTGGACACATAATATGCTACAATAATAGCATTATACCAACCAACATACAGCATGACTTTCCTCTGGTGGGCTAAAGACGTGGTTTGGGTGGATTGGTGCATCCTAGCATAGGCAGAGGTTACTTTCTGGACCTGAAATGTCCGCCTCCATGCTTGGGCACCAGACTCTCTGCAACGCTGTGCTGGAAAAGTCGTTACGGAAGATTGATGGGTATTTGTGTGCATGTGATTCTACCTATAGGTAAACAGGTGTGATGCATTTGTAGTAAGCACTTTTCCAGAGGAATAACTTTTTCTGTTTCCCCGTATAAAACAAATGCTGTCCGAAGGCGTCACGCTCGGGTGACCACGGGTGCTGCTGGATAAATGTGTGCTGGAAGCACAAACGCCATTAGGGTGCGACCGCATCGAGCACGGGCCCTTGTATCTCCTTATTTACTGTCGTCTCTGGACCTGAGTCCCAGGAGGCAGATGGGGGGAAGCATCCGTGCATATCCAATGGCATAGAGTAAAATATCTGGGCAAATGGCAGCAAGGTAAAATAGATAAATGTAATTTAGCGTCCCAGGAACAAATGAAAACTGGATGAGTCAAGCCCGAGGCGCTTAATGTTTTCTCATTAAATGTTGATGGCGAGAAGTCCTGCTCTCAGCTTCGTGAACGCGCCGCATTTCACGGCTGTCGGTGGAACAAAGGAACTGGCTATTTGAACTTTAGCTACTTCCGTTAAAAGGCCCAGATGGCATCCACTGAGCAAACCCCCATTTTCCTGTGATTTGAGCAAAAGACACTCATTTGAAAAAGAAAAGTCTACTTTCAGAGGAGGCCTGAACTGCGTGCTGTCACTCTGCTGCATTTCCTCGCCGTGGAAGGTTTAGCTATGTAGCGAGGACACCTCATTGGAGGCCTGATATTGAGCTTTGTAGTTCTGTGAGTTTGCTGTGAGAAGTTGATGCACAGAACACTACATTACTAGCCCGGCCTCAAGACTTGTCATATAGCCAATGGCACAAGAAAAATTGTAGAGCAATTACAACAATTTGCTAGGTTAGCTTGGAAGTTACCCATTTTGTGAGCTTGGTGAGGCATCTGTTTTGACAGGACGTTCCTGATGTGTTGTACATCCGTCTGGAACACGGCTGCATGGCTTGCTGGAGTGTTGCGGCGAGACTGGCAGTGCAGACACCCGTGGCATTATTCGGTTGGCATTTCAAATGAATTTCATCTCTCTCTCATTAGAGGAAACGCCAAGCAGCTCAGTGGGCTATTTGCAACACAGAGATCAGTAAAGACACACCTTCTATGATGTACTTTTACACTCAGTTATGACAGTAATTTTTTTTGTTTTGGTTTAATGTGTTTTTTTTTTTTGCAGGGGGCAATGCTAGACTTCAAATGAAATGTACTTGTGTGCTGACAATGTGACGATTCAGTAGGAAGAAACTGAGAGCTTTTGCATGAATGCTCATGGTGTTACTTTGGTTTGGTGAACTGTCTTCGGGCTTGCAGTTCCCTTGGGATGTCAGTGCCGGAGGGATGCAGAAATGGATGGATTCTGTATACAGCTGACATGGGCTTTGAGATGTACATGGACTTTCAGGTGGGCATTCGTCAGACTTCTGCTGCTAACATCATTTCAATAGTTAGGAGCTGATGCATTCTTGAGCTCAGAGGTCTTTGCGGGATTGTACTGTTCATCACTGGGTGATTGCCAAGAAGATACTATGGATTACTAGAGCTTGGGCTGTGCGTGCGGAGAATGGCGAGTGGTGCGGGGTAAGAACCCATTCGGTCGGTTATGGAAGGTCTGGGCTTTGAATTCCCAAAGTAATGCCTGGTGGACGGACTGCAGGTTCTGACACGTCGACTATTCAAGTGCAAAGACGAGCCGGATGGTCAGGGGGAGCTGAACAGGAAGCCGCTTTTGCAGCCTTAAAGACCCTGTTATGTTCATCAGAATCTGACAAAAGTGAGACCCCCCTCTAGCCTCGAACCTTAAAGAAAGGTCGTCGGGGGGGGGAGGGGGGGCTGATTTTTGGGCTCCTTACAGCAGTGACAGACAACGTAGTAGAGTGAATGGAGGGCATGTGAATACGGGGCACGGAGAGGGGTATGGCAGAGTTGCCTAGGTCCCAGCCCTTGGCACTGATCTTGACATCAGTAATGAGAAGAACTTATATTGAAAGAGGACTGTATTAGAGTAGGATGGCAGGAAAGGAGGGGCCAGACAGGTTCCTATTTATCTGAGTAATATCTTAGTAACAATGTTTATTACCATTCATGATAATGCAACATGGGCATTACCCATAAGCAGGGCACATTCACTTAATAGGTCAGTTACTGCACCACATATTGTCCAGTTTTGCGCTGTCTTTAGACTTTCGTGACCCCAGCCAGCCATGCTGCACATGGCCAATAAAGACTGGATTTTGCAGTCCCTTGAGTTTTGTTATGCATCCTCTGAACTCCACTTATCCAGTACAGAGTCAGGGCCAACGATAATAATGCATTATTTAAAAAAATGCCGCAAATAAAGATTGTGGTTTAAAATACTGTTCCTGTTTTTAATTTATGAGGCCATTAGGTTTATGGAGAAATGATCTCACCCATTAGTGATGGGGAATGTATTTCTCTGTAAACACCAAACAGACACAGACATGGACTCATGCTACACATTAGGCACATGTTGAGACTTATTTCTGCTTTTTCTAGGGCCAGGCTCAACTGCCGATATGTCAGACATTAGTTCTGCTTACTCTGAAAATGAATGCCCTTCACTGATGTACAGACCTGTAACCCTGTGTGTGTGAATATTTAAATGCTCTACGTCGCCCTTTGCTGGAATATACAAAGCGCTTTGGTTTTCTCTTGTCTGTGATGTTCCTTGCTTTCGTCAGCCTTTTTGCCTCAGGCTCCCCAGGTGCTGCCCAGTGCGTTGTGGGTAAAGAAAACCAGGAAAAAGCTTAAACTTGATTGGCCCTCAGAGTGCCCCTCGCCTGCCAATCACCAAATCTAAACAAATCATTGGCTAATGATAAGGTTGACCCTTCTGCATGATTTATTGCCCCACCTATGCCCCCCACGTTAAAAAGAATCACCCTGGTGAAAAGCGAAGGGAGTTTGTCTCGTGGTACATCCCACAGATAGTCACTCGGAGGGGGCTGCTGCCTCTTGCGAGTTTCCATTATTCATTAATTTACTTATTTATTTATTCTGCCTGGGGGTGAGGAGGGACATGATTTTTAAAAAGCAGGAGTTGGTGGCTCGTCAGTAATACCGGAATGAATGTAACGCTGGCGTCAGGTGTCAGAATTTCCATTTTTAGAGCTATCAGTCGGAAAGGCAGCAGCTTCAGACTGACCCTCTGTCAGGCACTGTTAATATACCATGGATTTATTAATTAGCCTGTTTCAAATGCCTGTTTTCCCATCATCTGTAATGAACGAAGCAAACACAGCCATCTATGGCTATTATTTTCTCCCTGGATATATACGGCACGTGCCTGTCATACCGAAGGTCTTATCAGGTTTAGGAATGAACCAGATTCATCGACCGTGTCTTGTGGAGGCCACTGCTTGTCTGCTTCTAAGGCCAGTGCTGGTCGTCTTGATCCTTGCAGGTGGAATGAGAGCAGGCGGCTATAAACTGAGCTGACAACTGGCAAGGCAGGGGGAAAAGAATAAGTATGACATTATGGGCGAGATGTGGCTGTATCGAAAGAGCTGGATTAGTGGGACAGGCCAGATGGCAGGGAGAGGAAGCCCAACGCCACCATCACCGTAAGCCAGCGTCACATGACCTGAGGAGGGCTGAGCAGATGGGAAGATGAAGGCCTGTACCCCCTAAACCCCATTATTTTGGTTTTAATTTTGGAAACGGTAGCGACAACGATAATGAAAGACTTCTAAGGCATGGCATTGTGCCGTGAGGAAGGGCGTCAGCGTAGTGCAGATCTGAGCCCCATCCAGAGAGTCAGCAGAGCACAACCGGTGCCTGGTCCAATCCAATCCCGAGGGGCACACTGCGATGGCAGATGACCGCTTTTATCTGGGACTCACACAAAGCAAATTATGGTAATTTAACATGCTGTTCTTTGTGTTTATTGTAGTGGGAGACTCTTGACTAAATAACTAGCAAAAGCTGTTTTTTTCATGTGTTGATTTCCTGGTCTTTGGGTCATTGGCAGCATGTTGACACCGTTTCCTGGTGGCATCTTAACGTAGTTTAGTCTTTAATCTTCACTTCTCATAACGCTAACTAAACGAAAGCTGAGAAACACCAAACCAAAGAGTTTATATATCAAGGTACAGGAATGTTATCTTAAAACGTTAGCTATGTCGATCGTCAAGACAACCAATACGAAACATGGCATATATATTCTCGGTCATGTGATGAAACAAATTAGTTGAATTACTGCATTGGATTCCGTTTAATAACGACCTCATAACCTGTTATGACAGACTCATTTACCCCCCACATGGCACATTCATTTACCTCTCATATGACCACCTATTCTTTGTTTCATTCACTACAGGAGTTCAGAACTACCTGTCACCTTGACGGTGGAGTGTAGTTCATCCACACATAATCACAGCACTTTTATGCATTTAAATACTTGTTTGTGACATAGAAAAAGTGCAGTTCAATAAGAAAGTAGCCATAACAAATAGCTATAACGGTATGACAAATAGCTATAACGGTATGACAAATAGCTATAACGGTATGACAAATACAATGAATAAAAAGAAGTAAAAGTTGGAGAGAAATCAATAAGTTTGCCTGTGTTATACATAAAATATGTCAAAGAGCCAAAACGTTTGTGAAATGAATAGTGTTGAATATCTTGTCGAAATGGTGCATGTTGAGGTTTAGTATATTAGATTGTAAGCTAACGGTCAATATTCATGGTAAATATGTTGAATGCAGATGAAATGGGCAGGGATAAAGATCTGAGTGACTTTGACAAGGGACAAATTATTAAGGCCAGACAACCGGGCCAGAGCGTGTCTGAAACGGCAAGGCTTGTGGGATGCTCTTGGTCAGCCGTAGTGAGCACCTACTGAAAATAGCTAAAGGAGGGAAATACCATGAACCACTGACAGGGTGTTGGGCGGCCAGGACTCGTATTTGTGGGATGTGAGTGAAGGTTGTCACGTCTGGTACAAACCAACAGAAGGGCTTCCGTGGAACAAATGGCAGATGATTTTCTTGATCACGAGGTAGTGTGTCATGACACACAGGGCATCGAGCCCTGATGCACATTGGACCACGTAGGTGCAGGCCAATCAGAGGGCCTATGCTGACCCCTGTCCACCGTTGAATGTGCCTACAATGAGCAAACAGGCATCGGAACTGGATCTTAGAGTAATGGTGACCGCGGGGGCTGCTGGTATGGAAGGTCACCTGGTCTGATGATTACCATTTACTTTCGTATCATGTGGATGGTCAGGTAAGTGTCGAGCATCTGCTGGATGGGTTGGACTGACTAGTCCAATCCAAGGCTACGTAGTCCTATATGTAGCAGAACAATGAAATGTATTTAAGTCTTCCATATATGCGCATGAAGGATTAAGATACTGGGTAATCCAGCATGCATGTGGTTCCAAATACATAATGAAGAATAAATACATAGCAGCAATAAGTAAAAATAGCAGGCACTTCGTAACTAGTTAATTATGTTTGTGGTGGGCCAGCAGACATCAGTTGATTGGTGCATGACTGATGGCACTGAGTCACTCTTTGCTCGGGGACTCCGTCCTCCAGTGAAGGTTTGGTCTGGACTGAGAAGATCTGCTGCAATTGCTTTTAGTGTGGTATATGTGACGTCATGTGACACAGGGATGGGAGGAAGCAACAGGGACTTTGAGGATGGGTGTGGAGGACGTGACGAAAGGCTTTTTGCGTAAACATGGTCGGTTGCACAAAAACACTGTAGGGGTCAGGTCATGGAAGTGAGGACTTGGTCACTTCAATGTCACCTAATTACTGGGAACAAGAAACACATGAACTGACTGAGTGGGCGTTACCTGATTTTACCCCTCCCCAGGACAACCCCTCCCCCCCCATTGCACAATACGTGGCTGTCCTCGCAAGAGATTTTATTTACCAAATACCAATTACAATATTGAGTAATGTAATTATGTCCTCTTTATGTGTTTGACTCCTGTAAAATAGAGATGGAGACATCTTCTTGGCCTGATGAATAATGCAACAAGTCCATAAACTGCCTCTCAAGTACATATGAATCAGTGATGGAAATGATGTGGACTAAAACACTATGAATAATTTAAGAGGTTTTGAAAAATTCATCATTACCCCGCCAGTCTGAAGGTCAGATCCTCCAGAGCGGCTTTGCATGCGAAAGGGGAATTGAGTTAAAGGGGTTTTTTTTTTTCTTTTCAAGTCATCGATTGCTACTAAGAGAAGCGTCCCTGTGATTTTGTTTGTCTTTCTGGGCTGAAATTTAAACACCAGTGTTGGTACTCAGAAATCAGGAGTGATTGATCTTACTTTGTGGCTGATTAAAAATAAAAAGACCATGACATCTTGGAAATAATTGGGTTGAAATTGTGCAAAAACAATAGTGCGACAGATGTTAATATCACACCTGCGCTGAAACAAGCCCTGTCGCCAGCTGCAGCTAGACTAAATTACGACGAGATGTGACGGAATGACGCCGGTTGCTAGGCGCTGTAGAGACCTCAGCTCCACCTAATTGAGAGACACGGCGCTGAGTGTTGAGTGGTTGACCTCTCACTTACATGCAGCTGAGAGGGATCAAGGCTGGGATCCTCTTTGCATGTTCTGAGGATCAGTGTTAAAATCCTGCTAAATTCCTTCCAGCAAGTTTTGAGAGTCTGATGGCTTTACTGATCACTTTTCTCAACAGATATTTCATTGTACCTCAATTTAGCCTCAGTATTGCTGTATGCAGAAAAATCAATAAAGTTTATTTTATCTTATGTTATTTTTTTCTGTTATCTATCTCATGTGATCTAACTACAAGGTCATCCATCCATCCATCCATCCATTTGTCCATCCTCTATAACAGAATTTCCAGTGCATAGCTGATTCAAATACAATTAATATTTAAATGAACATGATGGTAGCAGGGGGGTGATTACATTTAAGGTGATAAGGGTATTTGCGGCATAAGTATCTTGTATGTTGTATTGTAACATTGGCTTATCATTCAGAATTAGCGCACAGGTTTCATAAACATAATGTCAATGTATGCTTTTAAAATAAAGAGGTAAACCTGTCATATTATTTTCTTCATTGGTGTTTTGTGTGAACCTATACTTCTTTCCAGTGTAGCAATCTCTATTAATTTTACTCTGGATGATCACTAATCAAAATATGGTACAGGGTGGGGGGTTACAGCTTCAGATGTGGTCTTTATCTAGACTTTGGAGCATGCACACTCAGAATTCTGTGGAGTCTAAACATTAAACTGGTGAACAAAACTAATTTGATAAAGTTTTTCTGGAAGATTGTTCACTAAGGTTTGTAACCATGTCATGACTGAGCCACTGGGTGTTTATTTTTGCAGATTTGCATGAAAAATATTGACTGCTGTTTCCGCTGTTGTGCCTGGTTAATTATTGCATAATTGTAATTCTGATGGGAAGAGGAACAGTGCCTTGGTGGGTATCACCGTAATCTCATCCTTCTGGATCTGTGAGCTTAAATCATCCGGAGCCTGAATCTTCACCCTTGGATGGGGTTCTTCTCAAGGCCCCGAAGTCTTTCCACTTTCCGAAGACGTGATTCTTCAGTGTCCGCTTGTGTCTGTCTGTGTGCCCTGTGTTAACAAACCTAACCAACTGTATCAGTGCATAGTTGTAATACGCTGAAGCTTCAGGATATGAAACAGAACCTCCTTGAAGCCCCTCTGATATAATATTATGATTTTGCGACTGTTGTGTAATAGGCTGGTTCTCGGTGCTTCTGTGTGGTTCTTGTGCCTGATTGGCTAGTTTACTGCCTTATCGGCATTTCTGTGTAAATACAAAACAAGCCTTTAATGCTTTGGCTAGAGTACAATAAGGGCCCTGTAAACAGTAGAATTACTAGACTCTAGCTTTTTTTCTGCTGCCCGGCCACATTATACCCTCCGTCTGAAGCGGCCCAGTTTTTAGACTGAATACAAGTCTTACCAGCTCGTGCTAAAACTCACCCATTATCCAATAAAAGTATGGAATAAAGTATTGGTACCTTAAATGTTTATGGGTAGCATAGTTTTTGCTTTGTTATTAAGACCTTACCTATTTTGAATTTTCGCATGGCTTATTTGAAATGTCCTTTCTGTGCCATGATTATTTACACTTTCTTGCCATCAGAGCCAGCGGAGACACAAAGGGGTCTTTGTAATGCTTGTGACAGGCTTGCAGTGGCCGTAGTCTTAGCCAGGCAGGAATGAGAGAGCGAAATTCGGCCACCATTTTTAATGGATCGTTTTGAAGTTGGGAGGTGGGGGAGTGGAATATCACAGCTGAATAAATGCCGGGGGCGTACGGATGTGTGTTTAACAATCAGGGCGGCTTCTGTGCAACCACCACTAGTTTGGTTTGCGATTAGCCAGGCAAACTGCTTCCAGTTCAGGAAATTAGTCACTAATTCAATGGGTAATCCTTGCCAGTAGGAGGAACTCCATTCCTGAGCACGGAAGTGCCTGCAAGTCTTCTGATCTTGAAGGACCGGCATCTTTAGCACATCTGAGCCTGTGTTCTTTTGAATATAAGGGTTTTCACAGTTGACACGGGACCTAATCTGTTGGATAATGTAACTACAATCTCTAGAGGACCAGTTAACAGCTGATGTAGGTTCTGGTCATTAAATATATATATGATAAGCAGAGATGCACATAACTGGTGAGCATGTTTGCACTTGCCACATAACACGATACACGCGGAACTTTCTTAACGTAATGGCAGAAATGCGTACGATATATGCATCTGGCTGTTATGACAAGAAATTACTGTGCATTTTTCACCTTTATACCACGAAAGAAGTACGCGTTAACTGTGTAAAGGTTCAAATTAGGGCTGCCGCGATTAGTCGACGTAGTCGGTGACGTCGACGCTGAAAATGCGTCAACGTCAATATTTGAAATCGACGAGTCGTTTAATCTGCAAAAAGTACCGCCACACCACCATCATCTTTTTTTCACCTTATTTAACTACACTATCTCCTCATTTAAAAGATTTTGTGGCTGCTAATATGTCCCTTCCTTTTTCATGACTTCAGTGCTTATCGCTTGTGTCGCAAGTGGTGTGCTCCGCTAACTTAATTTATTAAGTATGAGAATACGTCAAATTTATACAGATTACTAAGTTTTGGACATCAGTATATGCATCTCATTAATATCTTTAAGCATATTACTAAACTGCTTATCGAATTGTGGGTGAAAATGATGTTGAAATAGTGCCGAATAGTGCGTATATTATCTAAAGCCCCGCAATGGCATACAGTTTGTTGTCGTCAAAATAAAATTAACTTAAACAGTCACGTTGATTCTCTGGAGGAAAGTTGATCGTTTAATCGACCAATCGATAAAAGAGTCGATAGATTAATCTATAGAAAAATAGTAATTAGTGGCAGCCTTATTTCAAATTCATTGTAATTTATTGTCATGTGCACCAGTTATGTGCATCGCTGATTATAAGTACGCAAGTTGATATGAATGATCTCATTCGATCTTCACCCATAGGTTGTTTGAGATGTACATGACCTTGTTGAATCTTTCATGCTAGCGTGCTCATGGCCTGTGTCCTGCATGCCGCTGTCCCCTGCGCATAATAAAGCTGCAATTCAGCAGGACTGGTCGCATTGCAATAAGACTTGCGTCACCGAAAACTGTGGTTTATCCTTTTTAATTTTTTAAAAGCCTCAAGCTGCTGAATGGACCAGTTTTCAAAAGGCAGTCAAAATATATGTAAGGAATCATCTAGGTGTGTTATATAATTTACTGTCCCATAAAAAATTATACTAAAGTGTCTGTATTTTTTTATTTGTGATGAGCAAGAGGGCTGGTTTAGATGGGGCCATTTCCATCTCCATAATACTTCACAAATTCAGCTGTCAGGACACGCATTAAAAAGAGTGGAATTACAACATCATTTCCACGTCTTGTGTCTCTGCGCAACCGTGGCGATGGATACCTATATCTGACAACCACTTTGACGGTGGAACCGTTAATGAACTTCTGTGTCTCTCTGAGTCAGACTAAATGGGTCATTTATGCGTGGATCAGAGGGGTCTATGAAGTAACTCCTTAATGTGTGAATTCAAATCTGGCCTGACGTGCAGCGGCCTTTCCGGAGTTACACGTTGTGACAAGGGCAAATTTGGGGAAGAGGCGTGGGCCAGAATATAGATGAGGCCTGACTCGACGTGGACTGTTTGCAGGGTTTTGAGCCCGTCCGCCTTATTCACATTCAGAAATGTCAACCTGTTTCACGGTGTTTTTGTTGCCAATTATAATTTTGACCTTCTGACTTGCCGTTAGGTTATTCAATTATATTTGCTTATTAGATTTTGCTAATTAAAAATGGTAATAGACTTTTATGCTTTTAGATGTGAAATGCAGTTCTTCTTTAAATAGTTCATTCTGTGTAACCTATGTTGTTCCAGCAAGTCATTTATAAAGTGGAGTTTATGTCACATGTGGGGAGCAACCTTGTACCCATCTAAAAGAGCAATGAAAGATAAAAGTCTTGTATACGAACCACAAAATTATCCTTAAAAAATGTCAATACACTAAATGAATAAGAAGATATGTTTGCTTATTTTTCTCTTACACTTGACTTTTCGAGGTCTTTTGCTGTAAATGGGATTTGGAGGGATAATTTTAGTCTTCCTCAACCCTAGAGGGCTCCACCACAGCCTCTGCCTAGTAACAGAACAGAGCTGCCAGCCTGCATGCCAAGCTTGTTGCATTTTCTTTTAGCATTGTGTTGACTCAGGGAGGGTGGACTTAATGAGTTTGGGTAGACGTGAAGCCCTTATAGGAAAATCACTGTGCTGCTAAATGATGGTGTTATTAGGCCGATAATGGGCATTTCTCCGTCCCAACAAAATCGATTCCCTTGGTCCAATGCATGGATCGTACCATTTGTTATATATCTTATGCAAACCATTGCAAAGTCATTAAATATCTTTGAGGCACATTGATCTATAAGAAGCTGGGCATTCAGCCCACCCCTGCAGCCTGATTGGATAATGAAGTCCTTAATTGCTTCAATAGTGTTTAGTAATTGGATCTGTATATACTTGCAGATACAGAGGGTGTTGTATGCTGGACTGCAGTATCAGGACTGTCATCATGACCCCTAAATATTGCCTTCCCATTCAGACAGGCACTTGCACATTGATTAGTAACATTTATAACAAGGCGACAAACGTGCGACACATGCTAATATTTGCATACTGTAGTTTGCAGGTTTGGTCCGATCTTGTGTAGCTAATGAACCGGTGCTAAATAAACAAAAGTTAATTACTGAAGGAATTTTTTTGCATGTCCAGGCGAAGCACAGCATGTCTGCACTACAATGCTTTCATTGTCACTTGTAACATAAACATAGTTAATTTAGTTTAGGGAATATAAATAAAGTTAATTTGATTTAGTTGTTTAGTGCTCAAAATTAATCAAAATTGAGCACTAAACAACAACATGCGCCAAATAAAAAAGCAATGGGAAATTTTGTAAATATACCTCTTATTTTTTTGAAACAGCCTGTATATATTGTATTATTTTTAAACAAAGATAAATTACATTGTTGTCTTTGTATCAGTGCTGTTGGTACACTGAGGTCAGGTTTTCCTAGGTAGAGTCTGAGGATCTAGGAAGTGATCCTTCTTTGGCATTCCTGTCTATAGCAATAAAAGTAACACCAAAAAAAAATCTTTCATTCATTTCATGAAGACAATGAGCATAGATCTTGATTGCATCCTTCTGTAGAGAGTAGAAATGAAATGAACAATGAAAACCTGGAATAATGAAAGCTGGAAAAAAGCGAGCTCACTAGCTGCCTACTCTAGTAGATCTCACCTTTACCTCTTTACATCTTGCTGTGCCCAGTGTCAGGCTGCTATGTGTATACAGAGTGTCATGCACAAACTCTCGAATAAATACAATTATGCAATAAATATCAATGCACACAGTGCTGGTGTGTTTTTTACAGTGGCTTGTTTTTCTTTATTTTTGGATAAATATAACTTAAATTTTGATCAGATTTTCATGCAAGTCCTAAAACTAGATAAAACAAATGTATTAAACAATTGAGACAAAATCATGGTACTTGTTCCGTTGTTTAAGGAAAATGATTTAATGTTGCATATTTCCGTGTAAAGAAAGTACGTGGATTATTAGTTCATTTGAAGGGGGAATGAGACTGAGGTGTTTCAGCCAATGGGATGACAATCAGGTGTGAGGCCCTGACTTATTTAGAGCGCATACATCTGTGTCTTCATGATCATGTTTTAGATCATATTTATGCAAAAATACAGAAAATTAAAAGGATTTACAAATTTTGTAGCATCACTGGGTGCATGTGATTCACTGGAACCCTCAAATCACCAGGAGCTCTTGGTTTGGTTTTGTACCAAGCTATGGTAAAAAATTTTTGCAATATTTTTACACTTATGTTGAAGCTGTGATTTTATTGCAAGTGGACTTACAGTGTCAGTCAAAGGTCTCGACACACCTGCTTTTAATGCATCTGTCTCTATTTTAGCTATCAAAGCAAAGTAATATATATCAAATATTGTAACGACCAAGAGAAGTGTTCAGCATCTCAATTAATTTTTTTTTTTTTAATCTTCAAAATATCCCTCGTGTGCGTTGATGGTCACCAGCTTCCTGATGTAACCACCTGGATTGCATCTCCAACAGTCCTGAAGGAGTTTCCACAAGTTCTGGGCACAAGTTGGATACAAGGCTCTTACTCTTCGATCCAGCTCATCCCACACCAGCTTTGTAGAGTTTAGTTTGGGGGGATTGTGGGGACTGGGTCACATGTCATTGCACTCCATCTCTTTCCTTGCTCACAAGATAATACAGTACAGAACCTCGGGGCATGTTTAGGGTCATTATCTAGTTGAGAAACAAATGACTTTCAATATGTGTCCAGACTTTTGCCTGGTATATGAGTATAAAAAACATTTCTATTATATTATTTGTGTGACTTTGCCTGTCAAATGATTAGCATGTAAGACTTTACTTTTCAAGATGTCTGGTCTCTGACATGCACATGCATCTATTATTTGAGGCCAAATTAAATCACCAAGTGACCACAGTGAAACTGAAAATTGTATATATTTTCCTTTCATATGAAAAAAAAAATCAAGGATACAATACAATTAATTTTACCCATCCTGCCGAAATAATATTAAACAAAATAAATAAAAAACTAAAATGCAAACATGAAATGCTGTCTGTATTCTGTATTCCTATTGCAAAGATGTCCTCAGAGGAAACCTGTCTTGATAAAAAGCAGAAGCAGTAATGATATTTTTTTCTTTGAAATGTCCTTTTTAATAGGTTGTCCTTTCTTAATTTCAGTTTCTTATTGAATCCGAGTTTCTTCATTCAGTAGGAGCATTTTGTTTTTACAGAGCTTGTTGCTAATCTATGACTTCTTGTGGTTTCCTGGGTATCAGGGAAATGTGCCGTAGGAGAGTCAGTCCCCAGTCTACTTTCATTCTGGCTTTTAATTCTACACTTTCATGTTTATTAAATGCAAATGGGGTTTTTCTCATTATTTTTAGTGCCTTGAAGTGCAGCATAATTACTTTTCTGATGCTTTTACCTGAAGGGACCTGGGAGGCTTCCATCCGCTGGGACCAAGTGAGGGTCCGTGTGATGCAGAGATGGCGCGACGGTACATGGAGTTTAGTAGTGATTGGGGAGTTTTAGCAGATAGGGAGAGGAAGTAGAACAAAGGATTACAAGCAGGGAAAGCAATGTGGGTGTTGAAATACAAGTGTCCAATATGTGGTCTTGTCAAGGATTAGATGCTGTACCTCTCATTGGAAGGTCGTTGGATCAAATCCCAGGGCCAGAAGACTGATTCCATTGTTGCGCTTGCTGAGTAAGATCCTTAATCCCCTATTGCTCCAAGGGCACAAAAAATTTTGGAATGTCTGGATTGCTCTGGGTTGGGGGCCCAGTATGATATGCTGTCATGGGGCCCAAAATCTCTAGTGGCACCCTTGTTGCAGTATGACCCCCAAGCCTTCCCACACCAGTAGAAAGGGTCTTTGTGTCTCATGGAGAGCAAGACGGGATAGGCGAAAATACAATTTCCCCTTGGGGATCAATAACGTATCACTCTTTTATTTTATTCTCTCTGTGCTGGGAAACCAAATACAGTAAAGGACGTACACTGCCTGCAAGTCAATGAAGAGGTTCATCACCTGATGCTGGCCTGCTTAGATTTTGCTTAAACTATTCCCCATGTACTGTATTATAATATATCCTGGAATCACGTGCCCTAATGGGAAGTGCATTTATACATTTATATTTATGGTCTGTAGGCTTGTATCTGTGTTTTAATGTCTACCCCCCTCTGTGGTGCACCTGGCATGCATCTGGGGCTGTCAGTGGGACTGCAGCCAGATTTACAGAACAGCCTTTATAGAGTTCTGTTGGCTTTGTTGTTTTAAAAGGCAAATCCCTTATGCACACGATGCTGTGTGACTTAATTATGCATGACATTTGAAGACAAATACTTCTAGATCCATTTCCCTTGGAGAGAAAAACCTCACTTGTTATTATCTTAAAGAAGGACTTATCTGCATTTTTCTTGTTTTGAATTACGTGGTTTTGGTATTAGAGTTTTGATATTTTTTGGAAGTGCATTTTTTGAATATGGTCCCGTCCTTTCATATTTTGTCATGTCTGGCTACAGCCCTCAGTTGGATAAACGGAAAACCTTTGCAGTGTACTTAGTGCTCAGCCAGCAACTTCCGCAATATTAATTAATATGTAATGGGCATCACATACAGTAGTTACCAGGAAATGCTTTGTAATTACATGGGAAGGGCGGTAGGTGGAGTGATGGCATATGTAAGGGTTAATGCACAACAAGCTGTGCGTTACAAGTCTTTAAGGGCGTGGCTGCAGGGGCAAAAACCACCAGATGTGTGACTATATATTTGGCTTACAAGTTTATACCTAAAGATATTATTGTCACGTTTACGAGCCGAAAACACTTTTATTGGTAGAAGTACTTTCTTCCACTAATGATTTTACATTTTACGTAGTTTCTGTTACTTGTACAATTTTACAGTTTGGATTAAAGATTATAGGCCTAATAGTGCATTGATTTGCTTCTGTGATTCGCTAAAGTAGCACTACGTGTGTGGCTACAAAAAACTAATGAACACCCTTCTGACCAATCAGATTCATGAATTCAGCTGTGCCGGGGTATAATGTTGAATAATGACTGGCCTTTCAGAGTAAGACTCTGTTGGTATACCTGGATACTAGATGATGCACGATGAAGGCTTAGTTCTCACCCATGCATAATTTCATTCAAACTCAATGTCATCACATTTTCATAGTTTTTCAACACACGTAATATGCATTTAATAAAGGCTACTCTTATGCTGGCTGCAGTGGAAATATGTCTGGTAGATAGAAGATGGTTTACCCAAAATGTATAAAATATTTAAAAATTAAGTGAACCCAATTGTTGAAAATAACCACATCATATGTTCCTCTGTGAACGAGTGTCTCTGAACTCTAATCATGGCATTAAAAGTAAAAATTCATAGATATTTCTATAGAATCTAAGTATTGTGCATATTAATGTGATGGCCTCTGCAGGGAATAACATATATATGTTGAAATTAACCTAACCTTATGGGGACCGCTCATTCATTTCTATAGGAAAAATGCTAACGCTAACTATGACAACCGTAACCCCCACCCAGCCCTAACCATAACCATAAGTAACCAAACAAAATACAAGTGTTTTTGCATTTTTAGTTTTTTCATAGCAGTCACCGATTTTTATAAAAAGAGTTTTCGGATATTTATCACGTTATGGGGACATTGTGTCCCCATAAGGATAGGTATACCCGCTCACACACACACACACACACACACACCTTTTCTTTAATTCCTTGAAGTACTATATAAACCTGTATAGTATTCCTGGCAGCATCACAGGAAGTGAAGCAGATCAGCGTGGTGTGAAAGTTTGATTGCTGCACTGTTCCGTGCCTCCAGAATGTCAGAATTTTTAGAGACGCATGGAATCTATACCCTTACGGGACCTGCCTGTGCCAGGAATCTGACAGTGTGACACTAATCGTTTATGAGGTGAGCGTGTGAAGCCCGCAGCACAAGCCGCTCTTGGAGTGCATGCCATGTATGAGGTCCCCGTGCCTCAGATAGTATGGTCACAGATCCGCACCTGAGTTGAGATGTGGTTTGCATACTGGCTGATAAGCATCCCTGATCCCCACCCCCCTCAAAAAAAATGAATACCGAAAAGGTCGAAGCTGAAAGGAAATTTAAACAGTGCCGCTAAATCGTGTGCCATCCATAAAAATGCATATTCATATGACATTTATGTTGTCCTCGTCCGTCTGGCAGGAAGATCGGAAGATGGAGGCGTAGATCTTAAGATGAGATAAGGAGACCCGGGTGAACGCTGCGGTGGTCATGAGCTGAAAGTAGTCTGAAAGGTAGCTTAATATGCAATACTGTACCGAAGAGTAAGTACTGCACGCTGTATTGTGGAAGAAAGCCCGTTTCGGAGATGTGTAATGGAATTCTTTCATTCACATTGCTGTTGGGAGCAGCATTGACCACCGAGACCAGCGGAACATAAAATGAAGCTTTATTTGCCATTTGTATGAGTATGAGAACAGGCACATTGGATTGTGTCACTTTCCACATATTCTGTCTTGCTCGCCATTCAAAGACACGTATAGAGGTGAGAGTGAGCTTGGAGTTAGAGTACAGGGTCAGCCTTTCTATCGGGCCCCTGGAGCGTTGCTTCCTGCTCAAGGGCCCAACAGCGATACGCCCCTTCAAACCCGGTGACCTTCTGAGAGGCCTAATACAACACCCGCTGTGGAACTGCTCATTCAAGGAACAGGGCCCGATATATTTACATAAATAAAGATAGATTAATACCATGTTTGGTTGAAGGGGAGGCAGGTGACATAAGGTAGGGGAGGTTTCTAGGGAAAGTGATTAGTTGTGATTGTTGACACACCCAAGGCACACAACAACAAAGTGTGTCCTCTGCATTTAACCCATATGTCAGATCATGAGAGTAGGGGTAACCTAATTCAGTGCAGGACCTTAGTGGTGCTTTGCTGGTTAGGGATTCTAACCAGGAACCTTTCAATTACAAGTGCATGTCCCTAACCATTAGGCCACCACTGCCATTCTAGAAGACAGCAACATTTCATACAAGAGTATGAAGGTTTCAGTTAGGGCAGTTAGAAACCTTAGAAGGAACACGTTCTGATTGGAGGGTCCCGCTCTTACCGAAGGCTATTATTTCGCAACCTGGTCCAGTAGCCTTCGTACATTTTCAAACCTTTGTGTTGTTTTCCGCACTCTTAGACCTTACGTGAGCCGCAGGTGCGCATTCACACGATGCCGTAACAGAAGTGCCCTATTTTAAGAAAATGCCTTATTACAAGATGACCAGTAGTTTCTATCTAAAGACATATCAAATATTAGTTCATTCTAGAAGAGGAAAAAATTGATTCTAATGAAGATTGGAATAGGATGTATTCAAATGCATGAATGTAGCAGTACAGATGCTTGCAGACATATACTGCTGCTGTCTGTAACTATAACAACACTCAGCCACTGAGTCAACAGTGAAAGATACAAATACACAGGGGACTGAAGAGGACTGTCTCATTAAGAAATGAATCCAGCCTTTCAGCTCTGATTTGTGGTTGAAAGGGTTGAGTTTTGAGTCCTTTCTTAAGCACCATTTGGGATGCTGCAACTTTTGAGAAGAGACACTTCCACCAAAAGCCAAAAGAGAATAGACTTTGACTGTCACCCCGTGAGGGATGTCAGAGGTCTGGAGCTGGATTTAGCATCTGTTGTGGTTTGGAGGAAGCACTTGAGTTTTTGGTGGGCGAATTGCCATTTGTGTAAACATTTTTATGGCAATCTCCTGAGAAGATTACACAGAATTGACTAGTGGGTTTTATGTGGGTTGTGATTTTTGAGGAGACCCCTTGTCAGTCAGCTTTGGATACACAATTTGAAGCTGAGGAAGTAAGTACCGGGGATTGGGACGGTGCATCTTACCATGACCAATAATGGTAGCACCAGTACTGAAGCAGACACCATGCATAGCTCCATCGCCATTGTTCGGGCTGCTGTTGGCTAGCTGCTGTTCTAGTTGCTGTCACACCATGTCACACCACAGTGCAGGCAGTCTGAAACGAATCCCATCGATTAAAGTCATGCAGCTGTGCTGAGCCTGGATTCCTGGCTCTTTGCAGCCATTATTTTTCTTCTCAGGAATCTAAGATTATATTACCAGTAGATGTTTATAATATCCAGCAGAGGTGCATTGAAGTAGCTGGGTGTTTTAAATCAGGCATGAAATTAATTTTCAAACTGCTTTTTGGCTGCAGAGTGTATAACGAGACTGGCTGGATCCAGCGGTACTGGAGTGTAGTTGATTATATATATAATGCCCTGTACCTCTGTCATCAGTAACTGGCCCTCCAGTCACTGCGCACTTTTGGGAATAATGATCTCCCCTGTTTCTTCCATATCCAGCTTCCCCTTGACACGTTCTTCAACTCTTGGCAATTCCGGTTCTAGCCTTACGTTCTGTTTACATTTTTTATTTAACAGATGCTTGTATCTAAAGGGACATACAATCAAGAAAGTTTGGTCAGCCAATCCCTGCAGTACGTAATTGGTGTTAAAGGCCTTTCTCAAGGACCAAACAGTGAAATCACTCTGCCAACTATGGGATTTGAATCAGCAGTCATCCAAGCATGGGCCCTTGATCTTAACCCGCAGAGCCACATACCATTGAAACACCCGTTCCTAGGTGTGAATACTGAGTATTGTGAATACTGAGTATAGATGCTCCTCTACTCATGAACGAGATCCGTTCACGGCCATTCGCAACTTGAAATGTTCGTAAGTCGTTATTCACCATCATTTTAAGGGCATATGCAAGTACAAAGAACTAGGATGCTGGGAGTACGCAGGCTACGCTGCTGCGCGGCGGGAGTAACGGCCAGAAGTCGTACTAGGCGGAACTGGAGTGCAGAACAAAAAATTGATGTTGCGGACAGGAAACGGGAGCCCAGTGAACACAATTTGGACTTACAGTCCTCTTCGTTCGTATGTCTGAAAGTTTGTAAGTTGAACGTTCGTAAGTAGAGGAGCATCTGTATTGTGAATACTGTGAAAACCCCCTTCTTGACGCTTGGTGTCTGTATGTTGCACCATAGTCCTAGGGGAATGTTATTTCGTGCCACTGTATACTTGCCTACAGATGATCTGACAGTAAAGCTCCATTGACTTCACCTGACTTTAGTACTCTCTTCGTGTTTCTTTTGGCTCCCGCCTGTGGTCACAGGGGGCGCAGTTTCCCGATGGAGGTGCGGTCGTGCGCCATTGCTTTGGCCGCCCTCCTGTTTCATTCACGTGGCAGCCAGCCTCTCGCCCTCGCAGATGCTACCCTGCCGTCGCGTTGCCTCCGAAGGTTTCTGCCACGTTGCTTTCAATTAGCAATATGTGCCATAAACATTGGACATGGAGCCCCAGGGCAGGTCTTGCTTCAGCTGCTCGTACCCAGGCACTCAATGACTGCCCGCACTCCACCTTAAACTGCTGTGATTGCCAAGAAAAACAAATGGCTTAATTAATCAAAATTATTAATTTCCTTTTCTGTCTGACGCCATCAAAAATGTCTCAGGGTTCTTTAATATGGGTTTTTGTTAAGGCAAACATTCATCGTCTATAAATCGTACACAAGCTGTGTTTGTTGAATTTCTTTCTGTTATATACAAGTGGAGCTATTTTTCCCCATCTGAACTATACAGGTGGGAACGATTGTAAGTGATTAACTATTCTCTGTGCTCACAGCTTGAACTACATTTATGGTACCGTTTCCACTTTGTCAAAGTTCAGACGGACTTCTCACAATGGATGCCATTCACCGCGCTGAAAAGTGCAATGGGCCGGAAATATTGCTGTAACTGTTTCAATCAATAGCGGCACTCCCCCAGCCCGCCCTCAGAATGGCACGTCTCATTTCTGTTTATGTTTGCGCAGTCATGTGCGCGCCTATCGAATTGCCAGCATTTCACGACTTCACTGAAATAGGAGAGCTGCCCCAGGTTGACGAGATACTGGGCTTTGACAGAAATAGCTTTTGACTTTTCTGACGGGGCAGACAGGTCCTCAATGAGCCTCAGCAATGATTAATGCTTTTTAGTAAAGCAACAATCGCTGTGATTATGGTAAAAGTAACAATAACCCTAATCAGTCTGTTTCCTGAATTGAGTAAAATGAATTATTGGCATTTTATAGAACTGTCATTAATGTAAAAAATGCATGTATGCGTTTGTTTAAGCATGACTATCACAATTTTATTAATTAATTTGCATATATAATATTCTTTAATTTGCTTGCCATAGGTGGTCAGAATCAAGTTGTTAGATGTAGTTGTAGCTTGAAGTCTAGTAAGCTTTTGAACTTCGTTTGGCCCAGTGAATTCTTATACAAAAGAAAACAAATAATTTTGGACTCATATACCAGATTCTGAATAATACTAAGAGTATATAGAAATTGGCTCCCTCGAGTTAAAACTCCAAGGCAGTTCCATTTCCCAGCTGTCAACTGACAGACGGAGTCTTCTGGAAGGCAGTGGCTTATTCTCGTAGAGGACAGCAATGGCCCTGTGATTTTGGCAGCCAAACAGAATCCATGTCTGTCAGCCAATAAGGCTTCACCTTGTAAAGGGATCCATACTCCAATTTGTTTTGGTTTCTACTGACGGTCAAGAATACCATTTATAAAGGGCACAAAGCTCAAGATCAAACACAGTCTTACAGTATGTACAGAAATGACATAATGCTTTATGGTGCTTACTCTCGAGCTGTTCTTCTATTTTAACTTTTAATTGTTGTCTCTCCTTTGATAAATAAAAACAAAGCTTAGAACTGAAAGATTATTTGCTTGATAACATTTTATCTGCTGAGCTGTTCTGCAATATGTATTTCATATTGTGGAAAAGTGAATACATTAATTTTGGATTTTAGGTACTTTACTAGATTTGCGTATTTATATATTTGTATTTAAATATGTATTACGTTAATACAGAGCATTATTTGTAATTACGAGCCAGTCGTGCTGTTTTCTTCTGATTTACATAATGTCTCATGAGACTCTTTCTTTCCGTTTCCCTTTTAGGTAAGTGCAAACACCTCAAACCGCTGCGAGATGGACGTTCCCATCTTTGCGGCTGTCGGTGAAGAGGTACAGCTGCTGTTGACCTTTGACCTAAATATGTGGGACATGACATCATTTTTTGCAGTGTGATGTTAGCTACGTTCGGTCTGCGTGTTTCCGCCATGTTATAATGTACACTTGTTTTTGAAACGGTTCTGGAGCAGATGTAAATTTTGAAATAAAGGGTTAGTAAAGGGTTAATAAAGGGTTAGCGGTAGGAAGTAATACAGTCATGTACCTGTCTGTATGTACCACTTTGTGGCTATTATTATTATTATTGTTGGTCTTGACTGTGACTAATGACTCCTGTATATGGGAAGATGTCCACAGTGTGGCACTGTCTCCATCACATGTAGTCAATAGGACTTGCTGAATTCCAGCCAATTACCTAATTCACAAGTGAGGTTAATGTACCGATGATATGAGGGAGAGAAATCACTGCTGTACTCCACTTGCCCCTGGCCCATGGGGCCATATATCCTGATTTTAATGGGACAGCAGTGTCTTTCTGCACTAGGGGGTCCTACAATCATCTTGGTGGAAGTGTCCAAATATCCCATATATTCACTTAGCTGCTGATGTTCTTACGTTGCCCAATAACCCATGAACTGGTATCACCAATCACCCACTGTTAAAACAGGGAAGCAGACTTCCAGAGTTATATTTTACAGAAGTCCGCTAAAGTCGCTGTATAAGTGTGCAGTTTCATGTAGTGACTGATGAGCTGACTCATTTGTAAGTAATTGAGCCCAGTTGATTGTATGGTAAGATTATTCATTTTTAGATTAGAGCCTTCATACTGCAAATACGCAATGTGTCCTTGAGGTAATTTCAGTCTGGCCACGTTCACGCGCACCCATACGATTTACCGCCCAATATTTAGGCACGAGAAATATTCGGGCATTTCAGCCATTCTTCAGGGAACGTCTCGCAAAGGCAGTTTTTGATAACCGGCTGTATGAGACGGCAGCCAAGAGAAAATAGCCATTTCGGTTTTCATTTTCTCCAGCGACTGGCTGCATTAGACTGGGGCCAGGCTCCTGTGTGAGGTAATAGAGTAGGTAGTTGTGGGAGCAAAGGGGTTCTAAAACCCCCCAGAAATTTGGAGGGTCTGCGAGTCCAGAGCTGCCATGTTTTATCACTTAACAGGCCCTGGTTGTTGCCGTGCCATTTTGAAGGCGGCCTCGGGGTACAGCAGCCCTCCTCACCTGTGCTGCGGAATTTTTAGCTCAGTAGACCACATGTCACGTCGCTGCTGATTGGCTGTTGCTACGGATGCCAATGACGGTTACTGGGAGCTGCATGACAACAGGGCAGCGTGCTCGCGCGTGCCGTCTCAATGTCTCCATAATGTTCAAAGGCCGCGCGCGCTGCTTTTGCTAAAGACTGTACTCAAGGGAAAACGAAGGCGGACTCAAGGTGACCCCACACATAGTTTGGCGCCACTGTTTACCAGGACGGCAAAATGAAATCAAGTAATGAGTTTTCACCTCTACAAAGTGAAACCTCAGACATGTAGTACACATCACGGCGTCAATAGATTGATGAGCATAGCAACAGAGCATGCTGGGACCCATAGACCACATGGAGATTTGTTTTGTTTGGGGGGAGTCAATTTTGACCTTCATTGTTCCACAAAAGCTGCACTGAAACACCGGTCAAAAGTGGGACGATACTTTGAACAGCAAGAATCACTTTGGGCACTCAATAAAAGTAATAGGGTCCCAAATCTGTTATCTGATACTTTGGGAGGTTAGATGCATTTAGAGCTCTGGGTTCTACATGTTTATAAAAGTGGTTTCCATTAACATTAAATTAATAAACAGGCTTTTCTAAAAATGAATCTATGTCACTAGCTGCAGTGGACATTAAAGTGTTCAATAATGCACAATGCAGATTTAATGGAGTTCCTGATTTTCCAGAGTTTACTGGCTGGTGTGTTTCAAGGTTCTGTCTCATGATTTCTTGGCTAATGTAAAAAAAATGAACCTAAACTCATTGCTTGTAGAACACATCTTACAGTGTCATTGTAGATACCCCTGGCATATGCAAAATTTTCTCTTTTTTATTACCAGCTGATGGAATTTCTAATTTAATGTACAGAAATATACTTTAAGATGTGAGCTGGATGCATTTTTAATGTCGTTTTTTAATGGAAAAAAAACAAAACAAACTTAAAAGTAGCTGGTGCCTTAATGTGTGATTTCCAGTAGTTTACTGCTATCCATAAATCTAAATGATTGTACACTACATTACTCGTAAACACTGGGGCATGCACAGATATTAAAGAAGCTAATTATTTTCTTCATTGTTTTGTCAACATAATTAACCCCGATTGAGATTTAAAGCTAACGTTTAATTCAGTTATCTGTACAAGCTATTTCTAAACATGTGAACAGAGCTGTGTGTGACCAGAAGGTTGTTGGTTCAAACCCCCTTCAAATATTGACCTTGTTTTCTTGAAAATCTGTTGTTTCGGATAAAAGCATCCTAATATAAATGAAAAACAGAACATTTTATGTTCTTGCATCTTCCGACAGTAAATGAATGAATTACTATAACCCAAGTGAGAACCGAGGTTACTTTAATCTCTACTCTGTAGCATTAATGGTGTCACCTTTTTGTTTTAGTCAATGTTTGTTTAGAGTTGCAGGGGAAGTTTAGATAGGATTCTCAACTCAAAATTAAGCTGTAGCCGCCCTGTAGAACCCCAACTCTCAGATCCTGAACAATCCATCGCCTTGCAACACAGTGTGCGTACTATCATAGTGTGTTTTGTGAGTGATCGGCTGTTTACATAGAATATTTCCACATCAGATGGATTGCATGATCAAAGGAGCTGGTCTGATGACTTATAAACTATTTGCTTGGGTCAGATCACATGTCAAATATTGGATTATTCATGAATACTGTTATTTGTAATGAAATGCAAAGAATTACACTAGTCTTTCATGCTGGGATCTGGGTTGTGGTTTATTAGTAACAATATCAAAAAAAATTTTATCTCATAAATCGTAAACACTATAGTATAAGGACCTTTAAAAGCAATGCTGTTAAGGGCTTTAAGAAACAGGATATTGATGACACATGAAGGGGGATCCACAGAATAAAAAACAAAATATATATTTATTTGGTTTCCTGCACCACACTTGCCACGTTCTTGTCATGTAGCACACAGTTATGATTATAATTCATGCACTTTTCAAAGAAGTCCCTTGAAAATATTACTCACTGGTCGCCGTTTGAAATTCACTTGACATCAAGTGCCAAAAAAAAGACATCAAGCGCAAAAATGCTTATTTCATTTGTTCTTAACTTGGCGGCTGAGGCAAAGAGTTTTCATTGATTCCCGCCTTTGGGGAGAGGCCTTCCTTCAAAAAATAACAAAGAAAAAAAGAGTCATCACATCCTCATATACCTACACCCATTACTATCTCCATGTCCTGTGTAAGACTAAAACCATATTAAAGCTTCTGAAGGATGTTGTGTCTGTAGCTAGTAGTGTCTTTGACTTAAGGTCATTTTGGGGAGGGGGGGAGGGTAAAAAGCCATTAATGCGTGGCTTTTTCTTTTTTTAAAGACGTGCATTTATCAGCGCTCAAAATAAGCTGAGAGCGAAATACGCCCCAATCAAGGTATTGGCAGTCGATAGAGTCGGAGAGTCAGAATGCCTCACTGCGTGAACCAGCATCACAATCCTGGAGAAAATGAATTAGTGTGACTCTGGGATTACATTCAGAGTCCCTGGACAAACTGGAACGACGCAGGATTGATGTCAGGTGTTGGGGCTGGCTGCTGCTGAAACGTGGAGCCAGGGGGCGTGTTGGGAGGAGCTAGCAGTGCAGAACCAGGGGGGGCAGGCAATGGAGGGGCAATGCTATTATTAAGGCCTTCAAAGTACTGTAATTACATCACCCATCTGCAATTTCTCCCTGCCCATCTGCAATTTCTCCTCATCTTGCTGTCAGAATGTGGCTTTTTGCCATTTCAGATACCTTATTATTACTATTGTTATTACTTTTGGTTTGGGTACCTGGTCCTTCTCCAGGTTCGTCCCCTACCTGTAGGACAGCAGCTGCTCCCGTCCATCTGTCCGCTTAGGCACAGGTTGCCTCAGAAGCTCGATGACTCGGGACCTGAATTTCCCAGCGTTACGCGGGCTGGCTCTCGCACGTGGGAGTCGAAACGGAAGCGCGACATAATGACCGGCCCCATTTTCCTCGCAATATGCTTCATTACCTACCACATTAGGCAAATGTGCGGCGGAATACCATAGAGCTGATTTGTTAGCATAATGGGGACTAATTGCAGCCGTTCCCGTCATACTGCGGGAACGGTAAATCAACTACTCCACACCCGCTCCGCTAAATGCTAACGGGGCAACAAAAGGGCCAAGCGGTCCCCGGAAGCGATCCCTCTAGGTCTGTAAACCGCTTTAAACTGCAGGCACGGCAAAGCGGCTCACGCGGGACGCCTTAGCGCTCTAAGCCGACTCTGTGCGCGCCAAGATAAGAAAGTTGCGGAGTTAGCTATGCAAGAGAGGCTGGTTTACACCACGTGGCTTGTAACATGGAATGAAGCAACACAAAAAGTTGTCATTCACAAATAAAACCAAAGCTGTTTTTTAAGTTTTTACTGAAAAGTGCTATTGTATTGTATTATATTATAATTAGATATTGTAATTGTGATTGGGGGGCGCTGTGTGGCTCAGTGGGTTAAGACTGGGCTCAAATCCAACAGTGGTTTTACCATTGAGCCCCTGAACAAAGCGCTTAACCTTCAACTGCCCCAAGAACCGGCTGGTCCTGCCTTCTCAAGTCCACATCACTTTGGATGAAAGCATCTGCAAAATAAATAAAATGTAATTATAATACTCACTTTGAATGAAAAATTGCAAATAATTATGTTTATTTTGATGTTTAGAGTTGGAGGTTTCTTTTATGTAACATCAGAATAATGGCTGGCTTTCAGTTTTGTTTATGATTTGTTCAGGGGTTTTAATACACGTTTCTGGAATAGGAATATAGAAACGGACTGTTGCGTCTTTGTGTCAGAACTTGCCGTTATCCCATTTGCTAATACTGCAGCTCCTTGCGGAATAGGGAACGAGGCTGGGCTACATTTATAGTAATTTAGCTTCACCTGGCTCCGGCCTGTAATGGACAGTGCGCAGAATTACACCAGACGTACTGTTGTAACAAATTGATTCGAACGAGAGGAGTGAAGGGATTCCTGCTTCACGCTAACTTAAAGATATGAATTCAAGATAAGAGGAACGCAGTGGATTCATGCAAGGACCGTCATCATCAAAACACTCTTTGAAGACGCAGTTCTCCCAACAGCGTTCTGCAGTGCCGTCGATTTCATGGGTGCTGATGAATAGGCGTAGCTATTTGTATGCGGCCTGTGTGTAACATGTTTGAGAATTTGCCATCTATAAATTCAGTCAATACATGTTGACATAATATATAAATAAACATACAAATTCTAACTATACTACTACTATATACATATATATATTTCAATTCTGACAATACATGCTAATACTATCTCTATGTCTTTGCATATATTTGTATATGTTTCTTGTATGAGTCACTGATCAACCATAACATTAAAACCACTGACAGGTACATAAGAACAGGTAAAGTGAATAACATTATCTGATTACAATGGTATCTGTCAAAGGTGCCATTATATATTAGGTAAGTGAACAGTTAGTTTTTAAAGCTGATGAGCTGGAAGCAGGAAAAATGGGCAAGTGTAAGGATCTGAACGAATTTGACAAGGGCTAACTTGTGATGGCGAGACGACTGGGTGCACTAAGTGCATTGCAGCTTGCTGTATAAGGGGCTGAGTAGCCACAGACCGGTCAGAGTGTCATAGTGCCCATGGTGACCCCCGTCCACTGCTGAAAGCACCTACAGTAAACCTGTGAGCATCAGAACTGGAGCATGGAGCAATGGAAGAAGGTGGCCTGGTCTGATGAGTCACATTTTCTGCTACATCATATGGATGGACGGGTGAGTGTGTGTCATTTCCCGGAGGGAGAGATGGCATCAGGATGCACTATGGGAAGAAGGCAAGTCGGCGGAAGCAGTGTGATACCCTGGGAAATGTTCTATTTGGAAACCTTGGGCCCTGGCATTCATGTAGATGTTACTTTGACATGTACCACCTACCTAAACACTGTTGCAGACCAAGTGCACCCCTCTATGGCAACAGTATTCCCTGATGGCAGTGGCCTCTTTCAGCAGGAAAATGCATCCTGCCACACTGCAAAAACTGTTCAGGAATGGTTTGAGGAACATGACAAAGAGTTCAAGGCCTTGACTTGGCCTCCAAATTCCCCAGATCTCAATCTGATCCAGCATCTGTGGGATGTCCATTACAAACGAGTCCGATCCATGGAGGCCCCACCTCCATGCTGACATCTTGGTGTCAGATACCACAGGACACCTTCAGAGGTCTTGTGGTGTCCATGGCTCGATGGGTCAGGGCTGATTTGGCAGTATGAGGGGGTCCTACACAACATTAGGTTGGTGGTTTTGAATGTTATGGCTGATCTATATATGTTTTGGATATTTTTTTGTAAAGATTTATTCTCAGAATTTATTTTATTATTTCACTGCTAAATTATGACTGCAAGGACTATTTAGGACTATTAGAAATATTTGGGTTGCATTTACCAGTTAAACTGCTGCATAAATTTTAGCCTGCTGATCTTGTAAAGGAAAGAACCGCAAATTGATTAGAAATCGCAGGACAAATCTTGGGCTTAGAGCATAAAAGGCTTGATCTTAATCAGTGTGTGTCATTTTAAACCAGGACAGAAGGTTTGTGCTGAAGGCTCAGCATGTCAATGAGGCTGTGCAGATGCATGAGTGGCTCTGTGCTGGACTCAGTGAATAGTTCACGTAGCTCCAGTGTGTTGCATGTTGTAGGCAACACTGTAAAAAGCCATTATAGCACTTGACCATAGATGGCCCACGGACAACCCCATTGCACTTACGGCTAAAATCTCTCTTCCGCTGTGAATCAGATTTGAAGTTTATGAAGTGTAAGTCACCGTGGCTTTAATGACACTTGTGGTGCGGCAATCACAAAGACTGTGCGAGACGAGTGTATTTTCTCAGCCATTTCTTAACCAATCAGACCTATTCAGAGGGTACACAAGTGATCTGAGTGCAATAAATGGAATATACAGCTTTATCAAGCACATTCGTAATGTACTGATGTTTTGAATATCCATTTATCTCTGAACTGTTTCTCCTGCTCAGGATCATGGGTGTGGGGGGGGGATGCATAGGCCACAAGGCTGGAGTACACCCTGAATGGGGTGCCACTCCATTACAAGGCACATACTCACTCTGTGGGTGAGTAACTGCATGCTGGGCTGTGGGAGGGACCAGGGGACGCCAGCACGACACAGCGAGGAGACTTAAAGTCCTCACATGCTGAACAGAGGCCATATTCTAATTCTAAATCTTGGTACCACTGACCTGCACTGCCAGCATTCGATATAACAGAATAACTGATTTTTTTGTAACACAAAATTAAAAATTGAATTCACCGAGAAGTACCATTTCATTCAGTGTCATTAATTATGCATTAAATAGATGTACTGGCTGATTACATACAAGAGCACAACAAAAAAAAAATCTATATAGTATTCATAGCTAACATGCATCTCAGTTCAGTCATGACCCATTCATCTTTATGAAGATAATAAATCATAGTTTCATCTTTATTCACAGAAAACCTGAAAGCAGGTGTTATTTTCCGGTACAATGGCTGGTTTTATTTTTGTGATAATAATATATAATTATTCAGATAATAATGGGTGGAGAAGGTTATAAATGTATACCAGACAAATAGTGGCTGGATTTTTAATGAGGGGATATAACTGTCTGCGAGTAGCACTGGCCCTCAGCTATTATGACATGGCCGTTGATGTCAGTTCCATGACCTGTACGTTTGACGGCCCATTTCATCACGAATGTTGACTCTGCGGTGTGTTGCGTCCTGCATAATAGATGATTGTGTTTCACATTTAAAGTTCAGCTGATATTTAAGAACACATTGTCAAAGACACATTTGATATGCATTGAAATATATATTGAAATGAATCCTCTGGGGTATAAGAGAGTTTATGAGTGAAGTCTTTGTTTTTTCCAATATCTCGGACATTTTTATACACTCTCTGCATTGCCCATTTCCCCAGAAATGACCTCGTTGATTGAAATACTGTATTGCTTTTCAATACATGACAGATGGATGCTGGATAGCTCAAGCACCACGAAAACGAGAACTTCTGCACATTTAGTATTCGATTGTTTGCAGTTATTAGAGATGGGGTGCAAACTGTGATGGTTTGCGGTATTTTATTACACCCCCAGCATGGGTGTCCCGCAAACATTTCAGCAGTGCATGATTTCAAAAGTGCAGTGGTTCTTTCACCAAGATAGTACCCAAGCAGAGACATACGTTTGGAAACATGACATGTTTTATTGTCTTGTAATAGGGGTGGCATGGTGGTGCAGTGGTTAGCGTCCAAGGTTTGAGTCTCCTCCCTGCATGTTCTTCTGATCTTGTTGTGGGGTTTCTTCAGGGTTTTCTGGTCCCCCACCGCACAGTCCAAAAGCGTGCTAGTGTGCCCTGTGATGGGTTGGCACTCCATCCTGGGTTATTCCCTGCCTTGCCCCTGCAGCTTTCAGGATGTTCTCCAGAACCCTATGACCCCGAACAGGACGAGTGGGCATAGAAGATGGATGTGCATTGCTCATGTTGACATCCAGTAACTCTTCTGATCCCAAATTCCCCTTTTCGTGAGTCTTTCAGAAAACATATGATGAATGGTCTAAATATGCATCACAATCTACATGAAATGTAGCCCTTTAGAAGGAGAATTTACAATTCATTTAGTGCCATTGTGAAATATTACAAAAACAATTTTCAATACTTCTCTACTGCTTTCATCACATTTTGCTCGGTAATGAAAAGAACAAAAACTATAATTCTCCATGTTCACCATTTGCAACACAAAAGAATTAAATATAGAGGTTTGCCAAGACACTTTACCCAAGTTTCTCCTGAATCTAAAAGTATCTAAACATATCAAAAGTTTTTTTAATTTATTTTTTTAAATAGCTCATGTTCCAAGGTAATTAACCCAGGTAACACAAGGCAGGGGAACACCTTGTATTTGATGCCAGTAAGACAGCATGATACTCCCACGTCTGGAACTGTTGAATGCTTTTCTTGTACAGAAGAAGCAGGAACACTGTCATGTGATAGACCAATGCTGCCATGTGATAGGCCAATGCCATCATGTGATAGACCAATGCTGCCATGTGATAGGCCAGTGCCATCATGTGATAGACCAATGCTGCCATGGTGCTGAATTGCCAGCATTCCTTAGCGGCATATGCCGTGTTTTACTGCATTTGCTTTACGTAGTCGTTACTATGAAGGAGAAACAGTAAAACAGTAAGCCATAAATGCTTAATGATCGTTCTTTATTTCCCTGTTTTGTTGTGATGTTATACCCTTCATTGAACATTGATGTTTCGCTGTGACAGATTTGCATTGAAACCGTGTTCAAGGATTATTTGACAGCTTACAAAACAGCAGTGAAATACTCTCTGTGATTTAATAGTTTTGCATGAATTATTTATTGGGCTAGGTAGGCCCAGAAATTGGATTGGTAATAGGCTCAAAACTCATAGCTGGTTGGGCTCTGGTATTCAGTCTTGGGGTATCGATACAAACAACCCTATATATCATTTTCACTTACTACCGCACCACTGTATCACGGCCCATAACAAAATTAGCGTTGTAATGTGGTGGCATCACAATTTACTAACATTCTTATAGGAAAAATAACCATTATGCATATAGCATCATAACGTATTAGATTAGAGATCATTCACATTTAAGTTATGAATGATGATATTTATTTTTTATGTTATGACTGTCTGGTAGGAAAAATATCATTTCAGGGTTTCTGAACACCTGCAGAGAGGTTATAATGAGTTGATTCTGAGATACTTTCATCCATCATCCATAACTGATTATCCACTACAGGGTTGAGCACAGTGGGCGGGTCTCTCTGGATGGGATATCACAATATTGCAAGGAGCACATTAAATCATATAAGGGAAATTTCCAGAAGCCAGTTCACCAGAAGTGGATTGCCTGGAGCAAAGTTGTATAGAGACAAGGAGAGAATGCAAACTCAGCACACACACAGATCTGGGGCAGGTATCGATACATCAACCCCGCAGCTTGTAGCTGACCCAGGTGATTCTGTTATCTTATTTTACAGAAAGGGGATAATGGTGATGTTTGTGCATTTTTAATTAAGAAGAAAAGTTCTTAACTGTTGTAATTGGTATTGAGAAAAGTGACTTTTTACTTTCTAATTATTTTTAGGCCAAATTATCTTTAATTCATTACAGTGTAAGATATGCAAGATATTCAGAATTATACTTGACATAATAACATCTCATTGTATAATTTTATTTTCATAAAGAGGGCAAGCACATAATCTTATGAAGTATCTGGGAACTTTGTTTTTGCTTACCCAACAAAAATTCAGCAGGAAGGGATTATTTTTTGGCCTTATAGAGTCTACGTGAGAAGATACCATGAGTGTGATTCCCAGAACATATAGTAGCATGAGTACAGAATGTCCCTTAAACACTGCCGGTAGTTTGTTTATCTGTGCTTTGTGTAGGCGGATAAAATGTGGGAAAATACATGTTGCAGCCACCCAAGCATGGCAGGAATTTCTAATTTCTAAAATTAATTTTTAACAATACCATGTTGGAGGTTGCAGGAAAGTAAAGGTGTATATATTTACCCAAGCCAGCAGAATAAAAAAGTTATATTTAAATTAACAAATCGGGTCATGCAGTAATTGCTCCCTCTCTAAAGGCGATTTACATTTCTGAAAAACATTTCAGAATCCCTGGCAGTGCAATCTGAGGTCTTTACATTCTGCTGTGAAGCTAGGTCTCCACGTTGGCTTTAACTTCAGAAAGTCATTCTAGAAAGTTTGTTCTCGGTTGAATAAGATCGCCAGTGATATCAATCCGGCCATCTATTTTCTTTTATATCCCATAGAAATACACTGTTCGAAATGTGAAATATGCAGAATAAAATGCCTATATCCTAAATTGCAATAAATATGAGAGTGACTATAACCCAGATTTCATTTAAAATGAGCCTTACTGGGCAGATAGAAATGGGATTCGCTATTTGCTGAAGTGTGACATGCAGATAGATAGATAAACAAATAAATAAATAAAGCGGTAGCAATATATAGCGTATAAAAAATGCAGAAACAAACAACAACAGTGCAGAAGTACCAACAGCTCCTCTCCCTGTGGAATATTCCTCCCCTGCCTCCCTTTCTCCCCCCTCCCTCCCTGTTCCTCTTAATCAGACCTCATTAAGAGTGGGGGAGGCACCTGCCTGTTTGTGTAACACTCTGTCCCTCTGCTTGTGGTGGGAAACCATGTATTAAGCTACTAATGTGGTTGTCCTCTCCAACTTGCCCAGCTTGAATGGGGGAGGGGGGGCGGTGTGTCGATGTCACGATTTCCTTGGTAGATCTGGGGATGCACTACTCCCCGATGCGTCTTCCGTACATTTGAGCATGCCTGTTTCACAAACATTTTCGTTTAAACTTGCCCGGCTACTCAGCGAATCAGATCGCATGCGGACAGATATTGGCGATAACGTTATACGTATTTAACATTTGTGGTCCGGCAGACCCTAATTAGTGATTTGATTGGGTTATTAGGTGTGTCTTAGATAATAATAATGTACTAACAGCAGAGCAACCTTAAGCAAAATGTTTAGTAAGAAACAGGTCAGTTCTTTAAATAGTGGAAGTCAGTATAAAAAAATAGAAAACAGGCTGTATATTCAAGGTCTGGTTTTTGCTTGATTATACAGTAAGTGAGTATATAGTTGGGCCAAGCCTTTAGATTCTGAGTATGAAGTCAAGATTTCTATGTAATAAACAGAGTGCTTAGTGCCACCCCAGCATAATAAATTCCACTTTTGGAATCTCATTACCCCAAACAGCCCTGCAACATGATTAATGACACTCCTCTAATTATATGTGCAGTGTTGGAAGGCATTTGATGATCTCATCTTGGCAGAAATTTATCAAACTATATTGCCAGTAGCGTTGCATTGACACCCCCCCCCCCAACATATCCAACGGCACAGAGTACCTACACAGAGATAAATCCCAGAAGAGCAGATGTGATGAGTTTGAGTGTGAATGGTGGCTAAATTAAAAGTGATGTTACTGTTTATGGCGCCTTTATAGCGAGTCCTCACCCTCCACTTAAAGGGTTCAGGGGGTCATGACTCATCCGTGTGGCATCTGCCGGGAAGGATATCCGAGGGGCCCTTTCTTGCCGTTTTAGGCGTACCTCTGTCCGCTGTAATTAACATCTCAGGCATAGTGCCATGAAACCAGTGAGCGTAAATAGCAACTCTGAAGTAGCTGTGAAAAAGATGCGCATCCCCATTGTCCGTTTCTAAATGATATTGTGCCACAACATGGAATCAAAACAGAATCTGTCTGATGAACACATGGTACTGTTAATATCACAGTGATCGCTAATTAGGTACTTTTTAAATAAGGTACTTTACATTATTTTCTACTATAACCCTCCGATGGGCTCACCACCTATGGGAGGGGCCAAAGGGGTCGGGTGCGCTGTAAGTTGGGCAGTGGCCAAAGGCA
>JAODKC010000107.1:18978800-18990043 GCA_026777985.1 Mormyrops attenuatus
TTGGGTATGTGTTTGTCTGTGTATTATTGGGTGTGTGAGTGTGTGTCTGTATTATTGGGTGTGTGAGTGTGTGTCTGTATTATTGGGTGTGTGTGTGTGTATATTATTGGGTATGTGTTTGTCTGTGTATTATTGGGTGTGTGAGTGTGTGTCTGTATTATTGGGTGTGTGAGTGTGTGTCTGCATTATTGGGTGTGTGTCTGTGTATTATTGGGTGTGTGTGTGTCTGTGTATACTGCGTGTGTGTGTGTGTGTGTGTGTGTGTGTATTATGGTGTGTGTGTGTGTGTGTATAGTATTAAGACAATAGCCACATTAGATGACATATTCCTCCCCTGACTGTAAATGTCATGACTGGTAAACTTTGCAGCGGACCTGCGATCACAGTCTCATTATTATTTTGTTTATTATTCAGAAAGATGTTCTGAAAACTTTGTTATAGTCTCAATGCTACTTTGAAATCTAATATCAGAGTTGAGCACTCAGATATGGGGATAGTGTGCTGCTCTGTAGGTGTCTGTATTCAGAAGGTCTCCGGTTCACACATGTGATCGGCAGCCTGATGTCACTGTTGGGGCCCTGAACATGGCCCTTAACCCTAAGTGTGCTGAATCTGGCTGCCCCTGACTGCTCAGTGATCCTACCCACTGATCCACCGTTCATTCCATAGTAGTATGAAATATAAATAGCTAGATTATTGGGGTTAAGATTAAACTGGCAAAACAAGTTTATAAAATAGACAAAAAAGTGATTATAAAGCAGTAGTTTATGCATTTTACTGTAATTGTTATTAACCGTACATCTGCTTCTGCAGCAGTCAAGGCTTAAAAGCCCAAAACTACAGTGTTTGTTTTTTTCACGTCTGCTGCATATTTAGAGTGGGCAGTCGTGATACATGACAATGAGAGTCCAATTACTGAGGAGAGAAAAAAAGAACACTTAATGACTCCTACTGTCCTGTCCCGCTTAATTTCCTAGCATTTTGAAAATAAATTAAGAACATTAGTCTACTAGGAAGTCAATTATTGCTTTCTGTGGGGAAATTAAATTTAATTTCTATTAGTAGGAATTAGATTAATTTGAACTTTGAATGTTTTTTTTTGGATAATTTGTTAATTGCAGATATAGTTCCCTAAAGGTTACCAATGCCAAAATTAAAATCCATTATATGTTATTTAATAACATTGTTCAAACACGCAGAGACCTGCAACTACAGCGGTGTTTACTGTGAAATGGGAGAATAAAGGAATGAATAGACCAGACTCGTGCTTATGGCTGGTCCAATCCGGATGCTGGTCGTAATTTAGAATCGACTGGGTTATTGAGCGACAGCAGGGTCAGGATCTGATGGGGCGGGCATGCTGATGAAATCCTGAAAACGATGCTGTTTTGACAGGCCCAGGGTATGAAAAATAACACGTGGAACAGGATGTGTCCGCAAGACGGAGTGCTTTTGGGCAGTTATGGATCAACGTGAAGACGGGTGATGGGGATGCTGGGCCTTTTGTTGTTATTTTTTTTTCTTTTTGCTAAATGTGGCAGCGAAACCAATCGGTCACGTTGAGACGGGGCAGATGGAAAGGAAAGGAAAGGAAAAGGAAAGGAAAGCTGGAAAAGAATCAGACGTTAAGCACGTGCCTCGACCCTGCCACCACGTCGTACGTCGCTTTTTAATATACCAGCAAATCCGGGGTGAAGTTCAGGGATCGTCTTCTCACTGAAACAGAATGTTGATGTTTATGAACCTAAGAATGGATTTTAAGCCATTTCCAGGCTATTTGATTTCATACAGTCCACTGTTTGTAAAATAATCTACAGATGGAGAAGGTTTCAGACCATTCTAAAACTGGCCAGACGTTCACTAAATTCAGCTCAAAGGCAGACCCCAAGATGCATCTAGAAATCTCAAAGAACCCAAGGGTGTCATCAAAGGATCTGTAGGCAGTTCTTGCCACAGTCCGTGTACAAGCGCAGAAATCAACCAATCAGCATTTGATTAAAGGAACCTCATGCCAGTTATAAAGCTCGGTGGTGGGAATGTTCCGGTTTGGGGCTGCTTTATTGCCTCAGGGCCTGGCCAACTTGTCGTCAGAGCGCCTTCAAAGAATTCAACATCATCCATCAAAAAGTTGAAACTGAACTATAACTGAGTCTTTTAATAGAATAATGATCCGAAACATATAAGCAGATCTATAAAGGAGTGTCTTAAAACAAAGAAACAGGAGATTATGGAATGGCCAAGTCAAATTAGTCCAATTGAAACGCAGTACAGGGGCTTTAAGAAGGCCGTATATTCAAAAATGCCCTTTAACATCACACCTAAAAGAATTCTACATGGAGGAATACGACAGTGTAACAAACTGATACACGGTTATGAGAAACACCTTCAAGAGGTTGTATCTGCCAGAGGAGGCAATTCCAAGTACTAAATGTAAGGATGTACTTACTTTTATCCTCACAGAGAAAAGATACATTTCTGGGGAATTAGGTTGAATAAATGATTTCCAAGTCAAAATTTAATTGTTATTGTTACATTGCATCACCTATATCAAAGCTTTTCGAATGAAGATTAAGTATTTGTTTGTCTAAATAGGATGAATGAGTTTTTCAAGGGCTGTACACAGGAGCATTATTACTACCATAGCACCATTGAGAGTGTTCTTACCACTGATATCATGGTATGGTGTAGCGGAGCCGCACTTCATGACAGGAAGCCGATACAGATCTGCTCAGAAGATCACACAGACTGAGCTACCCTCCACTGACCAGCTGTACTGGCTGCCGTATCAAGGTTTAGTCTATAATTCAGGACCTAGACACCCCAGCCGCACACTCTTCACCCCACTGCAGTCAGGTCGGAGGTTTCGAAGCACCAGAACACTGAGTACCAGATTCAAGAACAACTTCTTCCCACAAACCATTTGAAACTTTAACATCCGCATTTCCTGTAACAGTCATATCCCTGGCACATGCACTTTATACATCTGATACTGCACTTTATCAGCCACTAACTACATATCATCCAGTTTTGCACTGTCTTTAGTTGTTTTGCACTATCCTGCATGGTTTTACACTCTCGTGTTGTTTTGCACTATTTTGCATGGTTTTACACTGTCTGGTGTTGTTTTGGACTGTCTAGCATGGTTTTACACTGTCTGGTGTTGTTTTTCTACTGTCTTTAGACTTTCATAACTGAGTGAAGCTGAACAACTAGGCATTCCAATGCACCTGTTGTGCACGGTCAATAAAAATCTTGAATGTTGAATCCCACAGTTCAGGGCTGCTTTACATGGAAACCCTAGTCTCTGGATAGCCTGTCTTCATGAATTCAGGAAACAGCAGAGAGGTTCAGTGAAGTGATAGCCATTAACATCTATCAGTGCCTGGACTCCTGCCCCCATTTTGAAGTTTTTCTCTGCTGCCCAGTGCCGTGGCAGTATTTGGGACTGATTCATTGGGGCACAAATGCAGACCCTTGTTCTTCCTGAGAAAGCATGTTAAAGGACGTTACGCCACTCAGTGTTAACGCGTACCTGGCCTGGTGTGTGTTTTCCATCAGAGGTTGGATTACCTCACGGTGTTGACAAAAGCAATGCAGTAACGCAATGCAGTGCAGCAAGGCATACAGTCAGAGTCTCCCCATGAAAACTCCCTTTCCTGTTTGATGGCCAGATTTCTTGCCAAAACAATTTCATTGCACTTATGTAAACTGCACTGCTGCGTCTAAAGTGGCTGCTATTTTGTATCTTGCGTTTTGAAGTGATTATCCAGTTTAAAGTGTGATTGATTCCTTGATGAAGGCTGGAACAAATGTCCACTACAATGTAGAGAGGGGCGGGTTTGTTGTTTCTGAGGCTCCACTTAAAAAGTCATTTGGGGGTCTCTGCCTCCCGTAGTGACAATTTATGGCCAACAGGGGTCCTGCGCGTATTTGAGTGGTGGCAAACAGCGCTAGAGAAAGGCCATGGAGAATCGAGATGCCCCTATATGTATCCAAAAAATATGCAAACCTTTAAAAAACACCAGTGTTTATACACACACCTTTTCATAATCCTATGAGAAATTTCACCGTGTTGGGGAGGATATTTGTTACAGATCTGGATTTGTAACCTGAAAGTTTGCAGTTTGAGCCTTGCCGGGGGGTGGGGGTGGGGAGGTGCTGACTAAAGTAGCCCAGAGCGAGGTGCTTAAATGGAATCATGTGAACAGTAGGGAAAATTGCAAGTCGCTTTGGGTAAATGCAAAAGCGCAGCAAAATGAAACTCGCTAAATTAAAATATCCTTCAGGGGAGGCGAGTGTGATATTTGTTGATGGCCCAGCTAAATGTGGAGTACGTAACTCGGGGCTGGGGGCTGAAATCCTGTTTCTGTTCACTGGCTTTTAAAGGATGGCCGGGACTCCCTGCAGAGGCAGCCTTTTAGTGACTCGGAAACACACACTGCTGCCTCACAGACGCCCCTCTCTTAAGGAAACACGCCCTGTGACATTAAGCCTGTAATATGTGCCTTTGCACCAAATCTTTATTATCATAAGCACATATGGTGCTAGGTTTAATGTATAACAAAATTGGCTCGGGCATTTTAAAAGTCAGAATAATTTTGTGAGTTCAAGTTTGTCCTGGTCATTAGTTTTAGCTTTCTGCTTAATTATAGATAATTGGGAGGTGAGAGCAGAATTCTTAAACTGGGCCCAGAGACTTTTTAATAATGTAATATTTTAATAAAAAGGTCGAGGATTTCCTGACTGAAAACTCCACTGCAATTACACAAAGAACGGGGTGCTGATTTAAGCAGTTCTATAGCGGGTAATGCTGATGCACCAATTCTCAGTAGTTTTATCCTGCATGTAAGGTCTGCTTTTTGCATAACAGCATGCATGCAGCACAGCAGGATTTAAAAAGAAATAGTTTTCTCTCAGATCTCTTTGAGATGTTTCACACAGTTTTTTTGTGTTTATAGTCCAGTCAGCAGTGATCAGTTATCAGGATTTTGTATTTACGAAACCACAACACTGAGGCAGTACCCTTTCTGGCCACTGGATGGCAGTAGAGAACTTTTAAACAGATGTGGTTACGCAACCATAAAATGCTTGTCCAAAGACTTGACATTTTTGTGTAATAATTCAGGTGTATACTTGTTTATCTTATGTTCAACAAAAGTAGGAAATGCAGTTTATTTCCTCCTCAATAAAAACACAGGTATCGTATTTACAAGACATGCAACCATTTTATCCAAGTTTGTATAGGTAGAAAATGGTAGCCAGTATATACCTTTTATATTCAAAATATTGCAGCTGTGTTCAATAAAAATCTCTGATTTAAAGACCATAGGTTTTAAGGGAGTGACATATGTATGACAGAGCAGTTAAGATGGCAGAAGAGCCACACCGACTGGGGAAAGAAGTATATTTTGTGTCAGTCTACCTAACCACGTGTTCCTGGAGATAAAGTCACACAAGAGGGGTGATATCGGTCACCAGTCCCGGGGCTGTGAGGTAATAGTGTCACACACAATGCCACCCTGCCCCCCTGCACCTCAAAGGATTTCATGAAAAGTGCTTTTAGATGGCCAAATTCTGGCCTTGTGTTTCCAATACTGACATCAGTTTAACCAGGTGTGAGTGAAGGATACAGGTGAGCTGAATTGCATCTTACAATAAAACAATGCAGTTGGTTTTGGTATAAACGGTGAGATTTCCTTTGTGTATTTCTATATATATTTTTCTGTATTTCTATAGTTCTATATTTACGCCATTCTTAAAATGTGACAGTTTGATTGTTTTGTTTTACTTTTGAGTGCATCAGTAATGGAACGTGTCATTTCGAAACTCGACCAAAGAGATTTACTCGAAGAAATAAAAAGCAAACAATTTGACTCTAAAGTACTGAGACACTTTATGAATTCTTAAGGGCTACGTGATTTCTAATTACAAATATGAGCATACGTTCGCAGTATTGTTTAGCATATTTTATTGGAATATGTTATTTAATTAATTTATATATTTAAATTTTTTGCTTTTTTCATTTTACTGCTTTCTCCGGAATGTAGTTGTATCGAGTTTCTAACTGGAATAGCTACTCTTATCCATCACGGAGCAGGTATCAGATTGATGGGGTTTTTTCTCTATCCCCACCCGCCCCCATCTCCCGGGCCACATCCATCGCGCAGATCCACATGAATCAGCTGGAGGAGTGACACAGATCTCCTGGGACTAACCCAGGCCTCCCACGGCTCCCAAAACTCCCGCTCAGCTGATGGATCGACGCAGTCGCTTAGCTGGCTTTATGCGCGACACCATTCCAGCTCTCTCCCGTTTTTCGGGAGTCCGGGTCACGATCGGTGGCTGACGGACTGCCGACTCTGACCATCATAAACTCCACTGGGTTCTTTGGGAAGCTTCTTTGTGGGGTATCACAGAAGATGTTTTGCGTTACTTTGGCATACGTTTCGTTAGGCAAAGAGAATAAACGAAATGTAAATAATCCATTACTGTAAATGTAACTGGTGATGGCTTACTGGTTCAAATCCTGGCCTGCTTTGAATGAGTAGAGTTTGAAATAAAATTAAGCTTTATTTACATAAGTGCAGATACATCCTTTTTAAAGGTGCACACATACAGGTGAGAGCAAAGTCTGCAGGGATCCTACCTAGCATGGAAAAGGGGAATTTGATTTTGGTTTTAAAAGTCTGGATAAGCATGGAAAAATTAAAGAAAGTATGGAAATTATTCATTGTTTCCAGACTATTACAACAAATTGGCCTACTGGGTATTCTTTAAGGAAAAAGAATGAGCTGATTGTCACCACTGGAATGTGCACAGGCTGACATTGAAGAGCAATATCCCAAACTAAGGAGTAGTGGTGTGTCTGTGGGGTTTGCATCAAAAAGACCACTGGTGTACCTGTGCACTGACAAACCACTGGTGTATCTGTGGGGTGCGCACCAACAATCTGCTGATGTGTCTCTGGGTTGCGCACCAACAATCAGCTGATGTGTCTGTGGGGTGCGCACCAACAATCAGCTGATGTGTCTCTGGGTTGCGCACCAACAATCTGCTGATGTGTCTGTGGGGTGCGCACCCAACAATCTGCTGATGTGTCTGTGGGGTGCGCATCAACAAACCACTGGTGCCATCCTCCCTGCCCTAACAACTATTTCTGTTGGGCCCTACACCCCCCTGCGTAAGAACCCTGAGCATGTGGTCTGAGTGTAGCATCAACCTTCCATCCAGCATCCCTGGAACATTTTTCAGGAGGTTATGTATGTTGCTCAAAGGCTACTCTGCCAAGCATGGGGTTCAAACCGGCAACTTCCTGATGACAGCCACAGAGGCCTAACCCACTGAGAAACCTGCTGGGTACTTTGGTTTCCTCCGGCAACAAAAAATAAATACTGCAGTTAGGCGAATCGGCCACTCTAAATTGCACTTAGGGTACGATAGTGTGTGTGACCCTGTGCCCGATAAGCAATTGTGCAAAATGGATGGGTGGATGTAATGGATGCCTTTCTGTGTTTGACCTCATCTTTGGATTTTTGAACCTGAGGCCGTAGATAAAGTGAGCCTTGGGCTTTTTGTGTGCGTATGCTGTTTGTACTGTTATAGCACAAAGTGCGAAGCAATAGCGTGGGATACACTGTAACACCACCGCTGCCCCGTGGTTCAGTGCCATCAGAAATATAGTGCTTTGAATCCTGTGCAGAAGTGCGTAAAAGTTGTTGATAATATCGGGAAAATAATTTGGGATCTGGCTCCTCTGAATACAAAATCATGAAACTGTAATGGGAATCATCCAGAAGCTCCATAAATATTAATAATATGATTATGTGACCTATTACAATAAAAATAATATTGAATACTAAATGCCAGAGCATTCACAAACAATGTTAAACAGTTTGTTGGGAAACAATGTTATCTGTTGTATCAAAAAAGAGAGAAATGTGACTTAAGTGATGTTCTGATGTCTTACAGACTAAGATGACTTTACTTAAGACAGGTGATTTAGGCTTGTTTGTTCATAAGCATTGGATCAAAGAGCACTAGTGTCACCTGCTTAGATTGTTACATGTGCTTTGTCACAAAATTAGGGAATCGTCTAATGTCATATTTCCCATTAGCTGCATATCTGTACTGCAAAGTGGGTTAGACCTGTGATTGAAAGGTCATTAGTTCGTAAGGCCCTCAGCCCCTTGAAATGCTCCAGACGTGCTGGATAAATGGCTGCCTGAAGCCCAAGCTTCAATCTCAGCTTATGGGAGTTTCACTTACACAAAAATGTTCTGAGGGCAGAACGAAAAATTATTGGTTCAGAGAGATAACCAATCAGATTGTAGAGGAGGTGGGTTCAAGCAACTAGAGGAGCTGGAAACAAGCATCTGATTGGTTGGTCCCATCTAATCTAGTTGCTTGGACCCACCTCCTCTACAATCTGGTTGGTAATCTCTCTGAACCAATCATTTTTTTTGTTCTGCCCTCAGAACATTTTTGTGTAAGTGAAACTCCCATGAGTTCACTGTCACTTCTATTTGTGTTTGAAGAGCAAGATGAGATATATGAAAACTACAGAATTCCAATATACCTTAACTCGTAAATGGCAAATAGAGCATAATTTAATTTCAAGGGACGTCAAGATGAGTACTTCAGATTAACAAAATCATGTCAAATCCTTTTCTGTTGCGTTGTGATTAATAACCAGTTGTTTTTCTAGGAAAATGATTTAAAAAAAAAACATCATTCATTTATAGCGAGGGATTCTGTTTGACTTTTGAGTCATTAACTCCTGATTTGTCTCATTGCTGTTGCCATCGTCGGCTAGAAAGGCTGGAACTGTACATCCATAGACCATTTCTCCCTCTGAAAAACTGATTTAATGACACTGGCTTCTAGTCACAATCGATGTCGCTAAGGAACCCTGTAGTATAAAGAGAAAAGAAGGATCAGACAGTATCACAGAGGCAGTTATTAAAAAGTGAGAGAGACAGACAGACAGACAGAGAGAGAGACAGAGAGAGAGACAGACAGACAGAGAGAGACAGACAGACAGAGAGAGAAGTCCCTTGGAACAGCCATTTACAGGCATCTGAAAACATTGTAAATTAGTCTATTAGGATAGTGAGTCGCAGTTTTTCCACAAACCTTGTGAATGCACTAAACTAAAAGGTGCAGAGGCTGTTAAAAGGCCATAATCAGTACTTGAGGTACAATGTAGGAAATGTACTTTAATTGTGTATGCAGATTGGCTAGGCCCTGTTAACAAGCCCTGGTCATGTGCCCTGATTTTCAGGCCAGAAGTTCACAAAAAAATGCAAAAATTAGTGAGTGAAGCAGAGGATACACATAATTTGTCCGAATTTACTTCACTAATTGCCAAAATGTCATAAGTCGTGCTTAAGGTACTTCTGAAATTAGCTGGTTCTTGCTCATGGCTTCCTGCCTGTTTACGGAAGCCACCTGGCTCACGGGATTTTCCTGCTTTTGGAAATTATCGAAAAATCAAAGTGTCCACCATGTTAGTTAGGTTTACTCTGACATTATTACTGTCAAATCTCACATTGGAGAGGATCAGACAACTGGTTGCCATGTTTTGGTTTAATCATTTTACATTTTTTAACAGATGTTCTTAGCCAAAGCAATATATATTTGGAGACAACAGGGTCAGACAACTCTTGGATCAAGAGTTAAGTGTCTTGCTCTGGGGCCCAATTGCAAAAATCATTCTGTCCTTGGGATTCGAACCAACACCCCTCTGACCAGCATCCTAAGAAGCTGAGCCGCACACATTGTTCATAATCGCTGCTCTCGTGCACATCTCCAGTATTCCCACTGAACTTCCCCCATAGTAGTACTAAGTTATCCCTGCATGCCTCGCCACCATCCTCATCAGCATCTCACACGGACTTAGAAATCACAGCGATCAAAGCGCTGACTGCTCCGTGTCACGGCTCCCTGTCCCGTAACAAAGACGTCCCCCTCAGCCACTTCTCTCAGCAAACAAGCCGACTGAAGTCAGCACTGTCCCTAGGAATAATCACATCTCTCTTCCCCCCGTAGGACAATCGTGACTTTTTTTATTCTGCCGCATTATAATGTCACTTGCACTGGCTGACATCGATATAACGAGCAGTGAAATAAGCAGCTCTGATCTATCTTTTTTTCATTCTCCGTAGGACTTTAGTTCTTTAAAAAAGAGAAGATCTGGCTCACATTAAAGAGATGTAATCCGAAAGGGGATTGTGTCCCATCTGCTTGTGCTGTTAAATCGCTTCCTGTCCATGGTCTGTTCTGCTGTTTTGCTCTTAAACTGCATGCATTTACACATCAAATGTAACAAACATACATAACGTTTCGTAAGATGCTGTATCACTTAATAAAATTGTTGATATAGACACGTATTCAAAAAGCACTGATCTAGTCAGGGCCTTTCATAAAGGGGTAGATTTTTTTTACCCCCTGTATGAGTGGGGGGGGGCAGCTATGTGTTTCTGCGGGCCTGCATCTAGTATGATTATCTGCAAAGGCAGTTAAGCTGTTATTAATATGGGATTATTTACCTCCCAACACTGAAGCTGAACATTCACCTCCCTTTAGTTTCCTTCGCCAGTACTGGGACACATAACTCCGTATGTATTGTTGCTATTTAGATGGTAATCGTGGTATTAGTGTGACCACGTACTCTGGAGCTTATAAGTACAGTAAAACATTTATGGAATCTTCTGTTAACCAGGGAAACATCAATCATGTTATTTCTGAAACCAGTTTAGCCACATCCAGACATGCAGGTGATATATTAAAGGCAAGAATCAACCTATTTTTTTTTCCCAAAGTACTGTTAGTGTAAGTGGTGACCTTAAGAGCTACTTCCCAGCTGGTGTCTTCAGGCATGTATAATGCATTTACTCCAAGTACATCTGTAGGTGGATCCACCTGACATTTGTCACAACAGGCAGGTTAAACCCATTTAAGGGTCTGCTGATGTGACATGTGTAGGTAGCTGTGTGTTATAATTAGTCAATCTGAGAGTGAGGATCTGAGATTTTAAAGGGGGTTCATGCCTTTTCTGTGGCATAACAGAGTGTCCAGAGCAGGTGACCTGGGTTCGAGACTTGCTGTGTCGCCTCAGCTGTATGCGGCAAGTAGGACAGGAAATTGGCCATCAGGTGGGTTAGCCAGCTGGGTCCCCTTCCTGATCATCGCTCTGCAGCGATGTCTGTTGGATGGTTGCCCACTGGGGGTGGGGCGGGGGCGGG
>JAODKC010000107.1:18990198-19005014 GCA_026777985.1 Mormyrops attenuatus
CCCCCCAGGCTGCCATGTACGTTGAAGGGGAGGCCATTCCGGATGTGGGATTAGCTGACCATTCCAAGGGAAAAAGAATGGGGGGAAATTCTTTTGCACATAATGAAAAATCTGCACAGTTTTTTTGCAGGACAAAATGGGGGTGCTGTGTGATCTGATGGTCGCTGGTTCAGACCCCATGGTGGGTGATGTGGGCCCTTGAACAAGGCCCTTAACCCCAAGTACTCCAGGGACTGGCTGATCCCGCTTTCTCAAAAGTAATGTATGTTGCTTTGGATCAAAGCATCAGAATAAATAAAATGTAAATTTGCAACCCCCCCAGCCTAAAATCCATTATACTCCAGGATCAGAACTTCCCATTTAGGGTCTTGTTTCAGTTTTTCATGTGCCCAAAAAGATCACCCCAAATTTTCAGGGTGTCATAAAGGCTATTGTCATAACCTCTTTCATTTGCTTAATTTTTATTTACATATCTTATAACTCGGCTGTAGGGGGGCAGGAACGTGACCGGAGTGTGTTTGCATTTCTTAATTAGGGGCGTAGAGCCTAGCCCTTCAGCCATCTGTGCTTATTCATCGGATAGAGACCAAAAATCAAATCAAAAAATGGGAAATAATCTGAGACTAGATTTTGGCTGATTTGTCGGTGTTGCTAGTCGTCAGATGCATTAACTGCAAAGCTAATCGAGACAAACCTCTTGCTGTATTGTTGGTTAATGTCAGTTTGATCAGAACCGTTCATTTCATATATGAGAAATTTCGTGAGTCAGGCAGAGAACAGCGCCTTTAAAATATTGTTTATGTAAAACAAGAAGTTCTGTAATATTGGAAGATCGCCGAAAAACTAATAAGTGCATAGGAACACTACTGTAAGTTTTAGTGTTCTGTCGTATTCTTAAAGGTAGAGAACGCCTGGAAAGGCATGTTAACGTAAATCCACTGCAAAACCAAGAGTCAAACTAGCGATCGACAGCCGGGTTTTTCGGACCTCGTCGCACACCAGCCGGGATGGGAAAGCATCAATTGAAATCTAGGTCTAAAAATAATCGTGGCACAATCATTGCGCAATCTGTCACGTCTCACATGGAAATTAATCGGCGCGTGTTTTATATGTCTCGCGTGCGTGGCGTCGCCCCCGAGCCCGCAGGAAGGGTCCGACTGTGCTGCGCTACTTTCAGAGCCGTGCCCCCCACCGAGGGCGTTACGTGCAGGTATCGCTTGTCTGTTTTCGCCTCTTTGCTGTGTGCCCCCTCCCCTTCCCTCTCCTCGCCACCCAAATATTAGCGGCATGCAGGTGGTGTCGAGGAACAGATTGTGAAATGATCCTTGCATGCCGGCTGAAGATGGCAGCGGGGCTGTTTGGGAATGCGGGAAGGATGCATGGTCATCAGCGGTGTCCTGGGGGGGGGGGCACAGCTGTGGCGGATGAGCGCAGATGCTAGGGGCTGCGGCACTGGGGGAATCTGCAGGCTGTCCTGACCTTGGCCCCGATGCCAAGCGCCGGAAGAGAATTCGCGGTGACCCCCTTCCCCCTCCCAGACTGGCGCGGCAGCTTCGCTTCAAACGGCGCTAAAACGAGACGCTGGCGCTCTGGGTGACTCACTCTGCCTATAATTAGTCTGCTGTGTCCAATCCCAAGTGGCATGAGTCAGTCGTCTTTTTTCACCTTATTCTGAAATAGACAGAATTACAGATACTGTAAAATGCCGGAAAGATCCGCGCTTATTTACTTTATTATATTAATTCTAACATTAATATTATTGTTTATTTTATTATTGTTATTGTTGTTATTATTATTTTTGGACAGCAGATGGCGCTCAGTCTTCTTTCATAAGCCGGAACAGTTTTCTCTTTTTTTCCTATTGAACTCCATCTGTTTATTTATTGGCCAGCGGAAATGGTATATGCCTTCATATTTCAGCTAGCACCCATTAACCGATGTACTTGGCCAGAAAATAAATTTACAGATTAAACAAAGCAGTTATATTTTTAATGATCTTGAGAATGTAACGCGAGCAATTAACCCCCGTGGATGTGCTCAAGGATTACATAAATGAAAACGTCATTTTATGGTATGGGCATGAACTCGCAGATCGCCATCATGAAACGGTCATATCATTTATATCATTATAGAAGCATATACCACCGATGCTGTTGCAGTTTAAATGCAGTTCCGTGACTGATGATGTAGGTCTGCAGTAGTATATGCTAATAGATTTGGGACGTTTTCACTGTGCAGCATCAGTGATCACAGGTTAGTTCAATCCATTTTTTCGTCAAAATTATGCTTATGTAAGAAATGGGGGATGGTTTGGGCTGCATGATGGTACCACTGTAGTTTCTTGCCTCCAGATTTTGGGCTTCCAGTCCATCTCCAACTGTGTGGGGCTTCCATGGTCTCCCGGTGTTGGCGTAGGTGTCCTCCTGACGTCCACAAACATGTAGTAAGACCTGTACTGTTTAGCTTCGTGCCCTGCAGTGGCCCTGCGTCCCATCCAAGGTTTGTGACACCTGGGATAGACTCCATGCTCACTATGATCTTGTACTGAATTAGAGGTGGATCTTTAATGTTTTGGAGGGTTGCACTGGAAACAGTGGACTCATTATGTAACCCTGTAGTCTCACATCCACAGGGTTATGGGTTCAAGTCCCAACTCTGCTCTGGTTTTGGGCTTTGCATGTTCCTCCAGTGTTGTACTGCTTGCTTCCTAAGGTAATGGGTGTCTTTAACTTGCCTACATAGTGTGTGTTTGTGCCCTGTGATGGCCTGGCATACTGTGCTGACTGGAGGGTGAGCTCCAGGAAACTCAGACCGCTGGTTAGAAGACGAATGCTATACCTTAATCACAACTAAAACATTACCAGTTTCTCTGTTTTGTGTGGATTAACTACATATGACCAAGTCCAGTCCAGTGTCGCCAGTTGGATCTGTCTCTGTATGTGGTGTGCATCAGAGCAATACCAAGGCTAAACTTTACTGAAAGTTGGTTACGGCCAATCTTGGTACCATCTGCTTTGTATTTGCACAGGATAAAATGAAAAATATTTGTTCTGCTGTTTTGGTGGAGCAAAGACAGAAAGCAGACCACATTTCCCAAAGCATTCCTCTAAATCCCATGGTTGAAGCTAAGTGTCACAAACATTTAAAATGTGGTGCCATTCATTTGTGTGTGTGTGAGAGAGAGAGAGACAATGCACTTTTCATTCAGTAAAGAGAAAAAAAAGCGATTTCAAATTTGGCAATGCACTGACGGTAAACAAGAGAGCAATAGAACAAAAGTACCCACATGGAATGCTGATTCCCTTTGCTCTGGACTCTGCGGAAGGCAGCGTTTATGACCATGATGGATGGAGATTTGCACGCGACCTATCTGCGTAGGCCGTTAGCCGAATTAGCGGTCCTTAGCGGTGCAGCGTGAGGGAGCCCTCCCGGCTTCACTTTCAACACAGAATAATGAGTTTTCATTTGCGGAGACCCAGGAGGGGGGAGGCAGAGTAATAAGCTTTTATACATTTATACATAAATAAATAAATAAGAATGTACGGTGCGGGTGGCTATGGAAATGCCACGGCCGCGGACAGAGCAACGTCTTTAACATTTTATGATTATTTAGCAGATGCTTTTATCCAAAATTTCATTTTTTGAGAGAAACCCAGGTCAGACGATTCCTGGAGTAACTGGGCGTTAAGGGCTGTGCTCAGGGGCCCAGAGGTGAAATCACTCTGCTGACTCTAGGATTTACTAGTACAAGGATCCTGTACTAGTGAAAAGTCTGGACACCCCTGTTTTTAATGTGTTTGTCTATATTTCAGCTACATTATTTGCCTTTTAGTAAAAGGCCTCGAACCAGTGAAGTAATACACAGGAAATATTGGATCGACCAAGAGAAGTGTTCAGCATCTTGACATTTTACACTCTTCGAAACAGCCCCCATTTGCTTTGATGACGGCATTGCAGACTCTTGCCATTCTTTCAGCCAGCTTCCCGTTGTAGCCACCTGGAATGCTTCTCCAACACTCTTGAAGGAGTTTCCACACATTGTGGGTACAAGTCGACTACCATGCTCTTACTCTCTGATTTAGCCCAAACCAGCTGTATAGGGTTTAGGTCAGGGGATTGTGGGGGCCAGGTCATCTGTCCCAGCATTCCATCTCTTTCTTTGTTCACAAGATAATTCTTACTATGTAACCTGGAGACGTGCTTAGGGTCATTCTCTTGTTGAAAAACAAATGTTTTTCAGTAAGTATGTCCAGACGTTTGACAGGTACTATATAATATGCAATCTGCAAAGCTATATTGAAAAGCTATATCCTGTGTCCTGTTTTGAACTGATACAGGATTGGGTTTGTCTTCTGTTTTTGTCTAGACAGTAATCATCAGAGAGGGTGTTATTTTTTCAGGGTGAAAGTGGCAAGCCTACTGGGGTTTGAACAAGCAACCTGTAGATCACAGATACAGTGTCATAACCCACTGAACCACACACCATTCCTGAACTTTCGGTTAAATGCTTCAGAATTTCATGACATGCGCTAACAGAAGCAATTCAGCTAACGGGAAGGCTGAGAATAAGAGCGGAGTGGCAGAGTAGTTTGGCGGACTATTAATTGAGCTTTCCACGAGATTATGTCAGAGGGGAGCCGCGGGCTCTGCAGGAGGCACGTCGGCCTGACAAGGTGTTCCGCCACGCCGCCGAGATCAATTACGGCGGGGTCGGCGCCCGTGACGGATGAGGTGTTTGGCGAGTGCCATGGCCTTGTGAAATCCTTGAGCTGAGAAGGGTTCGTCAAAGTGAACCCGGGCCCAACTCACCTTTTCGTTTGTAACATTTGCATGTGTCTGGCTACATAGACGCAAGGGTTTCGTCTTCTAGTTCACGAAGCACACGTCGCTTGCCCTTATAAGCGTGCATATAATTCATAATAGACTTTTTTTCCTTTAATGTGAATAGCTCATTTTTTGATACTATTACGCTAATGAACCATGTTTCCTGGGTTACAGCGAACCGATAGAATTCATTTTCCCTCTTTTTCTGAATATCCTGAATCTCTCTCTGACAGATTATGCATCATGCCATTTAATTGATCCCCGTGAGGTGGAATTAAGCGTGTTTCTTTGATTTATCCGCTCTACCTATAGGACTTACCGCTGCAATTTTCGATGAGATTACGACCCACGGGTTTGTGACCGGACTGCTGCTCTTGCACATCTTCAATATATATTCATTATTTTTACAGTACAATGCAAATAATTAGTTATTATATGACAGAAGAAGGCTAGATGGGATATTGCAGGGATGAGGCTTCTGTGTTTCTTACTCTTTGCTTACTAATGCCTGTGTTTTTTTTTTTTTACGCGTGTTTCACACTTAGGGTTTATTTCGTTGTTTTTTTGAAGATCTGTTTTGATCATTTTCAGCGCCAAGCCTAAAAACTGCAGGAATGAAATTCCATCATTCATTAATTTATTCTTTTTTTGTGTATTTTTGTTTTTTATTCACTAGGCTGAATTTCTCCAATTACATAATGTGTCAGGCAGTTTGTAGAACACAGTCCAAAATAATAAAGTAATATTGAAAAATCTGTCAGAAAGAATAGTAACAATGTTTTTTTTGTACCTGCCAGGTTTTTCTTTTTTGAAGTGTTAATAAAATACATCAAGATGTTCTTCTCCTACACCGATACTGAATCACAGTGGTATAAAGGCTAATGAATTGCATAGAAGGAATCCAGAACCCCAGAGGCAACAGGCACAAGCGTGACATTCCCCTTTAGGAGGCCTAAGACAGGAAGTCAGGATGAGCAAAGTTTGAGGCACTATTTCAAAGCACATGTGTTGGATTTAATCGCATACAAGTGCATTAATATGTCTAGTAAAATACACATCCATCCACTTCACATCACACCTTGTATGACAAATGAGCATAGCTATTCCAGAACAGAATTACAAACAATCAAAGGGTGCACACAGGGGCCAGTTTTGTTATTTCTGGGACCTGAATGAAAAAATCACTTTGGAGCCCCCCACCAGGGGTTTCAAAAACTAAATAAATAGCTAGCGAGGACAGACAAAGATCGTAGTTAGCTAGCTGGTTAGCAGAACATGCTAGTTTAGCATCTCCTAAATATGGAATATTTTTTGTGGAGATGTGTTTGTGACCAACAGGGCGGAGCCAAACCTCAAGGGACTCACACAAATGCATAGTTTGGATAGTAGTTTTGATGTAGGGTAACGAACCTTGAGTCCCCACCCCAGACCACTCGGCCATCCTGACAACACGATACGCAGATATGCAAACTCTGCTCTCCCAAACACACACAGCAGGAACCAGAAGCTAGAACCGCAACAGACTTTACTGCTCACAAAAAGTGAATTATTCAACAAAACCCCATTTTGAATGGCATAATCTTTCCATAACAAAGGTTTGCTGTAGTGTTTGTGGACAGGTTGTGGACATGGTCTCTTTGCACCGGTTTTCAACAGAGTGAGAAAAGTGTATTGAAAGAGTTAGATATAAAAAGACATATGGATCTATTCTAGTTTGACTGTGGTCCAAACCCATTCCAGATGAAGCTGTTTGAAATGGAAATAGTTTTCCCTTCCAGTCATTTGAAAGCTAAGCTGTGCTCTGTGCATTAGATTTAAAAACCGGTAACAGTGACAAGTGAACGTGCAAAAACGTAACAGCATCTACAGTATTTATTTTTATTTTTTGAAAACACATTACTCAGTACAAGCCGTCTGCTGCCACTTTAATTTTTTTAGACACTAATCAGGATGAAAACTACTACTTTCGCGAAAGGAAAAAAACCCATGTATTTAACGTGCTGGAAGTGTGAAAATGCGAATGAAAATGTTTTCCCCAAGTAAGAGTTGACAGGGAATTTGACATTTATGTTTTGACAGTATTTCATTAGAGTATAGCACCAAAGCGCCTATATATTTATTCATTTTTATTTGCTCTACCCTATTCCTCAGTCTTAGATAGAATGAAGGCTACAATTTTCATCCCATCGTATAGACAGTGACTCATATTTCATTTGTAAAACATAACATTTCTGTAGATTATAATGGAGTTGGGACATTAATGCGCTATCACAGGCCATTAAGCGAGCCCTTCAGGTTAACAATTTGCATTTACTTTTGACCATAATGGAAATTATTAAAGATAACTTTCCTTGAATCACACTAAATTATTTATGTTTGATGGGAGGATATACAATATAAATGTTCTGTACTATGCGATATATTGTGCTGGGCGAGAATTAACTGTGACCCATAGCAGGAGAAGTGGTTTGAAGATGAATGGATGGATCAATGAGAGAGAACTACAGATCTAAGTGAAAATTCACCTATGAGTGTGAGCGATGGATCCAGGCTGGAGTAGCGCTACTTGAAGTGGACGGATATTTGGGTCACGTTGCCTTGCCAGGGTTTTCTGTGTCGATAGCAAGGGAGACATTTATGCCGGCGCTATCCCTCATTACGCTATCCGCAGGGCGGCGGCTGCTCGACAGGCTCCGTTCCTGCTCATTTTCATTAATCCCGCGTCTTCAGACCGAAACCGTCCGGATGTCGGGACGGGACGCAGCCGCCGCCATCTGCTCCGGCCGGCTAATAAAAGCCACACTGGCAGACTGCTAAGCTACGAGCCTTTATGATCGCAGAGGGAGAATCTGCCGTTGTTTCGCCAGAGAATTCTCTGCTCATCTCACTGGGATCGCAGAGGCACAATTCCCAGGAAGCATTCGGGATTTTTCTGCTTCCCATGCTCAACTGGATCCGGAGTGTTAGAATGCTCTTTCCAGATCTCCGGAACTTTCCCTTTTTTGGCTAGTTAATTACACCTCCCCACCATTTGTTACCGGTAGAGAGGTCGCTTATGTCTTTGGTGAATGACAGGTGTGATGGTAGGCTTATAAAATTGTCTATCAATAGAGTAAGTAACCGGGCCGTAATTTCCAACTGCGCATTCCTTTACTGGGCTTGAGCTGGTCAGTCTCCATCACATTGTTGACGATCCGGCAGGAGATAAATGCAGCTCCGTCAACACACTGGATCACGCCGTTTGGCTGGGGGGGACTGGGGTATGGCGGGTGAGGAGGGGGGCGGACCTGGCTCGTGGCATCTTTTGTGTGCCTGTCTCATCTCACGATCCATCGTGTGGCAGCGCGGCCGTTGCAAGGCCCGGTGGTGCCGCAGATCCATCAAAGCCTGTCAGAAAGCCATCAAAATGGAGAGATGAGGCCCAGTGTTGGAATTCTATTAATCCCAGAAGTCAGCCAGGCAGTGCTGTGTAAAGGCCTCAAAGAGCTAATAAAATCATATCAGCAAATCAGTGGGGCTTCTCCCGGGATGTGCCGAAGTATTAAAGTCGTATTGACTGATACTCTTCTTGTCCCTCTCGTCAAACCCTTTGGGATTGGCTGTTGGGGGAAATATTTGTTCTTCTTCTTTCATCTCCTCTTTTCTTCCCCTTCTCTCTCTTATACCACGCTGGTGGGTTTCCATATATATCCGAGGAATGCAAACCCTTAAGGGGATACTGATCCCGCTGTGAGCACAGCTTCGCCATTAGCCATGTTAGTCAGGCGGCTGATGAAGACACGCGGTATGTGCATGTTTAGCGCGCCGTGTTCATACAGAATGGCAGCGTTGCAGGACGAGGTTCACACACGTCACCTGTCACCACAGGGGTTTGAATTCCTCTGGTTTCCTCCCAAATTGATCAGGGAAGAGACTGGAATCCTTGTACACTTTTTCATTCCCTATGCATCCAGGGATGGGTTCTGGGTAATTTTAACATTAGCTGGGTAAACAGCTCAATGCAGGGCCGTATACAGGGCTGATGCCACACTGGCACTAGCCCCAGCTGAAAGCTGATTTGCCCAAGGATGCCCCTCCCCTATCACTCTTCTATTCGAAGCACGTCATTGGCTAATCCCAAAATCACCCCCCTGGTTCAATGCCTGAGTAAAGCAACGCTTACAGTAAGGTGAAGGATCAAACATAGATCAGTTTAGCACTGCCTTAGGCCTGATGACAGCCTCCTGCGTACCTCGATGCAGATGCATCAGACAAGCGACGCTGAAGCATGTCAACTGAAATCGGTCGATGAAATGTCACGCTGAGAATGTTAAATCTTTTCTTGTTTAACATTTGAAAAGTAAAGTGGATCGATACGAACGCTGAACCCTTCCAGTGCAATTGCATCGTGGGCTCCGATGATTTTGTAAAGACTGGCAAAGACGACGCAGGCCAGGTGAAGGAGAATAGCAAACGATAAGATTAGTATTGGGTATCGATGCTGAACTCATATTCAATTGTTTAGCTGCTCAAACCATTTAAAATGGAAATTAGGGAAATTTATGGCAAGATCCTGACAGTGTTCTTAAACTTCTGCTAAGCGGGGATGTATCATAGATTTTCTTAGGCCATCTGAGACTCTCTTTAGGGTGTGTGTGCGCAGCTCTGTGGGTTGGGGACCTGGGTCTGTATTGAAAAGGTCAGGAGTTCATATCCTATGGCTGGAAGAAATATCAAATGATTGCTGGGCTCTTGAGGAAGGTCCTTAACCCCAACTGCTCTAGGAGTTATAAATGCCGGCCTGCGATGATCCGTGACTCCTGAGTTTTCCACACAAAAGGCCGAAGCATTCGCTAAATAAATAAATGTAAATTTAATCTAGCTTTTCCATTTCAAGCCTCATATCTATCAGTGGCAAGGAAATTATTATGTTAAAGTTAATTTCTAGTTGTAACTGTAGGAATTCTTAATGATTAAAGAGAGACAGCAGATTATGGTTCCAAGTCCAAAGGTGGCGGGACGTTGTGTTTTGACCTTGACTCTTTGAGTGTGTTTTTTTTTCCAGTTTTCGATTTAAGTCGGAGGGATTTGCCATTCAGGGTGGATGGAAAGTCTTTACATAGACAATGAGAAGTGTGGGCTCGTCGCCATGGCTGCATGCCTCTCCACATCCATTCAGAACTCGAACCTGTGTTCGGCTGGCTGGGGGAAAGATGAGCGATGTCGTCTCATTTCCCGAAACGGCATTACTCGTTTTCTTTAATCCCTAAAATGGACCTTCAGGCAGTCAATTTGCAGGCACTGAGGTGTGAAGTTTTATAATGATGGGTTATTGACCTGTTTGCTGTTTTCGTAGACGAGGGCAGGACCAAACCGCAGAGTTTCTTATTCGTGACCGACTAGTCGCTTAACGTCAGATATCTCTCCCATTAAATACCAACATTCGTTTCAATAAAGGAGGTTTTCGGGGCCTAGTGTCAAGCTTTTGCTGCCGGCACAGATGGCGTCCATGTTTTCCTGCTCGTATTTGTAATTAAACGGCATGCAGATGGACCACAAAAAAATTATTTTGGAGCGTGATGCTATTAAACAGGAATGAAATAAAAGGCTTGTTGCTGATATGAAGTAGAAAATATATCACTTTTTTATTTTGTCTGGTTCAAATTTTAAGACGTGCATGGCTCATTGCCTGCTAAATGTTACAGTGTATAATTGTTTCAGGCTTGACTGTGAAGATCAGTATCTTGGATGGATGGAACAAAGAACTGTCCCATCTTGCATTTGCTATTGGCTGCTGCTATTGGATTTCTTAAGTCCAGAATTCTTCACTGAGCCGTCATTCAATTAGAAGATATTAAGCCATTAGTTATCAGCTGCAGTTATTAGTTAAATCTTGGAGTAAATGCACCAAAATCTATTAGAGGAATTTAGATTCATTACCATCAAATCAATTACCAGCAGACCAGCACGCAAATGAGTGGAACAAAAAGTTTCTGATTAATCTTCTGTCTTGAAGAGCTTGAGGATATGTGTTGGAGCTGGAGTGGGACTTATGTTGATACCGGATCTCTTTTTCCATTGCCTTGTTGTTTTGGGCTAGAATGCTAATATTTGCTTATTGACGTCTTTGGCTGTGCATTTTGAGGGGCACCAAAACTGTTTTTCTGCAGTAGCATAGCATAATTTGAGCTTCTAGTTATAGGGTGGATTTTCTTCTTTATTATTTTTCAGCTGAAGTGGTCCATTATCCTAAGCAAACATCCTCTCTCGGTGCTGTGACTTGCCGTTAACTGGTGTGATAATGATTGCATCTTGCGGGTCGATTTACTTAGCCTTATTCGTCTCGCTGCTCACGGATGGGGAGAAAGCGGGGGGGTGTCCCGTCGGTTATCTGGGAGATAATTTCACGCATTGCTTCTGGAGAGAGCATGTACCAGGAGGTCCACTCAAGTGTTAATGACAGAGTCTGTAGATGACTGCTGTTCTATCATCATAGTTATCGAGACCTTGCAAACAGTGGCCGAAACGGTAAATATTGACATATAAGCTATCCTGCAAGGATGATATTAGGATCTCGCTCTGGATGCTCCTCTATGTTTAACTTCTTTCCTTCGGGGTCTAAGCAACTCAGCTAGTTGTGACTTTTGCACCTCAGGGCAATGGTGAATTCTAAGCATGTGAACAGGCTGTGAATCCTCTGGGATTTAAGGAAAACTCCTTCATGTTACATAACAAATACAGTTGCAAAACTCATATAAAAATGTTTAATCTTACACGAAGGAAGGTTTCATGTGCTAGCTACCTTGCCCAATCAGCTGTTTCCTAAAATGCACTCCAATTATCTGTTTCCTAAACTACCTAGAATATTTTTCAATGCCTCGTGCCTTATGGTGCCTGGGATAGGCTCCAGACTGCCTTCGTCCCTGATCAGGATAAACAGTCAGAAGATGGGTGCAAATAGATACAATGTCTTATATGAAAATATAGATATGTAAGTAATCATATATATATGCATGTAGGGTGGACACACCACATGAACAACGACTTTTAGATGACTAAATCAGAATTACAAAAACAGTTACACAGGTGAGTCACATTAAGCGAAATGTCAAATAGCAGTACGTGTCAACTATAAAATGGGCATGACAATCAGAACTCTTATATGTCAGTTCATGAGGCACCCGGCAGCCTTCCGAAGAGACAGCAGAGCTCGGATTGCATCAGCGGAAGATCTGCGGATTCATTAAACGTGGCAAGGGTGTCAAAAATCATGACAGCACGTGCCAGAGTGACACAACCTGCATCTGGAAAGAGGAACGGTGGCTGCGAGTAGAAGCACATGGGATACGGAGGCCTCAGAAATCACCGCAGAATTCGATAAACGCTGCCGTGACCCCAACTTTATCAAAAACTGCACACCGTGAGCCCGGTAATCCTGGTATTTATGGCAGGGCAGCTTGTTGGAACCCATTTGTGTCCGAGGTCAAGTCACAAAGATGGGTAATGTGTGAGGATCCAACTATTTGGACACCTGAACAATGGAAAGAATACAATACAACCTGGGTGGGTTTGTGTTTGGAGAAAACTGAAGGAGGCTTTACAGGATGACCTACGCTGACTGTCGCCAACTGTTAAACGTGGTTCTGCATCTGCAGCTCTCTCCAAGGAGTCATCAGGTCCAATGATCGCTCTGCGTGGTAGCATGAAAAGATGTGATGCCGTTTTTGCAAAAGCAGGTGCACTCAGCGGTCTATACACTATGCCATCTCCATGTGTGCTGATGAACAATTTCAAGAATGGCTTTATGGATACCAGGATGGAGTCAGTCGACTTTCATGGCTTCTGTAGATGCGAAATCTGATCATCATTGATCCTTTGTGTGAAATTGTGGTACCTAGTGAGCAAAGAAATATACACCCCCAAAGAAAGATTTTGTTTCTTGAATAATGCCCCCAATATCCCTGTACACCTAGCTCCGGATTTGTATGACAGCATTCCAGGAAGGATTGTAAACACTCGTTCTTTTTTTTTTATGAGTTATTTATTGTTCATATATCGTTAGCTACTTCTGTCCAACCCTTTATGTCTGTTTCAGATATTCCAGGTTTATTCAAGGGGAAATTATTACTTTGAAAATGTCATTAAATTAATACAAGGAAAACCATGAATACATTTTTGCAAATGTTATGGAAAATATATAACTTCAAAAGGGAAAATCTGGAGATTGCGTTGTGGAATTATCACTTTTAAAAGAGTGATTTTGACACTTAATAAAGAATGAAAAGGTGGATGAGAAATGCTTTTATCCAGAGAAACTTAATTGTTTTTCCCCCTTTTTTATACAGCTAGATTTTTTTTCCATGAAACAATTCAGAATAAGTATCTTAGCCACAGGTGCCATTGATGGAAACACTTTAGGGACTCAAACTAGTAACCTTCAGGTTAATGGTCAATGTTCTTTTTTCACTGAAGTACCTGCTGAACATAAACCTCTGCTTCTCTCCCGTGAGGCAGACATGATATGTAGTATGCCCAGGCAGTGGAGGGTGTTTTTTATTTTTCTGTGTGATGTCAATTTCACACCAGCGCATGAGAATGTATTACCGTGTCTTTAATGTAAGACTTGGTCTCAGCCAAAGAGCCTGGTAGACGACCTGCGAGGGGAGCCGGGGAGAACATGCTGATAGCCGTGACCTCGCCTGTGATGTATGATTATGGCGTACCGCCCTTAACCTTGTTTTGATTCCGGTTTGGGAATTTATGGCGCCTGGATCTTCCTGGGTCTTTGACTCGTTTTAATTTCAGATCCTTTGCAGAAATCTCCCGTGCCCGGCCATGGCTATAGAGGAGGCAGTGCGCAGTTGGCGTACCGAGCTGGGCCAGCCCATTCATTGTGTTGGTTTTGAATAATAGGGTAAACGCTGTGTAGCTAGTACTTACATTGGATGCCGTGTAGTGGTAACTTGTCAAGCTAAGCGTGATTGCAGTCTCAGATTTGCCTCCCCATTGAAAGTAAAAACGTGGCGGCGTCAGATACCTTACTGTTAACAACAGCTGATGTAGATGTATCACCATTGCGGCACTGTAAAAAAAATTATCTGGTTCAACTTAAATTTTTAAGTTCATTTGCTGCCTTAAAATTACAAGCAAAATCAAATTGAATATACTAATTATTTCTACTCATTATTGTAAGTCGAGTTTAGCTTTGAATTGCTCTCTTTAAGTTGGTGTGACTGAATAGTTGTTGTTTCAACTTAGCAATACAAGACCAAATTATAGATAACCTATTAACATGCTTTCTGTTAACTTGTCCCAAGTAGTGATTTCAACTTGCTTATTTCTGTTAAATTAGGTCTGGGCATAATTTTTCTAGTGAAGGTTACATACACATATTTATTGATTTAACTTCTAAATTACAGATAAGAAAGAAACGGAGGCAAAATCATACTTCCTAGTTTTATTTTCAACATTGCAACAAACATTAAATTTTTTTTCTCCAAGACATGCCAAAATGCCCATGTAAATGAGAACAGCAATAAAGGTTTTCTTGAGAACCTCAATAAAGGCAAAAATGTAAATGTAAATCAAAACAATAGGAAACAAACTCATCTTTAATGTCCATCATGCCAACTTGTTCTACAATTTGTACCTCAGGAGCTTGTTTCTTAAGCCATGTACTCGGGTAGAGGCTTGATTTGGTTGGATCTTCATCACCACTCTCTGCAGAAACTCAAACGAGTACTTCATGGCTTGTGGATACTCAAGATTTACACAGTAGATGATGCCCATAAGCATGGCAAAGCTACAAGGCACATCCTTGAGGTTGTGTACAATAATGGTCTCCTCGACCACAACTGCCACAAAGACGTCCCATGGAAAAGCGTCCTTTTTGGCACCTTCATAGCCTGTCAACCTGCATCCCCTTCATGGCCAGAACCAGTGTTTTGCCATGAGCCTTGCAAAGCAGAAAAAATATTGTCCATCACCATATGTCCATATGTATGCAACCACAG
>JAODKC010000107.1:19005114-19035551 GCA_026777985.1 Mormyrops attenuatus
TCTTTCTCAAGACAGTCCAAAATGTCTTTGAGTGCCTGCTTCTTTCCAGACTTGGTTGCTGCTTTGTACACCTCCAGTAGTCTTGGGACCAGGGCATCAAGTCCACCAAGAAAAGATTGGAGAAGGCCTGTAATGACAACTTTCTTGAACTCTGCCCTAACCTCAGGACACGACAAATATTACATAAAAGCCAAACATTCTAAACATTTCTGAATTGGACAAACAGTATACAGCATTTGGCACACACCATACTTCATATCTCATTGTGGACTTAATATACAATTGTGTGATTGTTTACCTGTCTCTCAAGAAACAGAGCTGGCCACCTGCTAAGAACCTCTGCAATGAGTGGCTGCTCTCTCGTACTGAAAGTTTCGCGAACCCATCGTGAGCTTTTTTTTAACCACTGCCTCTTTTTTACCCAACAGCAAGAGAGAAAGTACCTTTTTTGGTGTAAAAACAACAACGTAACTTATTGCTTTTAAGCTGAAAAACACTTTACAGCGGCCTTATTTTTAGATAACCTGCTGACGAACGGATCTACAAAGGCCGCGAAAAAATGTGCACGGGGTGTGGCGCTCGAGCCTATAGCTGACAGTCGTCAGGAAATATTTAATTGTCCATTCTATAGTCTTTATATATATAACACAAACCTGAGATTCGGAGGCTCTATAATTATTACCCAGGTTAAACTGTACCGACTTACTGTAAAAACCTAAGTTGTAACACTGAAAACTCATAAAATTCAGTCGAAATTGCGTAAATTCTTTTTTTAAGTTGCAGTAAATGAAAGAAGTATGTTACCATGACTTATTGCTCAGATCATTTTTTACAGTGTGCTGATACCGAGAATCATTATTTCATTATATATCCCCCCCCGCCCATCACATCAAGGATGAGTAGAACAATGTTCTAAGCCAGTGTTTTTCAACCTACTGTTTGGGTGTGCCCAGATAGTCCACATTTTTGCTCCCTCTCAGCTCCTAACTCACCTGTACCAGGTATTCGGTGTTTGTGATTGTTCAGGTATGCTGGGAGCTGGGAGGGAGCAAGAACGTGGACTGTCTGGGCATCCCCAAAGACTAGGTTGACAAACACTGGGCTAACCTAATGGAGCCAGTCTCTGTTTGCTGTAGGTTTTCGTTGAGAAAATATGGCCGATCGTAATCCGTTACTTTGTGAGTCACCAAGGCACTGACAGCCATCTCCTCGCTGAAACTCCTGCCCGGATCATTACACAGGGTCATGTAATACTAATGCTCATTACTAATGCAAGTGAATCAATTCGTTAGACACTCAGATTCTGTGTAAGCGTCAGCTCTCACTGGTCCAGCAGGAGATTTTTGTGCTCTTAAATGGATCTCATTTACGGAGTTTCCCATGGTGTGTAATAGGGCACACGACCGGATGTAATTTAGGTTAAGTTTCAAAATCAGGGCTGGAACAGCAGTGCTCCCAGCAATGAAATGATTAAGGTCTCTTATAAAATCTATTTCTGTTCTATGTCATTAATGCTTAACTTGAAATCATTTTAAAATTTCCCAGAATGCATGTATGCTGAACACACAAAAGTCCTTTTTTCATTATAACAACAATAATACACAATGGTAGATATTCTTTAAAAACAACAGCGCCAAAAATTTAGACAGCACCAATCAGCCATTCATCCTTAACAATGACGGATTTATTGGTTGACTTTACGAAAGTTTACAGTTACTATCTATGTCTGTTTGGGGCCTAGCCTAATCGCCTCTAGCAAACGGACAGAGGTGCACGTGCTGGGAAGCTGACAGATGTAGCCAAGAGCTGTTGAGACAGAATATGGCAGCGATGTAGCAATGCACTGCAGTTTTACGCAGATACAAAGACAGGCTTTGTTTGACAATACCAGTCCAGAGTAGCTCGCCAGTCCTCTGTGCGCTTCATTGAGTTTTGGCTAAAGATTGTTAGCTAGCAGAGCTAAGTCTTGATCTGTTTTAAAGTAAACATAAAAGCAGTGCATTATAGAGATCGTACCTATTAGATCTTAGATTATATAGATCCTTCTAAATTGTCTCAGTAAAATGGATGCTTTCATTTGAAGTCCAGCCATAGGTTTTGTATCTTCTCTTTTTTATCACAGAAGATAAGAGAGAAAGTCCCGCTAATGGTCAGGAAGTCCAGCTAAGTTGCCCGTATTGAGATTTCTATCTACCCAGGCTTGCTCTATATTAATGTGCAGTACCTGGCTGCGTGCTGATTTCCGGAAAACACGGGCCCATACTGGAGCTGTCGAGATGCCCATCCGAAGGAGTGTTTCATGGCGGCGGCCACTGTTTTGAAAAGTAGCAATTTCGGCCACCCAGGTCACAGAGCCCTTGTGAAGGAAGGTGACATGGGTGACTTGTTTCTATCTTTAACAGGCCAATTATCCATCCCCTGTCGTCTTACATGTGAATCTTCTCCTTCGTGACTCGACCTTGGTTTACCCTTCAACATTAACAGCCCTGTTCATGAACCCTGGTGAAACTGACCTTTTAGATGAAAGGCATTCTGAATGTTGGGTTTTTGCTTGTGGGTGTCGTGTGTGTTCATACTCCGAAGGAACATGAAACCGGACCTGGACTATATATAAATCCTCTCTGTTGTACATTGTCCATCTGCAGTCACGTTTCCAAACTCTGTTGCTATGCTATTCCCTTTCCCAGACTAACTGACACTGCCCAGTGCTTCACCCAAGTCCATCACAGGGGTTCGAGGCAGTGGCAGAAGGAAAATGTTGCATCCTGGGGGCTAGCTTTGGCCAGCACTGGGCAGCCAATGGGCTTTCGGTGACGCCCGGCAACAATACGGAGGGCTATGGGATCTGCTCACATGGTTTTTGGAGAGCAGCCAATAGAATCACGTCACAGGCTTTTTAAAAGGCAGAGGACAAACACCTTTAACGTGCTAAGAAGGCAGAATGATTCTATGAAAAATGGATTCCTGGACACCTCTTGGATATTGTCAGTACAGTTTCTTGGATTTTTAGCTATTTTCGGAAGCAAATTTTAAAGAATATTGTTCAAATGTAGATGAACATTGACAAATCTTGTTTGACTTCATAATTTAATGCCTGACCAACAACAGTGTCAGTCTGACAATGTGGCAGAATCATATCATTCAGTGTATTTGCTTACAAACATCACTTGCAAAAAGGTCATTTGTAATTTCCAAAAAATATGAATGTGTGTAACCGAATTAATATTACAGTGGATCAAAGAAATTCTGCCCTTGAGCACTGCGAAGACTTTATGCTGATCGGTCGTGGAATTCCAGGGATTCAGTTTCAGCCATGTAACACCCATTAGAAACCAGGCTTTGCTTTCCAAGGTCACTGTCAATTGGATACTAAACTCTATCATAAGCAACTCCTGTGTAGAAGAAAATGCTTCGCCAGATATCTCTAGTTTCAAGCCTTGTGTCATTACGGCAGAAAGTATCAGCCTGATTTGATCTTACATAATTTCTGTATCCACGACCCTGAACTGAATAAGCGATTGGAAGGTGGATAGCGGATGGATGGAATGATAATTAAAGTATCTGCCACCTGTTTTTAACAGCAGGAACGTCTGCACTTGCCATTCCTGGGCATGTCCTTGCAAATTGTATATCTGTTTGTTATCAACTTCACATCCTCTCCTCAACTCAGGCCCCTGTTTTTTTTCTCCTTGAAACAGTCTTTTGATACATCTGTGTGTGTTTCTCGCCCTGTACTTTTCAGAAAATGTATTTTGTGCTCACTGATCTCATAACTAAAACATATCGCCCATCCAAACTCTGCTGAGATTCCCCACCTCAGAAAGGGCTTCTTGGAGCCTTCGTAGGTCGATGGTGGTCTAAGCACGGCTCCCAGTTTTCATAAAAAGAAAATCAGTGTTTCTGAACTGCCCAACACTGTATTTGATTCTGACTCTAACCCTATTCAAGTCAAGTGGACTATATTATCATACCATCCATATTCAAGTATACAGTGGCACGAAATAACATTCCTCCTGGACCATGGTTTTGGAATTCAAACAGCAAGTAACAAAGGCATGGTTTTCATAGTACTTTAAAGTACAAAACACAGGATGTAAACAATAAATATAGCAGCATAAAGGGCTGAATGTCTCTAACCCTAATTCAACATGTTTGTAAATAAGGTGACCCTCTATGTTCAAATAGCTTACCTTTGTGTATAGAGGCTATAATCAATCATGCTAGAATGACTACTCCTGCATACAGAGAATGGCAGAAACATTAGTTGGGCCTATACAATCCTACGCTATTGAAATACCAGCTGTGGTCGTGACCCCTTACCCCACCTCCCTGATACCTGTGCATTCCCCTGACACGCCATAGTGCTTTTCACTCTGTAGTTGCTCACTTTTTTCACTGTTGTTTTTTTTTTCCAGTTTACCTCCCAGCCTCTGTCAATCATTAGTGTCACCTCCACATCAATGCAGGGAACCTACACAGTATAGCAGTTATCCAATGAGTTTTCTATATCGTGTTAAAAAGGGTTCCTATACTATACAAAAGCCTTGCCAACGATAACCCTTATATAAATATGCCTATCCCCTCGATGCTGGGGCATAAACCCTCAATGGGAGGATAGCTGACTCTTTCATTTTCACTTTCATATATTCTTGTGGAAAAGACACAAGCTTAAGTCCATTTTTGGGTTGATTGAAAAATTGATTAGTCAAGTCTGGTTTGGGGGAATTAGGGAGTATGTAATCAGCATGAACAGGCAGATGAGAAAAGCTTTCTGCTATCCCACTGCGCTGAGGAATAGCTGAGCTGTGACGCTAAAACGTTCCTGCTTTGTGTTTGTGTGCTGATGGGGGAAATAGTATGCTGTGTTTAAACCGACATAACTTTCAGGGCGGCTTAAAAATAGATGCGGTAATCTTTAGGGAGCAAGATTTTTGGGGCTAGCTTCAAGGGATGCAGATGCCTTAAGCTGATCGCTTGTGATGTCATCCTTATGACATGATTATGGGCCTGAAGGAGTTAAATAATTATAAATAATAGAAAACTGAGTTTCATCCTAAACGTCCACACTGTACAGGCTTTACGTTGTTCATAACAAATATTAAAAATAGATTTCCGACCTCATTTTTTGCCACTAGGATTTAATTAGCTATGAAAAAACTGACTTCTGTAATGGATATTATTGTTCCAAAAGACAGATTTCTACACATCGGAACTTAATGCATATTTTCCACATATTTCCCTAATTGGCTAAAACCAGTGGAGGGCTGCCTGACGGAAGATATTTGTGTGTGCATATTTTCTGATGAATAGCAGGACATGAGTTGGTAGAATGGAGAAGGGGATGAAATATGAATGGCTGGGTTTGCATCGTTGAGTTGCAGGGCACTCAAAGCATCTGCTCCAGTTTTGTCAGACAGAAACGTGCTCTGATGTGATTGGCTAGATGCTGGCAATGTGATTAACACCCCAAAACACTCTTTTGCTCTCGACAAGGCAAAGGGCAGCTCAGAAAGGGCTTTGTTAAATTCAAATAATACATAAATACTTTATAAATGAGATGAAGGTTTTTTGTTTATATATTTTTTTACATTTATAAGGCAGGATTGTAGTAATACTTAATATTTAATATTATTTTACACTTGCCCGGTCAGGTTTTCTCTGTAGTAATACAAGCTGATATTGTACGAATGTGACCAGCGCAGCGCCCTTGAAGAGGTGTTAAGTGATCAAGCGATCAATAAAATATCTTACGTTTGAAAGAGCAGGATCATTTTCTCAGATGGACCGGTGGTGAAAACACAAGGTCTTGATCCTGATGGGAACAGCGGGCATGAATCACGGCGATCCTCACCGTTTATTGTTTTGTTGTTTTCGGCCGAGCTGTCGAAATGGAGGCAGAGCCCAACATATAACAATAATAATACAGACGAGTTTGCTGTTACAAAACGCTAGCTGGACTGGATGAGATTCGGTTTGATTCCGACTGATTTCTTTTGTGGGAAAATAGCGAGGGTAGGTGTTCTCATCTTCAAAGGGTTTACCCTCTACCATCAAGAAATCTCCTCAAGAGGTGTCAAAGGTGAAAATGTGAAAACACCATCTCTCCGAGCAGGAGATACCTTTCTTCATATAACCTTTGATTTCAAAGCAGTTGGCTCCGCATGGTATTCGATGCTGTGGGTGCATTTTGTCAGGCGGTGGACGTCCTGCTTCCTCTCTATGCCGACAAGAAGTATATTTTTAAATAACAGTCAGGGAGACATGGAATCTAATAAAATGACTGCATTTGCATTTACAGGAAAGGCGGATGTGTAACGTTTTTGTTTAAGGCCGTGGAGCATCACAGACTGCACAGAATACTTTAGAGCTTCAGAAACTTGCACACAAATGAATAAATCACACCCCCATTACCATTCATTAGCTGACTAGTGTTATTCATCTACTGCTCCCCACAAAGCCACTCTCTTCCCCCCCACCCGCAGTAATATGACCCCCTTAGATTCTAAATCATTTGAGCATATCGCCTAATTTATGTATGATTAGCTCTCCATTACAATTCATGTTAAATCTTAATATTTGCAATAATTAGCCAATTAATTAACAATTCAACTGGTGCCACGCCAAGTATTTAAGAATGTAAAATTGAAATAAACGGCACATGTGATCCACCAGTAATGGGCAATACTATGTATCCGGCATCCATAAGAAAGGAAAGGTAATATCTTTCTATCCGGGTCCATCATAATGTGTCATATTTATCCTTCAAGAAAAGGATCTTTGTTTTTACCATATGATCACACTCAAATTTCCCTCCCTTTAGCCCATACATCAAGTGTTTTTGTGCTGGTGTTTAGCATATTTCCCAAATTATTAGGGCATGTTAATTTTAAGTTTTATTTTAAGAATAACAACACTTCTGTCCCATATCCCAGATTCACAGGTATGTTCTGAAAAGTTCAGCTCCTCCTCAAGGCCATTTGTCTGAATATTACTGCAGTGCTTGTTCTGACTTCTTAAGTTCCCAGAGTCCTCTTAGAATGTTATTTTTTAAAGTTCCTGTAAATATAGGGTGAATTCCCACTAGGTCCTGTTTTTTATTGCTGTTTAGAAAGCACGATAAATTTTTCTTGTGAGAAATTTCCAGAGCAAATGAAAAAGTTCCTTCATCCATTCTATAAACATTTTTTCCAGCATTGGGTCCTTATTTATTTATTTATTTTAACAATTATTACTTAAGATTGATATGTGCACTCTCTCTCTCCCCCCAAAGTGCTTAATTAATTACCTTATTAATTCATATATAGGCCATATTCCCTGTAATACTGAACCCAAGCACATTTCCTGCTTTCATGCATCTTCCATAATTCCTTACACTGGGATGGTTCAGCATGATCCTGGTGCCTCTCCCACACAGCTCGGAGGATGGCACGGGAATACTCCAGTTGGGAGGCTACAGAAGATGATTTTTGCATGGTACTTTATGTCTGCAAAATTAATATTTGACTGCACTTCTGCTCTTTTAAAAATCAGCATGGCTCACTTTGTTTTATACATAATTCATGAAAGCCAGCCCGTTATTCGCTGATGGCATCTGGAGCTGGCACAGTCTAGCATTAACACGGTGTGGCTGGGAACAATTGTCTGGCTGGTAAACACCTTGGTTAGGATGATATGTTGCATGAGATGTTTCTTTAATAAATTAGGGGATTCTGAAGCAGTCATCAGAAGAACACAGCAGTGTAAATCTGCAGAATGCCTGTGTTTGTGTTCATCATAACATATTAGAGAAAATTCAAAAAGTTGCTCCGAGTAAATAGTGTAGAAGCAACCATATGCAATATCACTAAAATCATCCATCTTCCACCTATTTACCCTGGTCAGGGTCAAGGGGGCAACCACAGGGCTGGAGTATGTTCCAGGCCAGAGGCGGAACAACTGTACACTAAGCCTTGGGGCAAAAATGGACTGTACCCCCCCCCACCTCCCCTTTCCATTTTCACACATAGGGCGCCAGTGGCGACAGCTGCAGATGATGAAATTTAAGTAGCCTCCAAATATTCTACCCATCATGCACTGCAGTAGTTAGGAAATTCCATAAACATGCGTTTTTCACTAAATACACACCTTGACAACATAGTGTGACTACAAAACATTACAAACTACAACATTTCAACATTGTTTTAAGTATTGTACCAATTGTTATTTATTTGTTTTATTTATTTGTTTATTTTTGACTCCCACCATAATGAGATTTTATGCATGACAATGAGAGATGTAAAAGTAGCATGTCAGAAATTCATATAATATGCATGATATTAGCTGCTTAATTCTTGCAAATGTTTTGCATACATGTGAATTTTTCAGTCAGACGGAGGCCCTTGATGTCACTGGGAGGGGTGGGCCCTGGGGTCCCAGCTGCCCCACCTCTCAGTCCTGCCCCTGTCCCAGGTAGCATAGGGTGCAAGGCTGAGGTACATCCTGTCTGAGGTGCCAGTCCATCACTGGGCACATACCCAGTCGTATACTATGGGATATTTAGAGAAGCTAATTAGCATGACTGCATGATTTTGGATTGTGGGAGAGAGGGCAGAGGCCAAATTCAACCCCCCAAGCATGGAGATGTAGGATGCTAACCAATGAGCCACCCTTGCTGAAGTCTCAAAAAAACAGCAAATTGTGAAAACAGTTCATTTCAAAACTCACATCTTTCCGTCTTTCTGACACTGATCGCGTTCAATTTGAAGGCTCCTGTTGGAACTGTTGGAAAACTGTTGCAGCACTGTGGAAATTGCCACATGAAAACTGAGTTATAACCATTTTTTTCTGCAGCCTTTTGTCAAGTTGGAGTGGAACGTTAATGATGGTTGAGAGCATGAAAACCATGACTCTCCTAGTCAAGAACGCAATTTGAAGATGCAGGTTATTGAGTCGATGCATAATTTAGTGCTGGAGGTCGTAAACCGTTATAATTCTCGAGCACCATCGTGATAGCCCTCAACATGGTAAATGTGTTGTTCGATAGTTTCCAATAATCTTTGTGGTTCGGTTTAAGGGAACGGTTATCAGTGGGTATAAATTCACAGAGATCGATAGTGGACGCATTATGTAATTAAGTACATATTTCAACCATTGACAGTAAGGACAGGGTGAGAAAAAAACAAACCAGTTATTTAACATTGAAAGAAATAAGGATTATTCAGTGAGAGGAGGGAATGCTGTAATTTGATTGGATAGTTTACGGTTGCCCGGTTGGCAATATGTGTTTTTTGACGGCTAAAGTGAAATGAATATGATGTGCTGTAGTGACAGATTTACTACCGAACCGGAGGCATGTTTATAAATAAACTGGGCAGATTGTTGCTCATGGGACACAGGAAATGAAGAGGCGAAGAAGTAAACGCCTTGAGAAAGATGTAATGTGCCATGCAGCTGAGGCAGAAAGTCTCGATTTAACCGCGTTTCGGGACGTGGGGAGGAGGAAGAAGTCCGCCAAAATAGCGTTCCCCGGGCATTCCTGGGGCAAGGGAACGGGGCGAGGAACGAAAAAAAAACACACACAAACAAATGACAGACATCGTGCCCTTTTCACTTCGCCCTTGGAAAGGAGGAAGCAAGAGAGCAAAAGAGGGGCAGGCAGGTAAATCATCACGGCCATCCGGATCCCCTAAACTAAACAAGTTGTCCTAAGCCGTGTGTAATTCACCTCACAGATGATGGGTTTTACAGCCCTGCACCCGTATTATATCCAGTGGGGATCTGTATATCTGTCAGCGTGTGAGTAAATTCCATTCCAGCCGTAATCTCATTTGCCTGTGGTGCCAATGGCGCATCAAATTCCCGCGACTTCCTGAGCTGCGGGGCCGCCACCGGCACACCGTTGGAGAGTAAATCCCATCTGTCCCCCATGAGCTGCTCCATCAACCACAAAAAAATCCATTATCCGGGAATGTTTTAAAGGTCTAATGGGGTCCTTATCTTTATTTTGCACTGGAAGAATTTAATTATATGTGGCACTAAAAGTGCCTCGGTTATCGGCGAATGCATTTACATATCTGTGTGTGCGCTTTTTTCTTCTCTGCTGACACGCGTGCAGTTTTACGGACGATTCCCGCTTATTACGAGTTTTACTGTGTAGCCGCGGACTGTCGCGCGGCCGCACGCGCCACTCCGGCCCGCGTCTGTGCGCGTCGCCATGCCGCCCTTCCCGCCCTCCTCCCCCCGCCTGGCGGCCGGCTCCTCTCGCTCAATAAGAAAAATAAATGGCATCAAAGGCTCGGCTTGGCTCGACGCAGCATGGGGACTGCGTTTTGTCAGGCTTTCTATTACGACGTCTGGGGGACAATTTCCCCTGCCTTTTAATAACGCCTGAATGGAAAAAAAGCGCAACAAAGACGGGGTGCATTATGGGAAGAAAAACAAGCTAACAAGTGAACAAAGAAAAATAATTATCGCCACATGCATGGATTTGTTCCGGTCTGCGTGGCGAGAATAGATGAACCATCGGTTTTGCGATTCACGTTATATATTTGACACTTTTTATTTATTAGACAGCATTCCGTATTTTCTTGCTTCATTGATTTTGATTACTTGACAGTACTGTAAAGTGGGTAGCATCGCGAGAGAAATATCTATCCGAATAATAAAAATATACGGGTTAATACCACATGCAATTCCCTGAAGGCACACAGTAGACGCCTTTTGGATTTTTGAGTGCTGTAAGATCTCAGCTGTGTAAACTGACGTGATGATTTTTTTAGCAGTACCTTGTAACAAATCCATATTATTGTCTTTATCGTTAATCTCCATGGAGAATAACCTTAACATAACGGTTGGTTTAGTTCTTGACGAAAATATGTCTGGAACAGAGCAGTTTCTTCCATACCTACCTTTAGTGTTACAGGTTTCTCTTCCAGCCGGTCAGCGACCCCAAGCTTTACCGACTTTTAGTTGCCATTTGGAAAATTGATCAGAGATGTTGATAGTAAGTGTACATTTTCTCAGATAAACAAACCCAGTTCAACATTAGAATATCTTCGATCCTTTGATAAGGTATTGGTTAACCAAACATGGTAGGCTAGTGGTCAAGTCAGCAAATGTGTGGATATATTGGATGTTTACTGCAAATATTGGTGTGGCTCTGGGGGAGGTTTTGAAATGGTTAAGCTAATACATTTTGACAGACATAATATCATAGTTTTACACCAACATGACCATTTAAACATCATTTGCTTTGGCAGCCTGAGACTTTTCCACAGTCTTGTATGTATCTCCATACCATTTATGGAGCATACAGTCACACTGAGCCTGAAGCTCTTCCCTGGATAAGAGACCAGTCTGTCACCGAGGATGCATTCCTTTAGCCAGTCTGCATCACCACTCGTTTTTAGACTATGGGAGGAAACCCACACAAAGAGGGTGATCATGCAGACTGCGCACGCACTGAGCCACCAGCAGGAGGCAAACCCTGCAGGAAATGGAAAGTAGGAATGGACGGTTTTATTTGGGGGGGGGGGGGGCAGGGTAAAATCATATACCAACACTGCCAACCTTAACCCCTACCCAGCCCTAACCTTAGCCACAAGTAACCAAACAAAACACATGACTTTTGGCATTTTAAATTTTTTGATTGCAGTCACAGATTTTTATAAAATTGAGGTTCCCCTTGTGGGGACCGAAAAGGTGGTCCCCACAACATCAAAAAACAGGTTTTTATCACATTGTGGGGACGTTTGGTCCCCACCATATAATATATACATGACCCACACACACATACACACGCTGTGAAGAATATTCTAGATAAAACAGATGAATTATTAAATCACAAAATCCATCCAAACATCTTCCAACCACGGTGTCCCAGGAGCTTATCCCAGGCAAAGCAAGGCTACGCTGCGGACAGGATGACAGTCTGCGTCAGGGTACACAGACTATGGGCGATCCGTGCAACACGGAGGAACATGCAACCTCCACACACACAAGATCTGAGCCTTCAGTCCCAGAGCTGTGAGGGAGCAGAAGCACCCCCCACAGCCAAACAACCTACAGCTGAAGCTGTTTAAAAGCATAGCAAGGTGTGGTGGCATTTTAACTTCTTCAAATTAAGAATCATAGACAATTTCTGTCTAATTACTACATTAGTGCAATACCTATAGCATGCATTTTGTGTATTTCCTTTGTTTGCAGGCTATTTGCAAAGCCAGAGCACTGTGCTGCTTCCGGCATATTCCAAATATTATTCAGAATAACTCATTGCCGGTTACCTGGGGAGTTGTGCAAAAAGCATTTCATCAAAAGCAGAGAAAAACATGATTGACTGATCAAAGTTTAAAAATTTAATATGAGAGCATACTGAGGCAGGTAACTATGATTTTTTTTTCAGAAGCTCTCTTACTACATCTCGTGAGAAAAAAAAAAAAATATATATATGCGTATTTTCACGAAATGTAGTAAGAGAGCTTCTGAAAAAAAAAAATATCTATACACATTTATATATAGACACACACTTTATTAATAAAAGTATTCATATACATATATCATCCAGAGCAAGTTTTGAGGTCAGAGCACAAGGTCAGCCAGCATCCAGTACCCCTGGAGGGTTTGGGGTTAAGGGCCTTCCTGAAGGGCCTGATGCCGGCATCACTCTGCTGACCCTGGGATTCAAGCCGGCACTCTTCCAACCACAGTGCTAACCCACAGTATTTCTTATGTAATATCTGTCAAAAACTCTAGTTTTTTTTTAAATTATTATCAATATGTCAGTAAATAGAAAAACTCAGTATTTAGTAATTTGATTTAAAAAAAGAATACTGTCATGTCTTCAACGTACCAATCTTTTTAGATAAAAGGTGCCATTTGTCACTTTTAATAAATTTCATAGACCCGACAAAAATACAGGGATGAGATCTGACGAGGTGGAGGTTATTGGCGCCTTTCTGCCACAGGGGGGAGCATTTAGGTTGGTTAAGATACCTGGTCACCGTACAAGTAGGTCTTACAGAGCTGATGGGTGACTGCAGGTTTGTGTTCGATTGGCTGCAAGCTGCTCAGTCATTCCTCCAATCAGGGAGAGCCTTCCTGCCTAGCACCCTTTGACCTGTCCTGCTTATACCTTTGATGATACAGAGATGTATCGGTGTAGCCTGCTAAAGCAGGACCTTGAGGGATGCTGGAGGACATGAGGAGGTGTTACAGAATGCACAAAGAACAGTCGCATTCTGATTCAGTAAATATAACGGGGCAGTGAGTAAAGCAGTGCCATGTGATCAAAGTACTGTTTTTTTTTTAAAATTCCTATGCAGTTTATACAAAATATGCAGTGAGAGTGAGTCATGTGGGTTTCCTCTAGGTACTCTGGTTTCCTACTATGGTTTCAGTATACCAGTGGCTCTACATTTCCTGTAATGTCTGTGTCATCAGTGGCCTGCCATCCCATCCACAGCATACTTCACCCCTTGTCCTTCATCTCCTGGGACTCATTTCACTCCAGTTCAATCCAGCGCTGGATCATTAAAATGTTTCCTTACCCAAAATTAAGTGAAACATTTCTTTGTTCTCCAAATAAACTGTTTATTCTTTTATTAAAGTTTAGTTGTTGTTATATAATTCCACCTCTCCCATTCAGTATCTAAATCATCTACTCCCCTGAAAATAGTGAGACTCTTAAAAAATAATTATGGGTCCAAGCCGCATAGCTGATGGAACCCTATTGGCTTTTTACTTACTGTAGTATTTGCTGCTGCTAATGGTTGTGATACTTGCAGCTTCACATTTTGGAATATATTTTTAAATATCAATGAAGCATCAGGGGAGAGGAACATCACAATAGGAGGCCTTCGTTTCAACCCTGCGCCCAAAACGCCATCCAAACCTCTGGCAACGTTAAAGGCCAGCCGTTGTTTCCCATATCTCCTGCGTTGATTTGCTTAGCTAATTTACATTTCATTTATTCAGCAGCGGCTTTCATCCAAGGTGATGTACATCTTTTATTTTTTTTTGGAAAAAGCTGGGTCAGACAGTCCCTGGAACAATTAAGGGTTATGGGTCTCCCTTAGGGGCCCAACAGTGAAATTACTCTGCTGACCAGAGGCTTTGATCCACCAGCCTTTCGATCACAAGCACAGCGGCCTAACTTGCTGAGCTGCACACCACCGTCCACAAAAGCCACACTTCCACAAAGCATCCGATGAAGACTTATTAAAATGAGTAAAAAGAAAAACATGTCGGCTGAAAACAAGTAGCTGACGAAAGCTGGACATTTGTGGGGCTGATTCAAACGGACCGCGATGACTCCGGAAGCCTGTTAAGCTGCAGAATACTACAAAACCTCACGGAGCAGCAAAATGTCTTTATTAAAGCACCGTCACCAAGGGAAATAACGGTGTAAGAGCGGTACAGGTCAGGCTTACAGTGGCTGGAGTCTCGCTGGGACTAGCTGCCGTCAAAATTGCTGAGGTAAAGTGCTACACAAAGCCCTCGTAATGTTGATGAACCCAGGCGTGCCATAATAGCTGCCAGCAGACTCCCATTTCTGCCTCTTTAATTTTAATAAAACTGTAATAATGGTTTCCCCATTACCAACCAACAGCTAGATTAGCCTGAAGCGCACACCTTATTTCCAAGGAGCTGCTTTTGTTTATTTGCTTTGTCTGGCCATGGTGGCCACTCGTCCCGCGAACCTAACTGCTTTTTCTGTGGGAGCTCCCGTTATCCTGCCCCTCCCCACCGGACATGAGTACTGGGGAATCTGTGGAAACACATTTTCCAAAGATCACGTAGAATAAAGTAGGCTTTCTCGTTGTTTTTTTTTCTTTAAATGGAGGCCCCATCACTGGAGATTCTTGACAAAATGGCAGCGTCACGGTTGTCAAACTTAAGCACAAATACCCTGCCCCAGAAAGCCTTTACTGGTAAGCGATAAAGAATTCTCCTCCATAAATCTTTTTTTTTTTCTTTTTTTAAAGAATTTAATGGCCACCTCCGCTCTGCGGTTTCTGTTTCCCTCTAGCCGAACACTTTTTCTTTCTTCATTTCTGATTGTAGGGGATCCAAGAGATCCAACATCAGCCTCTCTGGAGACATGCGGTCACATTCCTGGCTCAGCCACTTAATTTTGGAGGGGGGGACTGTTTGTTTAGTCCTAATTATTGTTTACCTTCTGTATTTAAAACCCTAAGTCATTGTACTTCCTGTCTTTGGCTTGGCAAAACAGAGCTTACATTTCAAGTGATATTTTTTCTGGCTCTCTTGTTTCTCATGGGATCCAATTACAACACAGGTAGCTAGTGTGATGGGAATCATCCTTTTGAAATCAGTGTTCTAACTTTGTAACTATTAACGGTGTAGTTATTATTAACTGTCAGTGTGAAATACTGGATCACCCACTGGATCGCTACTGCCTATCTGACATGTAATCAGTGGCCCTATCCTATGTTCTGTCTAAGGCCACTATAAAAAAGACCTTCAGATTTATTTTTTTTTCTGATGGGTCTCAGACACAGGACATACGACAGGGAGCACCCTAGATTGCTTGCCAGTCCACTGCAGAGCACACAGACTCTATGCATAATTTGGAGATCCCAGTTAGCATAACGACATGTCTTTGGATTGTAGGAAACTCCACGCACATACATGGCAGCGGGCCAGGATCAAACACCCACAGTGACTCTATGCAAACTGTAGTGCGTTTACCTGACTAACTGTCTGTAATAACTCTTTTGCAGTGCTATTCAACCCAGTCCTCAGGGGCACTCAAACAGTCCAGGTTTCTGCAGCTCCCAGCAGCATGGATCTGGGGGCCCCCAAGGACTGGGTTGAGAAACTCTGCTGTATCATACCTGTTTATCTCTCTGTAATAACTCTTTAACTCTGCTGGACAGACTGTTTCAATAATATGTCATTTTCCTAAAAAGCAGCACATAAATCCAAAAGACTATGTCGCATTACTCTGCCAAGAAAGTCGCACTAATGATCTGATCTGCAGAAAGTGTAGGAGACCTTTATGAGTGCCTAAAATATCTAGCAGTTTGTTGTCATTCTTTCAGATATCCACTCAATTACTTCCAAATTGTCAGGGCATTTTCTTATACAGGGATCTGCTATGCTAATGCTAAGGTTGATTATGGAGAAATAATCATATGGGACTGTAAGCGAAATTGTAACACTGGGTGTTATGCAGGAACCCTTGGTAGTATTTATTTCAACATCGTTGCATTCAGTTCAGTCTGTAACATTGTCACCATTGGTCATGTAGTCATGTATACATAATGCATTATAGATACCTTCATAAAGCATTATAATGCATTCCTACGGAGTTATAAACTTGACCATAACTATTTATAAAAACACATTCTGCATTATGACTGCTCTATGAAGCTCTCATCTATAATGCACTATAGATACCTTCATAACGCAGCACAAAGCATCCTTAATTCTTATACTGACCATTATAATGCATTATGAAGGCATCTATGCTGCATTGTAGATGAGAGCTTCATATAACATTTATAATGCATAATACACATGGGTATAATGTGTTATGCCTTTTTATAAATAGTTATAGCCGTGTTTATAATACTTTATGAATGCATTATAATGCATTATGAAGGTATCTATAATGCATCATGATGACTGCTTTAAGTAAAGTGTTACCGAACTTACTGTATAGAATACGTATAGAATATGATGCTGTGGAATGTATATGAGTCCAATTTACTGTCTGGAAGCAGAAGAAGAAAGTATTTTCTTCCTATGAAAAATGTGGATGGAACAGGAGCTCCAGAAAATGTTAACGTGAGACGGTTGTGGACATCTCCCTACACTGCAATTGGTGACCAAAAGAGTTAGATTATGGTAGGAGAACAGATACGGTGTTTGATAATAATTGTGCTATTTATACAAGTACTGATACCTAGGAATTTTTTAGCCTTCATATAGTGCTCACAGAAAAACAAGCTTGCTGAATTCAGTAAAAATATCGTAAATGTATTGGTTTTATAACAAATCATTATTTATTTGTTTACAAGAATACATATCTCATTAAAAACAACCAGTAATATTTAGTAAAACATTCATTTCAAGTGTTATTAAAGGTAAACCCAAATTATCATTCTAAAACAGCTGTTTTGAGTTAAAAAGTTCATCGACAAGCCTCATTGGATGCTTTTTAATTAGTAACACCTTTGCAATAACATAAAACCAAAATTTGTGTCTAGTATCCTTTTGGGAGCCAGTGATGGTGCTCTTTGTTTGTGCCACTTTCTTGTGTTATTGCAGTGTCCTGCAATGTCTGCACATGTTTGTGCACACATGCACTCTATGTTGTTCTGTGTAACTTTTGTAGTCCCGTGTTGTTTTATGTAGCACCAAGGTCCTTTTGGAACATCGTTTCGTTTCACTGTGTACTGTTCTAACTGTGTATGGCTGAAATGACAAAAGGCCACTTGGCTTGACTTGACTACAATTGTAATTAATAGCAAAATGGCTAGAACAGAACTGAATGAGTCAGTCAACAAAATTATGACACTTAATAAAAAGGAAATGTCTGGGCAGATATGTTAAGCACTGCTTGTCAATGGACTTTTGTTATGTAACCAATTAATTTGCAACATTTTTACAGAATTAAACAAATGTCCCAAGACTCTGTGAGCACTGAATGTCATCTTACTCTACTATGAGACATGCGGAGAGGTGAGAGTGAAGCCTGGGGTCAGAGCACAGTGTCAGCCGTTTAATCAGAAGCCCTGCAGCAGGTTTCAGGGCCCTGAACTGCTACCCATGGGATTCAAACCTGTGTCCTTCTGATCTCAGAGTCCTGATCCTCAGAGCCACACACTGAGAATTCTCCCCCTTTCCCTACTTCACCCTCAGTGATGTTGATGGAGTAGGTCTCAGTCAAAGGTTCAACAAACCAGAATGCAAAGAGCTGGGGTAAATGCCGCATGTAAACAAACACTTACATTTTCCGCGTCCTTGAAAATACTAAATCGTCCATGTACCAGGGCACAAATTACTACACACTGCCATCTGGTTATCAAGGTCTGTGCTCTGAATCTGTTCAGTCATAAAGATAGAATACAAGCCACTGCCTTTGCGCAATATGTTAAACCTATAATCGCTGAAATTGTTGCGAAGGCAAAATATGAGGTGCGATACCTATAGAGTTATGGATTTTCTTTAACGTCATCCTGTAATCACCTTGTCAGTTATCAGTTTGAATTTTGTGAGCTGCTGATCTTCAATACAGTCTGCTACAGCGATCAGCGATATTTGTGTTTCCACTCCATTGAAACGGACCATGTAAATTAGGAGGCATAATTAAATGAGTTTTTCTAGATGCAAGAGGAGCTGACAGCTACATGCAATTTTAATTGTCTTTGTGAATAGCAAGCCTGGTGAAACCAAAAAAAGAGCATTTGGTGAACCATTTCAAATGGAAAAAAACAGTGCAAACAATTTTATAGCACTACTTAGCATTTAGCGTTATTAAAAAAAAATTTTTGGAAATAAAGTAACCGGAACCTGAGTGAATTATATGCTGAGACAGGCTAGTCAATGTGTTATACTGTTATCCTAATTAATATGACTCGGGATAATCCACACAAAACACAAGAGATAAGAAAAATAACTTTAATTATTTAGAAGATGAAATAACTGGACCTCCTTTACAATCCAGCAGAGCCTCATGGGATTTGTAGTATGGAAGGAAAGTGTTGGTGAATTGGAGCCTCATTTAGCTTTCTGTCCTGCAAACAGCAGATTCTAACGCAGGATTGGAGGCGACACGTGTCCGGGGGGGATTGTGGCAAGGCCATTCATCAAGCACAGGATGTGGCACCGTCAGAGCCAGCAAAGTCCTGATAATGAGTTCCCCACTTCGTGTTGTTATCTTTTCCATCAAGACGTTGAAACTTTTGCTTTACGAACCCCGGTGCCTTTATGTGAAGACGATGGGCATACTCTCTGAGTCACACTTCTGCTATCCTGCTTATTTTTATACTGCTAGTCAAACTGTGTGATTGATGGGAGCATGAGCAAATTGGAGATGACAATGTTTCTCACTAGAGGCATGCGACACAGCAGTGCGCCACTCATAGAGCCGATATACCGTAGCCGATTTAAACCCTCCTAGCAAGCAGGATTCTTGAATTCATTCAGAATCACCAAATCATTCAATTCGTCTTCTGCTTATGCCCGTCAGGGTCACAGGGGGTCCTGGAGTCTATACTAGCCTGCACAGGGTACAAGACTAGGTAACACCCTGAATAAGGGGCCAGTGCATCACAGGGTACATACGCAGTCATGCCCACACCAGCTAGCCGACCCTGTGCAACACAAAGAGAGCATGCATGCTTCACACACACAGAACAGGTGGGATTTGAGCCACCGTACCACTGGAATCACCTTTTGGTATAGATCAGGACAGGACTTTACTGGTCCGCCAAAGGAGAAATTCCCTTGTTATAAGAGTGGAACACATTAACAACAACAACAACAACTGCATTTCAGGCAGGAACAGAGTTCAACCAACCCTGGGCAGTTGCCAACACACCACAGGGCACACACAGTCACAGGTCCAACTCAGGATCGCCAATTAACCTATCATGCACACTTTTGGACTGTGGGAGGAAACCAGAGCCCCCGGCGGAAACCTCACTCGAACACGGGGAGAGCATGCGAACTGCACACAGAAAGGTTTTATGCCCGGCCCGGGGACCAAACTCAGGACTTTCTTGCTGTGAGACAGCAGCACTACCCACTGCACCACCCCCATTTCAAACCAAAAAGATATAAATATAAAACAAGAATAAAAACAAATGTGTTACTAAAGATAGAAATACTAAAAACTGAATTATATGGTTTATGCACATTTTTATGCACGTACCATTATTGCACATGTGCTAGATATTAGCATTTTGAAAGAGCCTGCCACACAGGTAATGTTGCACTGAGTCACAGTAATGTCATATTGCACATCAATAAATAAGGAGGAACGATATTGCATTTCAGTAAACGGATAGAAACAGAACAAAACGACAGTTAAACACAGAAAATCAGGCTGCAGCTTCATCTCTGAGGATAGTTCTGGTTGAGCTTCTTGAGAAACCAGCCCATGTGACCTATAACCTGTAACCGAAACGGGGGACCAATCAAAGGAAAACGGAGGGGGAAGAGGCAACAGATGGTTCAAAAACGGGACACCATATGCCACATTACACCTGTAACACCTTCTTCTTCCGGCCTGGCACCTGTTTGGGAGGTACCTTAAATAAATCATAATAGCATTGCAATCATAAATCTATGATGATTCCTTTTGGTTATATCTCTTAACAGCCAGGATAAACATCTGTATGCAAGTGACAGGATACCTGAATAAATATTATGTAATGTTATCACTTATGAAAATTGGTTTTGTTCCTCTAATGCTATTATTTAATTTGTGAGAATGTATTAGGGTATGTGACCTTTTTGTTATTGTCAGAGCAGAAGTCGTTTTAAAAACACCTTTACCTGCTTCACACCTATACACCTTTACTTGTGAGGGTGACATCTGGACAATGTTTCCTGCGCGACGGTTCGGCTCGTCACTGAAAGACAAACGTCCTCAAATGTAGAAAGAAATTAAATTCAAAATTAAAGGATTAATAGATAAATTTTTCATTTGCCTGCTCTTTTAAAATCTGCCCTTATTCCCCCTAGCTGCTGTTTTACTGTTACTGTTACTTCTTGCTGGGGGAGGTGTTTTGGTAGAACAATTTCTGTAGACCGTGATTGAGTATAGAATGTAAAAAGAATTGAATAAACATTTTGTAATGTTCATACAGCTGTAGCAGTACTGGTATCTCACCTGGGATGTCTGGTTCTTTATGCCCTGAACTGGATAAGTGCTTATGGAAGATGGATAATCTAGAAACTTGCATCAGATGATATTTACGCAAATGCATGCCACATAATACAATAAAACTTATAAATATGTGAAAAATGCAGCACGCATTTCAGCAGGAAGCACTCTGATGTAAACTTAATGACGTATGACATGCTTACAGATCATTTTCTGTTAGGCTTGCTAGTGTTCAGAAATTAGGGACATTTTTATTACATTTTGTTGTTTCGGGCATTGGTGGGTCTCTTTCAGCCAGTCTGTGTATATACGCATTTTGCTGGGTAATGGGGTGACTTTATCTCCATGGTTTGAAATTGAATCCTGCGGAATGAATGAATTGTAAAAGGATTCTGAAACTGAACTATACATCACATAAAAATGGTTAAAGTAAGATGAGGGAAAAAACAAACATAAAAAGTAATAAATCTTGTGTATTTTGATGCAAAAACTGGGAAATATCTTTCAATGAGGATGACTGTAGGGTCAGAGCATCCCCATTACCATCTTATGAGAAAATCTGAACAAGATAATCTGAACTGGAATATAAAATTAGAATTAAATAAATAAATAAAGACATACATACATACATACATACTCCAGTTCCCCCCAGTCCAAAAACATGCTGTGGTTAACTGGAGTTACCAAATTGCCCATACTGTAGGTGTGAATGGTATGTGTATGTGTGTGTTTGTGTGGTTGGGTGTGTGTGTTTGTGTATGTGTGTGTGTTTGTGTGTGTGTGTGTGTGTGTGTGTGTGTGCCCGGCAATGAGTTGGAGTCCCACCCTGGCTTGTTCCCTGCCTTGTGCCCATAGGCTGCAGGCTCCCAGTGGCCCTGAACAAGACAAGTGGTTACAGAAAATGGATGGATAACATAGTAATTATTTTACACTTCTGCCTGTTCCCTATCTATATCCTTCCAAATGCAGTACTGTGCAAAAGTCTTAGGCAGTCAAAGAAAGTGATGTTTAAATGATTTTTATGCTGGTGTAAAACTATGATATGTCTGTCAACGTGTGTCAGTTTAGCCATTTCAAAACCTCTCCGAAAATCACTTCAGTATTTGCAGCGGCCGTCCGACATACCCATGCGTTATTTGATTCTCCCACTAACTGACTTTGCTTGGCTAATCAATACCTCATTGAGTTATTTAACTAATTACATTTTCTTGAACTGTCTTCGCACAATACTGTACATTTATCCATTCATTTTCTGTAACAGGTCGTCTTATTCTGAGTCATTGGGGGGGGAGGGGGGGTACAGCCTACATGCAGAAGGCAGGCAACACCTCACCGTGGGGTGCTGACCCATTGCGGGGCACACACACTCACACCTTTGGGCAATTTGGCAACAACAATTAACCTGAGCATGTTTTCGGAGGGGGGACTGGAGTACCTGGAGGAAACCCTACGACGACACGGGGACAACATACAAACTCCACACACGTGGAGTCATGGCAGAGACTCATCCCAAGTCCCAGGGGTGTGAGGCCACTGTACAGCCCCTTAATTCCTCTCTCATGGAAAGTATACTATTACTGCACGTGGCAAGAGAAAGTATTTTTTTTCTTGTTTATGTACCTTTAAGTTGCAAGTTATATATGCTGTCTGGCAAGTGGTCTGTGCTCTCACCATCGAGGGGTTTCCCTTAACTCCTAGACAACCATTAGCTATACTTTTTTAGTGACTCTAATATAAACATTCATGAAAAATACGACAATGGCCAGTGGTCACATCACAGGCTCCATGTCACTCAGTTGCATCACACTGCTTTGAGTCTACTTTTAACACAATCTTAACATGCTGTCAGTTTGCCAGCGCTTCGTTGTTTGTGAATACCCTGACGACGTTAAAAGGAAGCATTTCAGCAATATAAGGAAATAATTTCGATAAGAACCAGATGAACTTATTTTCTCTTAACGGTCCATCCAGTGTATACTTAGCTACAATGGAGATAAACTTTTCTCCTAATCGTGTTTGTAGTCACCTATTATTAAATTTAATTAATTCAGTTTTTTTTTTTTTTGGTCAGCTTGATTGCATTCTTTGGATATTTTTGCAAAAAAAAAAAAAATCAATATTTCTGTTATTCTTTTGATCCGTACAAGGTATTACATTATAAATGTGTTACACCGTGTCAATATTATCCGTGAAACATGTTTCATTCGAAAGCAATTATTGTTGCACCCTTGGCTGCACGTTTGAATATTGGTTGTAAAAGTTGATTAAATCGGTTATACTCAGATGTTTGCATTATTTAGTCCTGACTACGTCTTTTTAAAGTTGCTTTACCTTTTGTGTTTGGGGAGCATGTACAAGAAGCGGAGTTAAAATGAAACACTGGTGTTGGTCCTTACGCCTTTGCCCTATAATTAAGCAGAGCCGTCCGGAATCGGGGGCTGGGGATATTGCGGTCCCGCTTGAGACCGCTGGGTATCTCGCCAGGGACGCTCTCAGTTCGTATTGACTTGTAGTGCCGTTGCAGGGAGCGATCACGGGCACCTCTCCGGCATTTCTCTCTCCGATGAACTTACTCGCACCTTGACGCGTTTGTTTTCCCGATGGCCAGCCGCTGTACCGCAGAAGTTTCGTTACCTGAAACGGAATAGATTTACTCCTCCGGTGGTGTCTCTACATCTCTACAAGTTTCAACTGAAACGCGACTTGGACAATTTTTTAAAAACTCCGTGTACTATGATGGTCGATGTTGCTTAGACCCGAAGCAAATACCGATCGCTGGGAAAATACCCCCCCCCTTTTTTTTTTTTAAATTCACGCGATCTACCTGGAGGTGAAGAAGCGGATTAAGAGATGTACTCTTATTAAATAGGCTGCCGCGCCGTAGCGTTATTGCCGAAAGGGATTTCGCCGCACGCCCGACTACCGATCCGTATGCGAAGATGAGCGTTTGCGGGGACTTCGCCGTGTCCTGGAGGAGCCTGGTACTCCTGTCTCTCAGGCTGCTGTTTCTTGTACCCGCAGGATTGCCAGTCCGCAGCCAAGGGGACTCCCAGTCAGATAACAAAGTGATGGACAATATCACAGTCCGGCAAGGGGAGACCGTGTTTCTCAGGTAAGGTGCAGGGGAATTGCATATTTATGCTTCCATAACGATGCATGCTTAAGCTGCTGTTCTTGCCAGCTGTTTGGAAACAAGGCATTAATCGCTTCAAAGATTACTTAGGATGACGCACATCTTCATCTTAAATATTTTTGATATATCTGTATTTCATCTCCACCGATAAAATATAACTGGACTTCGAACTTGCGCCCTAGTTAAAAAAAAATGCAGCTAATTCGCAAGCTTGAATAGAAGTGAATATATTTTGATTTAAGCGGACAGATTTTAGTTCTAATACTTTATTCGAAGTGAAGCAGACAGAATGATCCACAAATGTTTTCTTACGGGAATTAAGGGCAGAGTGCACCCTGCACTAGCATAGCCTACTTTTTTTCAGGAGATAATGGTTAAGCCGGCCGATTTTGAACAACCCAGAACCTAATTATTATGTACCTTAAGATAAGTGGCCTATATAATACGTCATTCTTTGTAAGAGATAATTACCAGCAATCAGGTATCTGATTTTAAAGACACAGTACATAACCTGCATGTCTTATCACAAATGCATATGCTTTAGATTAAACCCCAATCACAGGCAGAGGCTTATACTGGATGATGTCAGCAGTGCTTGAGATTATATTCTGAGAGCCCGATTTTAAAGGTATACAATGCTGTTCTTATGACAGATGTTTTTTTATATATATATAAGGAGTTATGGGAAATTGTGTTTGCAAACACTGAAATGAGTTTTGGCCTCATGCAGATTGTGTGCTGTTTTTGGTTGGCTTCTTCTATCAGACAAATCTGCAGTAATCTAATCTAATATTATGTTAATGTGCTTATGGGTAAATTGATATTGAATTCATATTGTCCGTCATCAGAAATGATCCTACCTTTTGTAAAGAGAGGAGGTGTTTATATTGCATTGTCTACACTGTGAGCAGAAAATATACCCAAGGTCTTTGGAAAATGTCATCATTTAACATCAACAGTTGCTGCTGCCTTGACACCTGTGCATTCTCAGATTGATACTATTCCCAGATTTTAGCAAACACCTGCTAGATAACTTCCTGATAGTCTTGCTTTTGTTTACATCATTATTATAACAAAAAACGACATTGTTTTTACATTAGAAAGGCTTTTTCTCATCCACATCTGTTCATGGTTTGTAATGCTCACTTTGGGGTGAATATTTGGTGCCACAGAAAGCCACAGTGTAGCCTAGATGATGAAAAAGGTCTCACTCGGAAATGTGTGGAAGTAACCAAGCAACAACAGTGAAACAAGCTGTGAACATGGCAATATTATTATGTAAAAGAATGAAGCGCACACAAGGAGTCTCTTAGCTTTACTGTATTGCTTTTGATCAAGTACTGGTGATTTTGGATATTTTCAATTTATCTTTGGCAACTTTGTTTGATAATTAGAGTTTGTTTTCATGATGCTGGGGCTTTTATTCAATTACATATTAATTCTGATGTAAAAGTGTTTGGGTCTTGCAACAATAAACTGAGTCTTTTGTTCTTCAGTTGAGTTTTAGAGGAAAATAACACGCTGTCTATACCAGTTGGCAGGATTTTTTGTGCATGTCACAATAGATACGGACTTACTGTAGGTCGGCTCTGAACAAATCGAAAAAGGCGCAAAGTTACTGCATGTTTCTGATGTTCTCTTGAAATGTTGCTACCTTGAATCTTGAGCTGCTCTTCTAGCCAACTTTCCCTCCACTTTTTTCTACAGCCAAATCGGTGAATGCTTTCTGCTAACTCTTTGTGAACTTCCAGGCTTGCAGATTTTTCTGCATCCTCTTACACACCAAGTGTGGAACATTCATTCTGGACTTTTGCATGCTGCTAGATGCCAGCGGGAAACATCTTCCTTCCAGCAATATATAATTACTTCCAATTATAGTGAAATTAGCCAGCAACACTTTTTGTAACAGTTGAGGAGTTTTGAGGAACTTGCCTTGATTCAAAAAAAAATTCCACTATATTAATTCCCTCTAATATTGGATATTTGGTTTAATTTTTCAATATAAAATTTGAAATGTGTTGACTTAAATATTAGTGTTTTTGAGCACAGTTATTTTTAAAAAAATGTTGGTAATATGAATAAAGTAGCTGAGGAACATTAGACAAAGAAAAGCGCAGTGAATAAGCAGAAATACAAACCATGAAGTCACTATTTGAACAGAAAAATAAAGTATTCTGATGACAAAAATATATTGAGATGTCAAGTGATAAAGCTTAAATTCCAATTGTGTCAGTGGTTCCTAAGAACACAGTTGAGGTCGTGAAGCTCATGCTTCATCCCAGTTCACCCACTAAGACCCATCCCATGTCTTCTTTCAAACTTGTTTCTGATCCCTAGTTTCTACTTACTGTTATGACACCCAAACAGATCTCCAGCCCTCCTTCAGTCCATGTCCTACGTGGATCATTTCGTCACTGCAGCAGAAACAGAGCTTACAAATGCCGACTGAAACAAAGGCAGAGATAACTTGGGCTTATTTTTAAACAGCTGGAGATCAGGGTGAGTTTACGGGCTGTTTTATTGTTTTCGATGGCTTGGGCAAAATCCTCAAGGCCTTGCTAATGTAGGAAGTTATTCAGGATTATTCATGCTTGGCTTGAGAATGTTGTGTTGTTTTGCTGAGTGTGTCTTACATGAATAGTCATTATTTTTGCAGGGCTGGACTGGGATTAAAAATCGGGCATGGACTTTGGTGGCCCTCATGGTAAATTTTACTCAGCTGGGGGGGTTGGGGGGGATCCACCAATAAACTTTGCCAACGGATAAATTTTGCTGGCCCACCGGGAAATTGCTCAGTATGCCAGATGGCCAGTCCATCGCTGTAACTTTGTATAATTAACTGTAATGTGTTAAGGCTAAGAATGCTAAATGGCTACTCTCTGTTTTCTTCTCAGTTTGCTCTTAGAGAATGTAGAAGAAGGTAGAACTTCAGTAGAATTTTTCATTGTTGACATTCAGATTGATCAATATTATCTTACCTCAGGCAAAGCACAACTACCTAACTAAATAATCTTATAGGCAAGGGAAGCTGTTTTAGCTCTTAGATAACCCAGTTGTCTCCTTCACATAGGTTATCTCAGTGTTTAATAATGATTACGTGTTTTCCTTGAGACCCACAGATCAGTCGTATATTAGTGTTTGCTGATATTACCCAGGTGTGAATTGCATGGATCCTTCTTCCACACTTGGCAAATGGTCAGCACACCGAAGCTGTCAGCTACAGGAGCTACATGGCTTGTATCAGACCAAGCAAGGAAAATAAAAATTAAGCTATTAAAGCTACTGAATCCTAATATCACTTATATCAATAAAATATATATAGTCTAAGTATATTTATGCGGTGACAAGAATTGTTATCATATCTCAGCTCTAAGTCAAAATATGCCATTTATCATCAACTGATTTATTATGTAGCATTAAGCTAATGTAGTGGGTGACATGCTGCCTCAGTGTGTGATACTGTTATCTCACACTTCCTTGTTTGGGATTTCAATCTCGCCTCCCGTTGGTGTGTGTTGGAGGAGTTTGTGATGTCTCTCTTTGTCAAAGTTCAAAGACATGCGGCTGTGCTGATTGGTGTGCCTAAGGTGGCCACGGAGTGTGGGACTGGCATCCCATCCATGGCGTACCCTAGCCATGTGCTTCCTATGATGGTCTTCAGCCCCCCCATGCATTTGTAAGATGGATGGATGGATGGATGACTGGATGGATGGACAGTGCTAATATTGATTATTAATATGCCGTTCTACCTCATGTCTACAGTGACACTAAAGGCATTCTTTTCTACGGTATTTCATTTGACTCCCATAGTTCTGGGAAAGCCTTGAATAATAGCTCCGTTCCTTGAGATTTTATTCAGTACCATAGCCCCTTATGTAAAAGGAAGAAATATTTTCTTCTGTTTTCTATATGTACTGCATTACCTTTAACTAAGCAGCTACGAATGACTATATAATCATCTATATTTTTAGCTGACAGTAAAAAGTCACCTCTTACTTTGAGTCCCCAGGATTCTGTTAAACATAGTCTGTTTATTGACATATACTATTGATCACTTAGCTATAAATTACATTCTAAACCAATTTCTAACCCATAGCTAAATTTTGCAAATGCGGTCATTTGAGGCAGAATGATGTGTCATTGGATATTTTGTTTCAGAATTAAATATCATCTCTTGCCGTGGTTCCCTTGGATGCAGCTTAAACATTCCCTGTTTATTGACATATACTATTGACATCTTAGTTTTTAGTTACATTCTAAGGCTATTTCAAACATGTAGCTAAACTTTGCAAATGCGATCATTTGAGGCCTAATGCTATGTCGTGGGATATCAGGTATCTTTTTGCATTATGGACATCCTAACAGCTTCAAAATCTGCGCTCATTATCTATTATTAAAATTGTTATTGTGATTTGGTTCTCTATGTCAATACCTGTTTTTTATATACTTGTAACAACAGGCTGAAAATGGATATTTCCAGACAAAAATCAATACATTTGATATGCAGCTATTTCTGTTTCAGCTGTAAAAATTGTCTTCGTCCAAGGCTTCGCGTTGTTTTTGGGTCAGAATGAAAATGAAAAAAGGTTCCAGCCACTTTTAAGGTCTTGGGTTGACTGGGGTGAAATTTTAAATACAGACTCCTCTAAACTCAATTCTGTCCATCTTGCAGCTGAACATTTTAATTGCTCTCTAGTGAATATAGAATCCATTTAACCTTTCTATGAGTATTGCTTACCTGTCATTCTAAGGCAGACATCACAACTTTCGTTCTTGGCTTCAGTAATGAAACTTTCTCCCTGAGAGATGAAGACATGTTATAGCTCATCTGTAGTTTCTAACATTTGACATTTCCCCAAAACACTGCTATATCTCTGTCGTAGAAAGAAGTTTCTCACTCGGTTTCGATCAAAATTAGGGGCTAATGAAGAACGCTGTAACATTTCAGGGCGGACAATTATCCGATTATCAAATGGCAGGCAGTCTTGTCAGAAACCATCATAGCAAGTTACGTAGCAGAATTCTTTCTGCTCCGATTCTGCAAGAGGTAGAAGTTGGGCTGCATCTGAAGGTCATTTCGCCTTTTATCCCTCAGACAGAAGGCACGAAGGGATATCGAAGTTTCTCCTACAAAGCCCCTTGAGTTCATTTGTTTGCCACAAAGATTCTACCCGAGTACTTTATGAGTCAAATCTGTGGAAACCTTTGTGCTATAATAGAAGACAACTTATAGTTCTGCCACTGAGTGCTTAAAGTTTAGAGTATTTGTTGTTCCATTCAAGTTAATGCAGCCATGTTCCTCTTCAAAGTACGAGTCTCCGTGTACCAGTCTATAAAAGCACTGACACTGCACTTAAGGTTGTTTGAAATTATATCTGAGTAAAGAAATGTGTTTTAAGCAGTAAGAGGGCAGATATATCTACAGTTATTAAATATTTAAATGTGAAGCTGTAGACTATATTTGGTTGCCATAATTTAGATATATCTGTGTTTTCTAATTCAATTTCTGTGGCATTTTTTCGGTCACGTCTGTGGCTGACAGACATTTAAGGGCTAACGGTAATGTTTTCTGCTTTTGCACTTGTCCAGTGAAGACAGGATCTTGAAGTGCTCTGGAATCTTCAGCGCATTTTGTTTTTAGCATAAACGTTGCTAATTTAGAACATCATGCCCTCCAGGTATTTTAATTAATTCCTCTGAAATATCCGTGGCATGCCGCTTTGTGTGATTTGATGGTGTCGCCACAATGCCACTCATTAATTTGAACACTGGAAAGATTGCTCACGCTTATCAGGGACTCTCTATAATGACAGATCCTTCTTTTTTAACGGAATTACCCCATGGTGAAGATTGATAAGGTGAAAATTTAATTTCACACCTGGATGTTAATGATACTTCTTCATGTCTCTCGTTCTTTTCACGTTCTTCATCGGCGTGCCTTCCAACAGCTTAATTTGTGAAATGAGGCACTATGATGCACATGTTTACCCCGGGCGAAGCCCGGTGGTCTCCGCTAAAAAGGCACCTCAACCAGTCTTGCTTGATAAATTTTTAAACGTAAAGTTGCCACCCGTCTCTTATTTCACAGGGACTGTATCGAAAAATATAATGTTCCGTGTTCCTTTTTTGACCAATATGGGACATGATTTGTCTTGTATTTTGATGTCCCTTCCCCCCATTTAAAAATCTTATCTCCCCCGGTCAGCAAATTTTATCATCCGGGAAAACTACCCTATTGTAGAAAACTGGCAACTCGCATTTCTTAGGGACTGTGTTAATGTGCCACTGTGTGTGTTGGCTTAAGGAAATCACAGTTCGCTTTTATAGTTCGCTAGATCCTTTAACGTGAGACTGATAAAATACCGTGAAAGTGAATGACCGAAGGCATGAACCGGTGTTACACCAAATTCTGTGACCATCGAATTCTGTGACCCTAGAGGCGCTGCCGCACATTTTCGCGAAGTTCCC
>JAODKC010000107.1:19035788-19059841 GCA_026777985.1 Mormyrops attenuatus
TATCTCCACTGAAAATGTGCGGCAGCGCCTCTAGGGTCACAGAATTCGATGGTCACAGAATTTGGTGTAACACCGGCACGAACGAGAAAAAGCGATCTATGTTTTTTTACGGCCACTTTATGCACTGCACCCCCGTATCCAGTGTTCCCTCTTTAATCTATACATAAGTTTGTTTTGTTCAGATTTATGAGCGACACTGTGAGGAAGACAGTGCATTGGCCTGAGTGCTGTGTTGAACGCAGCGGTACTGAAGCTATTTTTGCGACGAGGTCAGAGGATCATGGAATTTCTCTTCTATCCTGTGGTCTGGATGGAAAATAAGAAGCTAAAAACTTAATTATGAGCCATTAACTCCCTTTACTCAACATACCAGAGCCCCCCTCCTCCAGATCTCCCCCAGCAAAAGCACCATTGTTAAAGTCCAATGAGTCAGATCATCCAGTGGATGATTTGGTCATTGTATTCATCTTTGAAACAGGCATTTCATATGTGATGCTTTGCGATAAATGATCTGATGGTAGCGAAACAAAGTCCTTTTATTTGCAAAGTGCATGGAGTTGGTGCCCATCAGTGAAGGTATCTTCCCCCCTGCAGGACAAAGAAGCTCAAACCAGTGCATCACTCTGATTTGTGGTGGTCTTCACGCTGACTCATAAAACCGCGTGTGGCTCAGCAGGTTGCCTATGATTGGAAATTCACCAGTTCAAATCCTGTGGTTGGCAGACTGATTTCACCGTTAGGCCCCAGAGCAAAGCCCTTAAGTGCAATTGCTTCTGGGCTGACCTTCCTTTCACAAATGTACATTGCTTTAGATAAAAGCGTCTGCTAAATAAATAAATGCGAAATGTAAAAACTGGGGTTTTCTCCTACTCAGCGAAGCAGTAACTAAAAGGTTTCGGCCTGGCCGATGGTGGCGTCGTCCATCAGGATAAACGACAGGCCTTCCATGGGCTCTGGGACTGGCGATGAACCTCTGAGACAAAGCCATGGCCCAGAAGGCGAAGTGTAACATTCCCCAATAGCCTAAACAGGTGAAAATCCCCAGTCTTAAGGCGTCAAGGCAGAGCGCCATGGCATTGAATTGGATTAGAGCGTCTCCGTAGCGTATGTGGTAGGAAGCTTGGCCTACATTTTTGTGTGGCGTTTTTTGTTCTGGAAATAATCTCCCATCTCCAGTGGATTACGGAGATGGATTCTCTCAGCTGTGTTTTATGGGCACCTTTCCAGTATACAGTCCTTGGTGTCCCCCCCCCCCCCCCACCTGTACAGGTTTTGCTTTTGTATTTGGCGCCTGTCCTTCTGGTAGAGGGATAATGAAGGTTATGCAGAGTTGCAGGAGTGGGTGATGAAAGATGACAGGCAGCAGGGAAAGTGTCCCGGATATGGGGGCAAAGTTAATGGTACGCGGTAGGGTCATGTTTCGTTTTTCTTTTTTCTATTTGAGTAACTCGAGTTTATGGGAAATTAGACTAATCGTCTGTGAAACGAAAAGGCTGTGATTTGTTTTGGTTCATGGAGTGGTTACCGGGAGGCTCAGTATGGTGGGAGGAGAAGCAGGTAGTACTGCACATGCTGGAGATCTGTGTGGTTCCTCTCCAGATGATATTTACGTCTCTGGCTCCCACGAGCCCACGTTTTATTCCGAGAAGTAAAGTTGCCGTGAGGCCTCCTGCTGACTTTGGTGCCCCTGTCCTCGGCATTCATTCTGGATATACTGTAGTTTCAGGTATTGAAGATTAAAGATTCAAGATTTTGCTTGTCACATGCACCGATATACTGGTATAACTTGCACTGAAATGACTGAAATCTGGCTCGCTGCTGTCACTGTGTAAAAAGAGAGTATAGAGAGAGTATAGATTAAATTTAATTAAACAGGCAGTAAAAAAATACCACTTAAAGACAGTATGTAAAATTACATTATATGCACAGTAAAGTGGGCAGTGGGTACAGTGACAGACTTTATAGAGATTTCCTCTTGTGCAGTCTGTTCCTGCATTGGATCAAGTTGGCAGATGTCGTTAGAATGGACGTCGAAGGCTTCGCATTCACGCAGTGTGAGCTGTCCCATAAGGCTGTTATCTTTCGTGAGGCTGCTGGAGAGGTGGCTGGGCATTAGGCATTAAGAAAACAGAGAGGCTCAGATTAATGAGCTTAAGGTGTTAAGCTCCGCCTCTGTATGTCCAGACAGGAAGTGGGCTGAAGCATCGTACCAACAGAGACAGAGCAAATGGACATTAAGACATAAAACATGAGAAAATGTCGTAATTTGATGCTCTTCGGTCCTGTGTTCAGTTTAGATTATCACAAGGGGGTAAAATTTTGAGGAATGAACTGCATTTCGTAGCACAGAATTTTTGGCGAATTATTCAAGATTCTTTATTGTTATCTCACCATGTAAAAATGCAGACATTTGTGCACCATATCCGGCACGGCTACCTTGAAATGTTGTTTTTCTTTAGCTGCCGTGCAACTTGTAATGAGGTACAGACAAGTTTAAAAAAAACATATGAAATAGAATTCCTTTTATATTATATACATTATATACACCGAGTTGCACTTTTAGTGGAAAGAACATATTACAGTTAAAAGTTTTCGTAGCTTTTTAATATAAAGTAATCTGTCAGAAGATGTGTCTTCATGAATTGCAAATACCCAGCAGCTGTTTCATAAGGTGCGGGATCTAGTGCACCTAAATACGGTTCTTTTCATTAGTTTCCGCGTGTGTCCTCCAGAGGTTCATATCTGGCGCATTCCTGGCTCAGAATGGCTCCTTAATGCTTAATGCTTTGCGAGACGGCGCTCCTACTCTTCTCGTCGGTCCTCTGGGGAGCTTCTTTTATCGTTAGCTGTGTAGGAGAAGGGGAGGTGTGAGATCTGTTTTGGGATAAGAAGTAATACGGCGGTATTAAAGACACATTACGTGCCACCCAGACGGGAGGCGGTCGACAGGCCGCAGAGGCTCGACGTCCTCCCCTTGACGTGGTACGCAGGGGGCGCAGGCCTTTGATTCTGGGATTTTGATGGTGACGAGCCGCTGAGCCTAGCTGGGCTGACAGAGAGCCGCTCTCCGCGGGGGGAAATCCTGCCGGCTGCTGTCGGAAACGGCGATACTAAGATGTGAGGTTGTACTGAAGGATGCCGCTCACAGTCAAACTGAATGCTAATTTGTGTTTATACGTTTATTCGTAAGAGTAGGACGATGCCCTGGATAAGTAGGTATGGAAAACGGGTGAATGTTAGTTATATTTACTTATTAGCCTGCCAAAGTCACCTCCAGCATAATTCTGGTTATATTTCAGTCCTCATGTATATTAGGGTCCTTTTTATATGGTAATATTTATTTTTAGGGTATGTAACAGAAGTCTGAGATGTCTGTCAGTGGGGAAAAAAGTCATTATAACACCTGCATTTGTCCCGAAAATCTAGGACTTTGCTCGAATATAAGGTAGCTGCTTCTTGTGAAATCACCCAAGTTGCCTGTGATTTGCAACACAGTAGAGCCACAAAATGTAATGGGAATATGAATGAACTGGAAATAACACAATGAATTAGTAATATTCTGTTCTTTCCCGCTGATGAAAGTGTAATGACTGATGAAAAATGTAGGGGATAAATGACATCATCATCTACCCATTCATTGTGTTTAACCGAAGGCAATTTTTTTTTCACTTTGGTACAATAAATGTGGACACTTTAAAATTTTGTGGTGGGTTTAGGGTGTCAGACTTTCAGGTCGAGCCACAGAAGAACAGGAAACTACATTAAAGATTACGTAATTTAGAGTTAAATATACCAAAATGACTCATGTCAATGTATGTAAACAGAAGAACAGGCAGCATTTACTAAAATGAGGATGCATTTTGATTGATTTATCAATTGAGCGCCCTTCTGACTTGCTAAACTGTCTCTGTTTATGTTCAGCCGATGCAAATAACTTTTTATATCAAATTTTGAACATTTGTATTCACGCCGTGGCCAAATAATTTCTAAAATCAATTCAGTAAATCTTAATTAGCTCCTACTGTAATAGTTTGTGCATGGTGTTCCTCAGTCCAAAGGTTGAAATATAAACCCTTTATTTTGTTTTAATTTGTGTGTTGTGGTGAAAATGAGTAGTGATTTGTGCCCTTAAACAGCTGTTAAGGTCTTCCAGTTGACTTATACTTGAATAATCAGTGCGATTTTCTAAAAAATGATACATAAAAATAAGTTTTAAGAACGAATAAAATTGTTGTCCTTGCATTGGAATTGAAGACAAATGTCTTCTGTCTGAATGAATGGAGTATGTGTTCTTTATATATACTGTATATCCTCTTTGTTCCTGTGTATTTATACATACGTACAGGACATACTGTGATATCTCTGTCCTTTTTCAGAGACGATTCTAGCATCTCTGTTTGCCAATTCGCTACTTCTGTGTGGTCCATGTGAGCAAACAAGTGCACGAGATAAGGAGCTTGATCTATCTGTGAGAGATCTCAGGCTCAGTCTGTGTGGGGCGGGATCTCATCGCGCTTTTTGTGATGTACCTACATACCTGTATGGGCTGGAAGGGTTAAGTTTGGCATGGATGGGCTCTGATGGGGTGGTTTTGGGCTCAGTGGGTTTACACACTGTGTCCATGATCAGCAAGTTGCCAGTTCAAGTCCAGTGGTCAGTAGAATGATTTTGCTGCTGGGCCCTTGGGGTGAGTGGGTGGGTGGGTGGGTGGGGGGGGCTTAACACCAATTGCCCCAGGGACTGGCTGACCCTGCTTTCTCAATTGTGTGTTTTTTTTTGGTGGGTGGTGTGTGGCTTAGTCAGTTACAACGCTGTGCCTGTAATCTGCAGGTCATCAGTTCAAATCCCTGTAGATCTTTTTGTGATGTACCTGTGTTCCCATGTGGGCTGGAAGGCATAGCCAGACACTGGTGTCCTTGTAGAGCTGTCTGCGTTCCTTCATTTGGGACTCGGCAGCCTTTGGCATGCCTGCTGTCGCAGTGTGGGTCCCACGTGGAGCCTGGGAATACTTGTCCTCTGGTGCTGTGTGTTTATGGGCTGGCTAATTGCTTGGCTGATTATTATTATTATTATTATTATTATTATTATTATTATTATTATTATTACGGTACAGGGTTTTGTTTACAGCTTCACTCTTGCCTTGTGGACCGGGCCATTGTCACCTGGCGGATGGGCCTTCCGGCGGAGGTGCGGGGGCGGAGCTGCTGCGTCATGAAGCACTAATGAGAGGTCAGGACGATGTCGCGTCAGCCATGCCCTCTAGCAGCAGACAGGCCGCATTTGGGAGATAATTATGAAATTGCAGGAGCGTTTGACTCTCGGGACCCGGATGTTCAGAGTAGCAGATCTCCTCTGGCACGGGGGAGCAGGCAGGACACAGGATAAAGGACGCCCCGGCCGTAACGTATCGCATTTCCCCAGATTTTCCAAAGTCAGACAGGCACGTTACCCACAGCCCTCAGTCCCCCCTTCGCTCACTTAATTTCCTTCACTGAAGACTTCCCCCCCTTTCTTAAAGGGGAATGTCTCCTTTTAAAGACCCCATGACATGTCACTCCCCATGTCCTTTGATGAAGACGTTTACCCTCCCCTTTCTTAAAGAGGAACCTCTCCTTTTAAAGACCCCATGACATGTCACTCCCCATGTGCTTCACTGAAGACTTTTTTTGGAAGTGTGACCTACCAATACAGACTTTTCTTCAGTGCAAAATTTTATTTTCATAATTAAAAGAAACTGATAAACTTTAAAACTTCCCCCAAACTGGAATGAGGTACAAATAACTATTAACTGAAAATGAGTTGCTGTACACCCAACTTAATCTGACCTTTTTCTCTTTTTTAATTTATCTAAAAATAAAGACGTCCATGGGTTACAAACCTCCAAATAAAACTGAAGTGTACTATACTCTTCCAAACAATAATAAGTACAGGATAATATTATTAATACCAACATCACATGTTATGCACATACAATTCTTACATCGCTAGTAAGCCAGATTAAGATCAGGCTTTTTCATACCTTCATACCATATGGACATTATAGCACAGGGGGTTAAAGTAAAACATTTTACTCTGTCATAGTAAAAAACCTTAGCTAATGATTATTCCTTTTCAAGATTGTCTAGTACCTGTTTATCAGTATGACATTGTGATGCAGTGGTTAACACTGTTCCCTCACGCCTCTGGAACCTGGGTTCAAGTCTCTACCATAACTTCATGTGTGTGGAGTTTGCATGTTCACCCTGTATTGTTGTGGGGTTTCCTCCCACAGTCCAAAAACATGCTGAGGTTAATTGCAGTTACCACATTGCCTGTAGGTGCGGGTTGGTGCCCCATCCTGGTTTGTTCCCTGCTTTGTGCCTGTAGCCTCCAGACCCCCGTGACTCTGAATAGGATGAGAAGATGGATGTTTAAAGTTTACCTCTGATGTTTTGCCACTTTTTCATGGTGGTTCCCCACGGTTTACTTTGGTTTTACGTGTATTACAAATCGCAAGCTTTGTGTCGTCTTCACTCACAGTGAAGAACTTCCAGGCTAACGACACGTTAGCGTGTGGCTGCGAGTATGCATGCGGCTGTGCTGCTGTGCATATGACGTACGGCGCATGCATAAAACGGACCAGTTCGGTATCGGAAATGCATAAGACTAACTGGCCTAGCATGCTGAAAATCGGCTGATTCCTGTCCCTGGCCGGTGCTCTACATGTCACTGCCTATACCCTTTGATGAAGACGTTTCCCCTCCCCTTTCGTAAACGGGAACGTCTCCTAATAAGGACCCCATGACATGTTTCCCCCCATGTCCTTTGATGAAGATGTTTCCCTTCTCCGTTCTTATAGGGGAATGCCTTCTTTTAAAACACTCTGTGACACATTAGTGCCCATGCTTTCTGAAAAAGATGACATGCCCCCTACTGGGGTGGCGCTGGTGGTTTGCTAAGTTGGCGTCCCCTCAGGAGATGGTGCCCTACGGAATTACCCATCATTCCCTTGCCTCCGCACTGAATGTAACCCATGGCTATTCATTCGTGTATGTCCCCCTAAACCACTGAGGTAATTTACAAGTTTTGCGAGCTGGTACCATGACGCTGAGGATGCATAATAATATGATTACTGCCTACAGTACAAGAAGTTCAGTTTTTATTCCAAGAGATTGGATTGTGGAGCAGAGATGAATCTGCGAACTCTGATTAGGGCTGCCTGTCATATATCGATTGCAAGTTTTGCATAACCTTTCAATATGCATGTACCGTCGGTGATATTCCTACATGGGTCTTATATTATGTACATATATTTTTAAATTTGGGCATGAACACTGTGGAAGCCTCACAACAGCTGCTGCAGGCAACTCAGAAATGTTCATCGGTGACTGCAGGCTGTAGATCATTCTCTGGCTTACTGTCTTCTCGCTTCTAACGTTCAGCTACATGCCGGCTCCACTTGTCAGAAACATCAGGACTAGACGCCACCATGGGAAAAAAATGCTTAAATGTAGTTAAATATAATCCATACGATTCAGATATAACTGTGCAGGCATTACTTGTAAGTATGGCTACTTACCATCCGTTTTTGGAGAGTATGACACTTATATTGGCACAGTTGCATGTATGAAGCTTGTTTTACTGCGAAGAGTCCAGTGAACCTCCTGCAGTAGTAATTGTACTTGGCCTACAAAATGGGGTCTATATAGCCGCTCTAGTATGAGAGAGCACATGGAAATCTAAGCCTGTGTATCTCCGTCTGTTGCTGTGCCAAGGCTGGCGGGGGCCTCGGCCGGCGAAGCTGCTGCTGGCGAACTCAGCAGCATTTACGGTGAGTGACACACCGTGGAAAATGACTATGGTGATCGGTTACGAGGACCTAAATAGCTTTTTTGAGTGGTGGACCCTTGGACTCACTCCCAAGTGCTGACATCTTTTGAAGTCTCACAGAGGCAGGGAAGATTAGTTTTGACAATCTGCTGTATGTATGAGACTTGAGCGACTCTCTGTTACAGGCCCCCAGAGGCTGCAGGAAAACATACATCCTGGATGAGCGATGGAAGAACGCTGTACTGTTACCTTCTGATAAAGGTGTCTTCTTTTTTTGGCTAATATCGTAAGAGGCCTGTGGACCACTCCCGGGTCTGCGGCACAATCGACATTGTGGCAATTAGAATCCTGATTTATTAGAAGCGACATGACTTTCGAATGTGGGAGTGTAGTGTTTACGTAAAAGTGCCCGTTGGTGTAGTGATTGTTGACTGAGCATTTATGGTTATGAGCCTGTCTGCATTTCAGCAGCTCAGGAGTGCAGCTTCCTGAACTTTAATTACCTATTATCATTCTCTCTAATAGTTTGTGAGATTTTGGTTTTATCGGTTCCCATTATGTATTCTCCCGCAATTTGTTATGTTGGTCATGTAATGGCATAATGACAAATACTTAATTACATGTAATTATACATTAATCACCTAGTAGTCCCCTGAATCAAACATTTTGCAGATCTAATTGCATTTCTTGCAGCCGTTGTAGGAGATCCAGCTTCATTTCAGAAGAGTTTCTGTGCAGGAAGTTGTCGCTAATGTCGTACGAACGAGCGCAGGAGGCGCATGCCTTTGCTCACTTTTCTCATTTTTTATTTGTGGATTTAGACGTCAAGCACATGTAAATTCTTGTTAGTGTTTGCGCTCGTTGCCTTACTTATGCAACTGTCGGCTCGCACAAAGTCCTCTGATGTACCCAATGCATTTTTAAAAAGGCGCTTTGATCGTTCCAGAATACGCACCAACAGAGGAATAAAAACAAGTTCAGCGCAGCAAAGAAAAACACTTTGACAGCAGGATGTTGGGGGTAGCTGGTGTAAATTTCAGTTTCGAGCAATCAAGAGAGTCTCAAACGGCGGATAAATTCACAAGCAGAATTGCTGGCCCATCTGTAGAGGCCATCTTGTTCCATCTTCATTGAGTTTGAAATAGCTACCTTTACTGTTCATTTTGTTCCCCTCAATTGACTAGACCCTCAAAACCAGAGTCATATATCAATTTCTGCCTTGAACCCTTCCACTATCCCGATTAAATCTTGAAAATTTGAGTCTTAAAAATATTCAACACAGTGAAAAAACTCCATCCTCTTTTTTTTATATCAACTCAAAAAACATATTCGAGATGGAGCATACTTTTGAATTAGAATTCTTCAGATGTCTGTGGCCTGATGTTGCTTAAACAAAACATGGGTTGCACAATGTTTTGAGGCCTGTGCGGGAGCGCCTGGCAGTCGTGTTATTAAGATAACGTTCCCGAATTCTGAGAGACTGCTGAGAACGTTCTAGTAATATACAGTATGTGCTGGAAGTCCTTGCCATTTGTAATCTCATTAATGCAGTCAGCCATGAAAGAAATGGGATTCTTCTCCCTCGAAAAAGACATGGTTAGAGCGATATCCATGGCGGGTTTATTTATTGCTTTTAAAAATTAATTTCTAAATATGTACTTCAAATGAAAAATAGCGAGTTAGACTTGAGTGGTTTGCGTAATAGTCTTCAGGATGCGTGTGTATTTTGTTTGATAGTTGAAAAATGAGACACGGATGGCCATGTGCCATATTTGTAGATTTTGCAGCAGATTAAAATGCCTCCGGATGAGGCTGCCTGTCAATATTTGCCTGACCGAGTCCTACAAAGTTTGAGCATGTAATGATCAGGTGACGTAGAGCAGAAGAGGAGAAAGGGGGAACGTTTGGCTTCATCTCCTGGTTGATGTTTTTGATCTTTTTTTTTTGGTGATATTGCCATGAATTATGTTGCCCCATTCCTGCACTGAGCTACATCTCCAAAGCTGTTGAGACTTTCTTTGCAGCATCTGTATCTGTGTTGCTCGAATATTCCACGTTATTCTGCAGCAACTGGCCAACGTTTGGAGCCGCAGCGCACAGGGGCCTGGCTGCTCTTTAAAAGTTTTTTGACATAAATGCAGGTTGAGCAAGACGTAGGGAGCAGTCTGTAGGATCGATGGGATCCACTTGAGGATTCTCTTTCACCTCTTGTTCTTACTGCCCCAAAAAATTTATGAGGCATACTTTATTGAATTTTCAGTGTTAGGGAGAGTACTGCTAATGTCAATGCTGGGCTATCAATCTGATGCAGTGAAATTTGAGTTGGTTGTTGTAATGCATGCAGCTTTATGTGGGGATCCCTGTTTCATTAGTTACACAAGGTGAGGAAAGTGTTCCTGCAGGTAGGCTAAACAAGACAAGACGCCAACACTCTACCCCTCGGTCCCAACTCGATGTCAGCCAGGGAGGGCTTACAAAGGATGTCCAGATCAACTGTCATACCCTGGCAGTTACATAATCACCACCGCGACATTTTAATTTGGCTTATACCGCTGCAACAGTGAGCAAATGTCTCACAGATGAATGCGTCTCCCGACAAAGAAATACCAACACTGTGGGGCCGCATCTGGTTGGAATTAAAAGCTGCGTGAAATATTCCCGATGATATCTCCGAATGTGAGCAGATAAAGGTTTTTTTTTTCATCGTCCGTCGACTAAGCGGGATGCGTAAGCTCAATGCCACGGCCTTTGTGAGCATGATTGATGCCGAATGCGTCGATACAGAGCACGTACAATTGTAATCGTCCGCAACAATTGCTAACCCCATTGATCAAACAAGCTGGGTACCCCGGTGTTCGTACAGCGACGCTTATTTATTACTGTGTTGCTACTCCCAAAGTCTTTATTGTAAAGGTGTGTTTTTCATGTTTCTCCGAGCCGTTTCTTGTAGCTGGGATTGACCTTGAGCCTAAATTCAAGTCATTCATGTTTGTAATACCTACGTACTGCTTGGAGATTATCATTTCTCATCCTGACCTCTGTAATGTAATGGTTGTATCTCAATTAATGTATATTATATATACAGCCGCGGAAAAGATTAAGAGACCGCAGCACAGTTTTCTGTTTCACTCATTTCTCAATTTTTGGGTGTGCGTCTGTGAATAATATATATTTTTCTGCAAACTGCAGTCTGGTTCTTCCGTCTTTCTCATTAATGAAGGGCTTCTTCCTTACTTTATGGGACCTCAGTCCTGCTTCTAGGAGCCTGATACAAACTATCGTAGCCGTGCACTTCACACCTGCACTTAATGTCTTCGATTCCTTTCAAAGTTCATTTAATGCAGTGGTTCTCAAATGTTCTGTGTAACTTGCAGCAGCATGTACAGGGGCGGGGCCACAGAGGCATCGGCCCCAGCTGAAAGCTGATTGGCCCCCAGAGTGCCTCCTCCCCTGTTACTCACCAATTCAAAACATTTCATTGGCTGGTGATACGGTTAGCCCCTCTGTATGAAATATGGCTCCTCTTATGTCCCTCCTACCCCACCTTAAAAAAAAATCCTAGAATCGCCTCCGGGGGCGTGGAGAGTAACATGCAAACTCCACACACGTAGATGGGTGTAGGAATTAAACACCCACCCCTGGAGCTAACCCATAGGCCACCATGTCCGTACAGAATAAATATTTTATTTTATCTGTGAGGCAGAAAAAAGTCGTGCTATTCTAGCCTCACGTTTAAAGTTATTTTCAGGAGCGTGCGGTCTGCTTAAACACAAAGGGAACCAAGATGGCGTTAGTCTAACGGCAGCATGCTAAGCATATAGTGTAATTGCCATAGAATCACTCTCGTACATGCATGGACCGCCAAAGCTTTGTCAGCCTACTAGGCTGTGTTTTGCTGCTTTGCTGGAACATGCTAGCAAACACATTAATGAAAATACGTCAGAGTCGCTAACTAGTTGCTGTTCGTTTGTAGCCGTCCATGCTGCATAGTGCAGCACTGGCACAACATTGCTTGTGTCTCTACACTCTGTATTTTAAGCTTAAGAAAGACGTGGGAAATCTGAGAGTGATGACATTGGCCTACACAGTCACCTGACCTTAACCCCATCCGTGTGGATACGGGCTGAAATAGATAGAAAGGTCAAGGGTGCCCAGCCTGTTGGCGCTCATCGTTTGTGGGCACTTCTCCAGCTGTGTTGGAGTGAACTTTCAGAAAAAAAAGTGCCTTTAATTAATAGAATGCCTAGGGTTTGTTCCGCTATAATCACCGTAAATCACCAGATAATCACTGGCTATTTTGTGGAGTCTAAGATTTAGCCTGATTTTCAATTACATAGGTGGCGTTTGTCATTTGCTTAATGTTTCCGTTAATTAATTGCCATTCACAATTTTTCTTTCGTATGCGGCTTTGGTAGTGCTTAAACTTTAATCGAACATCTTGCAGTGTGGAGCTATAGACATGGGCTTTAAACTATAACAACCATGAGGGCTTACCTCGAATCTGGTGACCTCCTCCAGTGTGTTTTACTACAGAAGGGACCGTTAATGCTCATCAACCTCACAAACATTACCCCCGGAGCCGATGTAAGCGCGCGGTGCCATGCTATATGACCTCAACTGTGCATGCAGGTGCTCTGGAGGAAAACAACCAGGCTAATTAAGGCACCCCAATCTAATTCTTGTAATTGGGAGTTGAGAGGAGAGCTATCCGGAAAGCTCAGCACTCGTGCAATAATCCCTCAGATAGCCGACGAGCATCCCAAGCGAGCCCCGCTTCTCATGGAGCCGTTGTGCAGATGATAACTTTGTACATAGTGAACTCATCTGAGCGCTGCAATAATTTATAATGCAATAATGCAGCGGCGTGGCGGGGAGCCGGCTGTGTGACCTGCCTCCTCCTGCCAATCGCTGCGGCTGCTATTACCCGGTATCGCTATGGGAATATAACGCTGCCATTTTTAACACCTCGCCATGCTGACGCTTTACTGGATCCCGCTAACAGCACGCGCTGCGTCTATCTCGAACAGGAAGCACAAACTCTTCCCAGCATCATATTAAGCAAGGGTCATTTTTTTTTCTTTTTGAAATATGTTTTCTGCTTTGCCCCACTTTCTGTAATCTCCTCTTCTCTGATACGCTGGGCTGTCTGCAGGTTGTCAAGGAGACCTTAAAGGCAAATGAGCGCACGCTCCCCAAGCAACCCCACAGTGATGCTCGCAGCCACTAGGGGGTGCATGTGAAAAGTGGGGTGGGGGCGGGTCAGAACTGGTGATGATGTAGTGGTGATGTAAGCTCCCATATTCCCTGACAAAACATTTTGCCAACTGCACACAGAAGACATGGATCCCCCCCACCACCACCCAAGGCATCCACATTGAGACAGACACTCTGTGACTTATCTTTAAACCTGTGTGTTTTTTACACCATCTCAGCATTTCAAGCAATGGTTCCATGTATCTAACCCCTGGGCATGGGTGCAGGGTGCTGGAGGATTGATTGCATGCATGCCAAGCTTAATTTTCAACTGTCTCATTGGCTTGGTAACATGCCAAGCGGGCCTGTATTTAAAAAAATCCCAGAATTATTAGTTTGGCTGTTGTACAGCTGACAACCAACCCGTATATGTCAAAATGGAAAACATTAGTATTCAAAAGTACCTCATTATCCAAAATAATCCATCTCTCTGTCCATCCAATTTTCTGTACTGTTTATCTGTTATAGAGGTTTGGTAAGCCAGGATCCTATCCCAGGATGCACTGGTCACACTGAGCAGGATGCCTGTCCATCACAGGTCACACACTCTCAGCTAAACACAGTGGTGAACTCACCACTTTGGGAGCCCGGAGAAATTCTTGTAACCCCGGATTATCTTGGATAAATTTCAGTTTCGTTACGGGCGTCGGACATCCATCATCAGGAACGGCTCGTAGCATCAGGGTCATGCTGATCTGGAGAGCAGGGTGTAAGCCGAGGGGGACAGGGCAGCGTGCCATTAGGGGGCGCTCATGCACAAATGCACACCTGCACCTGGTCCCAGTGCACTCAGGAGAAGCCATGCAAACAAGGGAGAACATGCAGAATCCATACAGACTGTGTTAGCACCAGATGTGAACACTGAGGGGTGAGGTGACGGTGCTGGCTAGTTTCATTATAGCCGGTAATTACTGCACACTGCCGGATACAGTTGTATTTCATTACCACGCCACCATAATACAGCAGTTAGCTTTTTAAATGGACACAAATTATGTTACTGAATTAGCATGGATGGCTCAGCTGAGAATATATGTGCCAAGTGGTGTCCACAGTATTATACAAGTTCATAAGTTTGCTGTTCATATCCCATTGTGATATTAATCCTGCAATTAGTTTGAATGATCTTAAAAGAAAATATTGCCAGCAACTAAGCTATATATAAATCGATGATGATTTCACTGTTAAATGCTCTGATTCATTTTCCACTTGAAAATTGAAATATTCAAACCTAGTCTTTAGAGTTCGGTTCAAGCGAGATTTATAACAATATTGTACAGTTGTGAGAAACAGGAGGCTGTTAATACAATCTCAGAATTATACATGGACTGAAGTGGTTTTATATGAGGAATGGTCCAAAATACCCCCTAACTGTTGTGCAGGTCTCAATAGTAGATAGTAAGAGTGTTTAGTTGAGATTCTTCGATATTGAAGTTGGTTACACTTATTACTAGTATATAGGGGTTCACATATTTTTATATATCATTTACCTAAATTGTATAAATCATTTGTTCAGTAAAGGCACGGCACAATGTTATGTGCGCCGTGTGTTAAATGTGTCTTGATTATTATGAGTTAGACGAGGTTAAGTGACATTCCAGTGGGTTCACAAACTTTTCCTCACAATTGCATATTTTTTGCAGTGGAATGAAAATTTAATTTAATTTAATTGAATTTAATGGAACCCCCCCGTGGCACAGTGTCAGGTTTATGACGAGTGCATTCCAGAGTCATTTAGCATGCCAACTGGTGTTAATTCGAGGCGTGATTATGTCTCCGTGTTTCCCGGATAGACACCGAATCGCGGATGTCACTCATTCCTCGGCTAATTGGCTACTAAGACAGGCCAAAGGCAGAAGCGTCAGGGGAGCAGAATGAATGTTAAAAACAGTAACGCGCGCCTCTGCGACCTCGACACCTTGCCACATACATTATGTGTTTGCGCGGCAGATGTGCGTATCGACAGCCACAATTCATTCTGCCGCTTTTCAACGTTAGCCGCAAATTGCTTGTGAACAAGTAGCTTTATTTATTTAACGCAGATCTGTATCGCTGTGCCGAATCGGCCATTTCTCGAGCGAGACAGAGGATTTCACACGATGGATATGCTTCAGGGTTGCCACCGGTCTCGTGCCAGAATGTTGGAAAGTATATGGAGCTGCATGCCACGAGGATAAAAATGATTAGCATTATGATGTTTTTTTTGACAGGGGTAACAGTCCCGTGGTTGAAAGTGTTTCCACTCAAGTTGGGAAAGACAAAAGAGGACCGTTGTAGCCACATAAAAACGAATGACAGTTATGGAAAGCAACAAGCTCCTGCAGACATCTTTTATAAGACTTGAAATCCTGTCAGTTACTGTTGGAGGCGGTTATCTCCTTTGCCTCTTTGTATTTCACAGGACCTTATCACTTCCTGTGTGACGAGCCCAATATGTTCAGTCTTTTTAATTTCAAGCTTATTAGCGGGGGATAAAGCGGACTGCAAAAATTAAAGGGTAAAATTAGCATTTGTAGACATGATCCTCTGTGAAATTAAACAGAGCAGGGGCAGCTGAAACCGTCTGGAAGAATCATCTTTATGCAGTTCATCATGGCTCTGTTTACTTGTTTACAGTCTCAGATATGATGAAATCTTTCAACTGGGGTTCATAATACCTCATGCTAGTTTCCTGTTGAAGGAACCAAAAAGCAAATATGAATCACATGGCTTTTTTTTCCCATCATTCTCCTTCCGTCGTGCCATGGTTGCTGATGGAGGTGGGAGGGGGGATTTGGTCGAGGCTTTCCAGTTGGAAACGGAGCGCCGTGAAATCTCCCGGCCGCATGTTTAACGGAAGCGCCGCCGGGAGCCAACTCCTGAGGGAGGAGAGGGCGAATCAACACGCCATTCAGCTGGTGATGATGTGGCCATATAATTAAAGAAACCGCCGCATTCCCTGATTGCTGCGTTGACAGCTGGGCGCCCGCTGCCTCGTGTGATTGCAGCGAAACAAAATCACCATGCAGGAATGTCCAGCGATAAGAGATAGGCGGCAGATAATGGCAGTTTATTAATGACAAACAGGCAGAGCACCTCAGACATGTCACAGGAGGGGAACGTGTGCAATGCTATCGCATTTTCAGCTAGCTGGTCTGTCAATCAATCAAATAATCAATCAATCAATCAGTCTATCTATGTAACTGGATGGATGGATAGACAGATGGACAAACAGACAGACACAGACAGACAGATAGATAGATAGACAGATAGATAGATAGATAGATAGATAGATAGATAGATAGAGAGGTGACTTGTCTGAATGACAGTATTCGGATAAAATCCTCGTGAAGATGACGTGCATTGTCATAGACTAACTGTCACACTCTGGTTTTTATGGCCAATCCTAGCTGTTCTTTCTCAACACTCGCATTCGATCATGGCTTCGGTGAACATATTTCAATGACAGCAAGAGCTGTCAGGTAGACTCGGCACACCTAGGAGTACTGGTGTGATAGGAGAAGGAAAAACAACATAAATACCCCCTAAAAAACAACTGTTGGCATGTATTACGTAATAATACTGTTTTTTATTTGCATTTGGTTATTGCTGAAAGTGCCTTAGAGCCTTTCGCAGCCAAAACACCAGACCTGAGGTGGTCTGTAAATGCAGTAAATCGCCTTACAGCTGGACAGCGCAGTGGCTCAGTGGGTGACCCTGTCCTCTCACACCTTCGGCAGTCACTGGTTAAGTGTCCCACACTGCGTGTGCTTGTTCTTTCTGTGTTTGCGTGGGCTTCCTCCAGGTGCGGCGGTTTTACAAAAACACCCAGTTAGGAGAAGTTGTGTCTCTAAATTTCCCAGAGTGTACAGTTGTGTATATGAGAGTATTCCCTGTGATGGACTGACATCCCATCCTAGGTATCCCTGGGTTCATGCCTTGGCTCAATCAGATCAATTTCCGTCTGGGTTGGTAAAGTATCTGCCTTATTTTCTCAGAAGGAGAGCCAGTGACTCTCCAGTTACTCAGGCTAAACAAAACATGCGAATACATATCCCCTACATCTTCCCGGATGGCGTGCGGCTCAGTGGGCTGGGATGCTGTCCTTGTGATTGTGAGTTTGCTGGTTCTCATCCCTCAGTTGGCTGAGTAGTATTTGCGGTGAAGCCCCTGAGCGAGGCCCTTAACCCCAATTGCTCCAGGCACTGTCTGACCCTACTGTCTCAAAATGTCACTTTGGATGAAATCTTCTACTAAATAAATAAAATGCAAATGTGTCCCCTTGTGCTTTCAGCAATAGGCTCCAGGTTCACTGTAACCCTGTTACAGTAAAGAAAAAGGATGGATTCGTAAATTTTCAGTAAACCTATGCAAAATGTCAGAATGCAGTAAATTAAGCATATTACAGTCATTTTCTGTTCCTTGTCTCATCGCTTTAAGTTTTCAGCCGCACCATATTGCTTTATTTCTTTGCAGGACTGCATTGCACCAGTAAAGGTATATCTAATCATAAGACATCTGACACCATCATCGATAATCCGAGAACGGTGACGGGGGGGGGGGGGGCATATGCACATATATATGTGATCAGAAGGTCACTCCTTGCAGCTGTGAATCCCACCTGCACCGGCCCACAGAACAGTGGGGGTACACTTGGTACAGTTGCCACCCATTCTGTTATGGGACCCCCCCCCCGTTTTGAAAAATGAAATGCATGTCCCATAGTGATCCTAGAACATACACGATCTGTCCTGTATTTCCATTCACATTATAACCCCCCATTGGGCAAATGGTATCACCGATACCCCCCCATCCCTGTGGGCCGTTTTACTGGTCCGTCTAGGTTTTGAATGACGTAAACCTTCAAAAGAAATACAACCATTTATATATCTTTCTCAAGCTTCCCTGAAAAGCATATCAATACTATGATTGGCTACTTCTCCGAAAAGCAAATCACCTATCAGAAAGCTCATTGACAATGATTGATAAACGCTTCAAGACATGTCAATTATAGTTTAGTTACCTCAAGAGGCATATCACTTATACACAGTTGCCTTGGTTACGCCCTTAGTTAGCCTATCCCATAATTATCACGTGACCTCAATCCCCCCAGCGCACATGTCTCGCCCTGCACCACCTGACCTCTTCATACTTCCTCCCTCATTGGTTGTCACACACCCACCCATTATTCAATCTGTTGCCCATAGCTACAAACCACCACTGCTACTGATATCTTAAGCCTATATGTTTCCTATGCATATAAAATCATATAAAATTAGCACAGTCTGTCATATTGCAGTACATGATTAATAGCATGACTTATTCCTTTTGTAGCAAGCATCTTCTAGTTAGCTCTGATCTCCCTTCATGGAAGTCCTGCGCCTCTCTTAAACCTCAGCCAGTTATTCTTGCCTCAACAGACCCCAAAGTAAGTTAAGTAACCACAGGTTTCCTGTTGTCTCCATCTTGCTACTTCACTTGCCCCAATACGACCCGGCCACCGGTGATTTAGACTTAGAGTACATGTCAAGACTCAAAACCTACGCACCCTGGACCCTTCTGAGAAACAGCACATGCATGTACACACATTTATCTTCATGTCTAAGGCCTAAAACATTAACAGCAATCCCATAATGCCTCTTTTCTGTCCCATAGCAATTTGTCTTCCACAATGGAAAGCAAAACTTGGAAATACGCTGTATTTAAAGTCGGCGTTTACGGATGCTCTACTCCTGAGTTTTTTATGATGTCATCAAAGAAAAAGGTCTTATAATCCAGAGTTTGAGGCTCTTTAGCAGGCTGTCATGTTGTTTTTACCTTGTGCCGATTGGTGTTTTGGGGCACTATGTGGCTCTGCAGGTTTGGCTGTAGTCACTGTGATTGGAAGGTTGCTGATTCAATGTTATACTTGGCAGTGTGATTTCATCATTGTGCCCCTGAGTGAGACCTGCAAGCCCTAACTGCATCTGACCCTGCTTTCTCCAAAATGTACATCACTTTGGATGAAAGCTTCAGCTGAATAAATTAAATTTGGATATCATTTAGGAACAGTGCATGGGTTTGCAATGTAACCAGACCGCTATGGCCCCGTATCGGATCGAAGGCTTATCGCACACATGCAAACAAGTCTTTTTCTGAGCCATGGAAAGGGTGCTGCCTTTGTGCTGGAGTGACTCACGTCGGCCTCGTCTCCTCCCCTTTCTGAATTGCATTATGGCGAGAGCTTACCCACTGTACGTGCTCGAAAGGCCTGCGAAGCACTTAGAAACCCATAGGCCAGAAAAGGCATGACTGCTGCTTTGTAGCATAAAGTGCACCTAAGAAGAAACGAGAAATAGTTCAATATCAAGACCCTACCCTGTCTTATCCATAGGTTGTTTATGAGTATACAAAATTGGCTGTTAGCGTAGCCAGTGGTTGCATGTGCCTCCTTTCACCAATAGAGGGCGATGCCAGCACTTTTTATTGTTGTTTCAGTGAAGCTGTTGGCATGCATCAAATAGCTGACCATAATTACACATTTTTGAAAGGCTAAACGTGTGTCAAAAGGCCTTGGATTCTGTGTTGCCAGAACACATGTTCCAATAACAATAAAGAGAAAAATAAAGGAGCCGTTTTCCTATAAGGATTTGTAAAGCTATGCGCTGAGAGATACGGTATCAAGATTTCATTATGCATGTTGACTGTTTTTTTTTAACTTTCCAGGAAAAATTATAACAAGGTTGTTCAAATTACACTGTGTCAGCCAGCTCTGGTTGCAAGAAATGGGCAAAAAACAGGTAGCTTGTTGCATTATGTGCATTAACGCATTGCAAGCACAACAACGAGCTCAGCCAATCAATAAACACGCTTATGCATTCATGCACCCGTGCACCCACATCTGCACAAACACACAAGCGTGCACATTCTTACCAGACACATCATATTAATTGAATTTGATTCAAATTGTTAATTAATTGATTGTTAATTCAAAATTCAATTATCAGAAAGGGCCGCAGAACAAATCGGTTGGATGCTACAGCTGATTCTGTCAAGCCGCTGGCTTTGATAATAAAGCCATTATCTGAGAAAGAGTAAAAAACTCAGCCTATTTTTCCTTTCTCTTCCATCTGACAAAAAGGGGAGTAATGTCCCAGTCTCTTCTCCAATCCATCTATCACTGTACTTAATCAGTGGCTTGAAATGTAGTTTGAAATCAAGGTTTCCTCTATCCATTTTACTTTGCTCACTTGGAATTTTTTTTCCCACCACCGTCAGCTGGGATTGGGGAATGAGTCTGTCCTCAAGACTGTAGATTAGGGCTGTGCACACCCAGGTCGCTTGGGAAGGGACCACGTTCCCATCCGGAGCACGGAAAGTCAGCGATGGGGGGCTTATGGCCAGCGCCATGTTCCGCACCATCCTCTTCCTTGGGAAATAAGGTGAGCGAGAACACTGGGTTGGCCCATAAATTACTTATTTCTTTTAGCGGGGCATCCGGAAATTGAGGTGACTCTGTGTTTTCCCTCATCCTGTCCACGGGGCTTTGACGGGGGTGGAGCACCTAAGCGAGAGGCAGAATAGGCCCCTCTGGGTCAGTGGCAGTTATTGGGGTCCGATGCTGTTTTCTTAATTGGTGAGCATCCTCTGTGGTCATGAGGTCATCGGAGCCCGTGTGAATACCTGCGTTACCACAGGTGATACATTGGAATCAGGAGGAAACTCAGAGTCTGATAATACTTTGCTATACACAGTATACAGTGCAGGGCTGAGTACAGGGGCGGGGACATAGGGGTCCTGGCCCCCGCTGAAAGCTGATTGGCCCCTGGAGTGTGTCACTCACAGATTAAAAGCTTCTTATACTACCCACCTTAAAAATTCTTAGAATCACCCATGATGCACTGTGTTACAAATTCCTGCATGTTAAGCCTATATTAGAACAACAAGAATGGCAAATTCATATTTTTAATAAACAGCAGTTTTCGATTTATATTCTGCTGTATACCGATGCCACTGTATGTTGTCTGTGGCCACTGAATGCTGGAATGTACCTGTGTAATTATATGAATTACAAATATATAAAAGATACAAATCATGTGCTCTGCATAGCTAGTTATGTTATTTAGATATATCTTGATGTTATTTTGATGTATCGTGACATATCTGCATTCACGGAAATAAAAAATAAACAGCTAGCATGTGTAGGTAGTCTGGAGGAGTGGTATATATTAACAGTGCATATACTATTAATAATTCAAGTTGTCACTTTCACTTGGTTTTGCCAGTGTTTCTCTCTTCCTTAGAACAACAGAAGGAGCCTCATCTTCAGCACCCAGTGCTCGTTAGACACCTCACTGTAAAAAACGACAGTGCCGCCACCTTGATTTCCAAAGACCAATTTAAACTGCGTGCGGCATTATCAAAACTGGCGGCCGATGTAATTCCTGGACATTCCTGACTACGGTCACCTGGGCAACAAGCGTGAGCAGTAACAAGCTTCAGGGCTGCCTGCTCAGATAATTAAATTGTATCCGTTGCAAATCCAGTCCTTTTATTTCTGGCCTCCCCTTTTCTTATGGATTGCATGTTACTGATTAATTAGTCTGAACTGTATTCTAATGGCGCGGCTGTGATTGCAAATGAAGTATCAATACCAGGCATTGAGGTGAAGTTTAAGATGAGGAATTCCTGCAGACGGAAATCATAATGAACGTCGAGACATAGGACTGCCAGAGCTCACGTTTTGGAATGAATAGCAATTATTGCTGCAGAAAACCCTTATAATTCTGCATCCACTGAGTCTGCACACTTCAGTCGTAATCCTGTTTAAAGCTTTCACTGAACAATTACGCCATAGTCCGATGCACTTTCTTAATACTCCTTTCATCATCCCTGTTCTCTCCTCCATCATCTTCTTGCCGATGAGAAGACTGTAGGGTGAGACAACTTCTTGGAAGGTCACAGAGCAAGCAGAGAGTGTAATATAAAATATACTAGGGGAGGAAAAAAGAGAAACACAACACAGGCCATTCATAAAAGGAACGGTACACTTGCATCCCAAAGCGATTTAACGTATCTTTACCAATGCTGGAAATAGCTATGTGTGTTTATGCACAGCAGCCGGATATATGGGTGTAATTTAATGCACGATTTCCATGCTGGCCTCAATTAACAGAGGCGCGGATGTGTCACCGCGGTATCACAGTTTATGGGACCTCGTAAGCAGCCTCTTGGGCAAAGCACGCACCCTGTGTCCTCATGCTGAGCAGTATGACTGTGTCTCTTAAGATTAGCAAATGCTAAAGGTTAGCAAATACTTCCTACGAGAGATGCAGAGTCGTTTTCACATGAGGCCTGATCGCTCTACAATTCTGTCTGGCTCCATTTTGAGGGTGAACCCCAAATGCTAGTTTTACCTGCCTGCCACGGCCACCCCTTTGAGCCCTTACCCAACATTCATATTAATATCCAGGTTCTACTGCTAGTGACACAAATATAAAATGGCCATTTATCACAACAAGGCTTCCATCCTAACCTTTGAGAGGCTGGGGGTAGTTAGTCTACATCACCAGCTTAACGAGTACCATTTATCTCAGTGAATCATTCCTTGACTGCGTGGCGTCTCGGTGATAATGAAACCTCAGCGCTCCCTAATTGAAGCAATATCATATTTCTAAAATGCACCGGAATATCGCTTTAAAAAATAATGTGTCATGGCACGAAAAATGGTCTCCATCCTAAATTATACCTCAAATTTTAAATCACCTTTTATTATAAATTATCATTATAAATTTTCTTGAGTGTACTAATGAGACTTTCTTAATATATAACCTTGTCTTCTAACACAACCTTCTCGAAAAGTATGATTTTGAGGCATTCACTTGAATTCCCTGAATATCTGTATAACTGTACAGATGTTTCAATTTAAAATTCTGAAAAAAGACGACCCCCCCACAGGACGCTTGTGGAGTTTAAACATCTGGCTGGGTTTTCTCAAGGTATCCCCACCCGTCTGGTGGAGGTGTTGATGCTGCGAGGACATGTCCGTCACGGCGGAGACTGATGCTCACCCTGACAGGCGGAGAGGGAAAGGAGGAGAATGATTTATTGGAGGATGCAGACGCGCTCGAACTCTTACCAGGGTATTCTCAGCCCAATCTCCTGTTTATTCACCTTGATCTTTCCATTTATTTGGAAGGGGGACCATTTGCAGAGCTTGCCACACTTCTTGCTGGGTATCGAACACCATCCCCGATATATATGAGACATTTCCCCATTCTGGCAGTCAGAAACCCTCAGGAACCCTGTCCTTAATACCTTTTAGTAGCACTGCTGTGCAGAAATTCAAAGGGCTCTGTATCCGCAGACATTATTTCAGCTGGCCGGTGGTGTAATCTGCATGACTGGCCAGGGAAGGTTTTGGCAGCTGTGGAAAAAGCCAGACCTTACTGAATGCGGAACAGGGAAAATGATTTTTTTTTTATGCACTGATTATATTTGAACAGTTCCACAAGCTGTAGAAAAAAGGGTTCAGCAAAAGATATTCATTATTTATTGATTATGGATCTGTAATGAACTGTGCGACTTCACGCAGCTGTAATCGTTTACTGGTCCACACATTTCAGTTTCAACACCGGTAGTGAAGAACAACAAAAAAAATAATTATAGCGATAATCCTACCTCCCCACCCCTGGAATTCTGGGCATGATGATGATCATACAATCAGAACATGGATAGACAATATCAACAACAACAACAATGATAATAATAATAATAAATATAATGCAGTGCTTCAGAGGCTGGAATTCCAGGAAGTGAATCCTGCTTAAGTGCTACCCGTGTTCCAGATTTCCTACAAGGCTGTGTGTAATTGGTGAAAAGCTTCCGATAGCGTGTCTGTCACAACAGAGAATTCTTTTTGCTTCATGGCAACGGCGATCCATTGGCGGGGGGGGGGGGGGGGGCGGAAAAACACCCGGTTTAAATGGAACCCCAAAACAAGTTTTTTAAACAATTTAACCCAAAAGTAAAAAATT
>JAODKC010000107.1:19059941-19088852 GCA_026777985.1 Mormyrops attenuatus
CCCCCCCCCCCCCCCCCCCCCCCCCCCCCCCCCCCCCCCCCCCCCCCCCCCCCCCCCCCCCCCCCCCCCCCCACGGAAGCAGCGTGTGTCATTGACCCCGCAATCCATTGTGTTGAACCATGTTACCCTCAATGTACATGATGTCATACAGTTTATATATAACTACATCTCTGTATTGTTCACATTTTTGCTTTTAAATTGAAAAGATGAATTATTTAATTAGGTAATGCATATATTATGAATTAAACATTTGGGATCAGAGCGCCTCACACTATAGAAAGTTCTCTTAACAGGGAAAATATTCGTGCCCTGATACAAATATCAGCTTATGGGATCGGGGTCGTTTAATGTGACGTTTAACAACCCCGATGCTTATGAGTCATTAGTACCCGGGTGAGAGCCAGCATTGCACCTCTGAGCAAGGCGTTTAACCTGAATCGCTTTAATAAAATCTTCCTTATTAATGCGTAATTTGTACACTACATGTTTTCCTTTGAGAAAACCATCTCTTAGGCATCTAAACGCAATATAAGCCCACACTGTGCAGAAGTATTTCAGAAAATCTTTAGCTCTAAAAGGCTAATACTGGCCCAGCCTAGAGTTGCACCCTATTGCACCAGGCCCTTTGGTGACTGCATTACCCACATTCTCGGACATAACTTATTTATGAAGGTTCTTGCAGTTACCGTTTAATTTTAGGTGCTTGAATTCTTAGACGCATGAGTATTGAGTGAAAATGCACAGACCCACCTAGTTATAAAAAATATACAAATATATAAACCCATATAACTTGCTACAATATTATGCTACAAAAGTAAAGATTTCAACCATTTTCATGTGTCCATTTAAAAGAAGAACCTATTGAGCAAACAGGCAAAAAATAATCTTATCAAAAATTGCATTCTCTCGTATGTTGTTCGCTTCTTTGCCAATGTCAGAGTGAAATAAACAAAGACATGCATTTTTTGTGCATTTGTGCAAACTTTGGGAGGAAAGAAAATCATTCGAAATACACATATTTGTGTTCTGAGCGTTAAAAATCACGGGCCTGTTTTGTTGGAGGATTATGGTCCGTGGCTGGGATGAGCTGCAGAATTATGGGCTTGAAAATGACCCGCTTGACCTTTACAGCAAAACTGGTGGTTGTTAATCTAGCAGCCGGAGTTTGGTGCTGATTGAGGGTCTGCGTGACTTGAACAAGCACTCTCAGCATGAGGTTAACACTGTCGATATCCTGGCCCTTTCTGTTAGTTTAACCGGACGATCAGGCCGCCAGTGCTCCGTAGCAACGCCATAATTCGGTGCAAGGATGATTATTCATTGATAATGGATGGCAAATTTAAGATTTGGTCATATTTAACGCTTCCAGCGTTGGGAGATCCGAGCTGTGAATAAAGGAGTGGGGAGAAGGTTCTGTGTGTCTTTTATACGCTCTGAAGGAGACTCGCCACCTGTTCCTATGGCTATTCATCAGTCCAGGCACTCGTCTATAAAACAAAGTAGCTGCTGAAGGACATGGCGGAAGAATAGAGAAGCGGATTAAAGTGCGATAATGTGGCATAAAATCGCGCCACTCCACTCGACACTGTCAGGCGGCATCAAAACACTCTGCCTACGAAGAGAGTGGTCTGTAGATTTATCACTGATGATTCAATGAAAGGAAAAAAGCGGGTCCATGAACTGTGGCGAGCAGAAACCCTTGGGTTCTTCCTCAGTGTCAATTTGTTGATGCACTTGATGGACCCTGATTGTCCAGCATCTGGAAAACAGAAATGAGAAGAATGTGTAATGCGTCCACCTGACGATACATTCATTTATTTTTTTAACCCCGAGGTACACTGAGGGTGTACATGAGTGGGTTGGCACTGTGTGTCCATGACCAGGTGGTTATAGGTTTGAATCTCCTGGCTGGCAGAGTAGCAATATGACTGTTGGACCTTTGAGCAAGACCCTGAACCCTGCTTCCCAGTGATGTTCCTGCGCCATTGTGGGATAGCTTCTTCCTTTTACTTGTGCCTGAACATCCTTTGATTTTTTATGTACCCTGCTGTTTGTGCTAATCTCCTAGTTCTTGTAACTTTGTAATAGGAACTCATTGCGTAAAATATATGCATTACTTCCTCATCATATATTCTAATTAACCACAGCAGCATAAACTAACTAAATAGATAGAATAATAAACAGAATAATAAACAATGCAGAAGTTTGGTGAATCATATGCTGTATGCTTGTATTAGAGGAAGGGTTTTGTTGAGCGGCTGTGTGGCTACGAAGCATACAATTTGTACTCTGACAAGTATTCAGCACTCAGCGAAACCCTTCAGTGACTCTACATCTTGACACCACATTGCGTGTTCCGTGTGTCATCCTGCTCTCGCTGTGAAGGACACACTGCATTGGAGATGCATTATTTAATTCTTTTCTCCAGTGCCTAGACGACGAGTGTTGTCAATTAATTTATTTAAAGGAGGAAATAAAAAGTCAAGACTAAGTAGATGCTTCTAATTGTGGATTCCATATTTTGAGCTAAATATTTTAGCGTAAGATATACAGTAACAGTCAAAAGTTTGGACTCACCTACCCATAGAAATGTTTATTTGTACTGTTCTCTACAGTTTAGAATAATTATAAAGACATCAAAATTATTAAATAACATATATGCAATTATGCACTGACCATAGAAGTATTAAAAATCTTTATTCAGAGTATTCTCATTGTTTTTTTTTTTGCTCCTTTATTCAGCTAGACATTCTACTGGAACAATTAAGGCTAAGTACTTTGCTAAAGGGTACTACTGACTCAAAAAAAACTTTTAACGCAGCTGAAAAACTTCTGTAGCTACTATCCTACTCCCATACATTTCAACGTGTTTACTGATCATGGCAGATAACGGAATATTCCGTCCATATTTACTGGCCGACATGCTGTAAAGCTGGAGTGAGGCCCAGGATGCACAGAGCGCAAGGCAGGGGACCCCTTGCCTCGGCCGCCAGCCCATTACCGGGCAGGCATTCGCAGAGATCCTTAATATCCTGAGAAAATCCATACAAACAAACAAGGAGCATGGAAACATACACTACATACACAGAGGTGTGGGGGTCCATCGTGCTTCCTGCCACTGAGCCTCAGCGCCACCTGCTGGAAATAATTATCCCTTTAAAATACATGCACCACTTCCAGTGTCTTACCCAGAATATTGAAAGAAAAGAATTTAGCCGGAACTCTGCGAAACTTCCATTATGTTCAGCGATGTGTTTATAACGAAGCTCGACCATAATATGTTCGTGGATGTATTTTTTTCCCCTAAGCAGGCTAGCTGGCTAACCTTGTCTTGAAGTAACCTAAATAATTGCCATAACGCTAGAACAATGACAGACCTCTCTCTGCAACCAATTAGAGTTTGTCATCCCTTGGCGTGGAGCCGGGTTTGATGGCTTGGGCACGGTGCGAGGCGGGGGCAGTCAAGCTTGGAGCCAGGTCAGAGCCAACCCCAGCCCAACACGGGCAGCCTGTGATCGATGAAGAGGAAACCATAGCTGTTATTTATAGGCACGCAAGGCGATTAGACCCAACCAGCCGATTACCCATTTTCCATGTCCTGTTGCCTGTTGCTCAGTGCCATTCAAAGGACAATGGAAATTAAAAAAATTCTCACCTGGGTAACTGCATAAATGCAGGACTCGTTCCTGTCTTTTTTGTCTTTACTCTGTTCTCTCTTTTCCATAATGCCCTTTGGAAATAAGTGCTTATTTATGAACTCCTTTTATCCTACACCTAGAGGCTCTTTACATAAATCCTTGTGATTTATTTCCTCATCTTATATCCTATTGTAATGCACAGTCACAATAAATGTTAGCAGATGTTTGTGTCTCTTCAGCATGTTTCTTATTTTTTTTGAATTTATTATTACATGTTTGTGAATTGCAGTCTTCTTTGTTTTTACAGTTTTTTCCCCCATTGATGACTTTGGCTTTCCAATGTCAGTGAAGAATATGAAAAACAATCCTGACTAATCCTGACAATCAAAGCAAAGCCTGGGAGAGCTCCCGTTTCGAGAAACTGAACCCATTTTGACTGTTGGATGTCTCTAATGGGTAACCTGGCTCATTGGACCATTTCGGATTTTACTGAGTACCAATTTGGGCATGACACCTCTTCGCAAGAGTGGGTGGATGACTTTGGAATTCTAATGGGTATTGTTTGCAAAGGGCACCTTCGTTTGCGTCCATGTCCTTAAAAAGAAGAAGCCATTTTTTTGGGACGAGATAAGAGCCCGGAGCCTAACTGCAGATCAGTGAAAATATATTACAGACAGGGCTGGTCACACCTCATCTTTGGCTGGGCAAATCCGAAGCGATTCATTAACAGTTGATTAATTGCGCGATCGCTTTCCGCTAATTTCCATCTCTTCGACTTTATCCGGTTTAAGTGTTAACGAGGTGACTTTCATGCTTTCATTATGTGTAATTAATAACACAATTACTCGTTTTTTTTTTTCCTCGCGTAAACAGATGTCGCTACATGTTATGGTGCTGATTTTAAACTGTTATAGAAATGGAGGAGAATTATTCTACAGGTCAGTTTATGAAATTTCATCCCAGGCAGCACAGGGCACAATGGTGGGGTATACCCTGGATGGACGCCAGCAGATTCAACCAATTGCACCGCACATGCAAGCATACCACAGGAAACTAAGAGATGCCATTTAGCTTAACTGTTTCTGGACTGCAGAAGGAAACCAGTTTAACACAAGAAGAATATACAGGTGCACAAAGAGCAGAGAAGGATTAGGACCCCCAACCCTACACATGTGAGACAACAGTACTCAGTTGATTAGTTATAAAGAGGAACAATTCTAGAATTTTTTAAGCTGAAAGCACAAGAGGCGCCAAAATTCATACAGAGGAACCAACCTTGTCATTAACCAATGATATGTTTTGAATCAGTGAGTGACAGGAGAAGGGGCACCCCAGAGGCCAATCACTTTTCAGCTTGGGTTAGTTCCCATGTGGCCCCGCCCCTGTATGCACCCCTGATTATAAACTAATACAGTAAACATTCCATTATCTGACCTTCTTCCGAAGCAAAAAAAAAAATACAACATCAAATATTTTTGTACTGTTACAAAAAAAAAAAAAATCCCACAAAATGTCAATTACAGGCACTGTTGAATTGCCACAAAGAAATTTTGGAATGCCAGAATGAATGTCTTTGGGGCAATTTTATGATCCTCTCCTAATGATGATTCTGAACCACATCGTCGCCCATGCGCTCACGAGGATGGAGATGCCGGAGGGGGCTGATTGACAGGGATGCTACAGTGGTATTTATCACCGTGTTTGGGTGTTACTGAGACGCGGTTTTGCGACCAGCGCGCCGGGGACAGCGTCCTTGCTGTTCGGCGTGTGCTGATGCGCAGCCTTGAGGCCCAGAGCAGCCCGCCACCGCGACTCCTGTTTTATTCATGTGTTGGAACAGCTGGAAAGCTCTGAATAATAAATCGAAAAAACTTATTAGTAAAATAGAACAGTTGGCAGACTATGGGTTAGACGCGAACAGGCACTGGTTTGTCGACAGTTAACAAGGTGGTAACAACGCCTACTTGCCCCCCCCCCACCCAGCAGCCCTAATAAGTGGCAGAACCTCCTGAAACCTTTCATGTATAACCTATGAAAGCCTCCTCATGAGGCATCCGCAGAAAAGGCGATGCGCTACTTTAGGAATTTTTTATTTTCTTTCGGTTGTCTTACTGAGCCTGAATATCAGAAGGGGTTTGCTGGGGACAGACTTCCTTTCGCTCAGGTCTTCCATCGAGATGCTTGAATGGTCACAGTAGATTCCCGGTGGCATTAGACTAGGGGTCTCCAACTCAAATTACCTGGGGGCCTCAGGCTAGGTGTTCTTTCCCAAGGGGGAAACGGAGCTGTTTTTATGAGCAGAAACAGAAATGAGAGAAAAAAATGTAATGTCTATATTCTGCTAATCCGTAAGAAAACCGTAAGTCTATGCAGATCACTTAAATGAAAAATAACGAACTGGGACAGGAAAGATCAACCTGCAGGCCAGATTTAATGATGGATTAAAAACGTGTAACAGACTGCATAAGAGTCACAGATCCAGCCTGTGGGCTGGTAGCCTGAGACCTCTGGAATAGACTGTACAGTGCAGCTGTGGACTGGGTGAAGCATTAGCGTGTGGTTGCTGTCCATGAGACCTTTGTTCATATCTTAGAAGCTAAGAACCTTCTCATCAGTTCCTTAACCCATGCTTTTCCCAGACACCTGCTGGAGTTGGCCAAGATCCCATTCTTTCTGGGTTTGATCTGACCATAGGTGTCGGCTATAGTTGCCGACGTGCTAAAGGTGGAATCTCAAAAGCTGATTGTTCAGTCGATGCTGCCGATCATTACCAGCCTACTATTGTTTAGTTAGACACTTGGAACCAAACCGATGTGCCTGTGTTTGTCCCTGACCCTTTAGACACTTGATACCCTCTTCTGTCTGTTTGGAGAGGGACGCTGTCAGGAAACCACTACAAAAACAATTTTTTGGACGACTCTCTGACTTCTAAGCAACATTTGCCTTTTATGCACAAATGTATCCTATCCTAAATGTATCCTGGCCAGGACTTATAAAGGTTAGAGTAGTATTCAATATTTTGTAATGGATAAATACAAGTATCAATGGCAAAATATGAGTCAAAAGCCAGAACACACCTATTCTCTGTTTTTCAACCAGATAATGACCCTAAATACGCCCCGAGGTTCTGTACTATATTATCTTCTGAGCAAGGAAAGAGATGGAGTGCAATGACAGATGACCCGGCCCCCACAATCCCCTGACCTAAACTCTACAAAGCTGGCTTGGGATGAGCTGGATGAAAGAGTAAGAGCATGGTAGCCAACTTGTGCCCAGAACTTGTGGAAACTCCTTCAGGAGTGTTGGAGAAGCATTCCAGGTGGCTACATCAGGAAGCTGGCTGAAAGAATGGCAAGAGTCTGCAATGCCGTCATCGATGCAAGAGGGAGCCTATTCTGAAGAGTCAAAAATTTGAGAGAATTTTTCAGTGTTGAACACTTCTCTTGGTTATTGCAGAATTTGACATGTATTACTTTATTGCTTTTAGGCCTTTTACTGTATGGTGAATAACGTAGCTAAAATAGAGACGAATGCATTAAAAGCAGGTGTGTCCAGAATTTTGATTGGTACTGCCAGGGATGTGGCTAATATGCTTTTGTGAGTAGTCGGTTGAATGGATTGTATTGGAATCTGTGATTGTTAAATTTATAAGGATCTAGAAAAGTGGCAGAATAGGGTAGCATATGAATGTTTTTGCAATTGGAAGGCAACTCATTGGATCATGCAACACATTGCAACATGAGTAGTTTTTATGTTCTTTATCCGAGCTATCCTTGACCTCGGCTCAATGCGTCGCTAATCTCTGAGCAAATGTAAATCTTGTCAATGCTTAGGATTACACCAGAAAGGGCGTCGCACTCCCTGTCAGCACTGATGTTCATGGCTGATGTATCAATACGAGGCACAGCAGGGAAGTGAAGGCTTTTACGTGGAGCACGGGCGGTCACGTCAACTGGGTTGAGCTGTGGTGTGGGTGGGGGAGTGCCGATGCAGAGAGGCCCCTGGCTCCCCGGTGGAGCGTTTGATCTCGGCACGTCAGCCTTCGTTGAGGACAGATGACGCAAGCCCTCCTGCGTGCACCTCACATCCTCGCTGTGATCTCGGCACAGGCGTGATCAGATGAATGGGTGTCTGTCACAAAGAGGGCTGGGGAAAAAAAGAGTGGTTTGCTGATAATTAAGCAGCACACAGGAGAAAGCAAAGGAAACAAGGAAACATGGACAGGGATATGATATATGGCCTTTCCCATACAAACCTGCCCATAGTGACTGCAGAGACAAAATCAGTGGGAGATTAAGGTCTTTAATCCTTTTCATGTAGGAATTCTAAGCTTATGGAGCAGCAGTGTGGCTCAGTGGTCAGTACTATAGCCTCACACCCCCAAGGGGGCAGGGTTGAGTCCAGCCACAGCCCTGTGCTTTTAGAGATTCCATGTCCACTCTGCATCAGATCGGGGTTCCCCCTGGCACTTCTGTTAGGTAAATTGTTATCTCTAAATTGTTGGTGCCCTGAACAGTCTGGTATCACATCCAGGGTGGCCCCTGCCCTGTGCATTCTGGGAAATGCTCCAGGCTCACTTTGACCTTGCTCAGGATAATTGGTTATAGAAGATACCTATATGGCTGAATGGATGTAGCTTGTAGCTTGGTCTGCCCTTACTGTTTGTAGTAATTGCAATAGTTGTTCTTTTCTAAAAGGGTCTAGTGAGGAAAGTGTATGTCGAAAGTTTGGTTGCCTCTTCCACTAAATAACCTATTTTTAGAGAGGTTGCCTTCAGCTTTTCAAAACATTCGATTCCTATAAAATGTTTTTGCCCATGTAAGTGCTTTATCATTAGTAATGCCATCATTTGGCATATTGTGACACCTTGACCATCTTGAGAATGATGCAGAATGAAAGTGAGTGCTGCAAATAATCATATAATCATTCTCCTCCCGCGTTTTTGATACTGCTAAACTGTGACACTGAATGGGTTCATGTCAGCAGAAACGTTATGTCTTGTCGCAGAAGGGAGGCAATCGTGAGTGTTTGTGTGAAGGTTTATGTTAAAAATACGCTCAGTTCTGACACGTCAGAGCTTCTGGATGCTTCCACGCTTGAGAACGAATGTTTCTGCACTTGAGTCTTTCATACAATCTGCCACACAATGAATTCGTTTTTCTTTCCATTGTTCTGACAAAGCAGCAAAAACATACATAATTACTGCAATTTGAGGAGAATTTACTTACTCTATTTGTCTAGTTTTATTTTCATGTTTTATAAGTGGGAAGATAAAAAAGAGAAAGCAAAATATTTAGTGCGGTTTAGTTTGGGTTATGGAAAGCTTAAACTAATCTGGTAAAATTTTCAAGTACCAGTAATTGTGCTGTGATCCACGTTTCAGGAATTCAGGAACTGTGTTGCGGGAATTTTATACTTGTATAGTCAAAAGCAGGCCCTTCTGTGTTCACCATGTGCTTTAAAAAGGATTAGGTATGAAATGCGATACTTAATTGCTGAAGTGTGTAACTTAATCTTCGTGAAGCTCAGGTGCTCAGGTTCTGCAATGCATTACTGCGGCACATACTCAGTGTGCTGAATGCAAATCTGCACTAAATCGCCCAGGGAATTCTGCTGCTAATTTTTGCTGAACTGGACATTGACAAAGTAATCTACAGGGTTTTTCAGTTCTCTTCTGTACTGCCTGGTTTGACCTGCCAGATAAAGTAAAAATAAAGTAAATTGAATTGGCAATCCGCTCCAGCTCTGCGGGGGCTAAAATAGTCAGATTCATACATCATCACGTGTATTTTTTAAACCAAACAGTATATTATTTGTTTTTTTGTATCATTTATCTGCTTCCTGGTGGTGCTGTTACTTCACGTCCCCGCTCTGTGTGTGGAGTTTGCATGTTCTCCCCCTGTTGTGTGGATTTCTTACTCGTACACCAGTTTACTCCTGGAGACATCTGGAGATGTACAGTTAGGTGAAAAGGTGCCTTTAAACTGCCTGCAGTGCGAGTGTGTGAAGCCCAGTGATGGACTGGCATCCTGTCCAGGCTGTAACCCTGCCTCGTCCCCTGTGCTGCCTGGGATAAGCTCCAGGCTGTGCACTTGGAGATTCAGTAGCTTACGGAAATACAATCAGGGTGACAGTTTTCTTGTTTTTTTTTTAAATAAATACTGATTGTTTAGAACAGCTGTTTTTTTGTATTAAATGTTCTTCTTTATTTAGCCTCACTGGCATCATTCTCTGCATTATCCTGAACAGGAAAAGCAGCTGGGAGACAGATGGATGGATGGATGGATGATGGATGGATGGATGGATGACGGATGGATGGATTGATGGATGAAGTAATTCAGGGGGGATGTGTGCTCTGTGCGGGGGTGACTAATATATACCGCGAACTTCAGTGCTGCTCAGAATGTGGTCATGTTTAAGGCCTTGCAGTATTTACGGGGGGTCTGTTGTTCACTGACCGCACTGGACCCGAAGCGGGTTGTCATGGCAGCAAAGCAGTCCCTCTGTTCTGTATTTAAAGACTTCAGGCCTATGCAGCCTCACTTAAAGCCATCTGGCGACACAAGCAGTCACCCAGGGAGCCATCTTCTGAGGGGGCGCCAGCTTAGCAAGCCAGTTTCACTTTATCTCAGATAGGGGGCGCCAGTGGAGAAGCTTCCCCAGACCATCACATGTGTTTCAACTGGTACTGGTGCGTATAATGTCTGATTTGTTTATGTTTTTTTGGCAAATGGAGATTCCATAGGTATTGTGTGATTTCATTGTGAAATCAAAGCTCGGATCAGCAAATTCAGATCCCCCACTCCCAACCAGAACATTGGGGGTAGCACGTCACCTCGAATGCAAAGTAGATGGTTTACAACGCACTGAACTGTGGATCCTGTTTTTTTTCCTGTTTGTTTTCTTTGGTATTACTTCATGAATGTCAAATGCAAAGTGATTAGTGATTAGAAAAAATATGGGTGCATAAATAATCCTCCATAGCCACGAATGTAGGTCACACATTTGGAAGCCTAACTTTGGAAGCACTTCAGCAAGGTTAGGTTCGGGATGCTCAGGGACAGATTTGTTGTTCTTGGGGACCCACTCAAAATGTCCGCTACTGGCCCGCTGCCCCCTGGCATAATGACCGGTGGTTTGAGCGCTGGTAAACATGGCTTCTGGGGATGCCAGTCCCTCTGTGCGTTATCGATCTGTGGGAGGAAACCTGCCCAAACACGGGGAGGACATGCAAGCTGCAGAAATACAGAGTCAGGGGCTTTGGGGCGTCCGTGAGCACGACCCCAGAGGCGTGCGGCTGAAATGCCATTCCGCCCAACAACCGTGCTGCCCACTATCTCAGGCAAGAGTAATCTGTCACAGAGAGACGAGCAGTGCTCCTGACAGCAAAACGTGTTCGCCACATCATTAAAGGGAGCAGGTGGACGTATGACCAAGCTGGTACGCTTCTTTTTAAAAAGGAAAAAAAACACTCAGCCCTTAGAGAGCTAATTTTCAAAATAAGTCTTTCTGTTTGTTCAGAGTCATTCCATCAATCGGCATAATATAACTCCGAGATGAGTGAGACAAGCTGGTTCTGTCAGACATTATCTAGTATTTATACGTGAATCGTGTGATATGTAAGTGCAGGGACGTGCTAAATGGAAGCAAATTTTGTGCTATCAAAACTGATTAAACCAAAATGCTGGATATGCCAGCAGTGCCACAAACAGGCCAGTCCTATGCTGTTATGATCTGACGGCGATTTACACCTGCGTTCTCTTTCAATGCAGAAAAAAGTGAACGTTAAATGGGTTTAGCGGGAACATCTCGTTTGTGGTCTTTGTTAATTGAATTTTTCTGTTGTTAATGAGGAGGGAATTTTTGACTGGAGGAAGGGGAGGGACTGTCAGGATCCAAGAAGATGCAATGGGGGTCTTCTCGCCCAATCATGAGCCAGATTTCAGCGCGTTTCATCTAGGTATATTACCAATGTTATTTCTTTATTATTGCCTGCCCACTGTGTTTCTGCCAGCCTGTCTATGTCAGTCCACCTGCCTGCTCTCTGCCTAACCCACCTCATCTCCCCACCTGCCTGCTCTCTGCCTAACCCACCTCATCTCCCTACCTGCCTAACCCACCTCATCTCCCTACCTGCCTGCTCTCTGCCTAACCCACCTCACCTCCCCACCTGCCTAACCCACCTCATCTCCCCACCTGCCTGCTCTCTGCCTAACCCACCTCATCTCCCCACCTGCCTAACCCACCTCACCTCCCCACCTGCCTAACCCACCTCACCTCCCCACCTGCCTGCCTAGCTACCTACCTGGTCCTTAATTCGCCTGCTTACCTGTGCTGTCGCACCGTCTGCCTGCATTTGCCTCCCTCTAATTTATGCGGACTTGTACTGCTGGGGCCCTCACAGAAGGGTGGGATTTCCCCTAGAGTCTGATCCTTATAAGGTTTCTTCTCTCTGAGGGAGTTTCTTCCTGCCATTCTCACCTCAGGCTTATTCTCTGGGGACTTGGGGCCTGGAAATCTGCGAACGGATTTGTATCTATGTTCCTTCTTAACAGTTCTATATAAATAAAATAGAAGTAATGTGGGTTCAAGAGAGTGGCATGGTGATGCAGTGGTAAGCAGTGTTGCCTCACACTTCCGGAGTCTCGGGTTCGAGTGTCCGTCTTGGCGCCACGTGTGTGGAGTGTGCGTGTTCTCCCTGTTTCTTCATGGAGTTTCTTCTGGGTTTCCACCTGCAATACAAAAACATGTTACGGTGAATTAGATTTACCAAATTGCTCATGGGTGTGAATGGTGAGTGTGACCTATGATGGGTTGGCGCCCCATTCTGGGTTGTTCCCGTAGCTTCCGGGATAGGCTCCAGACCCCCGTGACCCTGAATAGGACAAGTGGGTATAGAAAATGGATGGAGGGATGAATTCTGGTAGTCAGTGTCACAGTAACATCATTCCATTACAGAAATCTCATTTAATCAAAATTTATTATTGGGTAAAATGTTGTAACACCCACAGATGTCCCTGCTGAGGCAGAAGGGATGATGAAGCACAGTGCTGAGTGAAGGCAGGTGAGGTTGGTTATGGTATGAGGAAAATAGATTGTTTGTGTATTACGCGCGATTCTGGTTCGGTCTGCCCGCCCGCGGGACCAAACTCGCTTAGACATCTGAATGATGGGAACTGAAATTCACGTGTTTTTCCATCACACTGAATTAAGGATAAAAACACATAGTAATGAGTTTGGTTTTCTTAACGCTTTATTTGATATTCCCCTGGAGTGAATTTTATTTTAAAAGCAGGCGTTTGTTTAAAAATGCCTCGCACATTCGAATAGCCACCAGCCACACATGAAATATGCATGCAATACGAAACAAGCATTTCGCTTGTAGTTAGACTTAAGTGAAGAAACGAACTGAATTTTTATGCATTCTTTCAGATAATTCTGATTTTAATTCATTTTTTATGCACGAAAGTAATCCCCTTTGAATGTTTGAACAATTAAATTGGTCTTTTTCTTCTGAAGTGTCCATTGACGTAAAAGTACAATAACTCTCCAAATTTTACTGAATAGGGGGAAAAGTTTGCTTAATTTTAATAAAAAAAAATTAACGATTAAAACGATTAATCATTAATGTGATTAGGAAGTCGTTGTATTTCATAATGTTCCATCATATAAAGTATTGAATCTTTAATAGTGCTGGTGCTTGCCTGATTAAAATGTTTATGGTTAAGCAAAATGTTATGCATTTATGTGTGATGGGAGGAGACTTCAGTTATGATTTAAGTAATTTCCTGGGGCGATTAATTTTTATCAGCGTTGTAGATGCCTACTGATTAAAAGTTATGTAATGAAACATTTTAAACACCTTCAGTGTGATTAATGGCGTTTAAGTTAGTCAGGAAGATTTGATTGTGATGCAGCTTTTTCTCAGCGATTGTTTATTCTTGGGTGAATAACTAATATGAAGTAACTGATTAACTAACTAACTAATATATTAAACCGGTCTGTCTACAACTGCAGAGTTATCTAAACAAATCGCAACAATTTGATTTTGGTGAACTTTGCTAATATACACTGGATAAAGGATGCCTGTCGACATGAAACACTGTGGTGTCGATTGCATCACATGCACACAGGAGGAAATACGTCAGCTATTAAATTTAGCAGCCAATAATATCTATGGTGTGCAGCGGCTAGCTTCTTTTGCAGTTTATAATAATAAAATACAATCCATTTTTATTTGCATTTAAGAAAACGTCCCGTTTTTCATTTTGTTTTTAACCATAATCACTTTGACGCACATTTATTTACAGGAAAATGCCCTACTTTGCATGTAGCGCGCCCTTGAAGCTCCGGTACTCTATCTTCCCATGCAGCCTTGAATATTTCACTCCTTGCAATGTATCTTATTTGGTTATTCCTGGTGACAATTCCTCATGCCCCCCTATTCCGATATTTACCATAGGGATTCATTACCAAGTTTTACGTTGCCTCTGATTTGCGAATGCATTTATAAACAAATAAATGTGATTTTTTTTTCTCTGTGCAGCATCGTTACCTTATACATGATAGCGCTTCCATTCCGTTGTGTCTTACATCTTACCTTTGGCGGTGCCCTGAATGTTGCACACTTGAAATAGTTCCTCCCCTGTCCCCCTGATAATAGATGCCCTTGGTTTCTCCACTTGCAGCTAAATAAAAGCGCTCGGCTGCGTTCATTTTCGATGTATCCCTTGCGAGTTGCAGGTTGACCTTTGGAAGGGGTAAAAATGTAAAACTTACCATAATGAGGAAGTGCTTATCACGCTATCATGGAAAACCATGCCAAAGATGTAGCAAGATCATCTACATTAACCAGTAACAGGTGAATATTTATAAATGATAGGATTAGCAATGTAGATATCTACGGTTGTCATGATTGCAGTTTGGCCTGCGACAGACTGGCATCCCATCCATGGTCAGTGTACGGCCAACGCTGTCTGGCGTAGGGTCTAAGCTCTTTCTCAGGGTTGGTTGAAGGCCATGTGGCGCTGTAGGCAGGCTGCATTGGTGGCAAACTTCACTGTCCAGTTTCGATTTAGATCGCCTTCTCTTGCGCGGTGAAGTTTGCTTGGAGAAGCATGGTTGGCACCGGAGTTTTGCCGAATTGGTGCCCCCTCAGAAGATGGTGCCCTTGGGTTGGAAGGTTGCTGATTGGTTGAATGTTTGGATTGATGGATGGACATAATCCCAGTTTATTATTTTTAAAGGCCAGTCAACCAACAATGTATCCACCCATATATATAGGGCCAGCAGGGTGGTGCAGTGATTAGCACTGTTGCCTCACACCTGTGGGACCAGGGCTCCTTGTGTGTGGAGTTTGCATGTTCTCCCCATGTCATCATGGGGTTTCCTTCAGGTACTCCAGTGTCCCCCCACAGTCCAAAAACATTTTGCAGCTTATTGGAGTTATCAAATTGCCCATACAGTAGGTGTGCAAGTGTGAGTGAATGGTGTGCGAGTATGTGTGATGAGTTGGCGCCCCATCCGGTGTTGTTCTTGCGCCCATAGCCTCCAGGATGTGCATTGATAAATCCTGGTTTAATCCTGGTTCGGCTGGCAGAAGGCTACACTGTGAGGCAGGCTGCTTCCGGGCTCAAAGCTTCTAAGACAGCAGTGCACAAGAACAAGGTGAAGCAGGAGACACCGGGAATGGCAAAAGACCAGCCAGGTCAAGGGGCGGAGTGACTTTCTAATGCCAGAGATGATCAAAAAGAATGGGAAGCATAAAGTGGTGTGAAGTGCACTAGTAGGACGGTTAGGACTGCTGGAACTCCTAGAAGCCCTTAAAGACCAACAAAGCGAGAAAGAAGCCCGTCATCAATGAGAAGCAAGGAAGAGCCAGGCTGCATTTTGCAAAACAAATGTATATTTTACACAAATGCATTCCCTTCAACTGAGAAATAATTGAAACAAAATATGTTGCTGTGGTTTCTTAATTGTTTCCGAAGCTACGTGTGTGTGTGTGTGTGTGTGTGTTTGTGTGTGTGTGTGTGCTTGTGTGTGTGTGTGTGTGTGTGTGTGTATGTGTGTGTACCCTTTCACTGTAAATGCTGGCAGGGTGCATTGTTATAATATGTGATTAGTGCTGCTCTGTACGAGCCGTGCCCTCCCTTGAAGGTACTCCCGTTTTGATGTGTCTGCACGCTCTGGGGCTTTGGCCTCGCCTGGCTCTTTTCACAGCCGCACAGACTAGAGGCGTCTTTCATAAGCAGCAGCTATGGCAGTTTGCGAAGTTGACCCAACAATCCTGGCGGCACCTCTAAGCCGGCCGAATGAAGCGTATCGAGTGCGACAGCGGCTGGTGCGCCATCTCCGCCGTTTTGCGTCGCTCTGTTTCTTGTAGGAATGTGCATATACCAAGGCTGGAAAAACGCTATATTGAAATGTTAAAGATCTCTGATGTTGCCATGGGGACGAGACTTTACCTTAGCCAAAGCTTTTGCGACATAAGGTATGTTTCGTTCATCCTAAAGTACACGTTTCAGTATTACTCTATTCTATTAGAATACAGGAAGCTTTTTTTTTGGTTTTGTAAGTATTCATAATAGATATTAATGTATATTATGTAACTAACCCACTTTTTCGTAGTTACAGTTCTTACTGTTAACAGTGACAATTAGCTCTGGAAAGTCTTCAATCATGAAATCATTAATGTATGTGATGAATTTAGGTATTATATATACACCATCCTTCAGAACAGATGAAGAACTTAAATCCTCACAGACAGAATAAGAATATACATTAACAAAAATACAATGAAAATAAGAAACCAAAATTCAGTCCTTGGGGAATGTATGTGATGAGATGAAGTAGCTAGCCTCTTATGCATGTGTTAAACGAAGGTTAGATATACGTGAGTTCTTCAGTCTTTTATTGCTCTCTTAAAAGAAAACAGGGTGTTAAGCTTTTGGGGTAAAAACATTTTCAAGGGACTTATTGGTGCTCGAAACAGCTAAGATACATTTCTACTGCTGTATTTGCTTATTCATTTCTGATGCTTGAAATAGGAACCTTTGGGTTACCATTCAACAGACTTAACCTGTATTCCTTAACCAGCAACTGCCCCACAAAATCAAATGTCTTTTTTTGGGGGTGGACTAATATTACCCAGATGCCAGATGCATCTACATTTTATCTCATTGTAATTGTGATTCATTGTAATGTTGATGAATAAGTGCAGTTTTTTTTGTTGCCATTTAAGAACTCATGTAAGATCACAAACCATCCCTGAACTGATGCTAAGAAATATCCATTCTTTAATATTCAAACTTGTCACCCTGCTCTCCTTTCAGATGTCCCCAGGGCAATGCAGTGACCCACACAGCCTGGCTAAACCGTTCCAGTATACTGTACGCCGGCGAAGACAAATGGTCTGTCGATTCGAGGGTGACCTTGGTCGCTTTGACCCAAGAGGAGTTCACCATCAAGATCGAGAATGTGGACATACCAGATGAAGGCCCATATATCTGTGCCGTACAGACCCGGAGCAGACCCAGGACGACATCGGTTCACATCATCGTCCAGGGTAACGTATGAATTCTTTGAGGGTGTTTACTTATTGATAGCTAATGGGAGTTAACCCGTTATTACTGGCCAGTAGCAGAACCAGGAGAAGCACAGTGAGTAATTCCATTTCATTGGAAAAGGAAGAACGAGGTGGTTTGCTTGAACTTCAGGGAAAGCTGCTGCAGAAGTGTGTGTGTTTATGTTAAATTATACAAGACAAAGTTCCACACGTGGCAGAATTGCACTGCTCTGGCTTTGACCATACTGATAAAATATTGAAAATATTACAGCGGTGCAACAAAAACAACATTACAACATCTCTAGGGAATTTGGTCCTCCTGAACAGGATATTTCATATCGATAAATAAAAAGTTGAGCTTTTCAGTATCAGAGCCCATATGACCGAGGAATGCACTCATACAGGTATTATATTTATTATTTTCTGTGTAACAAATAAATGGAGAATTAGTCTACACTTATTCTCTGACTGCCTACAAAGACGCTGTGTTTCAGTTTTTCTTTGTTTGAGATTTTTTTCCACCATTTAATGTCTAAAAAACGCTGACGATGTATACAAGTTTACCCCACTGTTATTATTATTTATCATCTACTATTGTCTGTAATAATAATAATAATAATCTATCCATTTACTGAAAGCGCTTGTCCTGTTCAGGGTCGCGGGGGGTGCGGAGCCTATGGGCATAAGGCAGGGAACAACCAAGGAAGGGACTCGAACCCGTCGCAGGGCACAATCACACACCAGTCACTCACACATGCAGACCTATGGGCAATTTGGCAAATCCAATTAATCTCGGGGTTTTTTTTCTCAGCACGTTATTTGAGAACCACTGCACCACCGTACCACCTAATATTAATAATAACAATAATAACGATAGCTCTTTGTCAGCAGTGTGGTGGCACAGTGGTTAGCACTGCTGCCTCTCAGCAAGTAGGTACTGGGTTCGATCCTGGGTCCTTTCTGTGTGTAGCTCACATGCTCTCCCTGTGTTGTTGTGTTGTTTTTGCCGGGGCCTCTGGTTTTCTCCCACAGTCCAAAATCAATGTAGGTTGATTGGTGAGTCTAAATTGGCCCTGTAATTGTGTGTGTGTGTGTGTGTGCCCTGCGGTGTACTGGCGACTGCCCAGGGTTGGTTCCCGCCATGTGCCCATTGTTGCTGGGATAGGCTCCGGTCCCCCCTGTGACCCCAGTTGGGATTAAGTGGTTTCAGAAAATGGATGGATGGATATTTATCCATTAATGTTATTTCACGCTTGTTGTTCAAATGTCGATCGGTGGGTGGAAACCGCATAAAAGGCAGTAAACGTGTGTGGTGGACTTGTCGAGGGGATGAACTTATGCCATCAGTTTGTATTTCCTCCCAATTGTGACATGAGTTTTTGTTTGCTCGTCTAGACCTTTAGGGTTATTCTGAAATGCATGTATCACTGTTCAGGGCAGATGTGACTTTTACAGCTTTTTTTTTTTTTTTTAAATGCTGAGTGCAATTACCTGTGAGCGTTTAACGTTTCATCACCTGGGATCTCGAAAAATTACCATCAGCAGGAATGTCCAACTGGCCCACTGAATGTAATATTTCTGAGCATTTAAAGTATTCCCTCAAGCCATTCAGATGAGGCTGCTAATAAAATAATTTCAGAAAAAAAGTTGGAAGGAAAATAGAACGCTTCACTAACCAGCTGGTGGGCTGCTCATGCAGCCGCGTTTTACGGAGGAAATTCAGGTTAAATATGTACCTCAAGGCTAACAGCAGCAGGACGCATCTCTAGGCTAGAACCTGGAGCTGCTTGTTCATAAGACTGTTTTCTTCACCGCTTCCTGTTGCCATACTGAAGTTAATTAAGGGATATACAATATTAATCTTCATAACATCTTGTCAATTCATGATGTTTATAGTAAAAGATGAATTGCTTGGACATAGAATAGGGCCCGAATCCATCACTTCTTACTGCAGACTGGTTCTGAAGGGTTGTACCTTTGAAAATATTGTCTTTTCCCCAAGCCTGGGATATCATCAGATTTATTTAGTATCCAGTTGTGTCGAGTCGTCCGTCTGGGTACTCCGGGGGCTGTAAGGCAGTTTAGGCATCAAGCCACCATTGATTCCCAAATGCCATTCAACAAGGCATTTAACATGAAGTGCTTCAGTAAGTATTCTGCTGTTGCGCTGGCTAAATTGGAAGATTGCAAGTTACACGAGTTGCCCTGTGAGAGGGTGTGTGGCAAGCAAACGGATATTCTAACACGACCTGACGCTTGTTCGGGAATTTTTTTTTCACCTGCAGAAAGGGGGTGTTTTAGTCATTCATTCTTCCGAAAAAAAAGGTCTGCTTGCTGTCTGCTGGGACATTGCTGGGATTTCTTAAGGTGGGAGGGCATAAGATGGGTCATGATTCATATGATGGGGCCAGCCTTTTCATTTACCAGTGATATGTTTTGAATTGGTGAGTGACAAGGGAGTTAGCATTCCAAGGGCCAATCAGCTTTCAGCTGTGGCCCTGCCCCTGGATATTTCCTGGCTGTGTGCGACGTTATGCTGTAACTGTGCAGGCCTGTTCTCAGCAGAAATGGAACGCAGGTGGCTCCTTGCATGGGTCACATCTCTTTAGTTAGTCTTGATGGTTGCCCGTGGGGTGGCAGTTAAGGATATGGACACATGGTCTGAAGTTTGGCTGGTGAAAGACCCAAGGAGGCTGTGGTTACCAGAGACCTACTGTCTCTCCTGTTAGCTAACTGTGCAGCTAAAACGTTGACCTGCATAAGTATACAGCCAATGACGGCATGGTTCCTCCTACCTGCAGGGTTGTGCAATTGATTCCTTCACCTGTCTCTGTGTCTGCGGTGTTTACTGGGTTGGGTTTGTTGTGTCTGGGGCCGCACTCAAAAAAGTCACCAAATCCGTCCCCCCAGATGTTGTAAAAGCTCAAATAACTACCTATAGCTAGCTGGTTAACAGAACATGCTGCTTTGACATTTCCTAAATAAGGAGCATGTTAATTTAACGTTTAGTGTGGTGACTGTTTGTGACCCTGGGGGCCCCTTGCAAATGTGTGTGTATGGTAGAGGTAGACAGCTCCTCTGGGTATTTGCATGTCCTCCCTGTGTTTCGTAGGTCCATGAACTCCTGGGATGTGGTTTAGGTGACTCTGAATTGTCCGTAGTGTGAGATTGCGTGTGTGCTGGCCATCCCATCAACAGCGTCCTCTGCCCTGTGTGTCCAAGCTCACTGGGACCTTGTACTCAATATGCATTTATGAAAGATGGCCGGGTGTATTTAATTATTTTATTTTTCCATGTTCTGTTTTTCCACTATGGAAAGCATAGAAAATTTTGCACATCCCGCAGCCAAAATATTTATTATATCTCATTACGCCAAAAACACACAATTATCAATGGGAAAACATACAACTTATTTTTTCACTGTAATTTTAAAATCCGGTTTTTTTATTTGTCGCCTATTTCCCTGGTGTGTCTCACATCACTACCTCGTGTTGGTGTCGATCATCGTGCTTGGCGGCTGTTTGTGTGCTTTATTTACCTGCGGCTCCATGCATAGGAATATCTGCTCTTGCAGCGGAACCGCTCAGCATGAGATAGGGCACTTCGCAAACAGCACCCCCCCCCTTCTTTGTAAGACGTGCTCTGTTGCCTAGGCAACACTTAATCAGAGGGAAGGGATGACTGAAGGAGCTTTGTGGCACTTCTACAGAAGAGTCAGGTACTACAGAGTATGCGAACATCACTGGCCTTGTATTGTTTAATAAAGACACATGATCCAATTTAGATATATATTTTTAATATTGTCTTTCATAAATTCTAATTTGGCTCGTGAAGGAAAGGAAATCCATGCAGGTATGCCTTGCATAAATGCACCTTTATCTTAATATTCAGATAAAAAACAAAGATGGGTATAACATTAAAACATTCAACGTGAATTTCATTTAAAAGAACTCATTGTGTTCATTGTTCATGAGGCTGAATCGCTGTATCGTGCAAAAGAATGTTGCAGAAAAGAAGTAGAATGCATGGGATATTATTAAGGGTACAAAATGATAATCCTCATTTTTATAGTAATGGTCCAAACCAGATCCACTATTAGACATATGGTGATAAAAAAATGGCAAGAAGCAGATCAAGTAGACATTACAGGTGGTGCTTGAAGAAATCCTAGTTTTTAAAAATGCTACACTGGTAATTGACTTAAGGAAAGAACTAATAAGAAAGAAGTGAAGGGTAGAGATTAAATGACAGCTAAGCTACAGCCAGAATAGGAAACTGTTACTGCTTACTGTGCAGAGTGCAACCAGCACGGCCCGCATTATGAAACAGCCCGCTGCGTAATTTAGCATGATTAATATAAACCTGGCACTTCACACCCTATTGGCTGAGAGGATAGTCTCTCCAGCTTGTAGTGGCACAGTATCTTTCTTGGGGGGGGGGGTAATATGTGTGCAAACTGTACATTTTCTTAGGTAACTTCTTTGTTCTTTGCTGCTGTATGCAGAAGAATTTCCCTCTGTGATCAATAAAATTCTTCTTGAGTCACAGTTTCTCAACTGCTGGTTACCCAACCCCCCCCCCCCCTCCCCGTTCAGGAAGTTTTATTTATTATGAATATCCTCTTCAAATTCTACTAAATTTGCATTCATTATTTAATGACCAAGAGAAAATGTGAGTCCTGGGGTTAAATCAGTCGAGGATCACTGTCTTATCTTCTCATTGTCAGAAGAGTATAAAATCGGTGAGGAAAACAAATCACCGTTCCACAAGACCTTATTGTGGAAGGCAGCAATTCGTCACACTCCTCATCCGACTCCTGCGCTGCTGAGAAGCGTAGTGGTCACACCCCCAAACCCCAGCTGTGTTTCATACCGTCAAATTAAGCGAAGGTGCCTTTGTTAAAACAGCTTATCACACGTTGCTGAATGCTGCCGAGATGATTAGTAACTGCTCTGCGTCAGAACTTATTATACAGTGGTAGCATGCCGTACTGTAAGCATCACATTATAATCACAGTTTACCCCTAAATGAAAATTTATATTTCCCAAGGAAAAAAAGTAGCAGTTGGGATAATTTTATATTTCCACCACACTATTTGTTTTTCACAGTTGGAATTATGCATAATCTGCTTAACTCTGCTCGTGACTCCATCTGCTGGAGAGATTGTTTCATGTCACCACTGTGGCTGTTCCAGGAAACACGGAAATGCTATTGGGAACAACGTGCAAATTGCAAGATTACATCCGTATGTGGCAGTTTAAGTGAACGCGATCGTGACTTGACCCTTGCTATCGGGACTTTTATCATTTATCGGATTTAGGGGCAAATTAGACCACGGTTGGGTTATTGAACCGTTTTGGTGTAATTTACTGCATATAGTTTTAAGTCTATGACTTGGTGGCTTAAAGTCATATCATGCTGAGATGAAATTATTAATGGTTAAGGAGGTGTAAAGTTCTTCTGCGTGTCCTTATTTAAACACAATAGACTGTAGACTTTGCACAATTCTATTTTTGTAGTACCTGTTCACTAAGTGGTGATTTGTATTACTGTGCTACTGACATATATTAACGGTTATCCATCTGTCTGTTCGTTCATCCATCCATTCATCCATCAATTCATCCATCCATCTTCCAACTATTTATTCTGGTCAGGGTGGTGGAGGCACCTGGAGCCTATCCCAGGCCAGCACAGGGCACAAGGCTGGGGTCACCCATTAAACATAGTACATTTAGTGAAATGGACATCATCTAAAATAGTTCATGTAACAGACTCGCTTAAACAAATCACACAATCCCTTTAATCTGTGTTTTTCATGTTGACATAGTTAAAATGAATGATGTCCATTGTCCTTGATTTAGTGTTTACCATATCATTTGAACAAGTCTTTTCCACATACCATATATTAATTTTTAAGTTATATTTTTTTGTAAAATTGTCTCAAACTTCTTTTGTGTAATCAGTTTAGATGCTATGTAATATTTTTAATTAAGATTTTTGTACTACTGCCGTATAAATGACAAATAATATAATTGTCCATTCCAGCCATAATTGATAAAATCAAGCAGCTTAATAATGAAACTGCAATTATCATGCTTACATGAGTTAAGTACCTGTGAAGTTGTCGCTTATTTAACGCTGTCTTAGAATTTTTTTCTTAACTCTGTTTTTTTTTTTTGTCTTCCCTTTCATACACACTAGACTGCCTTTTGAAAGCTTTGACACTATTATGAAAATAACTGGGTTATTCAGTAGATGGTACATCCCGAGGCGACATCTTCTGAAGTGAATGTAATTAACAAACGTTTAGATGAACCTGAAAAGAAGTAGAAAAAAATAATTTACTTGTTAGAAAAAACCTTTAGAAGTATATTCTATGCTTTTTGGTAAGACTGTTTTGTAAGTGAACGTTAAATGGTCCTGAAGTGTTCTGATATTTGAAAAATAATGCATTTGAAAGGTTTCCTGCTGATTTATCGTTGTCTTATCTGACTCATCCAAAGGAGAAACGTATCTGATATGTATGAGCTATTTAAAAACAAAAATCAGTGTCTTATTGGATTTTCTCTTGCGCTTACTTAATTCACCGCAGGTGTATAAGACATAGCTTAAATACGGTAGAGGGTTTAATAAAGTCAGTACAAACAAGCTTACAGCTGCATTCTAGGAGATAAACAAATTTGTAGCTTAATCACTGTTTGACCATGAGGTCATTTGCATGTGAGACGCAGTGACATTTTCCCGCAATCCAAATGCTGAGGCCAATCGTAGCGAAGGAAGCAGGTAGGATGCCAGTTAAGCACACAGGCGTGCAACCTGAAGGTGCGTCCTTGAGCAAGATCGTAATCAGAGTCAGTCTAGCCGAACGTCTGCCTGATTAAATGGGTGAAGCTTCATGTTGCTTTTGGTAGAAGCTTTGGCACTTCGCAGCTCGCGCTAAATTGGTTTACAGCAGGAAGTGCTTCCTAAAGTTCGAAGGACAAATTAGCTAAAACATAACGGTCAAATGTGCATTTCGAGAGTAAAGCTATGAAGGAACCAGATAGATCAAAGAAAGTGTTATTCATCTGACGGTTTTTATGGTGCCACAATTATTTCACTTTTATTCACACGAGGCATGGCGTGCATGACTCAATGAATAATTGGTTTTCATATGTTGACATAAAACTGAGTCTTTCTGAGACCTTCATCAACTTGTCTTATTAGCTCGAGAGTTACCATGGTGCAGGTTTTGAGACACACAAACCTCATCAATAGTAAACCACAGTGCACAAGTAATCCATATTGCCTAGGTTACAATAGAGTTTATCTCCTAGTTATGCACACTGTACACAGAATGCACTATGCTGAACAGGTACATACTGGCATTATGATCGTAAAAGAAACATGACTACTCGTACATTGTGGCTTTTTCATCCTCAAAGCCACTAACCAGTGCAGCACAGAAGCAATGCAATCTATACATTACAATACTGTACACATGAACTCTTAAATAATTTGTTATTTCTGAACTCCAGTGGGGATTGGAATTGTTGCAGCAAACCTGTGCAAGCATACTTCATGCACCTCTCTGAGATCTGTGGCTACAGTGCTGCTTACTGATCCATCATACCATCTCTATCATATTGCTTGCAATTACCTGCTTACGTAGAACCCCTTCCAGCCGCTGTATCGCATACCAAAGGTTACTTATACTCTGAACATAGAAGGTCATGGTGACTATTCAGTCACCAGAGCTAGGAAATTTGAGCTTCTTATGCATTTTTTCATGGGTGAAGGATCACTGCAGCACTGTCTGTATGTTACAACATAGTTTCAGGGGGATGAAACTCAACAAATTTCATTCATACCTATACAGGTATATATCGGAGAGCTAAAACATTATGACCACCCCCAAATGAAACAAATAATGTTGACTTGGAAATATGATACTTGTCAAGGACTGGGATATATTAGACAGTAAGCTAACATTCAGTACTCGTAGTTGACATGTTGAATGCAGAAGAAATGGACAAGGGAAAAGATCTGAGTGACTTTGACAAGGGACAGATCATTATGGCCAGATGACTGGGTCAGAGCGTCTCCAAAATGGCTATGCTTGTGGGGGGGTCACAGTTACCCTAGCTACTGAGTGTGGTCCGGGGAGAGAAAAATCACAAACGTAGACTTGTTGATGCAGGATATTGATGAAGACTATCCTATGTGGTACGAACCAACAGAAGGGCTACTGTAGCACAAATGGCAGATAATGGGAGTAAAGTGTCATGACACACAGTACACCGAGATGGGATATGCAAAAAATGAAAACATTCCAATGCATGTGTACTCGTATTTATGCAAATAGAAAATAAAGCATCATAATGTCTATCCATATGGTAGGCCGTAGTTTGCAATGCATGATTAGCTTTTCAGCAATAATTAGCATTACTGCATCTAGAAATTGGGGCACCTTATTGGGTAGATTGGGACACCAACAAACTCCCTTCGGTTGTAAGGTGACCAGCTGTTCTCCTCCATAGTCTACATCATCAACCAGTCTACAGGAATATCGCTTGTCTGGAATGTAACAACAGCCCATTGAAAATGAAATAACTCACAGGTATGTAAATCAGGGCGATAAAGCTGCAATATGGATCTCTAATCATGTATTAAGTAAGCTATTTTAGCAAAAAGGTGACTGCACATGGCTCAGCTGCCTTAACTTATCTATATGGTCTCAGTATACTGTACAATCATGTGCTTTGGTAGTAATTAAACATGCTGAATTTTTCTTGGCCTGGTATCAGAGTATGGCCTTGGTTCTGGCTTAGATAGGGCTGTCAGACAGGTTGGCTTGGGCTTAAATTACATTTCTGACCGCTCTTTAAAGAGGAAAGGCCAGCTTTTCACCTATTTTATTTTTTGCATGTTTTCTTCCTATCAATTGATGTAAAATTACCATTTCACAGCAGCGGGGATTTTAGGTTAAACCGGGACAGACGCCGCTATCGAGCAAATTATTTCAATTCAGTAATACAGCCTGTTGACTTGGCAACTCTTTGAAGCTTGGAAATCCTCTTCAAGAAGTGAAGGAAAGGTACAACTCTATTAAAATGGAATTTAACATGGTTTACCATGTATAGAGGCTGGAGAATTCCAATCTGGTGTCAGCACACACAGGCAGATCTTATTGTTGGCTGTATAGGAAGGGACTGCTACAGAACAGGAGTGTTGTACTGCACAGCAAGGCATTTAGTTGGCATTGAAAGAACGTATCCTGTTCCAGGTTGTCACACACACAGGGGTTTGTGGAAATATGTTCCGTGGATTTCAGTCTTAAATAATAAACACCTTCTAAATAACCAGAGGATGGTGATATTGAGTGTATATTTTTTTATACTTTCCATTCTTGTGAATCCACCTTCTCCCCTCCAACTGAATGAAAAACGTTCATTTCCAGTCTTTTTGTTCCATTATCTAAAATGACAAGATTGTTTGATCTCAAATTAAAAGCAGCTGCATAAACTGCATTTAAATACCAAAAGAAACAAATGAGTAAATGATACAAAAGATTTTCAAAACAGGTGCTTCCGCACAAGTATGGTTCCTGAGATAATCAAGGAAATACCATCTCATTATGCCCAGGGTCATGTTTTAAAGTGCTGGGCAGGGGCAGGCTCCTGTATTTCACAGAAAGTTCTCAACAGAAATGACTTATCAGAAGAAGTTTTAGTCTGGTTAGAGCCGGTACAGTGTTTATGTCAGGTAAGAGTGCATTTTTGTAAAGTGGCACAAACAACAGCTGTGAAGTTGTGTGGCCTGATGAGTTCCCCGTTTGGCCCAATGAGTTCCCCGTTTGGCCCGATGAGTTCCTCTTCACCCCATTCATGTCTGGTGCTCTCCAAAACAAGTCAGAGGCTTGAGTGCTCGTTTCCCACAGTCAAGGGTACCATTGGCTCCTGTATGCTTCGGGTTCTATAATCCCGCCACGGCTTAGATACACTCAACCCCTTAGAGAACGAGATAAATGGCAATAAATACAAAGTCAATCCGAGTGACCATGTTTATACAGTGGTGAAGCATTTCTCTTGTGTTGGGATAGGATTCTCCCATAATGCCCTGTTCACAAGTCATAAGCAATCAATCACTGAATGCTGCCCTGACCATGAACACAAGTAAACATTCTGACAAGGCCACTGGAGTCAACAGATCTCAACGTTGTTGAACATCTTTCAGAGATGCAGAGACTCTATTAAGAGTTCCTGACTCCAACACTCTGTGTTGGGATTTCATTTTTTATTTTTTTTTGGCTCTTACCTGTGCTTTTGATAACTTTAAAATCAATATTACTGGAGTGCAAAGGTTGTGGAGATACTGTGGATGCTGCAATGGTATTTCTTTAATGGTTTTGTGGTATTTCTTTAATGGTATTTCTTTAATGGTTTTTTTAAAAGTGTTGTGCAGCTGAAGTCAGTCTGTTCATATATTACTGTGCCTGTTTTATAATCTGTGAATCATTATTTAGGGGCAGCATGGCGGTGCAGTGGTTTGCCTCATACCTCTGTGACCAAGGTTCCCGGGTTCTGGTCTCCGGTTGGGTTCCATGTGCGGAGCTTGTATGGTCTCCCCATGTCATCGTGGGATTTCTTGTTGGTACTTCTGTAATTGGAGTTACAAAATTGCCCATACTGTAGGTGTGCATGTGTGAGTGACTGGTGTGTGAGTGTGCCCTGCGATGGGTTAGTGAACCATCCTGGGTTCTTCCCTGCCTTGCACCCGTAGGCTCCAGACGTTCCGTGACCCTGAATAGGATAAGTGATTACAGAAAATGGATGGATAATGGGTGATTGTTCTCTTTAGTGACTTGTGTGTCATTGAATTTCAAGAGAAGCATTTTATCTGGAATTCTGCAACTGGATTCTGCAAGAACAACATTTTTTGGGGATGCTTCTTTTATCCTCAATATGGTGCCTTTGGCCTTCAGAGGTGATCCTACTCAGCAACACAGCCTTTGAAATGTTTGAAATGGGGGCACACTCTCATGGCCCCACTGACACAAAACAAATTTAAATTCGTGTTCAGTCAAGGTCACCTTTGTGCTCTGCCTTTATGGATTACCTGAAATAAACGGGTTCTTCTTGAAGATCCCGAAATGCAGAACTGTCCAGTCCATTAATGCAGTCAGCTGTCAGCTAAGTCAGGGATTAAAAAACACATTGTACCTAGTATTAAATGGAACATTTTATCGTTCTTTTGCTGTTGTTGGGTAAGCAATGTTTTAAAATATATTTAATGTATTACTAAAAAAGAGGGAACATTGGACTGTCCAGTCTTGACCATTAGGATTCTGAATAATGAATAGTTTTGCAAAATATGCTAACAAAAATGTTTACTATCCTTTGATGAATCAGCGTTAATTCTGTTACACTCGTGGGGCAGACTGATAAGCAGACTGATAGATGTTTACAAATTCCAGAACAGAATTTCAGCCCTAATAATAAATATATATATATACACTGTGTGCAGAATTACTAGGCAAGTACTATTTCCGAACATATTTTTCATGAAAAGTTGGGCAGACTTATAAAAATAAATTCTGAAGTTTTCTTTAGCTCCACGTAAATGCATTTAGAGAGAAAATGTTACATTAGATTTTCACAAACAAAAATAAAAGAAAAACACTTGATTTTCAGTGTGCAGAATTATTAGGCAATCGGAAACTAAGTGGAT
>JAODKC010000107.1:19088952-19174806 GCA_026777985.1 Mormyrops attenuatus
CTCCAAACAGAAAGTACTCAGACAAAATACTGAACATGTACTGCCTTTTAGACAGTTCATTCTTAATTACTGATCCACCTGGACTGAAAATATTGGTCAGAAGAGAAGATACAAATAAAATACACACTTGCCCAATAATTCTGCACACAGTGTGTGTGTGTGTATATATATATATATATATATATATATATATATATATTTCTGCCTCGAGCTCTTAGTTGAAGTTTGATACACAACTGCAATCTAACCGAAGCCTATAATGTGGGAGGACTGATTACCCTAATTAAACTCTGACTACACAGCAGTCAGGGACCACTTAAAATAATAAACTTTAGGAAAAAGTGTAGATTAATTGAATGGCATGGTTGATGTTGTGGTTGTAAATTACACATTTGATGTAAATTATAAATGATAATTTAAAGTTTATATTGATGACATTTTCAAACATGTACTTCAAAATCTGAAGTGAAACGTTAGTTGAAAGCCAAAGGATTAGCTTACTGTAATCAACAGTTTAACTTGACGTGGATTTGGATAAACAGCCTAAATATAAATTGTTAATATCATGTGTATGCTGATTATTCATGTTCTGGCGCAATAACACTAGAAAATAGTTACTTGTCTTTACTTACGATGTCTTTCTGTTGAGCGGATTAGTTGATCGTTGACAAGATTAAGGAGAATGACTTGAGTGTCGTGTCTTCTGAAGCCACAGCGAAGTGCTGCTTCGTTCAGGCGTGTTGTTCGCCCTGTAAGCAGCTGACTGCTGGATAATCACCCTAATAATGACTGAGGAGATGCTGGATGGCAGCCCCCTATGAATTTTCATCATATCTGAGATGTTCCGGTCATTTTGCTAGCATCCCTCCACTCAGACACCTGCTGTTCCCAGATGAGGTGATGCACGACGCTCTCAGGGATCCCCCTACCCTCCCCAAGTAGCTCGAGACAGATGGCGATCATGCAGTGCAAGTGGGTACTGTGCCGGGGCAGCACCAACCCCATTAGGGACATAATGTGTTTTAACAGCTCTGGTTCGTTTCAAGTGGTAGTTACCTCAACTCCATACTGTGGCGCTTCCCGTAACGATTCTGACGTACTATATGGCCAAAAGTGTGTGGACACCCCTAGTAATCATAGGAATCGCCAAATTAAGCCAAAACTGATTGCTGACCCAGGTGTTTAATTAAGCAATCAGTCACACAATCTCCTGTCCCAAACATTAGCAGCAGAATGAATGGTTGCACAGCAGCAAAGCTGCCCTGGTAAGTGAAGTGACTGTGAAGGGCACAACGTCTGGGAGCGAGTGCAGCTGCGCAGTGATCGGCCACACAAGCTCACAGAAAGGTTGCTGATAACCCAACGTCGATATCCAGCCTGAATGGCGGCAAATCCCACCGGCAATGTTCTAACATCTAATGGGAAGCCTTTCCAGAAGAGCTCAGGCTATTGTAGCAGCAAAGGGCCAACCTGCTTCATATGGTTTCAGACTGATATGTTGGATTAAGCTGTTGAACGCATACTTATGGCTGTATCGTGTATTACTGGAGTCTCATTTGAATGCAATATAGGGGCTGTAAAAGCACTGCTGAACCTATATACTCTGTATGCATTTTGTGTTAAAGAGGCTTGTTGAGGACAAACAGAGTAGACAGGGGGTCAGAATGCAGGGGATATTTAACAAAAGGTTAATGGTTGGAGGAAGCCTTTTGAGATATGGAGTGCATGCTAGAATATTGTACTGATTCCACCGATTTCACAAGGTCAAAACAGTGTGAAATTACAATTTTTAGCTGTTTGTTGTCCTTACAAGAGGCAAGAGAGACCGTATGCCTACGAACAGTGAGGCAGACAAAACAGACAGGTTTAAATACTCAGCAAATGTGTATGGCAAACATGGGAAACATACTGTGTTATTGTTTGCAAAGCAGTCAGTTTCTGCTGAAACAAAACTGCCTTTCAGAACAAAAAGATTCCCTGAAAATGCTCAAGTAAGCGTCTTCGTGTTTGGCTTCTGGAAAGCATGAATGTGAGTGTTTTATTTCTCTACAGCTTGAACTGTAGACACGATTTGTAAAAAACGCCACAGTTCTTGATGCCTCATATCATGAGTGATTCGGCAGTGATACACTGCTTCCTACATATAAGGTATACCACTAAATTTTTAGAAAGTCTAAATAGTATATGTTGTATGTGGTATATATAGTCAGGCTATGCTTCTCTGGACAAGTAAGTGTGAAAGATGAAAGATGGGTTTCAAATCTGTTCCCAGTTCTTGATTCCCTGTCATGCATAATTTATATGACATAAACTGTCACTAAATATTTATAAACTCGAAATATGCATTGTGTGCGTTTACCAACATCATATGTTTGCTGTACAAATGACTGGGATCCAGTGCAGATGCTGCCTGAGATGGGATACCTTGAAGAGCCCCTTGGTTGCTCATGGTAGCTGAATCGCTAACTGGGCTAGTGATAGAGAAAGGGTGGGGGCAGGTTCCATGCTCTGTAACATTGCCACCTGCCAGAGCTCTGCTGCGCCAGAGAGCCGAGACCCTCCTCCCCACCCAGCCGCCTCACCTGTCTCAGCCTCATCATGTCAAGCAGGAAGACATCTCTGGAAGATGTAGGAGCTCAGCTGTCTCTGGAAAAGGACACACACACACACAATGAAACACTCTACTGAAGATCTTTGCCCCCAGTTAAAGTGTGTATGTCTGTCCGTCCATCCATGCATCCATCCATCGATCCATGCATGCATCCATCCATTTATCCCTCTCTTTACCCAACAATGAGTCACAGAGAGCCCGGATCCTGTACTGGGAAGCACAGATCCCAAGGCAGGGAAGCACCTTCAATGGGATGGCTGCCCATCGCAGGACACACGCACCCACACACACAATAAAATGCAGTGCTCCCCTGAGTATTTTTACCCCCAGTTACAGCCTGTGTTTCCTTAGTGGCTACTTCAGAAATCATATACGCCACATCACTTTCTCATTTGTAATCATCAGCTCTTGTACATCTTGTAACATTTCATGTTGACATTACTCAGTAATGAGGTTCCATGCTCTGATTATGGATGTCTTTAATTATTATAATACTTATAAAACCATTTTACCTGTATAATCACATTATATACACTATATGTATCTTTATATATTAAGTATGCTTTAAAATGTAACTAAATATAATCTCCATCCATCCATCCATCCATCCATCCATCCATCCACCTTCCATAACCCCTTATCCAGTACTGGGATGTAATGAACCTGAAGCCTATTCTAAGAAGGGCTCAAAACAGGGGACATCCTGGATGGGATGCCAGTCTACTGTTGGGCTTATAAACAGGATGTGGACAAAGTAACAGAAAAACAGCCTGCAATCTATTAACATCAAAGATCTGAAAGGCAGTAGGGCCAGCCTTTACCTTCAGAAGATCTTCAGTCCTTCATGCTGTCGTGCAGTCTTGAACTGTGTGTAGAGGGATATTGAACCATTCGTCAAGAAGAAAAGCCTCTGGATCTTTGAGAGATGAAGGAAATGGAAATCTGCTCTGCACTCTGCCCTCAAGAACTTCCCATAAAAGTTCAGGGATGTTCAGATCAGGTGGAGGAGGCCAAGAATAGCATTTGGTTTTATACTGGTGCTCATGAATTTGTTTCACAGTGTGTATTAGGGCGTTACCATCTTGGAATATGGGAACATCACGATTGTACATAGGGTGCACCTGGTTCACTGCAGTGGCCTCATATTTTTTAGTTGTTATATAGAGAGCAGCCTTGACTCTCATGGGATGGCTGTAGGTACTTTCATGGATACCCCACATCAGACCATATTACTCCTTTCCATTGCTCAGAGGTTGAGGTTTTATGCTCCTTTAACCTGGTTATGCATATTTCTGCATTAGCCTTGAATACAAGAGCTTTCCAGTGGCAGCCCTACTGTGGTCTGAAACTCTGGACATACCGTTTTTGTTGAGATTGGGCTACAGCAGATCCTATTCAATTCCGTGGTCATTTTTTGAATTCATCCTTTTGTGGTGTTAAGTGTCTTTCTATCTTTGTTGTTGAGCTTTTGCTTTATGACCACTAATTCTCTGCGGTGCAGTTTATCTGTGTTTGCCATATGCTTTGATGATTTGTGAGGCTGTTCTCCTTGACTCAGTAAATCATTTAGCAGTTTTTTTTTTTTTTGAGCGATGAACCGACAACTTGGGACCGTACTATTTGGGCTCTTCTGAACTTTGCAAGTCACCTCATGCTGCTTTGAAAACTCACATATCAAAGTGCAGTTTGTCAGACCTCTTTTATAGTCGACGCATCCTGCTGTTTGCCATCAAACCTAACGTGATTCACCTGTGTAAGCATGCAACTAAACGTGATTCACCTGTGTAAGCATGCAACTAAACGTGATTCAGTTATTTCAAAGTTAGGCTTTTTTCTTCAAAATGTAAAATTGATGAGTCAACTTTCAGTAAGTTAAAGAGAGAGGCAGTGCAACCATAATGTCAGTAAAACACTCGGGGTGGGTTGACTATTTATAAAGTGCACATTTTGTCATTTGGACATAGTTGTGTCACTGCTTACGTGTGTTTCACTGATTATCCTGCTTTCTGGAAAACAATGACAACTCCTATCTTTGAAACAGAAACAGGCATTCATTTTTTTTTTACTGTTTTATGTAATTAATATAGACAATTGTGTCAATGTGTTTCACTGGTTAAATTTGAGCCATTAGTCATAATGCATGTTTTTGGTAATGGTGGATACATTCACTTGAAAATCAGTAGAAAAATGTGATGTTATTATTTTATGATTTTGATTGCCTTTTTATGTAGGTAAGCAGGGAATGCAGTCTATCCCATAATAAATATTCTGTAGCATAAACATGTATACACCGTGATCCTTTACTGGCTAAGTGGTATGAAAAATGGATGATGGATGGATATTCATAGATACAAAAATCAATATAATATCAGAGACAAAAAGAAATACTTGGCTATAGTCAATTCATGATGACAGATGGTGTCTTTGATTGGGATTTTTATAACTTCATAAACAGGAGGACCACTGCTGTAATGTAATCGTAAAATACCTTATTCTGAAACTCGCAATGAAAAAAGTAACTTTGTCAAATTGTTCAGAGTTCAGAGTATAAATGATCTCAAAAAGCCATTTAAACAGTCGGTCGTTAACAAGATATTTTTGTGCAATTGAGCCATTGTTTTGCATAAACGAGTACAACAGGCTTACCTTGCCATAGAAACATCAGGAAATAATTGCTTTCTAAAGTGATGGAAAGATAATATTGGACCATCTATTCCATCATAAATGCATTAAAGAACAGGACATAAACAGAAATACAGGGGACTCATTAATGACTTTGCAGAGTGGTGGCAGCCACATTACCTCCAGTGGACTTTCGCAGGGAAAAGCTGCCATCAGTCAGTCCAGTGAGCATCCAGGAGGTGGAGATTGAGGCTGTCCAATCCTATAGATACCCGGATGTTCATCTCAACAACAAGCTAGAGTGGACAGACAATACCATTGCCTTGTACAAGAAGGGCCAGAGTTGACTCTCTGGCCATTTGCAGAGACAAAGGTCCTTCAGCGTACCAGCGTCCGAAGTCATTCTATGACACAATGGTGGCATCAGTCATCTTCTACGTGGTTGTCTGCTGGGGCAGATACATACCTGCAGCGGAAAATAGAGGGTCAACAAACTGATCAGCAGGGCTGGATCCATGCTGGGGTGCCCCCGGGACACCTTAGAGGAGATGAGTGAGGAGTACGATGGGTAAAATTCCAAACCACCTTCCTCTCACCCCCTGCATGAGTCCCTGTGTGTCCTAGGCAGCTCCTTCAGCGACATGCTGCTTCACCCGCGCTGCTCTACAGAGTGGTTCTGTAGATCTTTGGTTCCTGCTACAGTCAGATTCTACAATGGCAATCACCACCGCTCTCAGCGGACACTCACACATACACCTGGACAACAGAGGTGGCCTCAGCCTCCCTGCATCATCATCATCATCATCGTCAGTAATAATAATAATAATTTGGGCGGCATGGTGGTACAGTGGTTAGCGTTATGCTAGTTTGTTCCCTGCCTTGCACTCGTAGCCTTCAGGATGGGCTCCTGGCCCCTTGTGACCCTGACCAGGATAAGCAGTTAAATTATAATAATTATTTATTTATTGGGATTGGTACGATGGTGCAGCAGTTAGCGCTGTTGGCTTCCACGTCTGGGACCAGGGTTCATGTCTCCGCCATGGCTCCATGTGTGTGGAGTTTGCATGTTCTCCCCATCTCATCATGGGGTTTCCTCCAGGTACTCCAGTGTCCCCACCACAGTCCAAATACATGCTTAGGTTAACTGGAGTTTCCAAATTGCCCATAGGTGTGCATGAGTGGTAGGTTGGTGTGTGAGTGTGCCCTGCGATGGGTTGGCACCCCATCCTGGGTTGTTCCCAGCGCCTCCCCTCCCTACACGCAGAACACGCGCTGTGCGTAGGGCCCCACGATCCATGGGGGGCCCCGTTTTCCGCAAGGGGAGGCATTCTCTGCAAATGCGCAAAGGATGCGCATTGCTGCCGTGAGGCGCGCGTAGAGCACTAAGTCAGCCCAAGGCAGGAGAGAGAAAAAAGAGACGAGTAATCTGACACCGCAAGGTTGTAAACTAATTGGCATTTCATGATACAGTCATTTTGTAATGGCGGGGTGCTGGGGCGGCACTGGTTGTTGCCTACCTTGTGTCCATATCCTCCAGGATGATCTAATAATCATATTGTTGTTATTATTGTATGTATTATGTCTCTACACACTGAACCACCTAACTTCATGACCAGTGTTTACATATTTTGGCGCTCATCACTTTGTATAGTACAATCCCAGGTTTTACAGTTTGGCTGCTACTTGGTTGTTTGTATACTGTACAGTCACTACATTTACATGCAGACTAAGAAAACCGAATTAGTGTGTTAGTCCAGCTAAAACTGGACTATTAGAGTGCATGTAAATGTGTTAGTCTGACTGAAATGGTACAAAATCGAATTTCTCTTAGTCGGACTAAGACATCCAGATAATGTGATTGGGAGTCGATTTACTCTTTTTTTTTTTTTTTTAATGGGATTGGGAGTCGATCTACTCCTGCATGTATACATTCCATTGGACTCAGACAGGCCTAGGCGCTCTGCGCATGCTCTATAGTCCCCCCCGCGCCTCCCCCAGGGTTTCACCCTGAAGTAACAGAAGAAGCTGGTAGGCAGAAGAAGCTTGGAACATAGCAGAAATACGTACAGCACGTACAAAACGTACAGTGTTGTAAAGCTGCCCAATTCACTGCTCAACTAAACAGCACTTTTCCACCACACCTGGTACCATACTTTTGAGACTTCAAGAAGATCCCTAAATATGGTACTTCGAGGTGTTGGTTTTCCACTGGCATAAAAACTGGTACCGGCGCCGAATGACCTCACAACACGAAGTGGGGTATTTTGTACTGAATTCGAAAAACGGCTGTAGTAGGACTGGATGACGTGCGATATTAATACCAACATTGCATGTTATGCACATCCAAATCTTACGTCCAATTTACGTCGGTGACATAATAGGTCAACCAGAAAAAGCCCAATGCTAACAAGCTGAAAGGAGTCATATCGCCGCCTATTGTAGCGGAGTCTGATGTACAATTCCCCTCCCATGCAGGTATACTGGGACAGGGAAAGTCGTCCGATTAAATGGCATAGTCGATCTATAACCGTACCCTGACGTAGCTGTGCCTGTAAACATACTGATTGTTTTTGTGTAGACTGGTGCTGTAACGCCGAATCTTATCTTATCTTATCTTATCTTATCTTATCTTATATCTTGTGTTTATTTATTGCCCATCTTCAGTCAATCAAAGAAGGTGCTAGAAATCTCAGAAGGGATAGAGAAAGTTATTCCTACTGAAAATACGCTTAACGTATTTAGCCAGTTTCCTCCTCGACAATAAAAGTATTCCCATTCTGCTTCTTATATAGCAAGGAGCAGATACCCATCTATCATCCAATGATTATCCAAAGCGGCCCGTGTGGACCTGGAGCCTGTCCCAGCAGCACAGGGAACGGGGTGCCAGTCCACCATGGGGCACAAGGCTGGGGTCACCCTGAACGGGGTGCCAGTCCACCACGGGGCACAAGGCTGGGGTCACCCTGAACGGGGTGCCAGTCCATCACAGGGCACAAGGCTGGGGTCACCCTGAACGGGGTGCCAGTCCACCACGGGGCACAAGGCTGGGGTCACCCTGAACGGGGTGCCAGTCCACCGTGGGGATACTGAGAATCAAATGTGTCCTCCATTAGCGAGTGTTAGTCTGGCTACATTTCCCCGTAGTTGTTATAGCGTGTGAGCTTTCCTACAAAAAAGCTACCACAGCATCTCGGCAATCTTAATGACGAAGCAGCCCCATTCCGCATCAGTTTGAAAACAACAGAATTCAATTTTTGGCAAATAGAATGATTCTGTTTGTTAAAGAATGAGTGAGGACCCTGTCAGGCACCACAGGGAAGGCTAAGCTTTGTTTGTATAATTCCCGCTATGTCAAGGTGGGTGGAGACTGCCTTTTTGACAAAGCCCCAGTTCATTAACATGCATCCTGAATGGAAGGGCACGCTAGACGTTCAGCGCCGTGACAGAACAAAATCTTTCCTGGGTGTCAAAGCACAGGGATAGGCGAGGAAAAGTTAGACATAACTCTTCTGAAGAACTCGAATGTGGAAAAATGTGACAAACTGCCATCACAAAGTCTAAATGTGGTGCATATTTCTGCTAAAAAATGCCTAGATATTAAGAAAAAGTGTCTTTTATAGGAAGTCAGTCACAGAATGATTATCTCAATCAATGCCTTTTAACGATGAAATTAGTGATCGTTTAGCTTCCATTTGTTGTATAATGGACATCATTTCACACATCATATTTCTCTCACTAGTTTCCATTAGTCTGTGTTGCTCCTTGTAATTAGGATTTATTCTTGAATTTTGCTAGAGGTATGAGACTAACTCGCAACTTTACCTTTTTATCTGTGGCTGCCTTAAAGGGTAAACAACACTGTTCATTGTTTGTGTGCTTTTTCATATATTAAAAACTGTCCCATAAAATTATCTGATGGAATTACAGATTGTGCCAATACTGACGCTTTGAACATATCTTTGGTTTTTGCTCCATAAAGGTTATGCCTGTTTCAGACTCTGAGGACTTGTTGTCAGTTGTGTTTCATTTGGATGTTTCATTTTCAATGACTTCCCCTACTTTTAAACTGCATCTACCTCCATACTCCATGGATTCCTTGTCAGATGTCTCATCCTAATGCTATCCTTTCAGAAACCTCACAGTCCTTCAGAGATCTGAGTCCCTACATTAAAACTCAGAGGATGGGGAAGATTTTTAAGGAAAAACTATGTCATTTCAGTAGTCAGTTACGGCAAAGAACGCTGAGATATTAGAATTTCTGTTTCATTGTCATGCTTAAGTTCATTTCTTTCTTCTCCATTTAGTGCCTCCGAAAATTGTGAAGTTGTCCAATGACATTGCGGTGAACGAAGGCTCCAATGTCACCTTGATGTGCCTCGCCAATGGGAAGCCTGAGCCCACAATCAGCTGGAGACGCCTCTCTCCAACCGGTGAGACAACCTTTTACATTCTCCGGCCCGAATGAAAAATATTGCTCTGTGTGTGTGTGTGTGCTGGGGCAGGGGGGTGGGGTGGGATGACATTTGCTGTGCATGAAATGTGTCTAAAAATACGGTAATATAATATTACGAAGGGGTATCGTCAGGCCTGTTTTAGGGAGTCCTTTGCCCCCCTCAAATGTATTTAGCCCCCCCCAAAAAAATATGTTTTTATTGACTTGAGTCATGAATAGTTTGCCCTCAGTCCCCCCAGTAAAGACTCATCCCCCCATCCATTCATCCCTAACTATGCCCATGACATCATGTGTAATATACGAATCTGCCATCTGCCTAATTTTACAGATACTCTTGCATATTCAAGGGCCCCTGTAAAGTGCTGGGCCCTTTGAATCTGGCAGGGTGTCCATGCCCCTCTTCATTGTTCATTGCTCTATGTACATTTTTGAGAAACTAGCATCCACTAGTCCCTAGAGCTATTGGGGCTACGGGCTTTACTCCGGGGTCCAATGATGAAATTTGCTCACAGGCCTGATGTCCTAATCTGCTGAGCAACTCACTGCTCATGGATGGATGGATGGATGGATGGATGGATGGTCCTCTTAGTAATGATTCCATTTTGTGTATAAATTAGATGACATCACTAATATTCACCCTGAATGGGATGCCCGTCCTTTTTATGGCTGACTTATCTTCAGTGGGTAACACTTTATATGGTGACGCTCTACATTAACTGCACCTTCATAATGCTTTTATATTACATTCATAAAATGTTCAGTGCACCTTCATAATGTATTCATTAAGTATTCATAAAACATTCATAAACATCATGTATGTATACCATAACATCCTAACATCCCTTAACAGCTGTAATATACATTAATAACAAACATTATTATTGTATAATTATGTAATATTTGTTATTAATGTATGTTAAGGGATGTTAGGATGTTAAGGTGTACTTGCATGCTGCTTATGAATGTTCTATGAATGCATTATGAAGGTGCCTTGAATGTTCTATGAATGCATAATTAATGCATTGTGAAGGTGCACTGAATGTTCTATGAATGCATAATGAATGCATTATGAAGGTGCACTGAATGTTCTATGAATGCATAATGAATGCATTGTGAAGGTGCACTGAATGTTCTATGAATGCATAATGAATGCATTATGAAGGTGCACTTGATATAAAGTGTTACCCTTTATATTAACTGGACCATATTGCATTCATAGAATATTGAGTGCACCTTCATAATTCATTCATAATGAATTCATAGGACATTCATAAGCAACATGTAAGTATACTTTAACATCCTAACATACTTTATCAGTTTTAATATACATTAATTTAAAAAATGCTATTAAGGTATGTTAGGATGTTATGGTATACTTACATGCTGCTTATGAATGCATTATGAAGGGTAATGAATGTTCTAAGAATGTATAATGAATGCATTATGACGGTGTAGTTAATGTAAAGCGTTCAGTGTTTGCCAAATATTACTATTAAAATTCTCTGTTAAGCTGTAAAAACATTACTAACTATGATGCCTGATCTGGCCCAAGGTAAACATCAGTCCAGAGTGTTAGTCTGGCTCCTGTAATAGGTTGCTAGGTAACTAAATAACCACAAGCCAACATATCCCCATGAGCAACTGTTAGGGTTTTAAACTCTTTAAGAATGGTCTGAAAACGAATTACCTACTTGGCAACTGTCAAGAGCCTTATTGTTAATGTATAAAAGAAATATTTCTATTGAGGCTTTCAGGAGGTTGCTTTATGCCCGTGTGTAATGTCACTTTCTAAGATATTAGCAATTTTTTTTATGCAGTTACTATTGCACAGTTGATGTAATTTCTATTGAAATGCTAGCATTAATTTAACAGTCTTAGTTCTTTGTCATTTTTATGTGAAAGGTACATCAGAAAATGTAAGATCCCTGTCAGGAACTTTATTAACCCCCCTTTGAAGAATATTTTAAGCTCTGTAAACTTGTGTGACTAAAAAAATCACCGAAGCTTCTTTCTTACGTTTTTTTACTAACAAATTGACTGTAATCTAGAACCTGACTCATTTTGACACTGCTAATTAAAGTATAAAAATAAAGTCTTATGCCAGACTCTCACATTAGTACTTTTTTACCTAATTTGTAACATCAACTAGAGGTGATTTTTTTCTAATTATGCATTACGGTTCAAAGCAAAATATTACAAACACAATTGGTCCTCAGTGTTTTTATGAGATACGGTTGTCTGAACTGTCAGGGGAGTGGAAACAAGCACCTCTTCCCCATAACAAAATTATGAGTTGGTTTCAGATAAAGGTTTATTGTTAATTATGCTTTCCTTTGTTCCCCAAGACCCTGACCAGGATAAGCGGTTGGAAAATGCATGAATGTTATTCCTTGTTGTTGGACTGTGTCATTACATGGATTTTGGGACAGAAATGGCCAGTAGAGCAGGACTGTCCTGTTAATTTAAGGGATTTTGGCCTCCTTACAATTTGGACACATGGCTGGATCAAAAACGGTGCTGTGGTAAAATTGCCCTTCATAGTCATTTTGGTGATCAGTGCACTGTGCTTTGAGATTATTATAATGTCTGGCTGCATTTCACCATTGCAAAAGTATCTCTGTATGGCCTCGGGCCATTTTCATCGAAAACAAGTTCAAGTGGCTCTCAGTGAGGGAACCGGGCAACAGGAACAAGGCAGTGTCGCCCCCTGAATTTTGGTGCTCCACGGAAAGTTCCAGTACATGAAAAAAAGCATGAGCTAAACTTGTTGCAATTGCTGCTTCCGCACAGTTGGGGGCTTGAATCCTGGCTCCACTCTATGTTTGTGGAGGTTGTATGGTTTACCTGTGTTACAAGGGTTCACAGTTAGGTGAACTGGCGTCTCTAAATTGTACTTAGTGCGTGTGCTGGCCTGGCATCCCATCCAGGACGTTTGCTTGCCTCGTGCCCTGTGCTGCCTGGGAAAGGCTTCATCCTCGTCAAGATCCTGTACTGGCTATGTGTTTGTTAGATGGATGGATGGGTTAAACTGGCCATCTTGAGTAAAGCAGGAATGGATTAGAAATGTGCCCTATAAGATATTTGGTAACACTTTACGTATAGCTGTCATGTGTAATACATTATAGATACCTCCATAATGCATTATATTGCTTGATAAGAATTAATAAAACTTTACAGCATCTTCTATTGATAATCGTAAGGCATTATAATGTTATTATAATACTTCATAAGCTCCAATGAAGCTCTCATCTATAATGCACTATAGATACCTTCATAATGCATTATAATGGTCGGTATAAGTTTATTTTTGGAAATTGACCGATCCCAGTCCGAATCCCCTAATATTATTTGCCACCATGGAGTACTCGCCACGCTTGGCAACCCCCTCCTTTAGATTATTACGGACCCTCATGCTGAATCGTTAGCAGCACTTTGGCATGTCATCGAACAAGGCTGGCAAGTTTGTAAAGTACGCGAGAAAGTTTTGACGTGCTGGCGTCTTCCCCTACCAGAGGTGCCACCGGCAGTAATGTTTGAGATATACGTGCTTAGCTGAAGGCCGCGTTTTCCAAGGTAAGCCGACATCTGGGAGGGAGCGCGGGGAATTCAGCTAGTGAGGTGCCGCGTTGGCGAGACCCCAGGGGAAGAACGCGGCCGCGCGTCCTTCGTGGGCTTTCCGGCTGTCATGTGACGTTGCGGCGTGACCATCCTGGAGACGTGGGGAGTGGGAGTGCAGTCCTTGATGACACACGCCGCCACTGTGAAACTGCATGACAACTCTAACTAGAATACGCAAGACTATGTGCCATTTTTAATATAATCATGTTTGGCTATGAAAATAAGCACATCTAGGGCAAATTCCTTCATTTTATACTGCAGAAATACTCTGTAAGTGTTATATAAGCTGAAGGTGAGTATATTTAGCAGCATGTAGAGAAAATTAAAAATTATATCCATTAATGCAATAAAATGTAATACTTATGTTACATGGAAACCTTAATTGAACACAGATGCATTCGGAATGATTATATTGCTCTGATATGTTCATAAGCGGAATACCTCCTGACAGTTTGATTTCAGTCATTGTTTCATGATTATGCTGCTGTTTATCAGTAAGACTCAGAGAGACCATAAACCATAAAGAAAAGGGATGCTGGCCTGGAGTCTCGCTGGACAGGAATCGATGATAGCCGAGACAGCTGTCGGTGGGATTGGTTTGCTGTTTAATGGAGTGCAGAAAAGCAGCAGCGCTTAATAGGCGGCCACAGTACGGCGACGCGGCAACCGGAGAAAGCAGGCTTTCTGCAGTCGCATGCAATCAGGAAGAGAAAAGTGGTAGCAGCATTATACTTTTTGGGGTCACGCAATGTTAAATGTTTCTGTCTCCTGAAAGCATATTACTGCATAGCGTGGGTACCCTGAAAATCCTACATGCTTCTCACAGTAACCTTGGAGAATTGATATTATAATAATGTCAGAATTAACTTTCTTTTTCATGGTTAGATCCAGTGGTAATCTGTCGGCACATTTTTTCTTGTTTTTTTGGAATTTATTCTGAAAAAGTGTGCGTGCGTGTGTGTGATATATATATCGTGTGCGTGTGGTATATACATATATATATATATGCACATATATAATTTGAGTTACAGCACTTTATATTAGCAATTCTAGCTTAACATGTGATGTTATCTCAGATGAGCTGGTGTTCAGAAATGCTTTGTGGGAGATGCTTAAACCATAACATTCTACTACTGTGTTTCTCAAGTCTTGAGCCCGAAGATGAGCTCATTTTCTTTGGATTTTGGTTTCATAGCAACAACTCGGAGTGGTCACAGAAATGTAATAAATAGAATGTCCATAACCGCTGAAAAGTCTGGCCGCTGGGAATCATCCAAATGCTTCTGAGGTCCTAAGCTGCCTTTTATTCTCCGGGATAGGGGTGGAGTTTGGTGCCTTGTGAGAAACGTGGTGATCGACTCCCCTTTTCCAGGGCTCATGGGAAGCTTTAAAAACTTAAATCCTGTTATGTGCACATTGCACTGAGAGCCGTATTAGAAAGCTGATGGAGTCTCGGCCTGTTATGATTCAGTTATCCTCATTCATATGCTGCATTTTCACCACCTCTGCCTGCATACACAGACACACCCACATGTCTTTTACGTATTTGCATACTCGCACAGGAGGTGAACATTGAACACTGAGCTTTTAAATCATGGCTGGGCCATGCACTGAGCATGATAAAGTTCAAAATACCTGGGTCAGTTACAGGCAAGGATCATTTGCATGAGCATAATTGTAGAATAATACAGAGATAATGGACTTTGCCAATGAATATGTATTTGTCAAGAAAATGTGCAAAGTGAAATTAAATTAATTGAATATCTATAGCTAGCCCAGGATGACTGGAGGTTAATGCCTGCATGTAATCAGGTAGAAGGATAACTTAATAAAATTGGTATCTTTAAAACAATGTTGCCTGTTTTCTTTTCATCTTCAGTCAGGCTTGGGCTTAGGGTGCCTTGGAATAATTAGGCCTCGTAAAAATATATTTTATTCTCTCTTATCAGTTATCGGAATTAACACTTAATTAATTCCTGTTTATATAGGCTTTCTAATTGCGACTGTGTGTGGCTATGCTTTGAGCCCACAGATTCCTTAACTACATCTTTATCTTATTTCCACAGGTGCCCAGGGGTAGATTATACCTCCTTTATTTGAACTCATTAAAAGTCTAACTTCCTGTTTTTTTTTCTTGTTTCGTGCTGTCAGTATCCCGAAGCTCATTGATGCTAAATATAAATGCATTTAAATATTTAATTTTCAGAGTATAAAATCTAAATGTTTGCCAATCGTGGTGCTCATTGAGTGGGCTGGGCGTGACTGTTTTACATTCACTGATGGTCTTCAAATACCGTCAGATCGACGCTTCACATATCTCAGGATTCCGAGAGCATATTTGCAAGTAATTATGAGAGAATATTAATTGAATGTACATTTCTGTCTGGAAATTCTTATGACTGCAATCACTCCTAAGTAAATCCACATCTAAGGTGAATGCATGACACAAGTGGTGGGACTGTATTGCAGATGTTTTTAGGGACTTTGTGGAACTACAGTTGCTCCTTGTTCCCACATTTCACTCTGACCGTTCGATCTGCTGCCTCTTGTCTCTAATCTGCCTTTAGCTACAGCTTTATGCTACAGCTCTGGATATAACTGCTTTTAAAAATAGTTTGTCCTCTATGTGGTATTTCCTTACGTCGTGGCTGAAGTGTCTGTCGCCTGATATGATACAGTACCTCAATTTATTTTGTTTCAGTAGATTTTCTGTGACAAAGATTTTATTGTCTGTTAATAATTGAAGGACATTGATATTTAATAAATCATAATTACAATAAATAAACAAAATACAATTAAATACAAATACAATTACGCAGCCTTTTTATCCAGAACTCTCTCTGATCCAAACGAGGACGTAAAGGATTCCTTTCTGCATAATTACCAAAAGTGGCTTATTTTGTTGACCAGTCTAATCACCACTCAGCCTCATGAAAGCAGTGCCGCGCCATTCATAATGCGCAAAGTAACTGCATTAAAAGCATGACTCAGTTGACTTTCCCCCCAAAGTGCATTTGTCCCCCTAGTGCTTTATTAAAATATATGCACTTCCCCGTCTCAGTTGATTTGACTTTGTAATTCAATAACACAAACACACTTTTCCCCCATCCTTTGATAAATTACAGGCTCGTTTTCCGAGCGTCACAATCACCCGCCTTTATGCTTCATTAGTGCATAGACAATCGCTGCTTCACTCAGACTGTCAGGAACATTCTCTCTTTTGTGTCACCATATCACGGACTCGCTTGCAGGTTGTCACTCAGAGCCAGTTGTCTTTCACCATGCAGTGGGAGGTATCCAATAAAATGGGTCGGTTTCCAGTGCCTATCCTGGGACTTACACAGGGAAGGGTTCAGGTGTCTGAGCAGTAAATCGCCTTGTTTCCCATAATGTATTACAGTCCATGATACAGTAAATTAAAATATTTCAAGTCAAGTGGGGCTTTATTGTCATACCAAGCATATTCAGTACACTGCATATGGCGATGTGAAATAATGTTTTCCGCAAGGAGCTACACATATATACTGTACATGTGCGTGTGTGTGTATTTATATATTTGTATACACACACAAAAGCATGTACAAAAGCACAGGGACACACCTCTTAATCATTGAATTCAGGTGTTTCATTCAGACCCATTGCCACAGGTGTATAAATTCAAGCATGTAGCCATGAAGTCAGTTTTACAAACATTTATGAAATAATGAGTCGCTCTGACGAGCTTAGCAAATTTAGGTGTGGCAGTGTCATTGGATGCCACCTTTGCAATAAGTCAGTTTGCGAAATTTCTTCCCTGCCTAGATATTCCACGTTCAACTGTAAGTAGTATTTCTTGCAAAGTGGTAGCGTTTAGGAAGAACAAAAAGACCATGTGAAGTGGCAGAGTGGGGTCGGCAACTGAGATGCCTACTGCATAAATGTCACAAATGCGGTGTTGACTCAGTAACTGCAGAGCCCCAAACTTCCTCGGGCATTAACCTGAGGGGCTTCCATGAACGAGTAGCTGCATGCAAGCCTCACATCACCAAGCACAATGCCAAGCATTGGATTGAGTGGTGTAAAGCACACCACCACTGGACTCTGGTCAGTGACAAATCATGCTTCTCTGTCTGGCAGTCTGATGGACGAGTCTGGGTTTAGTGGATTCCAGGAGAATGTTACCTGCCTGACTGCACTGTGCCAACTGTAAAGTTTGGTGGCGAAGGATAATGGTATGGGGTTGTTTTTCAGGGGTTGGGCAAGGCCCTTTAGTTCCAGTAAAGGGAACTCTTAATGCTTCAGTATAACAAGACATTTAAACTGCATCCAGCCATGCCAGCAGTCCTCCAATTTGCAGGAAAAAAAATTGGTGGTTGGTGGCAAGGATCAGCACTACAGCCACAGAAAAAAAACTTCACACAGCTCCAACAAAGCAGACAAGATTCTTTTCTGCTCTCCATGGAAGTAGCTTTGCTGCAGCTGCCCACAGGAAGGCTGCATGCATGATGAAGGGGATGGGGGAAAGCCCTCGGGGAGCCTAATCCCTGGAAGAGTCGAAACTACTGGAGAGCCAGTGGGGTCAGGCCTGTCGGGGATCGGAACTGGTGATGAGGCATTGCCTGCTGCACAGCAGCACCCGGGTCCTAATCTGTGGCGGCCCATCCGGGTAGGCATGTGGAACATCTTGTCTCTCCGGCATGATGACTATCTTCCCCTGCTGTAGGCGGAGCTTCTTAAACTCCGCATTTCACTGGCTGCATTCTCTGAGTGGCCAGATCTCTGTAGGTGGATACACCTGTTATTGGTCTGGTCACTCTGATGGCTGCCATACTCAGGGAGTAGCTGTTGCTGTGACGGATCGACTCCTCCCGATGATGTCCGATGTCACTTCTTTCAATGAGTGTATTATGAGACTGAGGCTAAGGCACTCTCTGGGTGTCTTGTCTATTGTCCCTATATTCGCGAACTGTGGTGAGTGATGTCTAAATGAGGAAGACATTTTATTTGCAAATTTGTTTGGTGGTTGATGGGCATCTACAATGTGACACTTCAATGGTCATGGGTAACTTTGATGTGACCACTGGCACTCACAGGGTTGGCTATGAGGATTGTGTCGGTCCCCATGGGTCTGGCAACCATGGTGAAAGTAGCTCCTTGTTAGCTGACTATACAAAAGGTCAGGAGTTACGGGTCACTGGATCCTGAATCTAGCCCTCCAGAGCCATATCATTGCACTTGGTACTCCAATACTGGTGGTGCGGTGAAGTAGATCAATCACATCCTCATGGGTAGATGCTGGAGGCTCCTACAGAACCGCAGGGTCTACAGAAGCGCCCAGTTTGTGAATTTCGACCACAGAATTGATGTTTGTACTCTGAAGATTCACCTTAGGTGCAGTAGAATACCACCTGGCCAGACTCCAAGATCAGGCTGTTTTTAATGAATTTGTACACAATTTCTGTGAGGAACTTGGGTGCAACTGCTGTTTCTAATGTGATGTGGCAAACCTTCTGTGATAAAACCTTGAAAGTTGTTGAGGTTGTGTTGGTGTTTCCAGAATGTGGTGTTTCATCTTGCAGGACACCCTCACAGTGCACGGCTTGATGGCGATTTCAGTTTGTACTGAGAACTAAGAAGGACAGCTGTGAGAGCCCTGAGGGCAGATAAGGAAGCCTTTGTTTGTCGAATCTGTGAGCAAGTGACTATATATGGTCTAGTGCCCCACGTCAAGCTTACAGAGGAATTGAAGCATTACGCATATCCAAATCTGTTCCTCATAGAGTCACAGTCAGGCCGGGTGATGTAATGGCCCTTACAGATGACACTACAGTTGTGACCCATCGGGCTAGCTACTTTGAGCAGCTGTTTAAAGCTGATCCTCTGGCTTGGATGTTGGACATCTCAGGGTCCACAGTTCTTGACACTGATCTGCTGATTAGCCTTGAACCGCCCAATCTCACTGAGATTGCACAGGTAGTGAACCAGCTGGTGGTAGGGAAGGCCACAAGGATCTGTGATATCCAGGGTGAACTTCTCCAGGCTGGTGGTAAGGTTGTCCTCCTGGCATTGTAAGCAATCTTTGCTTCCATTTGGGAGATGGCCGTTATCCCAACTGACTGGAAAATGAGACTGGTTGTCTGTATCTGGAATGGGAAGGGCGATCGCCTGGATTGTGGCAAATACAGAGGGGATAACACTGCTCTCAGTGCCAGGTAAGGTCTTTGCTAGGGTCATCCTGAACAGGATGTGTGATCACTTGCTTGCCTACCATTGTCCAGAGCCGTCTGGTTTTATGTTTAAGAAGTGCCCCATGGGCCACATCCTGACACCGAGGGTTCTTACTGAGCGCAAAGGCGAATATCAGCAGGGTCTCGTTGCAGCCTTTGTCGATTTTTCATAAAGCATTCATGTCAGTTGATTGAGTTGCCCTGTGGGACATCCTGAGAATTCACAGGTTCCCCCTGAAGTTGCTGGACATCACGGCCGGCCTATACACTAGTATTGTGAATGCTGTGCAGAATGGAGGGAGAACCTCTGTGTTCGTCCCAGTTGATTCTGGGGTTCACCAGGGCTGTGTTCTTGTTCCTACTCTGTTCAATGCTTGCATGGACTGGGTGTTGGGCAGGGTCATGGGGTCCAGCAAGAGGTTACACTGGCCGCGACATTCATGTCTCTGGTAACTCCCAATATCTTTGTAAGTAGACGAAGGTCCAAAACTTTACAGTCCTGGTGCTCCCTGTTTTGCTGATTGGCTGCGAGACATGGATGCTATCCACTGACCTGAAATGAAGACTGGACTCCTTTGGTACTGTGTCTCTTCAGAGAGTCGTTGGGTACTGCTGGTTTGACTTTGTGTCTAGGGAGTGGATGTTCAGGGAGTCCCAAATGAGGCACATTACCTGCATTGTGATGGAGCGTCATTTGCGGCGCTAATGCCATGTGGCGCGATTCCCTGAGGGTGATCTGGCTTGCAGGATCCTCATTGCTGAGGACAGTAAACTGTACAATGAACAGATATATCTGCTGGTTCTGACAGTTTTTGGAGAACAATGATTTTGAGTGAAGTTTTATGGGGAAAAAAAAGAAATATATAAATGAAAGGTAATTAGAAAGGTAGTTTTAAAAAATGTAATGTTACAGTGTGACAAACTCCTGGTTTGGTTACAACAGTACCACACCTGATTTTATTTAGTCTCTCAGTCAGCAGGAGACTATTTTCCATCTTCCAGTAGACTGTGCAGTCCTCCTTTCAGCCTCTCCAGTATATTTTAGATTTAAAAAGTGTTTAGTTTGTAGTTTAGAAAAGTACTCTACCTGAAAAACAATCCAATTACCCTCGCTTGCACTTAATTTATCGTCTGTAAACGCATTACTTGAAGCATTATTCCATCATCCTGGTACACTTTGAAACACCTGGGGAATGTATAGCATCTGTTGCATTGCATGCAAATGCAGCATGAAACAATGACAAATAAGTGTGCATTCTTTAAAGCATATTTCATTACTTAATTCTTTAAAAAATGCATGTAATTTAAGTAAATTAATGTAGATCCTCCTGCTATTCTAAAGGCTTCTCTAATTTTATTTACTTTGTGTCCCTTGTGATTTATCCCGCCAGTGGCCGGCTGGATGCCCAGCAGCATAAGTCCACTACGACACAGATGAATTAATCCTTCATCTCAACAAAACAGAGAAAATGAATGATTAATGAAGAGTGGTTCCCAGTGAGAGTATTTGTCTGTGCGAGCATGTATACAGAGATGTATAATGCATAATAACAGATGCTTTATCATTTGGTATAAGTGCATTTGTCCATTTAATACTTTAAATGAATCAAAAAGGGTATCAAGTAAATGCAGTATGGACACCGTGCCAGGGCACTGAGACTGGCCAGTCAGCATAGACTTATAAACTTGAAACTTAACCTGCAGTAGATGGTCTGTCAGGTCGCCGCCCTTGTGTATACAGAGATTTTTGCCCCCTTTTGGTGAGCTGTTGCATCAGATGCCCCATTTCTGTCGTGGACGCAAGCATCCATGTGTGCCCCCTCCCTTACCCCCGCCCCGCAAAAAAAAAAATGATAGGGTTAACATCGCAAAGAGTTTTACATCAGAAAGATTTATGCAAGCCAGATAGACACGTGGTTAGATCACAGAAAATTAAAACAAAAAAAAACATAAAGAGACAGATCTACAGTTATGGGGCAAAGGAATTATCTGTTTTCTGCATGAATGGCTGCTAAAGTCTGATCTAATCTTCATTTATACACTGCCATACCTTCACCAAAAAAATCGTGCAAACAATCAGTCAATGATATTGATGGGCAAAATATGTGAACCACGAGGATAACGCCCTCTCCAAACGATGGTATTTGGAGTCAGAAGCTTTTTTCCAGCGACTGTGCAATTATACAGGATTAAATTAAACCCATGATATCAAGAAGAAGTTGGTGCCATTCAATTATCCCCAACCCCCCCTTCCCCACCCCGGTTTCTGTGGAGTAAACTATTCATTTCCCCTGAGCAGTTTCCTTGAGTGGACAAGGTTCTGCTCAAATATTACAAGTTTTAAAGGGAAATAAAAGGCATTAGCTGAGAGCAGGGATTCGCATCTCCCCTGCTTTGGCGTGCTCTCCCGTTGTCAGGACCTGGCACTGTGGACCTCTGGCTCCAGTCAGGCTGATAGATGGATCGCCTGCAGGCTTTTGCTGTATCAAGGATGCTCCGCGCAACATTATGGGTCACAGCGGCTCGATGACAGAACTGTTTGTCTCTCTGCAGCAGAGCTCTCTTAATCTGCGCCGTGGTGAAAGATCTCCCCTACAATACCGCCATTCAGAATTTGCCCCCCGATAGCAGATGGTCAGGGCTCAGTGAGGGGCATAACCTTTATATCCGCATGGATGGTGGCGGATGTGTTAATTTGCCAGTGGGAGTCGATTCAGCAGTTCCGTTTAACTGTGAGCATCGGTCGACAATTTGGAATCACATCAAACGTCGTCACATTGTGTGTTTACTGTATATCAGTGGGTGCTGGCAGTTAAAACAATTGAGGAGGTAAATAGATAATAGATTTTACAATATTACGATAGAGAATTTTTCCTAAGAAGAAACAAAATGCGTTTTTATATAACAATAAAATTTTAGTCATGTGTAATTTGTTTCATAACTTAATCTCAAAAATAGATACTTGCTCCTCAACCTCTATGGACCAGCCACCTCTACTGTGTGCACAAGACTTGGGCAGTATGAAATATTTCATATCGCCATACTGTCCAGAAATTATACCACAGTACTCTGTATTTTGACGGTATTTTTAAAAGCGACGCTATTCCGGTATTACCGTGACACCACCCAAGCCTACTATATAAAGTACATAAAAAGATTTGTTTTTTACCCAACAACCCAAAATCACCAACAAATGAAACAAGATTGTAACACATAACCTGTACGTGGGAAAGAGGTGCTCCAATTTTCTGGAAAACAAGCAAACAAAGGAATAAATAGAAAATACAGGTTGCATAAGCACCTTTCACTTGAATTATTTTTGGGTAGGTATCCACCGGAATAGCACAGCTAGATATGGAAATATGCAACCAATTCCTCAGATTTCTGGGGGACTGTTATTGGACCCACTTCTCAGCTTCTCAGTTTGATTGATATCGAGTTGAGGTCAGGGATCTCGCTAGGCCACTTCAGGACATTGACCTTCTTGTTCTCAGGTCACTCCGCTGATGCTTTGGGCCATTGTCGTGTTGAAAGGTAAAGTGCTCCTCACGATTCCAGTTTTCTCATAGAAGGGCAGAAGGTTTTCATCTCACATCTGTCTGCATGGAGACTAATCAGACCACAGAAGACCACTGAGCTTTTTTTCCCATCTGGGTTCCAGGATCCCTCGAGTGTTATTTTGCATGTGATAAACAAGCCTTCGTCTGAGGTTTCTGAGTAGAGGAGAACCTGATTTTAGATTGGTCTGTTGTGCAATATGCCTTCCACTTCGTTATCATGGTCTCGGGAGGGGGAAGGGTGTTGAAATCTTTTTTAAACCCATTTCCTGACCAATCCCCTCCCACAACTTTGAAGAGCTTCTGCATGTTCCTTGATATTAGTCACACTTAACCTTAGCAACGGTGGCTGCTTATAAGCAACTAATATTGGTTAATGTGTTATTTTTTAATCTTATGAATGTGTTGGCTTTTCGCCTTTACGTGAATGTTGGTTACCATGAGTATGAAGGCAAAAATAATTTTGAGTAATGTTTTAGTCTTAGACTGTAAATACAAGAGAAAATACTGATTTTAAGGGGTTTGAAGATTTTCTGTACATCTTGTCTGTGATCTAAAATTTCGAAAAGTACATTTTTGATCTGCATACAAAGGGTCATATATTAACATGGAAGCCCTAGTTCTAATTCATATATACCTCAACCATGAATCACTTCCATTTAATCCTACGTGATACAATTTGAACCTTTCATCTTAAAATAAATCATAACCCTGAAACTTTTCCTATAGGTATAAATTGGTCTCTCATGTCTTTTGAATCTTTAATTATCATTCTGCAGAACTCATTTCCAATGCTGCCTCAGCCCAGAAAGCCTCCTGTCCTCATCCAGAACATTTCAGCGTGATTCAGAATTTATGGTTCCCTCAGAAAAACAGCCTTAACCTGTGACATTTCCAACACTGTGCTTAACTGTTGGGATCATGTTTCTTTATTTATTTATTAGGTAGCATTTCTCCAAGTATTTTTGGCTGTGGCCAAGGTAATTGGCCATTTTTAAACCCAGCTGCCCAGGAGACATTTGTCATGTAACCGATTGTTCAGCTGCTTGTTTGCAAATGTGATCCTGTGTTTTTAGTTGTAATGTACGGGTACTGTTTTTTGTATGGGGTAATTTTAAAGGGTTTTCACATTTGGATAGGATCACTATAGTCTTAAATGTTGTCCAGTATAGACTATGGGTGAACCTATGGGTGCACCTACTTGACCATACTTGTGTTCTCATGTACCCGTTTTACATCATCTTCCATTGTTGAAAACCAGTTCAAATACTAAGAACAGAAGAACAGAGGACGGTAAAAATCCCTGGATGTTGGTCTTGCTCCACCCCAGATTTCAAGGATACATTAGTTGCATCCTTGCCGAACGAGTCCAATCCCATAATTCATTGCACCCCAAGTTCATTCTGGGAAGGCAAGTTGGCAAGACCGGTATTGCCAAGACTTCAAGTATGATCTTTGCATTCTTGGTGTTGACTGACCCTATTTGTCCTGTGATCCTGAATTTGAATGAAAATGTTCACATTCTTCTAGCCATAAAGTAGGCCTAAATGAAGAATTATTTTTCTTTTCCCCAGGCTAATCCAGAAATTAATCATCTCAGTCCATTCTCTCAGAAGAAAGAGTTAAATGTATGTTTCCAAAAATAAATCTCATTGTAACATAACCATTTTAAGACTAATATAAATAAATACTATTGGTATTTCTAAAAATTGTTTATTTCAGCATTAGTAACAGATGTGGTTTTCATATCGCATTGAAAAGTTTGACAAAAGGCTTGAACATTTCAGTAAAATCAAAGTGACTGTCAAAGAAAATTATATTTGGTGCCAAGTATTTTTAAGAAGAAAGCATAATAATTCATTATAAGATACCTTCAAGCTGTCTGCTTGGTTATCGCTGTTTAAATGCAACAGCGTGAAATACATTGAAAACAATAAATTACATAAATTAATAAAATGTGTCATTCTGACTGATCTGCAAGTGGCAGAAACATTTTATTGCTGTGGTTGTTTGTTGTTATTAATTTGAGGAAGCTGATCGAGTGAGTACAGTCACAATGAGATTGACCGTGTGACAAGCGGAGTGCATCAGACAGCGGCTTTGCTGCAGTGGCGTTCATGGCGTCTAATTCCTTTTGACACATTTAATGTTTGAACCATCGTGTTCTTTATAACCGATCGCTTTTCCGTGTCGCCACCATTTCTCAGATCCCCAGCATATAATTCAGCACAGGATGACGCTAGCGGAGGTCGGCGTCCGTCACACAGAGTCGATGCGTTGAATGCCGCTAACTTGACTGTCCCGGTTCCTGTTTGACTTGATTGCGCAGAGTAACACTGGTACATTGCTTCCCTGAATTTCCGCCGCCCTCCCCGGTTTCTCCCCCATTTATTTTCGCTAGAATCAGCTTGCGGCATGACCGTGCCCCTTTCCGAGTTTCAGAGAGTCTGCCTCGCCCCCCACCCCGGATAATCCAGGCATCTCCTCATACACTGCCTGTCTGTCAGGGGTCCAGACTGCCGTCCTTACTGCTCTGCTCGCATACGCTCAGCGTCAGATGGAGGACCTGATGCGGTTAGGCAAACAATTTTCCTATTTAATTTATTTTCTGGAATAAAATTTCAGCATCTGTAAATTTTCCGTTTGAAAATTTGGCTCCCTAACACCTGCTGAATCTGTGCATTTTCAGTGCACCATTAACCTTAAGGGGTATTGACATTTGATTGATTAATGATGTCGGAAATACTATGCAAAATGCCCTATTTCCAATACATTAGATGTCCTGTTTAAATTCTTATTAATGTGAATGTAATATGTAAGTCTATAAATGAAGTTTCTTCATCATAAAGACTGTTTCTTAGAGCAGTACTTCTCAAGCCAGTCCTCAGGGACCCCCAGATGGTCCATGTTTTTTGCTCTCTCCCAGCTCCCAACGTGGACTGTCTGGGGGTCCCTCAGGACCAGTTTGAGAAACACTGTCTTAGAAAAGCAGATTATCTAACCCTCTAAACCAAAACCGAAACGTTGTTGGTATTTCGTCAACACGCCAAAGGCTTATTGCCGGCCCACAGGAATGGCCTGTTGTTTTCCAGGGGGATGCAGGTTCTCCTGTCTCAAGGCTCCAGCAGCACTGAAACGAAACAAAAATCCTGCAGCCCGATTATCGATCACAAGGAATCATTGACTTTGCACTCAGCCTTTTTCTTAAGCTAAAGTGGGTGTTTTTATTTCTCTCTGGTTTAGCAGCCAGTTTCTCTCTGGTCCTTGTAGATGTTAATCTTCCTAATAGGAAATCTTGGTTTTTATGGAGAAGTGCATGTGTGTGTGTCTCAGGATTCAGGTACTGGTGTGTGCATTGTGTTGCTTTACCTTTTCACTTTAATAATAGATAATCTATGCAGCGTTATCAAACATGAGTTTGTGTTGCTATATGAACGCATGTCCTTAGGATGTTTTGACATTTTTCTTTTTTTTTTGTTTTTAGTCATTCAGAGTTTCTTGAAGAGCAGAAGAAATATGCATATATTTATTATCATGAATTATGCATTATCTTTACTCAATTGAATATTGGCTACATTGTTTTAAATAGACTTGTGCTTAGCATGAAAATAGAATACTTTATTTGTTTATTTATGCTTAAAGCAATACATCTTACCACTGTCTTGCCAATTTCTTGTTTTGTAAAATATTTTCTGTAGTTGAGATAGGGCTCCCGTTTCCCTCCTTTTGGAAGCTGGAACTCTTCCTCGTCATTTATTTGTTGACATCCGAATAGCTGGCTTTTTCTGATATTGTTTTATTACCCCCCCCCACCCGAATGACTGACATTGGGTCATTTACTATATACTGTAGATGAATAAATTCCGGTGCGGTTTCATCTTGTGCTCACTGTCGTCAGAGCACCGAGCGCTCAGAACTCTTAGCAGGTGTTGATCTCGTTACTTTCCTTTTTAAGTGCAGTAATGTCTTTTATGGGGAGGAACGCACTGATTTGCTGCTGATGGGCGTTTTTCAGGAGGGTGGCTGCCCGGCCACCACTTTTGAATGGCTTTGGGGTTTCTCACAGGTGAGGCGGTGCCAGTGTTCTCTTGACATCCCCCACTAGGTGAGCGCCTTTCCCCAGTCATTCCTCTCATTAGCAGCTCTTCCGTGGTGTGAGCTTCACCTTCTCCAAATGCACCAAAGTGACTATCAGCGCATTGTAATGCTGTCATAGGTAACACCTGCTAAGGTTATAAAAAGAGTTTCCATAATGCAAGGAACCCCCTCATCCAGCACTAATTTAAACTTATATATTATAAAATGTATTTTATTTTATAAATAAATGTATAATATGTGATGGTATTTTTATTTTCAAGAATGCATTTGAGTGTCCACCTGCTTATCTGTGAATAAAGTAAAATAATGAAAATGAACCGTATCAATACTTAAGTCTTAAATGTTCAAACCCCAGTGCATTTCAGAGAAAGGTCCTGCTTTGCTAATTATTAGCCAGGGGTACAATTGCTCAGCTAGAACACTGAAGCCTCTTGAACATTGTTATTAGCTGTGGGTTGTGTCAGATGCAAAAATAGAAGGAACAGAAAATGTGCCCTTTGAAGGGTGACTTCAGTTCTTTCTTCTGAGAAATGGCACAAGCTCACATTCATGGTCACGGAATCACAAACGATGTCGTGAACTTTCTAATGCCGAACTTTTGTAATTATAGTTAAACTTTGTCCCTTTGTGATATCTAAAGTTTTGCTCCCTGTGTTGTGCTTTCATCTTAAATCAGCATTTTTACAACTGGGTATTTAACTGGAGCAGTTCAGCCTCTAGTGGGACTAGAACTGGCAACCTTCAGGCGTGTGTGTACCTGCCCTTAATCTCTACATTGCCTGCAGGCCTCAGATGCTAAGTTGGTACTGTGCTGTGAGTTCTAAAGCATGCTGTCCCTCTTTGTTTTCAGTCCAGGGTTTTGCATCAGAGGATGAGTACTTGGAAATCCCAGCCATCTCCCGGCACAAGGCAGGAACATACGAATGTACAGCTGCCAATGACGTTTCCTTAGATGTACAAACACTGGATATAATAGTCAACTGTAAGTGAACCACAAGTTCATGTTAAGTAAATCACAAAATTTCATGGTTTTGCAAAATGATTTAATAACAAATGTGTCAGTTGAAACATATGCTATGTACAAAAATTCATCAACAGAACCGTTTCTTTTGATTGGAGTTTGTCACGGGTTTTACTGAAGATCTGTCTGAACCCCCGGTCCTTTTCTGGGTTTGTGTCCTCAGACCCCCCGAGTGTGTTGGAAGGCAGAGATGTTGGCGTCACTCTGGGCCAGCAAGGGGTCCTCCAGTGCGAGGCAGAGGCTGAGCCCCTAGCGGAATTCGAATGGTACCGAGATGACAAGAGGTACCGCGCCTCAGTGTGCCTGTCAAAAATTCTCCTGTAACTTTTTGTATTGAATGTGCATGTTTTAAAACTGCAAAATGCGAAAAAGTAAATGTTTGTTAAAAAAACGTAGGTTATGTTGGCTTTTCATTTTTTTTTATTTTAAATGGGAATACTTTCATTGTGATGCCTTTAAATACCTACATTTGGTATTTGGGTGTGTGTCGAGGTTTTGGAGTTCTGACTTTTATAAATGCGTTATTGTTAGGAGCTCTCGTTATGCACTTAGTTCAGTGAAGGACAGCAATGCCGGGAATTAACACATACTTTTCTCTTAAAGGTCTTAAAACTGGAGCTCAATGGGGTTGCCAAAGCTTTTAGCATCACTGACTGTGGCTGTCTTGCAGGATCTCTAATGGATTTGATGGTATTGAGATTGAGAACACCGGCAGGCTGTCCATGCTGACATTTTTCAACGTGTCAGCGACAGACTATGGCAATTACACCTGCGTGGCCGTCAACAAACTGGGCAGCGCCAACACAAGCGCCGTCCTCTACGGTGAGTGTGGACCTGCTTGTACAGTGTAATTATACCTCAATCTATGCTAAAAGCAAGCAAGGCTATTACAGTGCTTGTTCGTAGATACCCTCGCGGATCCTCACGTAAGCGCGATTTTGTACAATGGTAGCTAAAATGGCAGTTCTCTAGCCTTACTTTCTGCACAAGAAGCATTAGCTTTGCTTCTCCTGTTTCCAAGGCAGTAAATTGATTTTGCATTTGTTTTTTTTTTTTTGCTTTATTTATTTTTGTTTCTTTTTTTATTCTTCTGATGTAGAAGTAATTGAACCCACTAGCTCAACACTATTGCAAGGTTAGTATTGTGCATGACCACTGTGGCCTTCACTTTTAATCACCGCCTGCATGAATCATGGTGCCGCTTTCACACATAAAAAAATATATATATATATATATATTTAATTTTTTTTTTTAAATAGCAGCTGTTCTGTTATTGTGAGGTGGCTGTCCGGTGAGACCTGGAGAGATGGCACCTTCCTCTGGAAGCGTGAGATAATTTTCCTGGCACATTCTGATAAAATTAGATTGCCTCACAGCCACTGAGCGAGCAAACTTCAAATTCCAGTTCCAGCACCCGCCGCCGCTCCCGAGATTACATTCGGAATGATGGGAAACTCGTTACCGATGTGGCATCTTAGCATTTTATCGACGTGGCACGAGGGCATTAGCCGTGTTGGCCTTATCGGTTTCGGCGACACCAGGGCATGCTGGGGCTCCCCCTGAGCCGGGGGCAATGGCAGTTTTAGAGCGAGCCTGTGTGGAAATGGAAACGCTGCTAAAATTTCACATGTACTAACAGTTTGTTCTCTTTTCAAATTAACCCTCCCATCCTCTGGCCTGGCTCCATTCTCGCTTTTTGCATGCGCTTACATCTGCATGTAAGTATGTGTTCCGAAACTGCTCGAATATCATCTCACACATGTGTCTTCAGTAACTCTTCAATGTACGATTTCTAGCCTTAGGCTTTTGATATGAATTTCGGTCACAAGTTCAGGTTTACGCTCGAGGTGCATGCTAACATGCCCGGGTCTGTGCCATTTCCGTATTTGCCTACAGTCCTGTGAAAAATGACACAAAGTAGCCCTGCTTTTACCTACATTAAAGTATGCTAACAATTGTGGATTAAATGGTGAAACTGGATTCATTAAATACAGGGGGTGGACAATATAATGGAAATGCATACGATATTTTAATACCAAGAACTTAATGTCAAAGAATCAATGCTCTGTATTCCAGAACTTCCTATAAAGGTTCAGTGGTGCTTAGATCAGGTGATCAGAGAGGCTGTGGGAAGTCTTTGTTTTCATCCTGGTCTTTAGGAAAGCCATCTTAAATATATTTAGGAGTGTTATGGGCACATTATCATCGCTGAAAAGAGGAGGGAACATAAGGGTACACAGGGTGTACTTACTTTTTACTCCTGTAAAATGGCCTCATAATTCCTTAGTTGTTATATGTGGAACAACTGTCAGACATAATGACTCCCACAAGATGGCCGCCCATTCCGTCATGGAACCCACGGCCTTGTAGGTGGACGGTTTCCTTTGACAATCTCTAAATGAAAATCTATCCAGATGTAGGGGAAAGGGGTGAAAGATGACTCATCAGAACATGTTACTTTTTTCCATTTGCTCAGGGATGCTTTTTGCAGAGGTTTTGTTCCTTAGTACAGGTTAAGCGTCTTTGTGTGTTGGCCTTGGGTTCCAAGAGGTTTCCAAATAGATGGGGTCACAGAGGTGGGGGTACAGTGGTGCCTTTTCAGCTCCATGGTCATTTTTAAGGCAGTAACTTTGTGGTGTTTAGCTACAATCCTATTAAGAGTCTGTCTATCCCTGTTGGTGAGATTCAACTCTTCGTGACCTTTCCCTTTCTTGGTCTTCTTATCCAATGCAGTTTGTCCCTGTTTAACTTATGCTGTCATGATTTTTTGAGATGATTTTCCCCTTGACACATTAAATTAGTTCTTGTGACCGATTTGGGCCCTGACTATTTGGCCAATTCAGCGTTACCTCATGTTGCCTCTAAAACATATGAGAGTGTTGATTGTCAGACATTTATTACAACTGACACATACTGCTAGTTGACATTACAACCTAATATGACCATTTTTGTAATTTTGATTTAGTTTAACATCCTTTTTCATGTGGCGTTTACATTATTTTGTCCACCCCCCTATTTGTCCTCCCTTGAGATATATGAATTGTTTTGATTTTTGTTCCAGGAGAACACTGTTATTTTAATTACCCTGGTACAAGGTTTAGTATAATCTGCTGTGGTGCTATAATTGGAAAGCTCTCCCTAAAGAAATCCTTCTCAACTCAAGAAAATCCAAGGGAAATTAGAAGTTATTGTATTATAGCCATCAAAGTAATCCATTAATCTAGCCAATTCTTAATAATGTTCCCCCTGTAAAACATTTATTTGTAGGGAAGTCCTGTCAATCCCAGCATGCACTGATTTCAATGACCTCACACGGACCGGCAATAAAACCCAACATGTTCCAGAGAGGTTCCAAAAATAATAAGAATTATAAAATTCCACATAATTCTGTTGAAAATGGAGGTGAGGCTGAATCGTGAGTTATAAATGAGCTTTAATGCTAGGTGTTGAGAATTTTTTATTTTTTTTTAAAAAGCGGGCCGCTATGAGAGGTTGCGTTAATAAACTCTACATGAGTGCTTCTGCAATATTAAGTTGACATATAATTAAACAAGAGAAGGACTCAAGGACTTTTCAATTTTATTACTGCTAGTCAGCGTTCGTGTTATTGAAGAACACCAAATGAGATTTCAGAGAAAACATTTTAATTATGGTATCAAATGGCGTAATAGCGGTAATAGAGGAAATAAAATGCAGAATGAAGCTTCCATTGTTAAAACAATAAAATCTGCACACCATATAAATCACAGACATGAATTATGCCTACATGTCTGTTTAACACTGTTCACCTTTGTGTAACTGGATCCTGCTACCGATAGTCCAGTTTTCTGACATTTGAACTATAGTCAACTAAAGATAATCCAAAAGCTATGATTATGCTGCCTGTACATTTATACACCTTTAGTCTTATATGTTCCTTGTTTCTTTGTATGGAACCTCTGTGAAGCTGTAATTTGTTTCATACTCCCAATAGTTGGAAGCGGCTTGGTGACTAGTAAGGCGCAGGCATGTCTGTATATAAGGACACCAGTAGAAAGAGTCTTGGTGGAGATTATCATCACCCACACACCTCCAAGGATGCATTGAGTGTGGAAATCCGGCATTTGACGTTTTCTGCTTTCGTGGATCACGGGTGCCAGTATAAGAGTGATCTCAGTCCACCTTGACTTTATGCATGCTACGGACAGACGCCTCGCCCCGCCTGGGAGCGCCGCGCCCTTAATCCGATAAGTGGTTATAAAAAATGCATGAACTGATGAATGGTATACAAACAGATGCCTTTCAAGCTGATCCTTGACCGTGGCCTGTGGTATAGTGTGCAGTGATTTTTGCCCCATGAGATGCGCGTACGGCTAATCGGTTCCTTTAACACTCAGCGTGTGACACGCTTCATACTTCATGTATCCCCATGTCGCCTGGTCGGGACCCCGGGTCCATTACTAACCACGTTAAGAGTGCTGCTTACCATCTGGGCAAAGGCTGATTACCTTGTTTACTCCAGGCTGCAATTAAGACTGACCTTAGTGGTTGAGTGGTCAAGGATTTATTACGTTGCCGCAGTGATGACGTCACATGACCAAATGGGGCCACATTAGCGACAGCAGCTGTTCCAGTACCGCGAAATGCAAAGGCCGCCAAGTGGCAGCACTTAAACCCCCATCAAAGGGGAATGAAGGATTTCGGAACGTAACGTGGCCTGATTCTTATGCATGACTGTGATGCGCTAATTCACGAGAGCGGGAAGTGGAAATGGGGCAGAACAAACACCGAACGGGCATGCTTCGAATAGGACAGGCACTTATGCTATTAAAGTGCAATTATGTCGGGCCTTTCCTCTGCATCATTAGCGCGTAGTAGCAGTTCGGAGCAAAACTCTGGCCACTGTCTCATTTAGTGTCCTCTTCGATATGATTTCTCTCACAGATAAGACGTCTGATTTAGTACAGACGACTTCTTCAGGCTATACAATATGGGAAGGTTTGTAAATGCAAATAATAATAATAATAATAATAATAATAATAATAATAATAATAATAATAATAATTAGGATGGTATAAATTATAAATAATTGTACTAACCAGTAGAATTTAACAAAAAAGATAGCACCTTGATTTCTTCAGACTATATGGGATATACAATATAGGAAGGTTTGTCTATGAATACAATAATAATAATAATAATAATAATAATAACAACCTAGGATGTTATACATAATAAATAATTGTACTAACCAACAGAATTTAATACTTCTAGTAGTTATGACCTATGGTGTTTGACTTTAATTCATGCTGGATATGAAGTGTTTAATAATTATCAGTCCCCTATCACGTCAAGTGCTTAAATGTCAAATATATGTGGCCTTTCGGTGTGGGAGGAGGGCAAATGTAAGCACAGACATTTCTTGTCTTCCTTTTTCAGCTGGAAGGGTCTTTAAGTTTGCAGATGTTTGGGGTTAAATTAACATTCATCAACAGGTGTAGAGCAGGAGAAGGATGTGCGTGAGCTGTGGTGTTCACGAAAGTGTCTGCTCCCCCCCCCACCCCCCCGTGACAGGACCGGGAGCAGTGCAGGATGGGAACAGCGGGGGACCGGGGACGCACACCTCGGCCTGCGTTTGGCTCGTCATCGTCACCCAGCTCCTGCCCAAGTTTTGATGCACGACACATTTCGGAGGGGCGGTTTAATTTCTCGTGTCTTCTTCTATCACCCGGAAACACAGACTGCTGCCCCATACGTCCGCGGGCTACCCCGTGTCCAGTCCCCAAACCCTAAAATCGATTTCACATGTTTTATTTCTTATCAGTTCTTCAGGTGAAGTGAAAAAAAATGGTACTGCCATTGACTTCATGTGCGACCTTCATCCGATCTCAAGGGTTTTTTTTTTCTTATTTTTTAGTGAGATGATGATAATATAAATAATAATATTTTTTGGCAAATGGAGAAACCGGAATGATAATAACCGAAAAAACCCATCAGACTCAAAAGTCTGTGTTCTTCCTCCACAAGACAAGTTTAACTGGTTTGAGACACACTATATTTTTAGTACTATTAATGACATACTTAATGCAAAACTAAATGAAATAATTATATATAAAGAGATTATATAAATTATACAAAAAAGGATTTAAGAACAAATCTAGCTCCCATGGCTGGATTTATTTGTAACAGGCAAAACGATAAGCATACACAGTAACAGCTTATTTTAGGGAGCCGGAAAATATTGTACGATAAGAGTTTAACAGACCAATTACTGGAGCAACAGTAAAGTTTGATAACCATTTAATATATGGGGGAGATAATTATTTTGTGAGCATAGTACATTTAATCACTAGGTATCACAACTTATCTCAAGAGTGTTAACATCCTACAATTTGTATTATGATACTATGAGGTTGTACTTAGTAAATGGTTGTGACGTGAGTCCATTTTAAAGGGAATTGAGAACAATTTAAAAAGAAAAACAGTGAATACTAACCAGGGCTTCCGGAACAGAGGGATTCCATCCCTTTTCACGATCCATTCTTTTCCGAATCCCATGATTGTTTCTGTTCCCCATCAACTGGCCCCCAAGGACTGGCAGCGTCACATTTCCTTATTAAAATATCAGACACAGCAAAATCCTGTCATGGACTGTGAACCGTTTGGTTCTGTGGATAAGATAACACTTGGAGGGGTAATGTACAAAATAAATGTGTATATTTTAATAAAGATGTATGAGATAAAAAAGGTAACATCACCAGAGAATGCTATATGCTGATTGTAATAAGACATTTTATAATCAGGTTTAATTAGCGTTAAATGGAATGCATTTCATGTAATTGCCATGGCTCGATTTGATGTGAAACATCCTACAAGTCAGACAATACAAAGACTCGTGATGCATGTGTGTTACTGAAATTTTGTAATTTTGGTCCTTGGAGGATAAGATGCATCAGGCATAAAAAAGCACATTCGTAATTTCCAGTTGGAATTAAACCCTTCTTCTTACTGATCTAAGGCCTAATTTTGCAGAGCACCATCTAAGTGTTAGACGAACTGAATCCTAGCTCGTTTTGCTTGTCCATTCTTTTCTTCTGCGGCATATTGCGGTCTGTCTGTATACTGGAATGTCTTTTTTCTATTTTTAATTTCCCCTAAGGCAGAATATGTGAGTTATCTGCCGTAAGGCTCGCCTATAAGCCTGTAAGTGCATCTTTTACAGGCCAATCCACTTGGGAGCCCCCCCCCCAGTTTTATTATCTGTTTTGTTTGTAAACTCGGAAGCCTTCCTATCGCTCCGCGTTAAGCTAGTCATTGTACGACGGTCAACTGGTTATGGGTTTGTGTATCTATGCAGGTTTGCACTGCTTCATACCACAAGTAGCAGTAGAAGATAGTGTGCATTCTTCATGTCATAAAATACAAAACGGAAAAGTTGTGTGTACTTATTGTGCATTTACTCCAAAGTTAAAATAATTCATTTAAACACTTAGAGAGTGTTTAAACTTTTCATAGTTTCTGTGGCACTGACATTTTTTTCACAGACAATGAAACAAAATAGTCTCTTTGAATGGTAGCTTTGGATTTTATCCTCTAAGAACACCCACACGATTTCTGCCTCAATACCGCATTGGCTGTTCTGTATTTGGATTAATGCTTAAGCATGGTGTTGGCCCTAACAATACCCCAACGCCAAATCCATACTTCCAACTCACTTGATGTACATTATTTACTGACGGGGATGGTCATGTCACGCAAGCAGAGGGGACACAGCACTCTAATCCATGTTTGGAGCTAGCTGCATTACCAAGGACAGAAGGACGAGTGACTTACTTTATATTTAATGTTTATATATAGATGAGAACTTCAGCAAGATTACTGCCATGCTTTGGGTAGATTCAATAATAGCTCCTAGACCAGCACCTTTTTCCCTTTCTTTCCTATTTCTAGGTAAACAAGAATACAGACACTGAGCACTAAATGTCCGCAATACATTTCAGATAATTGGTTGCTTCTTTCCTTCAACGATTGGTTCTTTGTTTCCCCTTGGATCTCCTTTGAGGAAACGTGGCGACGGTAGCATTTTCAATTGCGCCTACCCCATAGCGCTGTATGTGTTGTTTCGTGACAGTATTGTAAACGGGTCAGGGTGCTCTCCGTTCGTACCGATGCCTGAACAGCAGGGCGTAGGTGACCGAACTCTGCGGGAGGATCGTCCGTGACTCTGCATGACCGTTTCTCAGATCTGATTATAATGAACTGATTATATTCACTCGGATTTTATTTCGACCGCTGATATCAATTTGCACACCGGCCCCTTCTATGTGACTTCTACAGCCCTTCTTACAACGTGTATGCGGCCCTCTGCTCACTACCGCTCATTCCGCCATGAAAGAAGTAGCCTTCTATTTCATTCCCTGTTATGTAAATGATCGTTGGCTCATTATGTATTTTCTTTGAAGATTGTGTGTTCATATTTAAAACTGACAATAATAAAATGTTGTATCTGTTGTATCATATTTTCAAATGATGCTTTATTACTGCCCTGTCAGTTAGTAGCCCCTTTTAATGACAGTGTAATCCGAGAAGGCTACGTCTATTCATTAACTCAAATCTTGACGGCGGTGGTATATTTAATTATACTCATTATCTTTCGCCCCTAATGTCTCTACCATGTGGCAAAGGCTGTCATGCTTTGTTCCCACGCATACATTTTTGGGGTACCTAACGACCGACCTTTTCAATAAACAATTTGCTTAGTTGTTTAGACTATTCCCATTTCCTTGATGTTAATTAGCTTAATTGATATTGCAATTCCCCAAAACCACCATGATGATTGACTGCATTTGGACGTCTAGCTTCAACTGGCTACTTAATATTTTTGACACGTTTTATTTCTCCGGTTTATTTTAACAATATAGTTTTCTGCAATGTTTAATTAATATAAAATACATGTTATTAACTGGGTTGAGGACCTACAAGCTTTTGGTTAGACGTCTTGTTCTTAAGCAGTCTACAAACAGCTGCTGTTTTCTAACACACCTTCCGTCAACACCCTGTTCAAGCAAACGGAGGGTATAGTTTACGAAAACAGCGTGCCAGTGTCTTGGGGTTTGCTTATCTAGTAAATAGGGCCTGAGAATGTGCTGGATAAGGAAGCCAGCAGCGTTAGATTGAATTTTCACAAGACAGGTCTTGCTGAATGAATTATCATGGGAAGAATCCCAAGCCGTTTTGTGTTTTCCCAACTAGGTGGTACAGTTTTACATTATGCTTTCAGAATGACTTTACCGATAATGAAAAACGAGTGCTTTGAATTTATCCGAGCTTCGCATTTAAGTAATAACTAAAATTTATTTATGCACATCACTGTGAATATACAGTGGAAGCTGCATCTACACTTGTACTGTTTTATCAGTACTGGGGCACTCGATTAATGAAACCCAATAGCACATATAAAACAGTGCAAAAGTAATAGGCAGCTACAGAAAATTATTTTTAAATTCTTTTTAAAAAATTTGTTGGTGGAAAATTGTGATCTTATGTCTGTAGAAATGTATCTGCTTAGACAATAAAAACTCTCTTCAAGTCACCCCAGTATTTGCAGTTATCTAATATATCCATGTATTAGATGACTCAACCTCTAGCACACCATGTTTGGCTAATTAATAACTCATCAAGTTATCTAACTGATGAGCTGTTTGTGAAATTCAGTGTACAGTATACATGGAATGGATGACGTACCCCTGGGGAGAGTTTTGAGGCCTAAAGTGTTTTTCTAGCCACCCAACACAAGAAATGTTTATACTTTTTATTGTATTACTATTTATTTCTATATATTCTCATGTTATATAAATAACTAAACGTGATTTCCTCGGGGCTGCCTAAGACATTATTGTCTGTTTATAGTTTGATTTCCTTTTAACCTTCTTTTTCCAGGTTTTCAATATGTCACTTTAAATCCTTTTATATATGAAATGGTTCAAGTGTTTTGCCTCTTTGATACATGTATACACACTAGTGGCTTTTACATTGTTGTACTGTCAGCTTAATTGAAAGTGACTTACAGATTTTGCCCAGTTATACTGGGAGAATTCAGGCTTAGTACTGACATTAAAGGTACAAGAGAGAGCTCTTGTCATTAGACAATGTGCTGCCAACTCACCTGTCTAACCTATTACACCTCAAGCTTTAGATGACTTAGATGATACTTCCCTTTTTTGCCCTAAGCTGTGCACTTTAATTCTCTGTATCTAAAGCTGCCCCTGGGTATTCATTGCTAATATATGCCAAAATGAAAAGCTAACTATTTGAGTCTGTTACAGTTTTTCCCAGTTGCTTTGGTACATTTCTCAGATCAGAAATGAAATTCTCATAACTACTTGTACAACCTCCACATCATCTAGCCACTTGTGTACAACATAAAGGCAAAGTCTTATTCTTTTGGTCAAATTGCAAATGCTTTGGGACAATTATGCAAATGCCGATCCCTACATTTTCAATTGTTTATAACATGTTGGTCAAAATCTATTATATTGGTACTCTGTTAAATAGTCTTACTCCCCAACACATCTAGGCATTAGTTCATTGTTTAAGTCATTACATGCAACATGGTTGAACTAGTTTTCATGACTGATCAAGCAGATTCTCCACACATCTCTATTACAGTTCCTTGTTTTTTTTCTTTTCTTATAAATGTGTCCTGAATTCATGAATTGCTCTCAGTTAAATCTTGACGTTCACCAATAGAGGGGAATGTTTAAGGAGTTAAATTAACCAGTGATCAACCAGTTCTCTAAAACAGCTCAGAGGTGCATCTCATGGACCTTCAGTTGGCAGCATATGCTGACAGAGCACAACACAGTGTTACAATGTGGCAAGGAACAGCAAGGAAGTGAACAGAGTCAACAACCGGTAAGAAGAAGAGGAGTAAGGCTGCATGGTGGAAGGGTAGGGAGGCAAAATGGAGGAAGTGGTAGAAGAGGCTAAGAGGAGAGGCGTGTTCCGGATGAAATAAGGGCCACAATTATGGACCATGTCCCCCATCATGGCCTTACAATGGCCGAGGCTGGTTGAAGGGTACAGCCAGATGTTGGGAGATCAACCGTGTCCTCAATCATTCAAAGGTTTCATAACAGTTATGTAATCCAACAATGTGCCCTATACTGTAATATTGTATACTTACTGCAATGTTTTATATTGCAGTATTCCACTTGCATTTTATAGTATACAGTAAATTTTCATTATACAGTTACATACTGGATATATACTGTAGCACACACACACAAATGTATGCATACTTACAGTGTGTATATATACACTCTGTATACATGTATACATATGTGTGTGGTTGTGTGTTACAGTATATGTACAGTATGTGTAACTTTGTACTGTTGAAATTGATATACGTCATAGAGAAAAAGTACTTTGTGCATTTTCAGTCAGTGTCATCAAAACCTTAGCTTGCATCGGAAAATACTTACTAAGTACACTGATCTACTGGCAACATGGCTGAGCATTTTGACCATCTTGTTCATGAACACAAGGACTTGTCATTCTGATAGCACTGACAAGTTCATTGACATAAATATTTACTTTTGAGGGATGAACTAAGGATTTCGAGAAAGTTACAGGCTTTTGCAGGTGATCCATCATGTGGTGCTGTTTGTACCATTGTTTTGAGAAATACACTTACTGTTTTGCAAATGTCAAGGATGATTCGTGAGATGTACCAAAGCGACTGAGAAAAATTGTAAAATAAAATAAAATATCTTAATGGTCAAACTTAAAAGTACACGATTCTTCGAATTGTCTACCAAGTGAACTTTCAATTGGGTAACACTTTACACGAGGGGGCAAAAATAATGTAGTAGTACTTAAGACATTAATTAAGCAGAAAAGTGTTAGTTATGTACTGATCCCGTTTTGTTTCACGATTACTGTAATCAGTCACCACGGTTCATGTATTCTATGCAGTTGCTATATATGTTCATGATTTGTACTTGAGTAGTATTGAGTTACTAAGTGAATGTTCGCCACAAGTAAAATGTCACAGTCAATTGAAATGATATTGTGTTAGCAAATCTGATCAACTGAAATTAAAAGATTGTTAGAAGTCTGATCAGACATTTTTAGTTGTATGTCTTTGGTCATGCATTTATCACTCATTATCAGTATGCTGTATGTATGTGTATATTTTGCATCTTGCTGGATACACAGCTATTCAGAGAACATGTGAATAATTTAGAGAAGTGGTTCTGCTTAACAACCTGTGTGTGAGATTCCTTTGAAGTCCTCGCAGGCTCTGAATGTAGTCTGAAATAATGTTAACGTGCTGGGGGGGGGGGGGACAGCAGCGGTTGTTCCCCCACCATGGAACGGCGCCGTGTTCCGAGCACAAAGAGATGACGACGACGTCTTCAGCCTACCTGCCACCCGTTCCCGGCGGATGTCTCAAGTTGAAGGCTGCCCGCTGTCACGAAATAACAAAATGAGTAGTCAGGAGTGCGTCGAAAAATTCATGCAGAAGCATTTGAAATTAAATGCAGGCTCCGCGCTCCGCTTGTTTGCCCAGGTGAGAAGAGCCACCGAGATGGGTGTCGTGTAACTGAATGCAAATTGTCAATCGCACAAGTTTACTTTTTACTGTTTACTCTAGAGCAAAGCAGCGAGCTCGTAAATGATAGCTTTGCAATTAGCTACAGCTAGGACTTTACAAAAGCTAAATTCTTAATTCCAGTTACATGTGTAGTGCTGTCAAGCTGGCACTGATGGCGCCTGCAGTAGATCTTTCAGGAAATGAACGTATGTATTTGCACTCACCTTATTTGTGTTGCAAGTTGAGTCTTTTCAGCTGTCATTGTGTTTCTTGGTAGACTGGAGATATTATTGCTTTTGGGAAGATAATTAACCCTGGTTGCAGATCAGGAGAGTTTTCCGACTGGAAGAATGCAGGGCCATGGCACCCACATTTGTTTTGGCGTCTTGACGTGATTTTTGCCCCCAGGTGGTCAAATGAGGACATGACATAATTTATTTATGTCACTGTGATACAGGGGACTAATAAAAACATATTTGATCTTGTCAAAGCTGTTGAATAATATGGGTTCTAGTTGGAATGACACATTTTGTCCAGGGAACATAAAGAAAATTATACTGGTCTAAACATAAATTATACACATTCTACTTGTGAAACCAGAGGTCTGAAGAATAAACCTGACCAATTAACTCTTATACTAAAAGTAATAATATTATACTGTAGAGTCCTCTTCGGTTTGTTATTGAAATAGCTACTGTTCTAGAATTGGGATTCTTATGCAACTTCATGTTCCAAAATGATCTTTCGGACACGTTTCTCAGTCCTGTAGACAAATGTGTTTTAGTGAACCAAAACATTTACGTAGATATGACCTATGGCTATATATATATATTATATAGATGTTTAAAACCAAGTGTTGCAAACACAGTAGCTCTGTAGATTTGAATATTTAGCAGCATAATACCCAGCTATGGAGAATCATCATCTGACCATCTTACAGATACATCTGTGGCATGACATCATTTGTAATATGATCACACTTAATGTCAATTTCCATGACAGTTACTAATGGCGCAAAGAAAAGGTAAATGTACTTGAAATGGGATAAATGAAGCTCTAAGACCCCCGGTGGGCGGGACTACCATGTCCTGTCAATCATTGTCTTGTTTTAACCCATAGGCAGGCAGTGAAGTAAACGGAGCGGGTTAGAGCGGAGGATGATGGACAGCATGTGGCAGTCTCAGGTGCCTAAGCCTCATTTTTCCTATCTGGACATACCACACGCAGGGCTGATATGAGGGAGTGGATATCCTGTAACTCTCTGACTCTCTGACCGTAATCTAGCAAAACGCGCGGGTGACGCCACCAACCAGGATAAACTATTTGGTATATTTGCTTGAAGATGGCAACCTGCTCGGGAACCCGCATGGCGTACGACCGCTCGGCAAGCGTCTGATGCAATACGAGCCCCCTCCGTGATAGAGTTTGCCCCCCACCCTCTGTCTATCGGCCGTGGGAGAGCAGGCCGCTTCCATGGCGACCGCGATGCACCAGCATTGTCCGCGGTATTTTGTTCTGCCTCGCTGTTTTGATCCCTGCCGGCCGTCCAATTCAGAAGCAGCCAGCGTCTAATGGCTATTTTCGTCCCGTCTGGAGACGAGAGTGTGGTGCCATACCTCAGAAAATTACAGCCGTAATTCACTTTTGTCACATTCTGTGGCTTCGGTTCGCGAGCGCAGTGGATTTCTCCGTCACCTCGGAATTATTTGACATCGGTTTTTAATTGCAATGTATGAAATTACCAGTTCATGTAATTATCGGCCCCACCTCACAGATCGTGCATGAATTACTTTTGCAATGCTGAATTAAATGGGCTTGAGTTTCTGACAACTCAATACCGGAGGGGTTATCCTAACAATGTCCGTGTTCCGCTTGACCTTGACTTCTGGATTACTTATGCATCTCTCTTTTTATGAATAATGTTCCGAACGATGGGAGTTTTTATATGAGGAACAGCTGCTCTCTGGGTCGTTATGCATTACCTCTCTGATCAACGAAGAACTGTGCTGTGCAAGAGATGAGTTTGGTGTGAACATTATGGCAACTGTCAAGTTCATCTTGCATTCATGTAAAATCTGCTACGGCCTATAAAAAGGACCTACAATGGATTATCCGCTTCCCGACTGCCTTTGTTATCTACCCAGAAATACTTTATTTATGGAAACACCGGCTGTATTCTCTTTAAGAAAGTTAAGCCAATCGTGGAATAATACATGTAACAGGGCGATTGTCAACCACAAGTTAGTTTTGAGCAAGATACTTAAATAATAGGAAACGAAATAATAGCAGATATCATATAGGCCTACTGTTTTGATACTTGTCAACATGCAGAGTAAACTGAATGTTAACAAGTATAAGGTTTGTCATCCATCTGATTTAGTAGTTATATTACTGCTAATTCAGTTTGTAATTAAATTTGTAATTGAGCTGTCTGCTCAGGAATAATTATTTAACCACAACTTTATGTATATGAGGTCTTAAGTTCACAATGTAAACAAAGGAATAGTTAGTTAATGATTTTTATTTAATTAGCTTTGATATTGTTTCTGATATCTCCAGCTTGGCTAACAAGGCTAATGTTTATAGAGGCATTTAGCTGCGTAGTGTTGTTATTCCGGAATCAGGGCCTTCGTGGTTTACAATAGCATTAATATATAATGTCCCTGCAAAGTTAGTCTAATGACCTTTACAATACAAAGGAATTATATGTATAATTTACAACAAGTAAAAATGAAATAAGAATTAAGTAGAAATTGTGAAGCTTCCATAGACTTCTAGTTAGGATAACGGCATTGAGTGCTTTAAATCATTCTGGTTTGTTTACATAGCTTCGTACAATACCATGCAATACCAATGTTCCTAGAAAAGGCACTCATACTGACCAGTATAAATACAGATGCTCCTCTACTTACGAACTTTCAACATACAAACAAAGAGGACTGTAAGTCCAAATTATGTTAATTGGACTCCCGTTTCCTGTCCGCAACATCAATTTCTTTTTTTTTTGCGCACCAATTCTGCATAGTACAGTATGACTCCTGGCCGCTACTCCCGCCGCGCAGCACCGTAGCGTGCGCACTTCCAGCATCCTAGTTCTTTGTACTTCCGTATGCCCTTAAAATGATGTTGAATAATGACTTACGAACATTTCAGGTTACGAATGGTCGTTCGGAACTTATCTCATTCATCAGTAGAGGAGCGTCTGATTTACACAACATATACTATACATATTCTTAATTACAAAATAATTGCCATAAAATTTTTATAACGAATTCCACACCAAATTCAGGATGATCTGGCAAATTCAGGCAAAATTAGCAACAACAAATCCATAAAACACCTTTATAATACAGCCTTAATTGTATCGAGCATATTTAAAACCAGCTAAGGGTAACTATTCAGACCTGTTTTGTCTTCAGATATATTTCTAGCGGTCCTTCATTGTTTTAGGAAAGCTAAAAAAGGAAGGAAAAACTTCATCATCACTGTTTAAATATGTGGTTTAAAATATTGGAGCCCTTCAGATGAACCACCTCTACATCACCTCTGAGCATGGAGCTTGAGCCGCTTAAAGACCAAGGCTCACAGTAGGAATGGGGCACCATCTGCACAGAGCCAGATGAAGCTATGGCATTGTCCAGGAAGACAGAGGCCTGCAGCTTCCCGCGATGTGAATTTTGACGCCTAATTAGATGCCATTAAATGCTCAGCTCTGCCTCAGGATTTCGCATTGAGCACTGACAACTTCTAGAGATTAATTAGTGTCTTTATTGGTCATTCTTCCTTTTAAAAAATCATGTCATGGAATATTCTCCTACCGTTTCAAGCTTACTCACTACATGGAGACATATAAAACACAAAGTTTAACTCACGCTGATAAAGTCATACAGATTCCATTATCAAGGTTATTAATCAGCATTGAAACTGCAGTCATACAGTCATGGTCTGAGAAATTTGCAGTTTACTTGAGAAAAGTAAACATTGTATAAACGTGTGAGGCAAATATTGCAAGTGGAGTAATCTATCTTTACTGGGTGTTTACTAGGTGTAAACATTGACACGCATACTTCAATAAGAGACTTTTAGCAAGCCGTATTCCTCGTGTTGCATCATGGAAAAGTGTACCATTTATTTTAAGCATTAGCTGTACTTCATTTTAACAATAACGAAAAATATTTGGACAGAAACACGCCAGAGGGAGAGACTGCTTGGATGGAAAACAGAAGTATGATTGATTACGGCAGATTCATCTTTCTTTGCACACTTGCGTCATCCCTTTATCTAAGGACAAAGGGAAAAGACCAAGGACCCGAGACCCTTTGTGTCTCAGATGCCTTATGAATCAGCACAAAACAGCGGCCTCCCCCCCAATAGAAACACCCCTCATGCACATGTTGTTTGTTTAATTCCATCATAATCCATGTAGAGCACGTTATCTACCTCAACAGGATCACCGTTTTGGAACATAATGCATGTGGGAAGCTGACTGACCACGAGGGTGCAGAGAACAGGTAATAATTTACCCTTTCTCAGTTCATCTGTTAGCATGCGCAATAGAAAATAAACAAATGTTAGGTTTATATACACACTCCTGTGCAAACTCACAGTTTCACAATACATGCATGTATCGTTCGTGGAGAACATTTGCAGAAGACTCACAGGATAGTGATTCACATTGTGCTGGAAATTTTATAAAAGCATTTAACTTGTGTGTCGTATGGGAAATTTACAAGATGTAAGTGGGATCAGCCAAATAAATTTAATGAAATGATGTAAATTTTGATGCAAATTTATGATGCTTTATTCACCCCTTGTATACACTGGGCAGTTTTTGCATATCCAGTCTTACTTTCTATGAGACATAAAGACACATTATACAGGTGAGAGTTATGGGGAGTTTTGGGGTCAGAGGGCAGGCTCAGCCGGTGTCCTGTGCCAATGGAGCATTTGGGGTTAAGGGTCTTGCTCAGGAACCCAACAGTGACACTCTGCCAGTCACAGGATAACCAAATATAATAGCTACATACTCTTTGGTACATAGCTATAATACAAAAACAATTTAGAAACCCAAAATAAATGAGTTGTCAGGTATACCATTTTTGTATCTTACATGGAAAGGTTGCGATTGTATGAATTTCACTAATGGCGTGGGTACAAAACTGACTCCACCAAGAATTTGTTACACCAATGGGTTCATGTCAAAACTGATTGATTAGTCAAAAATATTTCCAGTTGAGATCCTACTTGCAGTGCTAGTTTTGTGGACGGTTATAGCAAATTATGCTTGTTCAGCATAACCAGTCCATCCTTCTCTCAGAGAAAGTCCCACAGGAGCAAGGCTGGTTATTTTAGATTTTGCTGAACCCATTTGCTGAGGCATTACAGGACATCTCACTTCGAACGATTGCTACCATCCCTGGAAGCTAATACGTGTATAGGAGTCATCTGCACAGTTGTATTTCCTCAATTGCTCGGTACCCAGAGTACAAAGTTGCGCTAATTAGTCACCAGGCTAGATGTCAGAGAGAGGTGAAGTTTCCTCCCGGTACCAATAAGGTAATTCACGGAGTGCCGCTGACTAGCTGAGCCTTGCCTTGAGGCTGGGAGGTGAAAGGTGTGGCTGATCCCTGACGTTCTCTATCTGACTGTCGTTACGCTCGTAAATGTGAGGTAGTGTTGTGTTGGTCGTTTGTGGGCAGGAGTATATGGCTCAGTCACTCACCGAGACGTATCCCAAAGGTCAAAGCAAGGAAAGAAGAATGTCCCCTTTACAGCTATTGTTCATCACAGAAATGTTTTACTCCTAGCTACGATAAAACTAGGTTATACGCACTATACAAAAAGCTGTGTTTTCACATCCCACAGGCTTGCTTATGTGTTTTAATACAAATAAAGCAAAAACCAAGCTATGAATGTTGCACATAACCTCGACATAAACAGGACCTTACAATGTATTAGATAACGCATTTCATTACATGCAGTGGGCAAAAAAAATCGTTCATAGTAAATATTTCCACTTCATGGTTAAAGTATTTATCAGTGACTTTTATTGATGGCTTACTTTACTTGTATAAAAAAATTAACATAGTTTAAAATGTTACGTTTTTATTCCAGAAGTGATTTGAAGATGGTGAAACAGCATTTAGCATTGCTGTAGAATATGTGCTATAAAGAAGACGTAAAAAGCATTTGGGAAGGATAGAGGTGTCTGTCCGTGTCGGTCTGCTGTCTCTGAAGTTGGCACACGTTACATATGCAGCCCCCAATCTGTACTTTGATCCCACCAACAGCCCAGACACGTGTTTCAGAATGAATTTGCTCAATATTGAATGACGCCAACAAGTGAAAGCAGCTATTGCTTTGACTGAAGGTTACATGGTGGTATTATTAAACAACTAGAACACACCTAGAGCAGGAAAGACCCTTAGATTAGGGTTAGTTTTAGCTAAGGAAGTGAAAGCTAATAGGAAGTTAATAATACATGATATAAATCAATGCTTAGCTTCCTGTTAGGCTTCACTTAGCTGGTCACCACAACTTGCCTTTGAGTCATTTTGACAACTGAAAATAACAAAGATGCTATCACAATGTAAAAAACAGATTATTGTTTAGAAAAAAAATATCATTAAACTTTATTACACTGCACGGTTACAATCATCTCTTACTCATTCTCAAATAGAAAAGATACAACTATGCCTTAACATGCACAAATACGTTAGTACTGTTTGCTTATTTTGGCCATTACCAAGAACAGTCATGGAACATCTACACATTTGTTTTAAATGCTCTACACAGCCTTACCAGAATAGAAATAAAATGAACAGAATCAATAAACACAGACGGTCAGTTCATATACAGATATATCAGCAGTTAAACAAATTGGTCTTAAGTCAAGGCATTCCTCCAAGAGAACAGGATTTTCTCTTTGCAATTCCATGGACTGGATACATATTTCTTAAATAAAGCATTTTAGTCTGGCAGTGTTGAAGATACCTCCGAGGGTTCTTCACATTTCTGTTGCCAAGATACAAACACTGGTCAGACGTGTCATAATTAACATCCGCTAAATATAAATGGAATATGAATTTACAGTGTTGTATTATGAAATATGGTACACTTCACACAAAATCACATTTAATAGTATTGTGTTTGAGTTTACTCATTGAAAGTGACATTTTAAAATGTTAAATATTTTATCAGTTTTTGAGATAATACGTCTACACTGATTATGATAGGAAAAAACTGTAAGCAAAATAAAAGTGAACAGTACAACAGACATTTTAATTTATACGAAAATATATTAATACATACATACACATAATTCTCAGTACTTTAAAAGAAAAAAAATGTTTTTGGAAAATAAATTTTTAACATTTCAATATAAAAAATTATCTGTTTAAAATTATTTTGTACCAGTTATGAATTGTTAATTGTGTAATTATACTACATTGGCCATAACCTTAATATGTATTGGTCTGTTTGTGTTAGATGAACACGAGGCACAAGGGATATCACGGAAATGATTAACATACATGTGCTGTGCAGCTATACATATAAGTGCAAAAAAATGCTGGGTAACACATATTGAAAACGTTATTATGCAGTGTAATATTGTCTCTGTCAGGGGTTCAGTACCGTAATACCGGTAATGTTTCGGTTAAAGGTAAGTCATGTCGTTGTAATGTCCCTGGATCACAGCGTGGGTCAATAGAGAGCCACTGGGATATATTTTAATACTGAGTGTAGACAGGTAAGCGATGATCACATGACAATTGTGTCTGGATGTCCGGCTGTAATACCAGCTTTATACCGTTTAAATGGGTGCATATGGGCTGGTATTCAAGCTTTATATACAATATAGCAGTTCTCTTATTTCTATATTTAAAACCATTTTACTCCACACACTGGTCATTGTGATTGCACACTAAAGGTTGCACTTTCTGACCAGCCTGTGCTCATATTTGTTGCTCCATTAAATAGAAATATAAATTTTCTGCACCCTTGCTTTAAATGAGCGAGCGGAGAAATGAACCACGGGCATGCTGAGCGTCCTGGAGAAGAAAGAACCTGCGGCGCAATGTACTTCATTGATTCCTGCAAAGTGGTACAACACGGTCGCAATAACCAAGGTATTGTCTCGAGGGTTCTCCTGGCCAAATGTAAAGCCACTCTTCATATACAGAGGCTTACCCTGGACCGTTATAATTGCCGTGTTGCTATATTCTAGCTGCATGTACTGCAAAATTGCTGTATTCCAGATATATTCACTTTTAGTCACAGATGAATTCTGACTGGAAAATCTACTGTTAAACACACTATTAACCAATAGATTGTATTTTATGCAGGAAACCTTGAGAATTTTGCTTAACCACACAAATAGCAATTGAACAACTGAAAAGACATCATTTTATGCATCTTTAAACAAAATTAATTTGATGTTCTCTCCACGTCAGCACGTTTATTTTCTTATTGTAAGCTCAAGCACACAATCCGAAAAATAAAAGAGATGTCATCTTCCATTCAGTGTTCTTCTTGGGTGGAACTGAACGTATTACTTATGGAAGGTGCATAATGTTTTGAATTTGGTTTATTTTTCTGGAAGCAGACATCTATATTCTATTGTGAAGAACTCTGGCCCAGCATCTCAACCTATCACTCTTTGCGACTGTTGTCAGCATTTATCTAGAAGGACACAATCCCTTGACAGAAGGCTCAACTTCAACCTCTATAATCCTTGAAATGGTCCTGTCTTCCTTTCATAGGTGTGTGGTTCTGTTTTTTTTCTTTCCGGGAGGGTGTTGATTGTATTCTGGTAAGGCTTTGTACGGTGACAGCCGCGGCGTGGGATGTCTCCTATTCGCTTTTATAGAAATGACAGTTCTCAAAAGTTGCAGCTTCCCCTTTCAAAGTACGGTACGTATAGTACCTAGAGGAGATGTATTGCTAGAAGCATACTAGAGTAACACCCCAGACCCCCCCCCACCCCTTTCAGCCTGTCAATCATTTGGCCAGTGACAAAAATACAGAGGAGTACGTCTTTTTGACGCCATACTACTCCTAGCCTTCCTCCGTGCGGAAGCTAAAAGCGGCTGACATGGTTGCCAAGGCAACGGAACATGACAAAATTGTCACAGCTACTCGCAGCAACACGGAAATCAAGTACACTGTCACTGCACCTCTAGCTGACTTTACTGTATATGAATATGCAAAATATTAACATACAATAATCAACTATAAGACTGCACTGGACATTCCAGACATATTTACTTTCATTTTATTCCTTACAGTAGTATTTTTTTTTTACCAGTTATACTGAATGACAAGCCAACCCAAGAAAAGTAACAGGCAACTGTTAGTGTAGGGTCAAAGGACAAAAACTGACAAATATTTCTTTATAACACAGTACTATTTTCTTATCCCGATACCTCCTTTTTTATAACTATGTCTTGTTTATTTTGTTTGTGCTCTCACTTTAAAGTACTCAGAAACAAACAAAAAAAAACAATCCCTGATGATTCTATTTCTAGTTCGGAAGTAGTTTGGCTTTTTATTGATTATATACGTATCGATAAATCACATAACTTAAAAATATACTGTGTTTTTATATTCACTACATCAACTAGTCCTGTGGCATACACTGAAACAGATTTGAGAGTAATCTCTGGGTCTATTTTTTTTTACACATGAAATCCAGACAAGGAAAAGTTCTGTAATGGTCTGGGAATCATCTAGAAGAATTTATTATTTATTTTTTGCTTTTCTGTGTGAACTTCATTTATATGTACATATCATGAAATACTGTTTTTTTTCTGTTTAAGTAATGATAGTACAATATAGTATGATAAGGTTGACATCATTTATATTACGCTGTTATTGATCCGTCGCATACCACTGTCAAAAATACAGTAATTCAACAATAAAACATTGCAGTTTCCATACTCAGCACAGAAAATACTATTTTGTTGGTTACTTAAAAGCTTATGTTATTGTACAGAATAAAACAGGACAGGACACACCAGTGATCCAAATGTATACCTTAATAATGAGAAAAACCATTAAATCGTTAGGCGTTACAATATTTTTGTTTTCCTTTTTTTTTTTTTACATATAAAAGGTTGGAGAGACACACACTTTGCGATACTATTATAACCCTATGTACTCACTTCCTGCCACTAGCCCCCCCACCCCCAGAAGAAAGAAAGAAAGAAAAAAAAACACCGCCAATTCAATCCTAAAAAAAGTGAGCCATCTGTGTTGGTGATTTTCATTTATTCATATGGGATTAAAGTCTGTTGTACTGCAATTCAGGAGGTGACTGAAGGGTTACCACTGTTGCATCAAAACTTGAAAAGGAACCACGAAATCACAGTCAAGAGAAGGCAGAACGAGTTCTGTAGAGATAGAGGTGCCCTGTTCACATCATGCACAGCCCCTGGGCCTGGAAAGAAAGTAATTAACATTAAGGCCACGAAGCATGCTAAGATCCTTGGTGAAACATATAAATATATAACATGTGATGTATGTTTAGATAATATCTGAATGAATGTGTTGCATGTCTCTATGTTTAGCTTTTAACATGACCTGCATATTATGTTCCCATATCTAAATGTTCCGTTAAAATGAATTTTATAACCATGTAAACCGCTTTTATATGAAAACAAACTTTTAATGGGTTTCTCCTAAGTGTGTCAAGGGAAACGTTTCTGATTGACTGTACAAATTATCAGCAGTTATAATTCGCAAGGGGGTTACTGAATGCTGAATAGTACTTTGACATGACATCAAGTTTGTTCCCCCTTTTTCCAGTACCATTGTTTCCCTTTGACAGGGACTGGCTTCATTTATTTCTGCATTACAAAATGGCTCTGTAGTGCATGATTGGAGTCTTCAAACAGGCTTTCATACTTACTTGTGTTATGCCACAACGACCAGCTTGCTGAATACATGCTTTTACGATGGAAATATTCATAAAATGAACAGGGCATCACAGAGTGGCACTATTGTCCTTGGTCAACCCTGGGCAGAGGTGGATACTTTAGGTCCAGAAAGTGAAAATCCAATCAATTAATTGATTGAAACAAAATCTTGGTCTGGATTTTTACTTTCCGCACCTGAACTATCCACCTCTGCCCAGGGTTGTGGGGTCACATTTCACCCCTAGTCTACGTGGGCTTGCATGTCTGTGTGAACTCCCCGAGTCTACCTAGATTTCCTCTAGGTGGTCTAAAATCTCAATCCCCCGATCACAATCATACAGATCTGGTGAATTGGTGACTCAGAGTCTCTTCCAGGTCATTCCATGCCCTGTGGTCCCTGGGATACTGTGACTGTCACTGTGATCCTAGCTGCATAGCTGTTACTGTTTAGCATCCATCCATAACATCACTTTCACACTTTCACCTTTCCAATCTGCTCCGACAATAACTGGCATTGTTGTGCTAATTCTGTTTTTGACCCTTTTCATCACTTTGTTAGCACATTTTTTTACCTGCAGCACTTAGAAAATTACAACCAACAGCTGGGCTCTGCAAACCAAACGCCTCATCTCATGGTGCGTGTCAATGAGCCACACTGACATGAACGTACGAGTCGTCGTAGCTATTGCACACCAACCGTTTACGAGTATTATTACACACGCTGTAGCTACCGGTCAATTCTGACAGTAGCATTACATTATTCTTCAACACAACAACGTTGGTCAGAAATGCTAGGAGTATCAACAAGAAACCACAATGTCTTTCATGTATGGATGAGCATATGATTCCACAATTTTTGTTTCATGCATTTCTCTTCACTAGAATGTTAGTTTCCATACAGCTAAGTTACTATCAGGAAATCTCATAATTTACGACAAGTAGATCTTTACGTGTTTAATGTAATATAAATTATAAAACTCAATTCAACAATTTCAATAAAATATTTTTCATTCCTAAGCCACTATTATTAAAACATTCGGCTAGAAGCCTATGGTATGGTGGTTGGTAGTCTGGTAGCCCATACTATCAGTGAAATACAGAATATTAACTATATATAAACAGCTGGACTCACCATACAAAATTATGCTCGCATTTGTGATTCCCATGGTGTTCATTGCCACGCAGGTGTAGTTCCCATAGTCCTCTTCAGAAACGTTGAAAAAGATAAGCATGGATTGTCTACCCTTGTTTTCGATTTTAACCCCATTAAGTCCATTGAAGAGCCTGGAAAAACAGTTTTTTGTGAGTATTCAACAAGGGTTGCTATTGTTAATTGGACTATATTAATTTTGACATGTGTAATTACTTCCTTGGTACAGTCATATTGGGACTAATGTCCTTATAGAAGACTGCAGAGTTCTTAAGAGTCTTGGCCTTCAGAAAGGAACGTCTGAATGGCAGAAAGATGGAAGCTGGGATACATTAACTATAATTTGTCATATTAGCCTAGTGAAATCATTTTATTTATTCATTGTAGTCATTTCTCAGCATTGTGTCACTTACGCTAAAAACATTCCGTACCCAATTAACATTCTTAATTGAGTCACTTTTGAAAAAGACAGTTGTGCTTATATTTAATTGCATATTGTTTTATTAAATCTCACAGTATGTGTATCAAAGGACGTGTATTGGTTTAGGCATGATTAAAATAATTAAATACAAGATGTCAGTGAAGATTCGAAGTGCCTGTTTTTAACATACCCATTTTATGAGCCAGTCCATTCTTTCCAAACCTAATTGTTCTCAGTGTATGCCCTGGATGAATTATCAACTGTTGTACGGCACTCTTCGTTTTGTCAACAGTTGCTACAAAGTACACTTTCAACTGTCAAATGTGTGACGTTACTAAATTAAAGAGGGAAATTTGCAAATACTATCCGTTCATTTTAGTATTATTCATTTAAATAAAAAGTATCCAGCTATCCAAAAGCACAGTGAACTTTAGAACGTATTAGTCCTTGAAAAAGGACAGCCGACTGAAAAGAGTGTGAATGTTGCTTCTGTAATTTAATGGGTTTAATTCTATCTATTATAACAGTGAGCCATTGCCTTTCTATATGGGAGTATTTTACAGGAACAAATTGCCAAAAGGTACAACAGCAGATGTCTTACTGGAGGCATTGCGGAGGTTACCAGAACACAAGCCTAACAGCCGCACCTCATATTTAATCTGTGGAGCATGGGAAGAGGCAATCAATGTTATTGATGTACCTTTGCTGTCTTTTCATGTTTTTCTTTCCATAATGATGGTTTATGGTAAGTTTTAAAGCAAAACTTTTGCACTCTGTTGGATTTTTGTCAGCTTTCTTGCATAGCATAAGCAATTAATTATACAAATGATATAAATATCCAACAAATATGTTTTATTCCATATTCCTTAAATGAAATAAATATTATTTTTGACCTTAAGATATCTCAGGAAAGTGTCTCATAAAGTAAATGCAATAAAGTAAATGTTTCACTTAAATTACATTACTAAATGAGAGTACATTGCAGTATCCTACATTGTACTTATTATATACACTATATGGCGAAAAGTATTGGGACACCTGGTCTTTACACCTACAGGAACTTGACACTCCATTCTAAATCCATAGGCATCAATACAGAGCTGGTCCCCTCTTTGCAGCTATAACAGCTGCCACTCTTCTGGGAAGGTTTTCCACAGGATTTTGGAGTGTGTCTGTGGGAATTTTTGCCCATTCATCCAGAAGAGCATTTGTCAGGTCAGGTACTGATGTTGGACGTGAAGGCCTGGTTCGCAATCTCCATTCTTGTTCATCCCAAAGGTGTTTGATGGGGCTGAGGTCAGGACTCTCTGCGGGCCAGTTAAGTTCTTCCACACCAAAATCACCCAACTATGTCTTTATGGACCTTGCTTTGTGCACTGGGGCACAGTCATGCTGGAACAGAGAAGGGCCTTCCCCAAAGTCTATCTACGAAGTTGGAAGCATAGAATTGTCCACAATGCATACCTCAGCCCCATCATATGTGTGTGTGTGTGTGTGGGGGGGGTCAGATATACATTACATTCTTGGGACCAAACACCCCCACAATGTCAAAAGACCAGCATTCTGTTTGGGTTCTTATGGTTAAGGGTAGGCCTGGGTTGGGGTTAAGGTTGTCATTGCTGGGATTAGGGTTTTGGCCATAGAAATGAATGGACAGTCCCCGCAAACATACGAGTACAGGTCTGTATGTGTGTGCATGTGTGCATATATATTATATATATATACACACATGCAGACACACACTGAACACTGAATTTACCATTTATATATATATGTGTGGATGTTTTATTTCCAAGTTAGCAATCTATTTCTGCTTTTAGGGTGATGTCATTTTAAACACCAATGGTTTGGTTTAAAATGAAAAAATCAAGGTCTAAACAGAAGAACAATGCCAATGTCTGAGTCAGGAGGACGGGTGTCCAGATAAGCTACGTCTTATGCAGTGAGATTCTTAAATCCCCTGGAAATCCCAGTCCACTGCGCGTGCCATAATGGACCCTAACTTGCCTGCGGTCTTCTTTGTACCACTCGAAATTAGCCACGGGAACTGCTGAGGCCTCGCACTGCAGCATGCCTCTCTGCCCGAGTGGCGTGCCGGTGCTCCTGGCGGTCGAGATGTAGGGGGGATCTATGTGGAACAGAGAGGGAGCTCAGAGGAGGACCGCTTACCCTTGAGCATTTAACAAAAGCCAGCGGTACATGGGCGTATGTGATCTGCTCGTGCAAGACTTGCAATACGGCTTAATAATGGAGTAAAAATGCAGAATGTGCAGTTGGCGTTTGCAGAAGCGTGGTTGTACAAAAGCCCTGAGCTGCTGGCTTTATGTGGTGCAGACAATCGCCGTACTCACAATTGACGGTGACTTGCAAGGTCCGTACATCAGGGGTGGAGATGTCATTGTTGGCACTGCATTCATACACTCCAGACTGGTCTTTGGTGATTGCTGTGATCTCAATGTATTCTCCTTCGCTCATGAATTTATGCCCTAGAAAAGAAGATTTATTATTTTAATTTTTCTTTTTTTTTTGAGAAAAACCAATGTTTGCTGCTTATTACAAAACAGAGTCAAGGATTGCGAATTGAATTAGAGCGATAAATCAAGCCGTCTGACGACGCTTCAGGCTGTATTGGGGTTTGTTTGCTTGTTTTTTCTGCTGAGCTCATCTTTGCGCTTCACGGCCCCTGCCCATTTTAGCACTGCATGGAGACTATACGGGGCTTGCCTGTGCAGTCATTTCCACAATACTGCACGCTTCACGGAGACATGACCATGCCTTGCAGTGAACTTGATAAGACTTCCAGTGCTTTGTCATGCATTGTTTTTCTGCTAAAATCCCACAGGCCTCGTCAAAGTGCAGTTACTCTCCACCAAATCTGCAACCATGTAGGAAAACTTGATTCTCAATGGATTACGCTCAGTCACGTTGTCTGAGACATCATTATATATGGCAATAGTATTTTATATTTCAAATGTAAGTATTTTCTTGTAAGACCCACGTTGACACCTGTATAAGATCCAGGCCTGATTGTTAATCCCAGTATCAGATCATCCATATTAGATAATAACAACAAATGAGTCAAATTACAAAAATTATTAAATCTACATAGCCGAGTAGCTGCCCCCAAAAATGGTTTTATAATATAAAGGGATTAAGTGAATGCCATTTGAACTGAAGTAAAATTGCAAATTCACCTTCATTATCTCACTAAAGTATACTGAGCACTGGAATTGTTTAACATGGAGTACTTTATGAAAGCGGCAAGCTTTTTACTGGAAACAATGCAAAGTTCAATTAAGAGTATGACATGCGATATAAACCATAATTTCTGGTCGCTAGTGTTTCTAAAAATGTTTGGTCCTTGCATACCGCTGAGCCATAGTCTACCCCCTACCCAATGAAGGGTCAAAAAAACAGGAACAGGCCTTGGCAAGGCTACCTGGACGCCAGGTCATTTTTTGGGAGGGGGTGCTTACACACAGCAACAAGGCTAGAGCTGCCAGGTGACCTGAACTATAAAAACTGTTACCCCCGGTACTAACACGAGGAGGGACTGGCTCTGGTCCTGAGGCTCCAGGCCAGGAATGCGTCCAGGAACCTTATGGTCAGTGCAGTGATGCTCATCGAGCTACATTCTGAATGGTTTCAGAGAAAAACCGTATTCACTAGTAAACAGCTAGCCTTGTGGTATACAAGCTCTTCAGTAATGCAAATTTACTGCAAGAAGGGAAGTGGCTGTATGTCAGTTTCCTTAGAATCACATTACAAAGATTTGTATCAAAACATTACAATATACAGAATAAGAGGAATATTATGTAATTTTGCACTGATATTAACCATGTTAGTTCTGATTTGCACATGCATTATATGTATATATTACTATATATATATATGCAAAGATTTCAGATGCTAGCGACGTTTCATCAGTAATCATAAAGGATTTTCCTACAAGGTCTCTGGGAACTTAGCAATAACTTCTTTATTTGTTTATTTTCTTGTGTGTAGTACAGCCTCATTGTTCGGCGCGTTTTCTCACCTATTGTAAGCATTACTGGGTTCTTGAAATGTAAATAAGATGCCGCATCATCATTATCATTATAATTACTATTATTGGTGGTGCAGTAGTTAGCACTGTTGCTCATACCTCTGGGACTGGAATTCTCTGGACTGGACTGGAGTCTCTACCCTGGCTCCATGTGTGTGGAGTTTGCATGTTCTCGCAGTGGTCTTCCTATCTTGTGTTTCACAGACCTTTTCACTTTCCTCGGCTCCTCTCACTTTGCTCGCCAAGGGGACCAAAAAATTGTACAGTACATGGTTTTTCCAGATCGGGGGGGCGCCCCTAACCACCACGATGTGGTAGGGTCAACTGTCTTGTTATTTTTACTATTTTAACAGCCACAAAACCATTGTTCATGAACACACAGGCCTTACATACCAGTTACATACCAGTTACATACCAGTTACATACCGGTCTCTTAGGAGCTGGATCAGAGAAATCTGAGCATATGCACAGATTGACCCCCTTCTCTCATTCCGTGACGATGTCTGCAGCAGTGACGCTCTCACGTTACTCCAATCCCCTTTTAAAAATGCTCACCCACACGAGAGCCCAATATTTTCTTGCCGCTGATGGGGATTAATTAGACGGCTGGTGTTTGAAAATGCTATTGTTTGCTGTTGCAAACCAAAACAAGCATCGGCTATTCCCATCAGTAAATGAGAGTTTTAATCATTTCTTTGCCTGGCATCAATCTCCGTTTTGTGGTCATGGCTAATAGCCTGGTTATTAATGTAAAGTGTGTCCAGAGACACTGAGGTTCCTTTGGTATTTGATAAATTATTAAACTGCGTACTTAAGTCTGTTTCCTAAATTAAAAAAAAAAACTGAAGTAATGGGTATTTATTAAATACCAGTTAATATATTCCCCATTTCCTCAGCACAGGCTGTGGGTCATTGCCATGTTAATTGGTCATGGAACAATGAATGATGGATGCATGACGTCATTTTCTGTTGAAGCATGGATGACAACAAAAAGTGTAGTGACTGAAATTATAGACTAAATTAAGAAACCATGATTAAAACTAACAAAAAAATATTTTTTTTGTTTGTGTAAGCTGAAAAGTATCAAGAAATTAATAGTTGCACTACAATGTTAACTGTGGTTTGACATATCTGTGTATATACTGCATACCTGTGCAAAAATGGGGGGGAAATGAAAGCTAGATGCACATAGACCTATGGGGTGGGACTTGAACCCACAACCTGGTGGTGCAAAGCTACAGTGCTACCTACAGAGCTGCAGTCACAACGCTTCCAGAAATTGCCTGCGCCCTCTTACAGTTAGGATTTAGCACAGAATCTGTCTCACCCGTAGCTCCCTGCTGTTTATCCACAGGGGAAATACATATGTTCTGCATTCTGCATTTTCCAGGTGAGAATCTCCCAAAGCCCAGATTACATGGCACGCACGTCTGAAAGCAAATCGCCAACTTGAAAGGAAAGACTCTGAACCAGAAAACGGTCTTTCGCGAGGAAATCATGAGCATAAAAGAATTAACATTTGATTTCTTTTGTCTGTCAGGAACCGGCGAACAGTGTATGACATATGCCCGCCCTTACACTTCAAAAGCAATTGAATCGTTTAACCTAAAAGCTCCTGGAGCCTCTTATGTGATCAGCAAGCAATAAAAAGCTAAAATAAAAATACACGTTAAGCACATGACGCTGAATTTTCTGAACGTAGTGCATAACTGAGCGACGGGAAATAAACGCTTCGACGTGTGACTTTTATGTCATATCCAATATACGCCAGGGGCCCGGTTGTGCTCATTTGCGTGTGAAGACGGGGGTGAAATAGGAAAATAAACAGCCGGACGACCCACTGCAATTACGCCTAACAGGCCCATGTAATCCTACTGTCATCATGAGGCGTCCATCGGCGCAGTGGAAGAGATTATCGGGATGGAAGGAGAAGCGGCTAACGGTCCGTGTGCGCGATGGGGGGGGGAGTGCAAACAGTGCCGTTTCTATATAAAGACCAGGGAAAGAGAGAGGGAGCGCGAGAGAGCGCGAGCAAGCGAGAGAGGATAAATTAGGATCTCCACAACGGCATCTCTTAGGTGTGGCACTTTATATTAGGGATGGGCGATACCACTCAGGGGCGGATCTCAGGGGTGGCCACCCCTGTTGCTACCAAAATCAAAATAATAAACACAAAATATGATTTTTTTTCCCCCCTAATTGGAGCCACAAAAGAGCGTGTCCACCCCTATAAATGTAACTGGCCACTGATGGCCACCACAATCACAACTTCCTGCAGCTGGCACCGATGCCACTGATTTTCATCCAATCCAATCTGATCCAGTATCAAGGCTGGTATTGCCATTATCGATTCCGATACCGATATTTCGGTGCTGTTCTAACTGTGACGGTAAAATTTGCCTGGGGGCCAGGAGGTGCTTACAATAAAATTTGCTGACAGGGAGGGGGCAGATGAGTGGATCGTTAGTTAGTGTCTGGGCCCCTGAAGGACTCCCCCCTACTGGGGGAACCCTGCTTCTATCATAAAAGAAACATTTAAATTGCTAAAAAACAAACAAACAATATTTTAACGTTAGAATTGATTCTTAAAATTAAGCATTCCGGTCTGCAGCTACTGGTTTTGTATACCTCTGACATGCAGGAGGCCAGAAAGATGAGAAATGACTGTGTCGCTGAGCTGAATTCTTTATTGTTTCCATGGAAGTGGAAAATCAGCCTGTGTCCAGCCAGCTCTTCAGTACACCGGTAGTTGCTGTTCTGTGTTATTTAACTGTAAACATCTGTTACGTACTGTTCCTTGATTTTTGTTAGTATATAAACTCTGTTTTACATAACCGGCCTTCCTATGGGGTTTCACGGGGCATTAGGCAGGGGACACTCTGGACGGGATGCCGGTCCCTCGCTGGGCACAATCTATGGGTAGTTTAGAGACAAAATTAAACTAACTGTATGTCTTCCATGCAGCAGTGCAGCCCGAAAATCTGACAAAATGTCACCTTGGGCCCCCTGCTAGGGTGCTCCAGTAAATTTCACCAAGCATGGGGGTCCCTTGGGTGATGTGGCAGAATGGGGGGGGGCTGACGGTTTATTTTGGGCTGGGCCCCCAGAATCTGCCAAGGTTTTTGTCTCTCTGCATCTTTGCTTCCTTGAATATTAGATGGCCCAACAATAACCAACTCTAATCATAAGCTGAAAACTCTTATTTCCTAAAGCTTTTAATTAATGTTTATGAAATCTGCATTTTTAATGGTCTTGGATACTGCACTTTCATCGTTTTACTCTTTTATATGCTGGGATCTTTTAACTTACGTCTGTTCGTATTGCATCTGTGATACACTTTGAGTGACCTCTGTGTATGAAAACGTGCTACATAAACAAACTTGCCTTGCCTTCCCCATGCCTCGCCTTTGGGCTGTGGGACGGAACCACATTAAAGGGAAGAAACTTAGAAATGAAAACAGTGGAAGGAATGCAAACTCTCAGTCCAAAGAACTGGGCCGGAACTCAAACCCGCAACCCTGAAGATGTGAGACCACAGTGTTACTAGTTAACGTCATTATTAGATTCACGCATGTAAAAAGCTTTCACTTTTCACTAATGTAATCAGAGGTACCCCAGAAGAGTAAGGCTGAGCAGATTACATCATATTAATAACAGTGTTTGCAATACAAGTTTCTTCTATTCTTTCTGAACAATTATCATTGTGAAGTTGAGGAATTTACAGTGTCCGAATCTGCAAACAGATGTCTTATATAATTATATTATCATTATAAATATACCAAGACTGAATTAAATGCAGAAATGCTCTTCTGAAATTACTTTAAGGTGTCATTCCACTTCATTTTTGTGATTTCTGTATTAGTCACAGTTCAGCTTTGCAATTTAAGTACATGAAAGATTGAAGAAGTGAACACATTTTGCAGATTCCATTTTAATTTTGTCAGCTGTGGTTAGTTGAGACTAACTGTGAAAAATCAAATTAGGCTGTTTAACTCTGAAAGTGGTCTTATGTGGGAGCACTTAATTTGTACTTTGCTGGGGTTTAGAGGTTAGCCTGGAATGAGGCTTGCCACTTTTTCATGGGTTTATTGCTTCTTGCAGTGCATGTAAGTGTATAGAATACTCAATATGCAATACTCAAAATATTTGCATTATGCTTGCATTGCACTATATGTTTACATTGCATCGTGTATGCATATTTATTCCCATAATTCTACATTGTCATACTTGTATTCATATTTATTGCATTATTGAAGCACCCTAATTTGTATTTGTGTTAACTGGTGGGCGGAACAATACCCAGCGTAAGATTTTCATTGCACTGCATATGACAATAAACTCTCTTTAATGGAAACAGTGACTGGAGACCCTGATGTCCACATATAGTGTGCTAAGGTATGCCATTGTGCACCCACAAAAGGTGCAGAGATAGCACAATTTATGTACTTTATATATCCTTAACCAACACACACTACCTCATCAAATTATCCATTGTGACACAATTACATCTAGAATTACGCTAAATCAAAATCTGTGATTTTTACAGCAGACTGGGCTTCTTACTACAATAAATAAGAAATAGCATAAAGTTAACTTGCTGTAGGCAGAAGTTCTAGAATGTTGATGAGTGAGGCGTGAAACGTCGTAGTAAACCGCAATGCACAATAGAATGGCCACACAATGAGCTTTAGCTATTTTTTTTAGTTCTCATTTCTACCAGTGAGTGGGAATTGAGTACAGCAACTATTGGTATGAACTGGCAACAACCAAAGTGCGTATCATTCACTCCAAAAACACCCCCCCCAAAACACACGCACACAACTAATGTCTGAAAAACTACTTTTGTGGTTGCCTCACTTTTCATGGCTAATAGTGTTAGAGAAACAGAAGTCTAGAAGAGTGAGGCCCGTTAAGTACAGTGATTTATCCTCCATTATGGTGCCCTGCCATCTGTCTTTTAAAAGCTAAAGCAGTCAATTACTGTGCCCTTTAATTAATCACTAACATAGGCCTACTCCATCTGTACCTATAATGGAAATGACACTGCTGACTTTCCTACAGTATATAATCTGAAAGATTTTATAAAGGCCCCTCACTCCCCAAAAAATGGATGCATATTGGCGCATGGCATCAGTTTTGATTGCCTTTGCATTTTGAATTGATTAATTATTCAGATATAAGATGGAATTCATCTCTGCTCACAAGAATGTAACTCAACCGCAATGACCAAGGTCTCTTTGTATTGTTTGCTCTGGCCTGAGAGGGCTTCTGTAGGGCAAAATGTCTGAGTAACTATTAGTAAACAACAGAAAAACTGACAACAAAACATGATTGGACAATAGATGCAGAGATCTGGGCACCTGAGAGACCTGTGGAGTTAGAGTTTTATGGAAACCATTCAGTCTTTTCTGCCTGGTGCAATCATGAAACAGCAAATTGCCTCTGAATAGCTAACCAACTTTGACATTTCACATTTCAGCATATTAATTGTTAGATATAACTACAATTTATGAGAATTGATGTATGTCTTCGGAGAATAGAATAAAATTTTATGACATTTGCTGTTAAGATTTGGATGCATGCCACAATTTAAATGTGGCCTGTGCTATTATTAATATTTTAACTGCTTAGCTACCTCTAAATAGTGATTTCACATGCAATAATTGAAACGAGGCAGGAATTTTCATATGATTTCACTACTCTCACAAACCAAACAATAATAACGATACTATTTTTCACTTTGGAGCATTGTAAGGTACTAGATGTGGTATATGATATGATTTGACGAATATTAAGACATTATATAATGTGAAAAATATAAAAAATATAAAAATAAAAAAGTCATCAAAGACCTGTGTTTTAGTTGTTTATCTTTAGTCTAATTAAGGTCACTTTATTAGGTAGGATAAAACTAAAATGTACTACCATGTGTCTGGCGTTGTGCCTGACATGAGCTGCAAGTCATTTTCATATCTTAATCTTTTTCCTGAAGACACAGTCATCCACTTATTTCCTTAAGGTGGAGGAAGGTGGGGATTTTTCCCAGCATGTCTGGCAAATTAGACAACTTGTTCTATTCCTCTGCCTCACAGATTCCCCGGGGATTTTACCTCAGGGGCTCAGTTATGCTGCAGAAACTCAAGGCAGGTGTGTCGAACCGTTGAACGAGTGAATGGCTTCAGTTCCCTTTAATAATAATAACTTTTAACGATGGGGAGATACACTATGACAGACCTAACTATGAAATGTCCAACAGATGATTTTCTCTTAAGGGATGTTCATATTGTAAGTCCCACCAAGGGGATAATTCAGGACAAATTATGCAGTCTGTGACACAGCCGAGCTGGTCAAAGGTCACCAAGTGAAGCATTAATTATGCGAGTCTACGCGGTAGCTCACCATCATATCTTAAGCAAGGACAAATGGGTCACACTAAGTATATATGTCCTAACACAGTCTAATGTTTCCCTTATAATGGAGAAGGTTGACCACGGCTTTGCGACTGAAATGCACCCTACCATTACCGGTTATCTGGGCAGACCATGTGACTCTCACTGCCTTCTCCTACTTCTCGATACATTAGCAAGCACATTAATGGATGGTATTCCTCTCGTAATGAGTTTTCTAAGTAATAATGATTTTGTAATAAACCACTGGCCGCCGTTACTCTTTGTCAACACATCTAATTGTAATGGGAAATCATTGCTAAATGCAGTCCTTCCGAGTCTAAATATAACTCCAGAATGTAAACCAATTAGGGCCAGATTATATGTAATGCAAGATAATTGTAGCCCTCAGTACTAAACAAGGAATACAGAAGGTTGAGGGGCTAACATGATCACGTGTAGTATTAGGATCAGAAACATGCCTGTCGGCAGATTCGATTAGAAAGAAAAATCGAATGAAAAGAGAATGACATTTTCAACTAATATATTCTAATTACGGCAATATATTGAAGACATCATATCCACGACTGTTGGGTCTTCAGTCACATGTCCCGCTTATCAGCCTTATCCGCATGTAAGATTATGGGGGGGCTGTGTTGTATGGTACTGTAGGGCTATGAGAGCTGGAAACACAAGCCGTTGGGAACGGAATGACCCTTAGATGGTGCTGTTTATGCAGATCAAATGGCTCACGAGAGTGAAGTAATGCTGCCAGGTAACGGTATTTCGCACTATGGACTGGCTGTAGTTGTGGCAAATGCTGCTTGAATATTAAATAAAACTATTAGCATCAACTATTAGTCTGTGGATAATATCACAGGAATTAACAACTATGCTGAATCCATTGAGTGGATTGCTTATTGCCGCAGCTACAGAGGGGATTTTTATAACATAAAATATTATACATATCTAAACATATATACACACACACACACACATATATATATAGTGGTGTCAGAAATTGAAACTAGACGTGCAACAGGTGCTGTAGCGTTAAGTGATTTTAACCGATATCATAATGCATTTGTACTCTTCACTATGGAGTTTCTAAACTGTGACACTCAGTTGTGAGTGTGTGGGTACCATTCTTTTAGTAATTATAAAACATATATCTGAAGCTATTAAGGGGACATTTGTCACTTGCTAGGTTGCGCTAAAGTTAAATCAACACCGGCCAACAACAGCACTTTCATCGCCGTTTGCTGAGAGTCTGAAGACAAGTGATATTATAAAACATAATGAATTCATTCATAACCTGGACTCTGTGAAACCCCTAGATATCGCAGGACTGGCTCTGTGTACTGGTAAACTGCTCTGAAATGCTTCATTTGACAATCTCATCCCAGCACAGATGACGATATCTGCAATACACATAGAGTCTGTCTCAAAACATGATGAATTAAGTTCCATTAAGGGAGGGAAAGTGGGGAGCGGGTTTACATAATATAATCAATGTCTTCATTCTACCTTTGTGTTCTTGGGACTAATTAACTACAATCACAGACAACTGGAGAGGACAAATATGAATGGCTTTCCACTGGAGTGTCACCTCTCACTTTCTGCATGCTACTAGCATGACAAGAACTCCCAGCAGCCTCTTTAAATTGCACCGACTCCGCCGAGAGCTTATTTTGGCTTCATAGGGAAGAATCTCCAGATATCAGATGATGACATTGCTTACCGCCTTTTAATAGGGACCAAGAGCAAAGGGATGAATTATTATGGAGTTTGGTCATCATCCATTTAATCATGTACTAGAGAGGTCAGAAACATCTGTGATAATGCAGAAAGTCATGAATTTTCCCCCGGGATCAACAAAGTATCTTATCTTATCTTATCTTATCTTATCTCATCTCATCTCATCTCATCTCATCTCATCTCGTCTCGTCTTGTCTCGTCTCATGTCTTATCTTGTCTCTCTTGATTATCCAATGGCCATTACCTTGAAAAGTGTAATTCTAAATATGCATCTAGAGTACATATTTATACAGATTTTTAGGAATTCAAATGTCAAAAAATCTTAGGCCACCAAAGAAAATTATGTTTCCATAATGATGATGACAATATGTTGTTTTCATATACCGTGTCTTGGTCTTCTATGACCAGATGTATATTTGTATATATGTGTATATTTGCCTGTTATGTATGTGCTAGAATACAGGTATCCATTGACTTATGTCTGGGTTCCGTTCCGGGAGTGGGGATGTGAATCAATGTGGGCGTATCGTGATCATTATAGTGGGAAGGTCAAATATACATAAGATATAATATCACACACATTTAACTAAACCTCTGTAGTGGCAGCGGTCAGTTTGTTTGGTTCTCGCTGCGTGCCACACACATGGTCTGCTGATATCCACTTTGTCTGCTTTGGAAGTCCCTAAATTTTTATTAAGGCTCTTATGAGACTTCGGATGTCGGATGTTATTCGATAGGATGCAAGTTGATGAATGACTGCATACACAAATAAACATACAAAAAGCAAAAAGGATTTAGTTTTTGGTATAAATGATACAGGAATGCATCATAACACACCCATGTAAACTCTGTTGTGAAATGCGATATATAAAAATATACCTAACTGAACTGAATTTCATCTGTTTGCCAAAAAGTCACTGATATCTTCTTGGATGCTAAAAGACAGCTTTGCTAACCGTCTCCTCCCAGGCACCCTAGTCATTCCATGTACGTATTTGTTAAGTTTCACAACCCGCTCACTTAATTAACTAACTCGAGGTATTGATTCACCCAACATGATGTGTAAGCGGTCGTGTTCAACAAGTACATGAATATATTGGATGGTAACTGCAAATAATGGGTGACTTGAGCAGTGATTTTCAGATGGCTGACACTTGAAAAAAATTAATGTCATATTTTCTGCCTACATAAACACAATTTAAATGCAATTTTCTTTGGAGACTTAAGACTTTTACATACTACTATTAATTTGAATTTTATATCCTTTAAATGCTATTTCTCCTTTGTCCTCTCTCCTGTGTGATCAAGATAATATCAAGAATGTTTTTCATTATGTTGGCATTAACTCTTGAACTCTTGCAGCTAAATAAAACTAAAGAGTGTTTTCATTAAAAAAAAATTGCAAAATTGTTACGTATGTAGAAATGAGGTTTCTACATACATATAAAAAAGGCTTAAAGTCTGAGAGTTAGATCTTATGAAACAGCTGCCTGTCAGCCTGTGAGTCCTTATCATGTCCGCTGCCTATCAGGTATACACAGTTCCCAAATTCATTCACTCCTTATCATTTTATAGGCATGTTTGACTAACTTCTTACATATGTACCACTTGACAAATGCACAGAACTTTGCAATTCCATAACCCTTGTTGACTCCCTGACAAACCTTCTCTGAAATAACCGGTGCATTTCCCTAAGCTATAAAACTATGTCTTCTAACTATTTCCATAAAAACCTAAGGCTTTTGGGGTTGAAACTGCTGTTAACAACCACCCTTGTTAACAGTCCATCCATTCAGTCATTTTCTGACCACTTATCGTGGTCAAGGTCGCAAGCCTTGTTATTAATGTAAAAGTTCAATGAAATGGTAAAACATACTGTCATTCATCCACCTTCCCATCATATAACCACTTATCTCGCACTGGGACTTAGGGGATCTGGAGCACGGGGCAGGGGAACACCCGGGAGGGGGTGCCAGTCCGTGGAAGGTCACACACAGAATCACACGATTTTTAGATTGGATAGTATAAAACACAAACACCATCGGGGATGAAAACAGGATTTGAACCCTGGAGGTGTGAGGTGACAGTGCTACCAAATTGCGCATTAGCCTGTAGGTAGCCAGACTCTGGGATATCATCCCATCCAAATCATGATTTACTAAGAATATGCTAATTGTTAATAGTGTTTGCGATTTAATATTTGAAATACAGTCTAATGCATTTTCCTAAGAACCCAGATGCTCCACAGGGAAGTTAAGCTTGAGGAAAATTCAGCTCATTATAATGAGCTAATGGTCCTACTTAGGTCATTTCCACCTGTTTCATTTCTACTTTAACGTAGCAACGATGAGCTTACATTCATGTATCAACACAAGTAAGTGTGTCGTTTGAGTTTACTGCCAAACTGGAATTTAACTTTCAGTTTTTAGACATCAGTAAAAGCTGTTGCCTTTAAAACTGTATTGTGTCTCTTCCGTTGTTATGGTCTGCCTTGCAGCATCTACCTTGTGAATAGGAATGTAAATATTTACAAGGCTTTTCCAAAATAATGACCTCCTATGATAAAAAATTCACACACTTTCTGCCAAGCATCAAAACCTGATCAATTTATCTGCTACTGTGATATAATTCATCAGGAATATATTAGGAAAATGCCTAATATGCATTTTATTTTCAGATATCGATTAAGTGATTTTTGAGTTTGTCCACAACCTCTCCAAAAATACTTTTGACAACAAACAACTAATGTGCATAAATAACAGCAAAACAAAAATAATATAATACAAATGTAATATATGTATGTGTGTGTGTGCGTGTGCATGAGTAGATGCACATGTAACATATATAATTGGGGTATATAACATTAAATTCACATCCGCATGCGACTCCATATAAAGCATCTGCCCAGACATGGACGGGAGAGAAATGAAACTTTTATGAAGACAGAACATTAAGACACAGAGTGCCTCTTCGCTGTGCAGGACGCATATTGATGTAAACTTCCCAGTGATGTATGGGGAGTTTATTCCTCGCGATTTTCCATCCATCCCTTTTCAATAACCGCTTATCTAATTAGGTTTTGCGGCGGCTGCAAGCCCCCGTTCCGAGAATGATAATGCCCTCGACGGAATGTCAGCCGTGGCTGTCCGGTGCTGGCGGGGGGGGGGGATTCCCAGCAATTTGCCGGCAGAAATGCTAAACAGGAGCCAGAGCGGGCTGCTAGCGGAAAGGAAAATAAAGAGCAGCAAAGGTCAGGGGCTGGCCCTGTGTGCTTTTGTTTATACAGTATGCTTCCTTTGCAAGTGATAAATGTTGCTATGCAGTTATCTTGATTCAATTTCCTTACTTCACTCAATGGTCCCTCAGTTCAAATGAATTTTTTTGTGCCAGTTTAAAATTGTGCACATAAAACCATATGAATATATAAAATATATATAAACACTTATAAATAAGATAACCTGATGCATGAAATCAACAACAAACAAACAAACAACAACAATAATAATAATAACAATCCAGCCATCGAGGTGGCAGACCAACCCAACTCGGTGTCAGTCCCAAGCCCGGATAAATACAGAGGGTTTGTTTGAGGAAGGGCATCCGGCCGCAAACCTTTGCCAAAACCTTTCATGATGTGCTCAGTCCAGTCGGTTCTGGTTACATTAATAACAATGCTAGGGTGTACCCCGTAAGCGATGCACAGTGGTCTCGCCTAACCCCTGTGGGAAATGCGAATGTGGGGACAATAACCGTTGCCAGACTTGCTAGGAGAATGGTGGAGGTGTCATGTGTGCAGGAAATAGAGTTGCCAACCGTCCCGAATTGTCCGGGACATCCCGAAATATGGGTGATTTTGATTTGTCCCTTCAGGGGCAGCTCCAGTCCCGTATTCCAATCACAGCCTCGTCGGCCAATAATAGACTACTGTAAGCATGGCAAAACTTGTGCAAATGTTGCTATGAGACACGGTTGTTGGTGTGCGTGCACTGGCCACTAGTGGTGAGCGGCAACAAAATTATACACTGTGAAATGTGTAGATTTGTAGTATGAAACCTTGCAATTTCCATTATTGTTGGTCAGCTGCTCTGCGCGCGCACCTGCAAGAAAGTGTCCCTCATTTGGGGTTGAGAAAGTTGGCAACCCTAGCAGGAAACCAGGTGGACGGGTACCAAGTGAGAGTATTGAGAGGAGGCGGCGGGGTTGTATAGTGGAGTAAATGGTTAAGATTAAGAGCAAGGGAGAAATGGTGTAGGAATAGCAGTATCTGAAGAATTTGTGGAGTGACAGGGTAGTGAGAGTCAAGCTGGGCCTCAGTGAGACTTTAATTGTTATGATTTGTGCACATGATCCTCAAGTGGAGAAGGAGGCTTTCTGGGCACAAATGTTTGAAGAGTTTTGGGAGACGCAGGAGGGTGAAAGGGTGATTGTTGGTGGGTATCTCAATGCGCAGAAGTAGAGAGAGTAGAGAAAGAGTAGAGAGGGTATACAGAAGATGGGGAATGGGGGAAAAATATGAGGAAGGGGAGAATGTAACAGATTTCACACTGGCATTTGCCAATGATTAACACATTTTTTGAGAGGAAAGTAAACAAGCATCTGACTATTGGTGTTTTTCACCTACAGGAACCAAACCATCCCCAAGCTGTACCCCAAAAAGAGACTGGTTACAGTGCGGTTCCAGCTTCTATTGGTTTTCCACTGCAGAAGAGTCGGCTCCATAAAGGCATTGTCGGGTTTGGAGAGTGACAGTAACGTAAAACCGAAGAGATGCTTATTTACTGTTCACACCGTACGCATCATGATTTACTCATTTCTGTCAGCACGTCTGTGAGAATCTCCATCTTATTTTAGCATCAAACGCTACTGGAATTAGCATTCACTTATAAATCTGTTCCAGTTAGCTGTTCTATAGTACTTTTTTAAGTAGGAGGTTGGAAATTTTCAGGTTCCGAGTTATACTGAATAATATATAGAATATACCCTTTTTCCTTCAGATAATCCATGCGCAGAACACCGGAACCACTGTGCATTTCGACCAATCAGATGGTGGTGACGCAAACAGCTCAGTCTCGTAACGCTTTTGGCCCTGCTAGTAAGCAGGGCCACGTCAGCGCAATTATGGCACGGATATGGCTTGAGTACGGCTTGCATGCTTTAAAATAGAAAACTGCCAGTTTGTGGTATGACTGGGGTACAGCTCAGTTCACTGGAGGCAGTGGAAAGGCGTCAATACATTATTGGAGGAAGAGAAAGCCAAGTAATGTGTAGAAAAAATCGTATAAAAGAAAAAAGAATTGCAAGGCCATAAATGGTTTAAAGTGTGGCAGCACAGTATAAAGTAATAGTGATGGACTGGGGGATCAGAGTCAGCAGGAGAACAGGACCATAGGGATCAGCACCAAGGATAATGTGGTGGAGATTAAAAGAGGAGAGGTTTCAGAACAGGTTTAGGGAGAAAGTTTTTACAGTCATTTGAGTGTGCGGAGGGATGATGGAAAAATAATAGCCAAGTTTTACTGAGGATAGTGAAGAAGTGTTGGGTAGGACAACAGGAAGGAGAGCTCCTGGGGATAAAGAGACACGGTGCTGAAACAGTGAGGTGCAGGGTGTTATAAAGGCTAAGAAAGATGTAGTTCCAATCAGGAGGGAGGAGGACAGGGACATGTACGGGCAGGTAAACATGGAGGCAAAGAGGGCAGCGGCAGGAGCCAAGGTTCAGGCTTTGGAAGAGGTGCATGAAAAACTGGAGATGCATGGGACAGAGAATGATTTGGAGACTAGCAAATTTAAAAGTTTTCACCTAGAGTTCGGCTGCACTATGGATGTTCTTTAAGCCCTTAACACTTTGATCTGGTCATGGATGTGCTGATTTTTTTAGGAAATAGAAGACTGATCCCCCTGGTGCATGCTTTTTGGTGGAGACTGTTCCGAGTAGTACTGTACCAGTAAGAAGGAAGCAGTGAGTAAGTCTGAAGAATGGAGAAAGGCTTTGGAAGACAGAGGACTGAAGATAAATAGGAAGAAGACCGAATATTTGAGCTTTAATTGTAATCGGGATTCAGAAGTTAGCCTACAGTGAGAGCTGTTAAAAAGAGTGGATAAGTTTAAACCCTGAGGATCGGTGACAGCCCAAGATGGAGTATTGGATGCAGTGATAACCAACAGGGTGCAGTGTGGAAGGAACAACTGGAAGAAGGAATCAGGAGTACCGTGAGATTGAAGAATCAAGGCAAGGATTAAAGGCAAGGTTTTTCAGTCGGGGGTGAGACCAGCAATGATGTATGGAAGAGGGACAGAGGAAGTGAAGGGTTTGCAAGAAAAGATGCTGGATATGGCAGAAATGAGAATGTTGAGATAGATGTGTGGAGTTACAAAGAAGGACAGAATTAGAAATAAGAGGATCTGAGGTACATGAAAAGTAGGAGAGATATCTTAGAAAGTGCAAGCAATTATGTTGAAGTGGGTTGGACACTTGATGAGGAGAGACAATGAATTTGTTGGTAGGAGAGTGATGTCAATGGAAGAGCTGGAACTGAGATAGAGGGGATGGCACAAGTAATAGTGGATGGATGGAGTAAAGGAGGACTTAAAGGAAACGGGTCTGATTGGAGAGGAGGTGCAAGACTGAGGTGTATGAAGAAAGCTGATCAGATACATCGACCACACATAAGAGTGGGAAAAATGCATAGAAAGAATAATAATAATAATAAGAAGAAGAAGAAGAAGAAGAAGAAGAAGAAACTAGTTCAAATTAAACAAAAAAATTTCCTGTCTGCAGTACACCATCTGAATGCAAATATTTGACAGAAACAGCGCAGGAGTCACAAACCATGACCCCAGACTGTCCTAAAACAGTTTCATTTTAGGCCTAATGATGTGTTTCAGAATAATTAAAGACACTGCCAACAATTAAGCCACTAACTCCTTAGTAGGGATGATCAAACCACAATGTTATCAGCTAATGTTAACTTAATAGACAGCTATCGTTAATCCTCATGAAACATGTAATTAGAAGCTGAATATTTAATCAGCTGGACAGAACTGGCTTCAGTTTTGGACAGCGGCTGGTGACCTAGGCAGCGAAATGTGGGAAAAGTCATCATTTTTATACGGTGCACAGAGTCATATCCATGAAGCACCTCACAAAGATTTAACAAGATCAGCTACAGAAACATAATACCAGCCATACGGTTATGCAGTATTAAAAAATGCAGTGTTAAAAATGCACATGTACGAGTGAGTGAGTGTCAAAAATGCCACCAGGCAACCGTGAGAAGGCCAGAACATCTCTGATAGTTACAGTAGTAAAAACAAAAATCCTCTAAGGTTTGAAGGCCAGCTGACAGCCCAACCCCTGCTGGGCTCACGAACTTTACACAAATCAGAAATAAGTGAGTAGGTGTCGTTCAGGCTGGAGTTTGGAGTAGAATTGTGCTTCTCTCCTCAGGCCACTCTGGACAGCCAGAGGTGGTCGGCAGGTCAGTATCTGCTGTCACTATTGTCCTTGAAGCAGTTGACCATGCTTCTTTCACTTGCCTGACGCTCCAGGCACATTTCATGACTGAATGGGGGGTCCTGCACTAGTATACCATATTTCCGTCTTTTGTTCCTGTATATTTCCTTGAAAAATGTAAATATAATTGTCACGTTGTCCCGAATATAAGATGGTGTCGTCTTATACTCGGGGTTTAGTCAAAAAAGGGAATAAGTGGCGCCAAACACGATATTTTGTAACAAATGTTTTGACTTGCCGCAATATAGATTTGTCGTAAGGCTTCTTACGTGAACGTTAGAGTCAAAAAGCGTGAGTGCCACGCCAGATGCGTGAGAGTTGGCAACCCTGGCAATGCGTGTGTTTAGCGTGCATCCCTGGCAATCCGTGTGTTTAGCGTGCATCCCTGGCAATCCGTGTGTTTAGCGTGCATCCCTGGCAATGTGTGTGTTTAGCGTGCATCCCTGGCAATCCGTGTGTTTAGCGTGCATCCCTGGCAATCCATGTGTTTAGCGTGCATCCCTGGCAATCCGTGTGTTTAGCGTGCATCCCTGGCAATGTGTGTGTTTAGCGTGCATCCCTGGCAATGCGTGTGTTTAGCGTGCATCCCATTTGTTTTTTGGAATGTTTGCTGTTTCCTACACTTATTGTAATCCAATTGCTGGCTAACTTCTTATGTTTTTGTCAAATAAAATTATTTTTCTTTGTTGTTGCCCAAAAGTAGGGGGTCGTCTTATAATCGGGGTTGTCTTATATTTGGGCCAATATGGTAGATTTATTGATTGATTGATTGATTCATTCATTCATTCATTCATTAAATTCGTATTATCTTTTGCTGACTGACATCCCATTCAGGGTGTAAGCCTTGGTAACAGGCTTGGGTTGGGCTCTGAGATTTTGTAAACATATATGAAATATACCATAGCTGCCAAAAATTCATTCCTTGAAGAATAAACAAACAGTGTCTTTGAGTTAGGGGAGATTGGGGACAATTGCTGAATGGGGTTACTCTGAAAGGAAAGAATGTCTTTCTTCTGTTCTATCATTTTTTCTACATATTATGGCAATGGAAAAAAAGTCAACAAAAATCTCCCCTAGTATCCGCATCCTATCCAGTGGGCCTCGTATCTTAAACTTTGTAGGTTCAGCTCCAGGCTAAACATGACCCCGTTCTGGATTAACAGTTAGAAGGATGGATGGATGGATGGATGGATGGATGGATGGATGGATGATGTTGACTTTAAAACAAATTTAAGTTAGAATAAAAGTAAGGGCACTAAAGCATTTGGTATTAGGTTACTGCTAAGACAAATACCTCTCTGAGCTATGTCATTAATCCGCAACAGCGTTTTCAGTGCTTAATCCTTCAACCAGTTAATAACTTTGTATTTGTGTGCCCAACTGGGATAATTCTTTTTTTCTTTTGGCTATTTCACAGGAAATGACATCCATTTCAAAAGAGCTACTATGGTGTTGATAGTCTTGGTTTATTTTTCAGATTTTGCTTAACAATAAAAAATAAAATTAAAATAATATTTATTATTATTATTATTGTTATTATTATTATCAGTAGTAGTAGCAGTGATAGTATAATAATAACAACAACATCAACAATAACAATTAAAACAATTCTGTCTTAAAATGTAGACAGTAAAATGTAGGCGAGTAACCTTTATATGGACGAAAATATTGCCCCTTATCTAGTAACCATTTAATATTATGCAGATTGATGCAATATGAACATGTAATATATTTCCATTGGAACACGGCATCTCTGATATGCCGACTGTGATATATCTGTGTGTGTGTATGTGTGTATTTTCAGCATGCTGTATGTGCCCAGCATAGATATGACCCCAGTAACCAGGAAGTAAGGTGCAGACTCTTTTATAATGTGAAAAATACACAGATCATAAACAAAAGGAGATAAACCGACTGTGGTTTCCTTTTGGTCCCTTTCAAACACAGTGAGTAACCAGTGCTGTTAAATGACAAATATGGATGAATACAGTAGGGAAAGTCTATAAATACATTTTAAATATACTTAGCCTCTCCAGTTTGAACTCAAATGTCAACTAACGACTGAAACTATTGTTGCATTACTGTTTTATGCTGCCACACAATATTTTGTGTAGTTATATAATTACCAGTTTTATAATAATTTATAATGGGAAAATTTCAGCATAATAGTACTTTGAAAAGGCTGCTTGCGATATGTTTTGTATTGAAGATCTTTATTATTAATAGCATCATTCTTATATTATAATAATTGGATGTGTGTAATGATCCAGAGAAAACAAAACAAAACATAATATTCACATATCTATGTATCTTTGAACAAGAATGATGAGCGCAATGAGATTTTTTTTTTGTTTTTTATTTCATTGTGTACTGAGTATCCATCCAACATATCAATAAGCACAGAACATTTCTCATTGTCGCCTCGTGTGGAGAAAGCTGAATCCTCCAATCAGCTTCCTGTGAGCAACAGGTCACCATGGTTACACCACTGGTCCAAACTTATCATCACAGACATTCCCTAAACCCTCCTTCTTTGCCTGGGCACAACAGCACAGCTGCAAATAAATCACTCAATATATATCTCCATTAGACCATTCAGAGTCGAGGCATTTAGAGTGTAATTACAGAGTGGCTATGATTACTGACTGCCAATCAATTATTCTAATACAGTTTCTCTGGAGATGACTGGAGAGTGATTATCGCTTTATTGGATGTTTGTCTGGCACTGTTGTCTAGGGTTTTGTTTGAGTGGCAAAAGCACAAAGAGGTTGAGCTCACTATATCTCTCAGGTGTGTTAGGCAGACAAAACACTGTAGTCTTGCTCACGTCATTTCAGTTTGAAGCCCAGTGGCATTTTTTGATACAAACCGGTTGAACAAGCCTGCCGTTCAGGAAAAGACAGTGGTCTGAAGAAACCTACTATACTTCCCTGGACCCTTTAAATTTGTGAGTTGTTATGACTTTCCTTCATCATTAATAATATTTATCTAGAATGTTCTAGTTTTGCTTTGTTCAATCTGGAATAGTTTTCCACAAATGCCTTGTGCTGCTGTAAAGTCAAGCACACCAGGATGCCAGCTAAAACAGCAGCTCTCAATGAAAATCACCTCACACCAGGCGAGTTCAAACGCATCTGTAGAATTTAGACTGGTTAAATATAAATGCCAGCGCCTGAAATATCACTGCCTCTGTTTTTGTTTTACGGGTGTCCTAGGTCTGTCCAATTACAGAAGATAAAGATCTGAGAGGTCTCTCCCCAGCTGCACTGGTGGGGAATACAGATGTCAGAATAAACGTATTTCTGACACATTTTGGCAGGTCACAGGGAGACAGGGAGAGTGGTCACTACTGGGAATACAATAGCCTAACTGGCTATGCACCTGGTTTAGCAACACAGAGGAAAGACTAGCTATGTTTGAAATTATTGAAAATTACCTGATCATAACAGATACTGTAAAAGACAAAGAGAAAACACCTTCTCAAGCCTTTATGAGATGCCATTGGTCTGGGACAATTCTAGAATCTTTTAAGGTAGGGGGCATAAAAGCCACTATAATTCACACTGAGGGACCAACCTTATCATTAGCCAATGATACACTATATAGACAAAAGGATTGGTACAGACCTCTTAATCACTGACTAAAAGAATGGGTCATTCTGATGAGCTCAGTAAATTCAAGCGTGGTACTGTCATAGGATGCCACCTTGGCAATAAGTCAGTTCATGAAATTTCTTCCCTGCTAGATATTCCACAGTCAACTGTAAGTGGTATTATTGCAAAGTGGAAGCATTTAGGAACAAAAGAAACCCAGCCAGAACGTGGCAGACCACGTAAAGAACAGAGTGGGGTCAATGAGTGCTGAGGTGCATAGTATGTAAAAGTTGCTAATGCTCTGTTGACTCAATAACTGCAGATTTGCAAACTTTAATGGCCGAGCAGCTGCATGCAATTCTCACATCACCAAATTCAATGCCAAATGGCGGATGGGGGGTGTAAAGCACACCGCCATGGGACTCTGGAGCAGTAGAAACATATTATGTGGAGAGACGAATCATGCTTCTCTGTCTGGCAGTCTGACTGATGAGTCTGGGTTTGGCATATGCCAGGAGAATGTTACCTACCTGACTGCATTGTGCCAACTGTAAAGTTTGGTGGAGGAGGGATAATGGTATGGGGTTGTTCTTCAGGGGTTGGGCTTGGCCCCTTAGTTCCAGTGAAGGTAACTCTTAATGCTTCAGCATACCAAAACATTGGACAATTCTATGCTTCCAACTTTGTGGGAACAGTTTGGGGAAGGCCCTTCTCTGTTCCAGCATGACTGTGCCCCAGTACACAAATCACAGCCCATAGGGAAACGGTTGGGTGAGATTGCTGTGGAAGAACTTGACTGACCTGCACAAAGCCCTGACCTTAACCGCATCAAAAACCTTTGGGATGAACTACAACAGAGATTGCAAGCCAGGCCTTCACTTCCAACATCAGTGCCTGACCTCACAAATGCTCTTCTGGATGAATGGGCAAAAATTCCCACAGACACACTCCGAAATCCTGTGGAAAGCCTTCCAAGAATAGTGGCAGCTGTTATAGCTGCAAAGGGGCACCCACCTCCACATTGATGCCTATGGATTTAGAATGGGATGTCATAAATGTTCCTGTAGGTATAATGGCCAGGTGCGCCAATACTTTTGTCCATATAATGTATGTTTCGAATCAGTGAGTGACTAGGTAGGGGGCAGTCCAGTGTCCAATCAGCTTTCAGCTGGGGACCTTGTATATGCCCCTGCCAGTGGTCAAAATCTAAGCTCAGAAAGAGACAGAGGAATGAATCCTTCAGGATGTTTACTCAGGTTTTTTATGGTCATATCTAGGAGGTAATTTAATCAGAGGAGAAGGCTGTTTAGCTCATCTTCACATAACCTAAGGGAGAGTTCGCTGGTCTTTAGAGACACAAACTGCACAGAGCCTTTCCAGCGTGGCTCCCAGTGCATCAAAGAGGAGTCATGTGGATTCAGCTTTTGGAAACTGTGTGCCTTAGCTTATTATTAAATGTAATTTTATTAATAAGTGAATTAATTAGTTAAAGTGAACTGTTCTGGCAGTCCTGGGAGCTGGATGTTGGTTGTGGCAATTTCTTTTTCTTAATTTAAAATGCTGCCTTTTCGAAGTATCGGTGGCATTTAGAGAAGCCAGGGTTAACCGCGGCAGAATAATGAATTCAGGATGCAGAAGTCATATTCGATTACACACCATACAGGCAGCCCAGTGCTCAGAGGCTGAAAAGAAGACATGCAGTTTCAGTTGGGTGTATTTTTGTTTGCATAATTAAAACATAGTGTCTTAATGCTCCAAAGAAAATGGCAGATGTGGATCTTCTCTCTTTCCCTGACACGCCGTCTGATACCTGTCTTCTCATCTTTGCAACCTGACAGCAGGAACAACGCACAGGTGGAGCAGAGGAGTCCTTGAAGAAACCTCAAACGCCAGCGTAGGCCAGCTCAAATACTCCAGCAGTATGAAACATCACTACAAATACGCACTCAGCTGTAGCCAAATAACAGTGCATGATCGTCGCCTTCCAGCTTATTCTGGAATAAAGACCTGCACGTTATATCTGTTTACGCTCATCTCAGGCTAATATCCTAATGGATACCATGCTCTGAGAATGGTCAGAGGAACCAGCAATGAGAAGCATTTTATTATTCATTCTTTGAAAGGAATGCAGCACCCAAAGACACGTTAACTGACAATAGAAGGATGCAAATTTAAATATTTTGGAGAAGTTTCATTTTAAAAGCCACACGTACAGTAACTGACGTGGATGATGTTTCACATACAGTACTGCAAAGCCTTGATCTATGTAGATTACACATCCTTCTAGGAATAGCGCGACTGAGTTTGGCTCTGAGTTTGCAGGCTGTAGCGTACTCTGCCATCAATCTTCTCCAGCACACAGTCTTAATTATGTCTGATTCATCTACCTGTAAACACTGTGACAAGTCTTGCATTCACATAAAGAAAAAAATGCAAGCCAAGAAAGCCGACTTCCTCAAAATGTGCTGGAAATCATAACAGTTCAGAAGAAAACATTTTACATATTGCAACCAGTGTTTTATAGCAATTTAAGAAAAACCTTTTGTGTATACACAAATGAATCAAACTGAAGAGATCTGAGACAAGAAATGAGAAAAGATTACATTTAGGACTTCAGATTATCAAGAAATCCTTATAAAAGTGATACTAAGCATTCAATTGCTTTTAGACGACAACTAATACACTAATGCATGTACAATTGTAACTATACCGTTATTTTCTTGGACGCAGTGGCTTTTTTATAAGATTGTGGCATAGACTTTAATACAAAAAAAAGCTTCTGAGGGCTCAGGCAGTGAGATGTGTACTGCGATTACCTGATTACACTGCATCTGAGAGACTAACGAGATTGGGCATGGACATTCTACACGCTTTGAATAAAAGATTAAAATTCCCGACTATTAATTAGACCGTTTATTATATAAAAGGCTTTGTGGGGGACCACGTTGGCATGTGGAGGCCGGTACGGGCACCTCATTAGCGAGGTTGAACCGCAAGGCGCCCTATCGACGCACAGCCATCAGCGTCACATGCACACGGCTGAAGTGTGCGGTCAGAAGCTTCTCCCCTAAAACAGGCATTGATCAGTGTTCTGATAATGTGGAATATGCCAGCGTGGAACCAGTGGCTGGGTCTAATTTCTTCATTTTTTTGTTATGTAGTGCCCTATGTGGGGGGTTTTTGAGTTCCCTCAAGGAACGAATAAATTATGTTTGCAAGCACAGCTATGGGTTTGATCCGAGTGGAAGTCTGATTTTCATACTCTTCCAGTGTACTCTCGGCTGATACCATCAATCTTTGAAGATTCTGTTTCGCGGTACACTATGGCGTCTCACTGGCACGAAGTCATGAGAACCCCAGGATTTAGATTACATTTCATTTAAGTTTGAAATAACTGATACTGTGGACATGCCGGATCGCTGGGCATCAATCCAGGGTGTGGGGTTTGAGTCTCGCCTCTGCTTGCGGTGTGTGGTGTCGGTATGATCTTCCTGTGTGCAAAGACATGCCGTTAGGTGAGCTGACATCTCGAAAATTGCCCACGTTTTGTGGTCGTTTGTGCCCCGTGAGTGACTGGCCTCCTCCTGGGGGTGTTCCCTCACCCACCACCCTGTGGCACCTGGGATAAGCAGCAGTGCCCCCCACCCCATGCCCTGACCTTGTCCTGGATAAATAGTTGGAAGATGGATGGAAGATGGATGGATGACAAAAATCAAGTAAGTGTCGTGACAAAAACAAACTAGAATCACATCAATCATATCATACACATGAAGACTCAATGGCCATTGCATTAGGTACACCTAGCTAGTAGTACCTAGGCCCTCTTTTGCCTCCGGAACTGCTTAAAGGCACAAGAGATGTGTGTTCACAGAAGCTTTTTGGCACACCACTGTCGTACTCAGCTGTTATTTTTGCACTTGAGGCCTTCCTGTTAGGTTTAACAAGTCTGGCTATTCTCCTCTGACTTCTCATTAACAACCTGTTTTCAACCTTAGAAATGCCACAGACTGGATGTTTTCTTGCTCAAGACACCGTGGTCTATACACCCTAGACACAGTAGTGTGTGAAAATCCCAGGATTGTGGCTGTTTCCAAGGTACCGGTGCCACTATGGAAGGTAACGACGACCACACCAACTTCACGCTGCTCAGATGAAGCGCTTTAGCCATTATAATGGTGACTTGAACAGCATGTGAACCGCTTGACCCTGTATGTGTGCTGTATGTATTCTGTTGTAGCCACACGAGTCACTGCTTGGAGAAGCAGGGCTGTTTGCATTAGTAAGCAGGTGTGCCTAATAAACTGGCCACCGAGTGTAACGTGATAGTGATTTTAATTGAATATCATTTGCAAAATACTAGAAATTCTATCCATGCATCCATCTGCTAACTGCAGCATGGGGGACAAGGCGGGGGTACACCCGGATGGAATGCCAGTCCAGTGCAGGGCACAGGGCAGGGGATGGGATGCCAGTTCACTACTGGAAATAATTTCTAAATTCATGTGGTTAAAGTCTTAGAAGTTCCTTCCACAGTAAGAAAGCAGATATACTAAAAGCCACGGGTGGGTATTTTGATATTTTAGCTGAAACCCAGGCAGCTGTTATATGGTACTTTCCATGAGAAGACTGAATGGCTGGAATTTATTTCTAGACCAGCTTGCGGTCGTGTCCAGCTGACGTCAACAGTTTTGTGACAATTTTGGCTGCCTTTCGTAATGAAGATAAATTCATACAAGCAAATTAACTCAACGCCTGCCATTAATTTATGGTGTCTTGACTTTGCTATCGAAATGACCAGATAATTACTTTCCTTTAAAAGTCAGTTTCGTGTGAAGGCCATGATTTAACCCTTTTTAAACAAAAAATAATGACGAAAATACCAATATACAAGGCTTTCTGAATATATCTGTATATCCCAGTGCTTTTACTTAGCAAAATGATAAATAGTCTTGACATGTATATCTGCAGTTCCGGCCGCATCCCTTTCAGACCCATTTATTTTTTTATCTCTTACAGAATGATGCAGAGGATCACCCTCCAGCCGTTTAGTGTTTTTTTCCGGCCTTCAATAACAATATTCAAGTTATTCTTTTCACATGTCATCTGCTTGCCCTTGGACAGCCCTGTCATCCGTGTAAGGAGACAGTGACACCTGCCAGAGAGCCCGTGCGCGGGCAGAAAAGTAAGCCTGCATTTAATGGGGACTCGGGGAATTGAAAAACGAAGGCTTGATAGCGGCTACCACGCTGCCATCGAGCACAATCCCCTCACCGGCCGCTAACAAACTTCACGGATTTACCTGCACGTGCTGCTTGGAATGCGCAACTCTATGCTAACCGTCATCTTTTACTTTGACGTGTTCCAGCCTCACGGATGTCTTCCGGTTAGACTCCGAGACGATCACATTAGCGTCAACCGCCGCAGGTCTTACTTCTCCCTGCTAGCTGGTTAGCGGCAGAACGGTGCAAAATGGTGAAACGTCTACAATGCAGCACCAGCAGCGGTGGTACCAGGAAGCCACCTTGGCGTGCACCAGGTATCGCCAACCTGTCCGTACATGGACAAATGTGTCTGTGGCAGGACTCGTCTATTTCGAAATAGCATGTCCATCGTACAAATTGCATTTTGATCAAAATGTCCATCAGAATTTGCTATAATGTTGACCCCTGCTGGGCACCAGTGGTGGAATTGTGTAAGGTGTCCTGGAGGGTCCCTAGTGAATACAAAGGGGGGGGGGGGGGGTTGACAATGGTAAATGTTGTAAACAAGTTCATAATTCAAGAATGCTACACTCCAGCATTTCAAGGTCAAGCTCACAACCTGCGACAGGTACAGACTTACCCTCACGCAGCACTGAAAGTTGTTAGCTGGGAAAAGAAATGAAATGCATGAGGGTATCTGTGCAGCATGGCGAACATCTGAAGATGTACAGCGGAGGGTCTTTGAAGAATAGTGGGAGGTAAACTAAGGTTTTCGACTCAAGCTGTGATTGCAGAATTTCCACCTCCATTAACAGCTCCTGTGGAGAAGCTGCAGTTTGACTAACCCTGAACTGACATCATTTCCATAGCATCTCTCCTGATTACTTAAAGGCACAGAACGGGAGGCAAATTATTCTCCTCACTGCAAGAAATGACTACCTCATCCGGGGAAAGTTTCTTGAGAGAAAAAAAAATGGAGCGATGTACTGGAGACAGCAAGAATTGCCCGTATTAACTTTTTTTTAGCTTCTCGTGCACACAGCAGAGACGTGTCGTGACAGAAGCGGCTTCAGGAAAGTCACTTCTGGAATTATTTCACTGTTTTGGACCGATAGTAATGGATGTATGCACGAAAATGTACTATCCTACACTTCACATTACTGATGCGATCAGGGGCGTAGTTAGAAAGTCTTGCCTCCACCCAATTTTATGTATTACGTTACATATTCAAGGGCCCCTGTAACGTGCTGCATCCCCTGAACCCTGGTTACAACTCTACCATCTTTATGGCCATATGGTTCTGCTGCCTATTTAATCACCTGCTTATTAATAAGTTTTTCTTTAGAACAAGGATGTATAGCCACACAGAATGCATTAGGCACTCCACAGGTTACGTAGCATATTATAATACTGAGCTTTATGAATGCTCGGGAAGGGAGCAGAGATGTATTATTATGACAAACCTTTTGTTCTTTGTAATGCTACCTGCATGATTCCACTTCCCATTGAGCTTACAGATCCTTCAAAAACAGTACTGGTCAAGACCAGAATTTTGTAGCAGCCTGCTACAAAAGTCCCATATCACCTGGGACTTAATTAAAACCGGAAGTCCTGGCCACAAGCTTTACTCAAGACTCAGGCTGGTTGCTCCTGGATCCAAGACTTTCCGTTCCTGTCAGGTCTGTCTCATTTTTCTTCTGATTTTCTATCTTTTAGCACCATTGCTGTTTTTGGTTTCCCGCTGGCTCCACCAACCATCCACACCTGAGTTCTTGAGTGACCATCCACGCTCCTTGTTCTGGGATCCTTCTGTCCAGTCATTATCCCTTTCGTTTGGTGTGCTGTCCAATCACTATCTACAGTACGTGGCGCAAAGTTTTGGGACACCTGGCCACTACACCTACAGGAACTTTTGTGACACCCCATTCTAAAACCATAGGCATCAATACGAAGTTGGTCCCCCTTTGCAGCTATAACAGCTGCCACTCTTCTGGGAAGGCTTTCCACGAGATTTTGTAGTGTGTCTCTGGGAATTTTTGCCCATTTACCAAAAAGAGCATGTGTGAGGTCAGGCACTGATGTTGAAGGTGAATTCCTGGCTCGCAATCTCCATTATAGTTCATACCGAAGGTGTTTGATGGGGCTGAGGTCAGGCCTTTGTGTGGGCCAATCAAGTTCTTCTACACCAAACTCACCCAACCATGTCATCATGGACCTTGTTTTGCGCACAACAAAGTTGGTACACTGAAGCATTAATAGTTCCCTTCACTGGAACTAAGGTGTCTATCCCAACCTATGAAAAACAACCCCATACCATTATCCCTCCCCCACCAAACTTTACAGTTGGCACAATGCAGTCAGTTAGGTAATGTTCTCCTGGCATCTGCCAAACCCAAACTCATCCATCAGACTGCCAGACGGAGAAGCATCATTCGTCACTCCACAGAACATGTTTCTACTGCTCCAGAGTCCCATGGCGGTGTGCTTTACACCCCTTGGCATTGTGCTTGGTGATGTAAGGCTTGCATGCAGCTGTTCGGCCATGGAAGCCCATTCCATGAAGCTCTTATCATACAGTTTTTTGTGCTGGGGTTAATGCCAGAGGGAGTTTGAAACTTTGCAGTTACTGGGTCAACAGATTGTTGGCGACTTCTACATACTACATGCCTCAGAATTCAGTGCCCCGCTCTGTTACGTTACATGGTCTGCTACTTTGTGGCTGAGTTTCTGCTGCTTCTAAATGCTTGTAATTTGCAGTAATACCGCTTACAGTTGACCATGGAATGTGTAACAGGGAACAAATGTCATGAAATAACTTATTGCAAAGGTGGCATCCTACAGTAGGATACCACACTTGAATTCACCGAGCTTTTCAGAATGACCCATTCTTTCACAAAAATTGTAAATCTCACTGCATGGGTAGGTGCTTGATTTTATACTGTACACCTGTGGCAATGGGTCTCAATGAAACCTGAATTCCATGACTAAGAAGTGGGTCCCAATACTTCTGTCCACATAATGTATTTCCTTTGGTCCAGTCATTACCCATTTCCTTTGGTGTCCTGTCCAATGGACTCAGGGGCCATCGGGCAGGAATTTCGTTAGTGTGGGTGGTAAGGTCAGGTTTAAGATGATTAGCATCCCCATCCTTTTCAAACTTACAACAATAAAACCAGTTCCAGTGAAACTACATCCACTGTGTGACAAGCCCATTGATCTGCACGAACACTCACAATCAACATGTAACACTTAGCGATGGTAGGTGATGTTTGCTTTATGCAAACAAACCAATAACACTTCGGTTAATGAGATTTGGTACTTCCCTGCCAAACATCACATCGCAGTTTTTGCCGCAGGTCTCATAAAATGCTTCGATAATCCTTTTTAAAACTTAGATTGAATGGTGAGATGAACACCATTCACATCCGTCACAGTAGGAGACGCCATAATTAGCTTGCAGCTTAATTAATGTTTCCTGGAAAAATAAATGGCCACATGAATATAGATAAGAAGGCCAAAAATAAACGACACCACAGGTGTTGTAATCCATTCATTTTCTATTTTTAGCCTATTTTTCTCAAGACAGTGTGGATTCAAGTCAACATATTGAAAATTCGGGTGATGTCATACCTTCACATGTCACGTGACATGAGTGTCAAGATGACAAGTGATGCTGGGAATGGATATTTATGACTCAAATCCTCAGATTAAATTATATGTGAATTTCCCATAACCGCCTAGAAATACACAGTCCATTCTCAAATGAAGTTCTGCTGTCTACATTAATACAAGGTTTGTGCTCTGGCAGGGAACAAGCAAATAACCCCAAGCAGGGTTCATCATGCACGCAGACATGCACACTAAAAGGCAGACTGTTCAAACAGAAAGACGTCGCTGCAAGCCTTCAGCAATTTGAATCTGCGGGGAGAGATGGATCAAGTGATTGTACACCTGGAATCCTCATATGTAACATACCGCCACATCAAACAAATGTATTATTTGGGACTCCAAAGCTCCTTCTCAGATGCAAAGTGGGCGGGGGCGGGGGGGGGGGGGGGGGGGGGGGGGGGGGGGGGGGGGGGGGGGGGGGGGCGGGGCGCGCGGGGGG